>OZ005649.1:201264949-202464949 GCA_963930645.1 Salticus scenicus | reverse complement strand
CTGTGATTCACAGTTGTTCAAAGATTTATACCGAGTGATTGCACTTTGGAGATCTTGTTCTAAGCAACTGAACTTTGTTCATGAGCCAGCAAATATTTCTACTGTAGAGTACTTGATGTCATTTACTTTACTTCTATGGAACAAGTGACTATATTTTTTGGACTGTTGTAGAACATTCATCGAGTGGGGACTTTTGAAGTATGAGAGACAGCTTCATTGGACTGCTATTAGAATATTTGATGAAATGACAGAAATACTGGACTGTTTCAAGAATATCTGTTACAATCACAATTTTGTTATACTGATTCGAGAAGTTACATTGAATAAAGAGCATTCATCAACTAGAACCTGTCTGTTTCTTTACAAACTACTTTACACAAGAGAGTCAACAAGTTTTTCATAACAATATTTTTGCATAGCCCTGTAAACATTATTGCTAATCATACTATATTCTGTAGAAAGTATGTTTTTGTGCATATGAATAATAAAGGTCAATTTCATTATGTTTTGTGCAGTACAAAAGCATCAAAATACGCTTTATAATAATACCTCTCATAGAAGCAAAGTAGTAGAATTCTTTTGGATGTCTCTACATGTAAGAGTTACCAGATGTTCTCATTTTTTTTAGGACAGTCCTCATTTTTTGAGTGTTGTAGACAGTTGCCTTGAAAAAGTTCTTATATGTCTTCATTTTTCATTATTCTTATTTTTACCTAAAAATTTAACACCAGGGATGCTACTAACCTCATATTAGTTTTCAATACTTATTCTACAACTAAACACAATATTAAAAAATCATAAACTGTTTTTCTGCTGTTTCATTCATGAATTTGATTTGAATCTTACATTATAGCATACATGATACATGTGGAATTACTGTTATCATATGTATGTTTGTTTTTAATTTTATCTTTTTTACATGATGATCACTGATATTATTTTATTGTCTGACAAGTTGAAATGGCAAACGTCAAGCAACAATGCAAATTTTCAGCCGTTTTGGCTAAAAAGTATAAATTTATCAAACAATCTCTCTACTGCAGGCCTAGGAGTGGTAAAACGCTCTTGAAAAAGAGAGAAAAGAGACTAAAATGCTTAAAAAAGAGACTAAAATATTTAAAAGAGACAAATTTTTTCCTTATACATGAATATTACGAACAAAGGTGTAAAATTAATGTATATACTGCAGTGGCATAGCAAGGGGAAGGTGGAGGGAGTGGCCACCCTGGGCCTCTGATCATGAGGGGGTGTCTCTGAAGAAACTTATCTTTAAGTATGTATATCTGGTGAAGCTATTGTGCCATTATTTTCTTCCATGCAATTTCATTTTAAGTCGTAGGTTCCTGTCTAAGGAGCTTTAAAGTATAAAATGTGACCATAGAGCAACAACTCCAAAACCAAAAGAAAACCCATTTATATTTCTGAAAATCCTAAATACGGCATGACAAATGGGGCTATGAGTGAGAATTTTGTCCCTTGCTTCGACAGTTGTAAGCCTTTTTTTTTTTTAATATTTTAAATGAAAAAAAAAAAAAAAAAAAAAAAAAAATGTGTACAATGTATTGTATACAAAACTGAATGTCAGCTTGCATCATATGTAAGAAAAATTATCTTTGTAACAAAATTTATAGTAATACCACAATTACAAGTATTTGCTAAATCTTATAGAATCCAAATGTTTACAGAATTGTTCTATGGAAGTTCTAAATTAAAATGCATTGCTAATGCTGCTAAATTCTAATTCCTGAAAACTGAAATAAGAATAACATGTATGTTACTTACATGTAAAATAATTTTTAATAACACAAAAGATACTATATGTTTCTTAAGAATGAAAGTTTATGAGTAATAACATGGAATTTTGAGAAATCATAAGGATGTTGAAGGAATCATAAGGATGTAATAAGTAACAACACATAATCAGAAGAAACCATAAGGATGTTGAAGGAATATGCGCGCACAGGCAGTGGGGACCTGGTGTGAGTTTTTACTCGATGCTAAATGATTTTTTTTTATAATTCCTTTTCTTAAGAATGAAAGTTTATGAGTAATAATATGGAATTTTGAGAAATCATAAGGATGGTGAAGGAATACACACGCGCAGCGCACGGGTCTACGCTGCCAAAGGCAATGGGGACCCGGTGTAAGTTTTTACCCGATCACAATTGATTTTTTTTTTTCCTAAGAGTAATGTTAATGAGTGATAAGATGCAATTTTAAGAATTCATTCATTATAGTGATTCATTTAAAAATACTGACCCGCTAGTGGGCGAAGCTTGCTAGTTCAGTGACATAAAATATGTTTTAAGCTTAGCATTTCTTTTTAAGCTGTTAATTGATTTACTTATATTCTGAATGAAGAAAACAAACTTAAATTTCGTGATTACTTCATTGCCCTTTGCATGTGGTGAAGGAATAAATATATCGCACCATGGCAAGAAAAGGGACACAAGTAAAAGAATAACAATTTTGAGTTTACAATAAAAAATATGTATGATGTGCCCCCAACGTGCAACCTTTTTACTTAAATCTAATTTTCATTTTTTTTCTTTCTTTCTTTCTTCTTCTTCTTATTATTATTCTGTATTTTACATTCTATATAATACTTGTGACAGCCTTCTTTAAGAGTTAAAATCTATCACATTGATCTGAAAGTGAATCTTTGAGGAAAAATGGGTAAAGAAAAAATATTATTGGAAAAAGCATCATAAAAAAGCTAGAAAAGAGACTAATTGAACAAAAAAGAGACTAAAAGAGACAAATGTGAAAACAAGAGACAAATAGCTAGAATAGCTAGTCACTCCTAGGTCTGCTACTGATTGGTGAAATGAATCAAACGTTATTTGTACATTATTCAATTTAACATTTTCAATTGCTGGCGGAATAAAATCTCGAGTTGAAGGTCATGTGTTGACAGAAAAACACAAAATTTCTCTTTAAAAAGCAAGCAGTGGCAAATACATTGTTGATTTTGTTAAGTTTTCAAGCTTATAAAAAGATGTGGCTGCTGAAGGTGTTATAATGTTTCATGCTATTCAGCATAATTATACCTTAAGACTGATTGGACTGTCTCTTGAATCTTAGGGATAGGGTATCCCCACTAGTCTATAAAGAAAGGGCATGTGACTTCCAGTGGCGTACCTAGCTGAAGTGCCGCCCCTTAAAAAGTCTAAAAATACTTAAAAATGCCAAAAACTGGATATGCAGGTATATAAGTAGGTATTTATACTAATAAAAACTAGTATGTTGTGGCCACCACAAGACTTTCTTCTATATTTTCCTATACATATTCAATCAGTAACAATATTAAAAAAAAAAAAGTCCGATTTTTTTTCAATTTTTTTTTTTTTTTTTTTTTTTTGTTAAAAGCAATACATATTCAATCAGTAACAATATTTAAAAAAAAAAAAAAAAATTTTTTTTCTTTTTTTGTTAAAAGTAAAAAAAATCAATAACTTTGTTTCAAATTATCACAGATTTATAGTTCAACCATTCATTTTAAAGGTATTGACGAGATCTTTCGAAAGATACCCATCTTCAAAATTTACCTTCCCCCTCATGCACAAAATTTTTTTCCTACACAAATACTACTATTATCAATAATTCATATTAATTTTACAATCACAAGTGTAAAATAACTCTTATTATGCACATTTATACGAATTTTTGTCCTATGCTGCCATGTTAAAAATTTGCATAAAATGCGATCACAGCGCCACCTGTTGAGCTATTGATCCCCAAATGTAATCAGCACCAGTTTATGTCGGGGACCAACTAAATACCAAGTTCGATTAAATTTCGTTAAAAAAAAAAAAAAAAAAAAAAAGATTTTTTTTCTAAGTTTTTTTTGTTAAAAGTAAAAAAAAATCAATAACTTTGTTTTAAATTATCACAGAATTATGGTTCAACCATTCGTTTTAAAGGTATTGACGAGACCTTTCGAAAGACACCCATCTTGAAACTTTGCCCGAGGGGGGGGGGCAAAGTTGCCCGATGCCCCCACATGCACAAAAATTTTTTCCTAGTTAACTACTACTATTATCAACGAGATCTTATGAAAGATACCCATTGTGAAAATTTACCCCCCCCCCCCCGGGGGTAAATTTTCACAATGGGGATGGCGGAAAAATAATTTTCTAGGAACTGGAAGTATTCGCAGATAAGATACGTTCCGGATGTCCCTGCACAAGTGATTTTGATGTTGACCGTGTCAGAGAGACATTTTAACACAATCCTAGAAGATCTGTGAGATCAGCAGCAAGAGAATTGGATATGCCAATTTCGATGGTGTACAAGGTTATTAAGAAAAAATTAAGACTGCATGCATACAAAGTTCAAATTGTTCAAGTTTTGGAACCGGACGATAGGCCTAGGAGGATGGCCTTTGCAACAGATATGATAAGGAGGATAGAAGATGATGCTGATTTTCTGAAGCGCATAATGTTCTCCATTGAAGCATCCTTTCATGTTTCTGGCATTGTTAATCGTCATAATGTGTGCATATGGGGATCTGAAAACCCACATGAATACCGTGAGGCAGAAAGGGATTCCCCAAAGGTTAATGTGTGGTGTGGACTAATGCACGACCGAGTCATTCGGCCATTCTTTTTTACTGAAAAGACGGTCTCATCAGTCGTATACTTAGACATGTTGGAAAACTTCGTATTTCCACAACTAGAATATCTTCAGCCACATGTCTTTTTGCGACAAGATGGTGCACCACCTCATTGAGGTACCATCGTTCGTAGTTCTTTGAATGACCATTTTCCAGGAAGATGGATTGGGCGAGGAGGTCCAATTCCTTGGCCACCCAGATCACCTGACATAACGCCACTGGACTTTTTCCTTTGGGGATTTGTAAAGGACAATGTTTACAGGAGGAGAGTGTCAAACATTGATGACCTAAAAGTCAGAATTACAACCGCAATAGCCTCTGTGGATGCCGACATGCTTGCCGCTACCTGGCGTGAAATTGACTATCAACTTGATATTCGACATTCTCCGTGTGACGAAGGGGACACACGTGGAAGTTCATTGACAAGGGTCATGAAACTTTTTGAGTCTATCTAACCATTTATGTTATTAATTTTAATCTATCTTTATTATTTTATGAGTTATTAAACATCAAAATGGGTCCGGGACTTTATAAACACCCTGTATATTTAATCATGTAACTAAAAATAATGAAAAGAAATTATATCCAAAAAATATATATATTGATATCTTGACAGATTGAAAGTTTATCTGCCATTATTGTAAGATTCACTGTTGTGAATGACTAAAAAGATGAAAATTAATCCTTGCTCATATGGAAACAGAAAACCAGATTTTGCTCTGGATTGAGTCCAGACCATCAGCAAACATCATTTTCATGAAGATGAGGATAAGTTAGATCAGTTTTTCACCCCAAAAAAACTTGTAACACTAAACATTTATCAAAATCAGTAAAACCATTTTCAAAAAACCCAAGACATATACATACAGGATTAACTCATTTAACAGTTAAAAGAATCTGAAAAAACTACTTGAAATGAATGTATCATATTAAGAATCAGTGCAAAAAATTTATTTAAAATAATATATATTTATTACAGAATATACAAATAAGATAATTACACATTGGAAAAAAAAAACTGAATATTGCATTAGAATTTGTACATTTGAGATTCATAGTACAACAAAAAGATTGAATATTTTTTGACAATTTAGATTAACTATGTTAATGAATTTATATCTTAAGTACACTAATGTTGTTTGTTTCACTACAGAGTATGATTTGCAGTATACATACATCAAAGTATACATTGAGCTTTGTGGTTTTAAGGTGAACTAGATGAGTTATGTAGGTTGCGCGGAGATTAAGATTACACCAATAAACCAACTAAACTTTTATATATGAAAATATCACAAGATTATAGTTTAATACAAAACAAGCAGCCGAATCGGTGGTAAAGCAAAACTAAAACTAAAGTGTTTAGAGAGAGTCTTTAGAGTTCAGCTACGCATGCACAGAACTGGATGTGACCATGGACAATAAGCTAATAGGCTACATAGCTGGATGTGACCATAGACAATAAGCTTCATACAAAGTACTCTGTATATATCTGTGCATGAAAACTTCGTAGTATGCTACAAAATTCATTTTTTTTTTTAAGATGTTCAAAAATTGCAGTTGAAAATAAGTTTTTAAAAACAAATTTCATAATTTATAGATATTAACAAATGACACAAGATGTCAAATCATTATTTATTCTTTTCACTTAATACTTTGCAATTGTTTAAATTCATATCTTTGTAATATGCGTATTGGTAACAAATGATTTATATACATATATAAAGAAAAAGTTATAGATGCACTCTGTAAACTCAATATTTATTTTTCATATGCCTTATTATAGGGACTGATCAGATAAATTTTTTTGAAAAAACTGATAAAATATAAAAATAAACACATGAAGAGACAAAATTTTCTTTTACAGCCGAGAAATTATGAGAATACTAGTCAGTTTTTGCTTGCCTACCAGCCCATATTTCCAAATACTGTATTTTTTATTATTAATTATAATAATAATTATTTTTTAGGCTTTTTCTTCTAATTTAGTATAATGTTTTGACAATATTTTGGTGGGTTTTAGCAGGGGTAAAAAGAAACCTGCCAAATTGCCAAGTGGTGGTCCTTACATAGCATTACATTTATTTTTTTAAAATATCTTTTCTTATTTTATTTATTTAAAATCACAAGTAATTTCTTTTTCTCAATACATGGTAGCAACTGTGATGTCATCCCCCCCCCGCCCCCCTGCTAAATTACTCTTCTTCCATTACTTTATTCATTTCTCCAAACCAATATTAAAATTTATTTTTACTTTCTTCTATATTCAATAGAAGAAAATATTGGATTCGTAAAAATTTTGGACCTCAGGTTTTTGATGGATTTACACATTTTGAGAGCTGTAGAACATGATTTGACCATTTTTAGAAAATGTCTGTCTCTGTGTGCGTGTGTGACAAAATTTTGTGGTGACTGTATCTCAGGTACTACTACATAGAATTTCATACAAATTGGTATGTAGTTACACATTGACATAAATTAGTGCCTATCAACTTTTGGTAAAAATTGTCCAACAGCTTGCGTTGCCATCTCACTTTTTCTAAATTTTTAACATGGTGGTATAGGACAAAATTTTGTATACATGTGCATAAAGAGAATTATTTTTTTAATAATCATTATGAAATTTAAAAGAATTATTTGTAATAGAGATAGTCAACTGGGGAAAAAAAATTGTGCATGTAGGAACCTTGCCTCCCCCCTGGGGGGGGGGGGGAGGAAGATTTTCATGATGAACATTTTTCAAACGAGCTCGCCAATACCTTTAAAACGAATGGTTGAACCATCGATATGTGATAATTTAAAATAAAGTTATCAATTTTTTTTCTATTTTTTTTAAAAAAAAAGAATTTTTTTTTTTTTTTTTTTTTTTTTTTTTTAATGTAATATTGAGAATAAAATTCACTTTTTATTTTTATATTTAGTGTTATACTACTTCTCTAATATGGAAATCGTCTGCTTTATTATGGAATATAATTTTTTAAAATAATAATTTTAATTAATTATTTTTACAGAGTGAGTCTGTAAGGAAAATATAGAAGAAAGTCATGTGGTGGCCACAACATACTAGTTTTATTTCAAAGCATTTTTGGAGCAATGATGCCAATTTCAAGCATTAAATTTAAGAAGCTTGGGCTTTTATTATTAACGGCCCTCTTCACTTATCGCTGCCGGAAGCCCGAGCCAACGTAATTCTATGGGGAAATTTTCTTTACAAATAACTTATTAACTAATACATATTTTTAAATTCTGTTTTCACATTCAGAAAATTCCCAACTGTTAAATTGATGGGCCTTTTTCAAAAATGTATTTTTTTAATTTTTAATATTTTATTTTGAAATTGCAAAATGAAAAAAATCACATATTGAAAATTCGTATTTTGCAGCTTCAAAATAAAATATAAAAATTAAAAAAAAATAATTTTTTAAAAAAGGTCCATCAATTTAACAGCTGGAAATTTTCAAAATGTGAAAACAAAATTTAAAAATATGTATTAGTTAATAAGTTATTTGTAAAGAAAAAATTCCCATAGAATAACATTAATTTCGGTTTCTGGCGGCGGTGAGTGAAGAGGGTCCTTAATTAACAAAATTTCAGTTTTTTCTTTTTTTTTTTTTTTTAAACCTTTGTACATAATAATAATAATAATTAAAAAAAATGTTTGAAAATTTACTGTGAAATTTTTTCTTATGATAATTAAACACTAAAAGAATATGTAAAGGCATTTCAAAAAGTAATAACAAAGAATAGTCTTTAAAAAAAAAAAAAAAAAAACTTCTGAATGGGAAAAGTGAATTAAAAAAAAAAAAATATGGAAACAAATTTTCCCATAGAATAACATGGGATTTGGTTGTTGAAAAGATTAAGTATTGTCTGCTCTTAGGAGCTTATGTTTCCTTTGCTGTATTCTTCCTTTTCTGATTTACTAAAAGAGCTTTCTTTTATAATTTTATTTTTTTTTTCTTATATGAAATCAGGATGAGGAAGGACGTAACAGGACACAAGAATGTACTAGCAGCCATATGTAATAAGCAAATTGGCGAGCTTGATAGGTACATATGTCATGTCTGGTGATATTTCTACATTTTCGTAGGATGTTCCACTTGTTTTTGGGTCAACATCAGGGCTATACCATACTTTAAAGTGGTAAAAAAAAAAAAAAAAAAAAAAAAAAAAAAGGTGAAAAGGTTAAGATATGGGATTGTTTATAAAATGAATACAAAATATTTCTCTCTGAAAGATTTTCCTGATATTTCTGGAAGAATTTTGCAAAAGGTCCTAATAGTTGCCTTTCTGTGAAAATAGTTGCTTTTTCAAGCTTTTTTGGTCGAAAAAGTTGCCATAGTCTCCTCAGTTTCAAAATAGTTGCCTTTTAGTAGCCTGTGGCAACCCTGCGATGATGATGAGTACTTGAAAAATATTACTACTTAGACATACAAAAATGGGGCGATAGGTATAAAAAGGTTGACTACCCCAGACATACAGGACTAAAGGTATCTGAAATATTGCATCATTAATAATGAAAAAGTATTTTTAAAATTTTCTTGCAGTAAATTCTTTAATTAAATTTAAAATAATTCCCTAACAGAAAACATTGTTAAAAATTCATTTAATTTTGAATTTTACTTATAAGTGAAGTAACTAACAGTCACTCAAATTTTAAAGGCTTAAAAATGCAAAGTTTATAATTTACTGTCATACACATTTTGAGTTTTACGCTTTTGTAACAAATGAAATTCAAGACACTGCCTAAAAATGACATACATTTTGTAAGACCTTAAAACATGTAAATCAGTAAATACTCAACAATGATATTTCAACCAAATATAATATTTCTATTACTTATGGTAGTCAGGTAAAGGAAGTAATATTAATATAAAAAAAGTCAACCTTTCAATACAAGTGGAAAAATATTTCCAAATACATATTTAAAGATGAAAAAGTATTTTTAAATTTTCCATGCAGTCAGTTTTTTAATTAAAAGAAAAATAATTCATTAACAGAAAAGATTGTTAAAAATTCAGAGTCATTTAAATTTAAAAAACTCAAAAATGCAAGATTTATCATCTATTATCATATACATTTCTTCATGTTTTATAATTTTGAAACAAATATATGACGCAGAAATGCAATAAAATACTCTGTATTACAAACATACAAAATTTAAATTATAAACTGGCAGTTAACAGTAAGATATTATTACCCTTAGTTTAAAATAAATAAATAAATAAAAATAAAAAATACTTATATAATTTTATCATGACACAGTAGAAACATCTTAATTTTTATTAACTCTCTCTCTTTTTAAATGTCTTTGTTTTATCAGTTACATACAATTAAAAAAAATATATACGATAGATACACAATCTAACTTACTCCTTATTTAACAAATTCAGTGTATTATAAAGTAACAAAGACAAAACAATATATGTTTACATGTATGATAGTATAGTTAATATACATATTTAATTGTTTAAACAGATAAAATTATTAATAAATAAATATTTATATAACCATTTTTTCAAATCGAAATTTTGCATATAATTAAAAGATTTCATTTTTTTTTTTTTTTTTTTTTTTCAAAATTTTTGAGCAAAACTAATTTATTTTATGCATATTGCTTTTTCTCGAAGACAGCAAATTGATGTGCTGCTATAATTATTTACAAAATTGGCACAAATTAGCAGTAGGTAAAAATCATTTAGCAATTGTTTTTCATTTTAAGCCTTGAACAATAAAGCTCTTTATACAATAATGAAAATTTATTAAAACTAATTGTGATGATGAAAAAATAATATATATATATGAAAGGATTAAAAGAATTCAGATTTTAAAATTATTATTATTATAAATTAATATTAAGTGATATCTTAATAGTATTACCTCAGAATAAATCTTAATTTTAAGAACAACTTTATGAGAATTCTATTTTACAGCCCAGGTAAAGTTAGTTTTCCAACAAAACATGTTGTAGTGCGGGAATCGGATTTAAGAATAAGTTTTTAAAATTATGCAATAGTCAAAATAAGTGGCAAAACATTGCGAAATACTAAATCCCAGATGTCCGGGTCAACCAATGATAAAATGTAGGCGGGATTTTAGCTCAACTAATTATCCAATAAGAATTCATATTAGGAGTTTGACCTTGCCCCAAAATATCCATATTTAAGCAGTAGCACACAAAAATCGGCGTCTTTTTCCTGCGAGCTTTTGCTTAATTAATCCACGTTACTATAAGTCAATTTAACAGCCCCAGGAGGGGGTAATTGGTTGCGGTTCTGCTTCCGAAAGCGAGTGTTAATGGGACTGCATCGACCGGACTCGTCTACGGATGTATATGTCAGTGTGCTTATCCTGATTGACTCTTAATAACCTGTAGAATGCCTAAATGTCTTCAATAAAGCAATTGCATAAACTATTTTGGAGTATTCATTGCGTAAACAATCTTGACTCTCTTTAAATATGAAGTGACAGTAACTAATCAACTCCTTTATAAACAATTCCTTACATATATATATAACTTTTGCAGTAATTAATTGTAGATAGGTTACTTATGCCTTTAAGTACAAAATCGATATTAACACTTATTAATACAATTGATTTTCCACAAAACAAAGATAAAAAGAGATTAGAGCTGAAGAATGGCTATGAGTTAAAAAAAATACATATATATTGATTTATAAATGATTCTTACTTTTGACAAAATATTTTTTCCTATTTCACAATAACAAATTTATATTTAAAAACAAAAAAATAAAAATAAATAAATTAAAAAATCATAATACATATTTACAAAATATATTTAATTACTATAAAACTAATTTTATTTCATCTCCAGACAATAAATAAATACATAAAAATAGGAATTTACACTGATTATAACTGATTTTATTTTATCTTAAAATGACACACAATTTATATTTGAATTTTTTTAGGGGCCTACTTTTTTTTTTTCTTGATATATTTTTAATATAACAAGAAAAATATCAAAAGACTGCTACAAAGAAGAAGCATTTATTTTCTTGATTACAAAACATAAATACAGAAAAAAAATATATAATAAATGCTGTGCAACCCATGCATAAATGATTATGATTATTTTACTTCTTTTGAACAATTGTTCTTAATAAACAGTTAAAAAAATAACCTACATTAGTAATGGAAAATAGCTGATCTTTTTTCTTTTACCTAAATTATATATACAATTAACAATGTACTACAACAAGTAAAAAAAGTACAAAAATATATATTATTTTATGAAATACATCATCTTTTCAGAAGTTTGTTACCATCTCTAGAAGTGAAAAAAAGATAAAGTTTGTAAGATAATTCAGGTCCAATCCGTTTCTGAGTTCCAAGAGGGCCATAATTTCTTCTCACCTAAACATTAATTATTTTTATTTTAGAAAGTTTAAAAAATATAAGAAAATAGAATCTCTTGTACCAATTTGCTAACAGCATCAATATCATATAAAAAAATCTAACAGTAATGTTATAAAATGTTTTGAATGAAATTATACTTACTACAATATCTTGTAATAAATTTTCTGCATCTTTAGTTGAGGAGCATCTATCATAAGCCTAAAAAGATTGAAAGAATGTTATTTTAAATTAGGGCTCTTGCATTTTGCTTTTTAGATTTACATACTCAGGAGGGCATATAAGTCTAGAAAATGCATGCTCGATAAAAATTATGCATTCTTAAATATCTTATTTAAATGCATATTCATATTAAAACATATTCAAGTATTTTGTAATGATCTACTGGAAAGAAAAAAAAAAAATGACATTTACAAAACTACATCTATACTGACATTGTTCATTTCATTTTAGTTTAAGAATAAATCAAAGACAAGAAACTATAATAAATATTTTTATCTAATATGCAACAGAATAAAAAAGATCTGATAAATCAATAGCGATCTTCTAAAGTACATATTCTTACACAGTCTTTTCATTTTTACTGAAATGCATCAGTGTTCAATTGTTTCTGATAGATCAATTTCTTTAATGTCTATTTACATTAAATTACTCATTGTTTCAGTGTACAGTCGGTAACAAAAGTCTCCGAACACTAGCAAAAATTCCTATCTAAAAAAAGTACACTTAATACAGTTTTGTTAAATAAATCCTTGTCGAATTCTGTTTTTAGACTGACTAAGAACAGGATTCGACAAGGATTTATTTAACAAAACTGTATTAAACCTACTTTTTTTACATAGGAATTTTTGCTAGTGTTCATAGACTTTTGTTACCGACTGTACATACTGCTTAACAATGGTTTTTTTTACATTATTCAAATTCAGTGTAATTCACTGTACTGAATTCTCTCTCACAGACAAATATATTAGAAAAAATACAGAGTATTATCTCCACAAGTAGGAGAACACATGCGACTTCTGTTTATTTTCTCTTTAAAAGATATGAGTGTTCAAGAAGGTGGTTTGGCAAGCATTGTTGAATTCTGTTAACAGTGACATTAAGTTTTGACCACTCAATTTTAGCTGAACTAATTTTTTCATCATGTAAGTTTTGAAATGATGCATGTGTTTTCTGCACATGATTGCAAATGCAAAGTACAGTAGTTATTTCATTGTTATCATACATAGCCAAAACTATGGTATTTTTTAATGGCTAAAAATTCTAAATTGAAAACCATAAAAAGCAAAATGGCTATGGCTTTTGTAGATTTTGAAATTTACTCCTGACACATTATAAAATATCAAGGACATCATTTTGCATTTCTCACATTAGTTTATCTATATACATTTCTTTGCATTAGTTCAATATATATCATTAAGGTTGCACATAAGTCATATTCACCCTTTCTGCCATCCTATGTAATCTTATAGGATTTTTGTTGCTTCATTCTTTAAAGATATATTTCATTGAAAAATGGATATTTTTTTAACTATTATTATTATTATTATTTTTAATTCTACTCTTTGTACCTGCTATCTTCTATTTTAATGAGTAATTTATAATAAATTTAAACATTTTATTTCATTAAGTAAAATCAGAGTACTCATTTTTAGTCTTGAAAATAAACATTTAAATTTATTTATAAAAAATATTGAAAAGATTAAACTTATTAAATTTTAAATTCAGTTTAAATTTACAACAATTAAAATTATGTATAATGTTTGTAATGTAATTAGGATTTTATTTTAGTTACAGTTTTATTGCAACAGAGCATGGGCTATAAAAATCTATGTCACGCTACTACATGGCACCTAAGTTTAGTAGACACTGAGATATAGTCATCAGTAAAATCTTAATACTTCTATAATAGCACAGTGCCAACTATTGTCTGATAAGCACTCAAACTGAAGTGCTTAGTTAAGGCACTGCCGCAAGCTGTAGGGATATTGATCCAAGATAGTGTGGGCAGGGAAGACGATGTCAAAGTCAGTAGATACCTAAACGGAGGCTTTGAGTGATTTCAATGGAATTTTTTTTTTAAATTTCTATTTATAAAGCAAAATAATAATTAAAAAAAACTATTACTTTAAAAAATTATTATTATTATTGAAAATTCATTTAAATATAGTAATTAGCAAAGCCTGCTATTTAAAAATATATACATATTAGCAGGCTTCGCTGGTCACCATATTTAAAGGAAACTCTTTTCTATATAGCTTTATGAAAAAAAAAAAGAATACTGAAGTCGCTTAAAAGCTCGCTTTGGGAAGGCAGAGATTTGTTCGTCCTTGCAATCTCCAATGTCTGTCCCTATTGTCTGCGACAATGACTTACCCATGGGCTTTCATTTGGGTGCTTATCATATATGACAGTTCTGATACGGACGGTATCGAAAAATTTGAAATAGCCCTTTAATATTTGAATCCCAGTTACATATGAACAACATTATACATGATGTACTTAATATTTGCTTTCACGTTATTTCCTATATTTATTTGCTTTAATCGATCAACCACAAAATGACAGCAATTTCAAGCCAAATATAATTTTACAATACGCTATGATCAGTTACTTCTATTGCATGAGACAATTATTATTATTATTATTATTATTTTGTGGTTATATATACTTCATGCTTAGTTAACAGTAGTTGGTATATAGAAAAATAAATAAATAGATTAATATTTAAACCTGATCGTGGTACAGCCTTGGTGACCCTTGGTGACTTTTGAATTTTTGTCGCCGTTTTAGACCAAAATATAATTTATGCAATTATTGTTCCCATTTCTTTCTATCTTTTCTTTTCTTTCTTTTTTTCAATATTTTATAACTTAGTTATATTTTTGATGCACTACTTGGCTTTAAGCGTCTGTCCTTGACGAAAAACATCCGATCTACTTCGGCATAAAAAAAAAAAAAAAAATTGTCCAGAATTATCGATAAGTAAATACCTTTAATATAATGCTGAATTAGCTTTTATGCTAAGCGTGATTCATGAATGCTAAAAAAAATTCTAAAGTTGAGGTATATAACAAAAAATGCTATGAAATAAAATTCAGAAGAAACATGCTAGATTTGTATTATTACTATTTTATTTTAAAGTTATAGAGACGTCATTTCCTCATTCACCAATTTAACATTTAGTAATTTTTTATTTTTTGTGTGAAAACATAATTCATTTTATGTTTAAAAAAAAAATAAATAGATAAATAAATAAAAATAAATACCTTGTAACTTTTTTGGCAACAATAAAAAATTTAAATGGCTTATATTAAGGCAATTACCAGTTTATTATTTTTATATCTTAATTAATTTTAAAAAATCTAATCAAATATCTGGTATAAATAGTAGCCTATGTCCTATTCCAGACTATTATCTTTAAAAAATCTAATCAAATATCTGGTATAAATAGTAGCCTATGTCCTATTCCAGACTATTATCTATCTCTGTACCAAATTTCATCCAGTTCTGTTTAGCCGTTGTGGCGTGATTGAGTAACATCCATCCATCCAAACTTTCACATTTATAATATTAGTACAACTTCACCTTCAATAATAAACGAGGAGAAGGATATCTTGAAACAATAGCTTCAGCTATTTCTTGACTAACATTCTGGAACTGCTGAACTTGTTGACGCCACAATTTAATAAAGCTAGATCTATCCTTGGCCAACTTTATTGGACAATGACTGTCATTCTCAGCATACCAAGAAAATGCTAGAGCCTTCTGCATTTGCTTTACCTTCCTACAAAAGATAATGAAGAAACCTCAGAATGAATTAATTGAATCATACACAAAAACACATTTATTTTCTTATAAAGAAATTTCAGTTTTTCTTTACAACTTGATTAACATACTACTGCAATAAAAACCATCTACTTCCAAAATGTCAAGGTTTACACCATTAGTGGAAATGTCCCCAAAATTAATTTTATTTTTAATTAGTTTCCATCAAATTCAAAAGTAATTACAAGAATTTTCTACACTTAATTCTTTTTATTTCAGCAACAATTCTTTTCATTTTCTATTTAAATTCTTTAGCTTGTATTCTTGCATGCATTTGTTGAAGTTATAAATAATAAACTAAATTAGCATCCTTTTTTAATATGTAAAATAATAATATATAACAAACAGAATCTACTTTTTCAGATATCTGAAATGGTCAAAAAATTATTTTCTACAAATATGTTTTTTAAAATAACTTTTCTAAAATTATGTTTTCAGTTTTTTTTTAACGTAATTAGTTGATAAAAATTTCAATAATTTTACAAATTTTACAATTTAAGATTAGCTGACACTATGATAATGAATTACAAATAAAATGAGTAACACTGTCTACATTTATCTTTTGCTATAATTAAAAAATAAATATTTATTTATTTATACATCATTAACCTCTAAAACACATAATAAATTAACCTTTGAGGTGCTTCAGCTATAGCTTTAGTAAAATGATGTAATAAACTGCCAAACTCATTCATATCAGCTAGAAATTTGAAGTTGATCGGAGACTGAAGTTGAAGTTCAATAACTGCCTATAATTAAAAAACAAATAATTTGAAACTGAAAAATAAATAAATGAATGAATATAATAATAAAATAAAGCATGGAAATTTAAATCTGTCTCCTATAGAGAGTAGTGATTTTACCCACAATATCTGTTATTTCTTTTAGTTAGAAATAGGGGAAAGTGTGTTCATGTTCATAATTTAAAATGAGGCATGATTTTATAACATGCAAGTTCCCAAGTGTATGTTCATGGGCATGCATTTGCAATTATAATGATAATTACATGCAGGAATATGGGAAAGAGTGTCATCTTGGAAATGATGTTTTATTATATGTCACTTCCAGGTTACAGATAACAATCTTTTTACTGCTGTATCTGACATAATAGCATTTATGGGCTAATATATATATATGAAAGGATCGAAAGAATGAGGATTTTATTTTATTATTATAAACTTTTTGTGATAATCTAAAGAAAATCCAACTCAAAATTCATAACTTAAAATTAATTCTGAAGTCTCCCCAGTAAAGTTAGTTTCTCGGTAAAGCACTTTCATATTGCAAAAGTCAGAAAAATGAGCAACTTTTAGAATAAACGTTGCTGAATTGCATTAAAATTTTTTTTTCTTGCAGTTAAATAATGCATATTAATTAACACTGGATCTTTGAGTCTGAGCTAAATTGTCAATTATAGAATTAATAACCAATGAAAAAGTGCAGGAGGAGATATTCACACCAAAATGAACAATATTTAAGCAGCTGTACATGAAAATCGGTGCCCTTTTTGGGTGTTGTTCTTGTTTAAATAAACTCCAAGTCAGAATATCACTCCAGGAGTGGAGGTCAGACTGGAGTTCTGCGATTGTATCATAAAGAGGTGGATATTACAGTAGAACCTCTCTAATCCGTCACCTTTGGGATTGGGGGTATGGTCAGAAAGCAAAAAAGGTCGGATTATCAGAAAATACAGAAAAATACGGATTTACTGTAACAAAAACAATCTCTGAACACAAAAATGACTGTATTTATTTATGTACTGTACATATATACATACTGTAAAATTTGAAGGTAGCCTATAGTAAAAAATTACTTAGAAAAAAATCAGTTATAGATTTTTGTTTAAAAGATGAAATTCTAGACTCAGCTGCAATGTTCCTCCATTTCTTGATTCACAAAATGTCCATAGGTGTTGAGGTTGAGTTCTGTTCGATGCACTGAAGGGCAATATCAAAAGTGTTTTTGGTGTTGGCGAGTCAAAATTCAGGTAGGGGGTTTGTCATCATCACTGTCTGAGTCCTCGCTCATGGTTTCTTCACAATTATTTTCCAAAACAGCGGCAATATTCTGGTTGTCATTGAGCTCTTCACTGGTTTCACAGTCTTTGTCACACTGGGCAATCCGTTCCTCAACTTCACTGGCAGGGACATTCTGTTGGTCAGTTTGTAGATCTTTAACAATTTCCTGCGTGTCGTTGTTTTCCTCGTCTTTGATTTGGTCACTTTTTGTTATAACTTCCGGCCAAAGCTTATGCAAAGATTTTCGCAGCATGTCAGGTTTCAGTTCCTCCCATGATTCAGCAATCGTATAGATCTTTGATGTTGAGGGATTTCATAGCTTCAAATATGTTACAACCTTCTTCGGACTTTTCTAAAATTGAGCTGATGTACTTTCTGTAATACTGTCTCTTTAACTATTCCAACACTTTCTGATTCATTGGTTGGATAAGTGATGCAGGGTTGCCAACTTTTCAAAAACAGTTTGAGGAGTATTCAGAGAAATTTTGAGGAGCATTTTAGCTACTTTGAGAAGCAATTTTAAAAATTTTAAAAATACATAAAAAAGAAAAGAAATAAACTACTAAGAAAAATAAATTAACAATAATCATATGAAATTAAGAAATATTTATTGATAATCAAATATATTTAGCAAAAAAGTGAAGAGAGATAAGAATGGGAAATGATTAAGTCTGAATATAAGCTTAAAACCCAAAAGTAATTTGTTTTTTGCATAATGGCATATTTTCCATACATAAAGACAATATATGAAAGTAGATTATTCAGTTACATTAAAAAAAAAAAGAAAGAAAGAAAAGAAAGCACAAAGGAAAAAAAAAAATAATAATAATATATTTCCAACAATTTTCATGAATGCCAAAATAATTATTATACTATCACATAAAAATCTAGTAAGTGGGTTAAACAAAATTTCGATAGTTTCGCGATTCGCGGCGTATATTGCGTTGTTAAAATCTATTTTAACAACGCAATATACGCCGCGAATCGCGAAACTATCGAAATTTTGTTTAACCCACTTACCTGTAATGGCAACGACCCAGCACAGGAAATTAACCATAACTGGTGTAGAACCATCAGAACTACTAAAGATCAAGTCAATAATATCAACACAGCAAAGCAAGCCGCCACCGTGCAGCCTCTGATGATGGGAGGGGCCCCTTCCCGAAAGTGCTAAGGCTCTATTCAAGAAGTATGTAAGGTCTTCATTTATTTGTATTATAACTTTGCTTCTTGTTTGTTGAAATCTTTAATAATAATAATGTTTGCATGTTCATTCAAGGTTAGAGATAAAAAATAACAACAAAAAACCGTTGCCCAAAAGAAATAATATGACCTGTCCTACTAAAAAAGAACAAGAAAAAAGAAAGAAAACACCGAGGCCTTTGTCAGAGGAACATCTTAATATGGGGTAATGAAAGAATGTTTCTGGAAGATGATAGTAATTTAAAGCACATATTTTAATTTAGAAGACTAAAACATTTATTATAAAGGCATTAAAAAAAAAAAAAGAAAGAAAGAAAGAAAGAAAAGAAAAGAAAAAAAAAATTACAGCATTTTTAAAATATAACTTTAGTAATTTAACTTCATTTATTAAATACTGAGATCATAGAGAAGAATAAAAATCATTTAGTTATATAAACAGGGTCCATACTCAAATGAATATCAAGAAAAAATTCCCTGAGTTTTTCAGACAATTTTCAAGAAAATATTAGCAACATATTTCAAGAAACTCTCTTCCAGAGAAGAGAAAATACATCTACTTCCACTGTATGATGCCATGTTACTGACGATCATGATAGAAATTCAGGTAGAAATCATTGTTTGCATGTGTATTTTCACAATATTTAAGCATTTGAATTTTGATATGAAGCTACACAAAAAAAATATAATTTGAGAGAAAGGAAATATTTGTTTTTCCAGGTTTTATAATTAATTTTTCCCAAACTTTTAATGAAAATCTTTATTTCCCCTGATTTTTTTAAAAAACAAAATCCAAATTCCCTGAGTATTCTAGGTTTTCCCTGATAAGTATGAACCCTAATAAAGTTTAAAACACAATATTCATTGGAAGAAACAATATTGTTACATATCTCAAGATTTCTTAATTTCTCTACATAATCACCTACTAATTTTAAACATTTGTTGCATTTGGTCACAAGTTTCAAAATTCTTCTGTTATACTCTTCTGGCCCCAGTTCATTAAGCCATTTTATTGATCAAATCACCTATCTTCATCAGATTGCAACTGGTGGGTGTCTTACATAATTCCAGAGAACAAGCACCTACCATTTGAGTGGCTTCAGTCCTTATCACCCAAAAAACTGGGAAAATTCACATTTATGATTCCAAAAGACAGTTGACATGAACTTTCAAGTTCAGAGAGTGTATTTGAATTTCCCAGGTCTTTTGGACGATAAAATTGGCTAATGCTACTGAAACTACTAGTTTTTTTAGGGGGCACAAATAGTCAGGGAAGAAATATGCGCGCACGGGACTGCGCTGCCGAAGGTAGTGAAGACCTGGTGCAACTTTTTACCCAATCCGTTTTTTTTTTTTTTTAATAAGAATAAAAGTTACCATTAGTGATTCATTAATTATAGTGATTCATTTAAAAATACTGGCCCGCTAGTAAATATATTAAATTCTGTTCCAAATAAATTAAATATGCATATACGAGATATAATCAATAAGTTTGGGGACTACCCTCAGCCCTCATGTCTAATGTGTGGGTGAACTAATATAATGATATGATTTGCAAGTTTGGTTCTCTGAGCACAAATGGGGCATCACATAACTCTTTGTGAAACTGATAAGGCATGCAGTTCAAGGTTCAACAGCAGACTATCAGTCTGTCATGTTAACGTAGCAAAATGTACATTTTCAAGCAATGTTCAAGATTAATTTCTAATACAAAGTAGACAAAACCGCCACAGATGTGTTACGGTACTGCAACAAGCCTATAAAGACAAAACTATGTGTAGATCAAAAGTTTTAAAATAGTATAGCTTATTTAAAAATGGGAGAGCTGCTGCTGATTCATGAACACATGGATGTTGCTGCATGACAATGACTCAATGCACAATCCTTGATGTACGTTGACACCATAGTTCAGCCACATCCACAGTAATCCCCATACCTGGTTCTCTGTGATTTCTTTCTGTTCGTGAAACTGAAAGATTGCATAAAAGATAAGTGGTTTGAAAATGCCAGAGAAGTGATGACAACAATGAGAACCACTTGAATGTAATGGTTTCTGGGTCTGTTTCTAGAAGCTGTATCAATAATGGCTGAAGTACATATTATCGGAAGGACATTCTTTTAAAGGTGATTTTGTTTGAATATTTTGTGAGTTTATTGGTTGTTATAATAAATGAAGTCCCCGAATTTATTGACTGTACCTCATATATTGCTGAAATAAAGATTGTTTTTTGACCTGAATTTTTAAAACTCTTCTTTATTAACTCTTCCAGTTTCTTATTCTTAGCAATATCTAGATTACCAGTAACAGTATGTTCATCAATCAGATCAACAAAACTGTTATATTTATTCAAATGACAATAACATTCTGAATCATAATTTGATTAATTGATTTAAAGTACAAATCCATAAAAGGTTTTATCCAAATTTGTACTTTGAAGCAATTAATGGCAATACAATATACAGTAGAGCACTGATTATCCAGGAATGGATGATCTGCAGTGTGGATTATCTGAGAGTGCGAGGCACACAAAATTTTTTTTTTAATTACTAACCTCCAAAAAACCCAATTTTAATTCAAGCCAACAACAAGGAAAATACAATAGGTTCTACAGTGCGAAGGTTGAAAATTACCGACATGTTTATTGTGCATTGTAATCCTATAGACCTACTTGGAATTTTTTTGACGGTTTTAGGAGGATATGGATCTTTTTACTTTAGAAATAGGGGTTATACTGTTCTACCACATTTTTTTTTTCAGGTTATCCACGATTGCTACCCGATTTTGCAGATAATCGGTGCTCTACTGTATATTGATTCAAAATAGATGTTTGGATAAAAACATTTATGGATTTACTTCTTTTTACAGAGCAACTTATGGCATATATATTTCTGAATTTTCTGGTATTTGATTGGGTTTTTTTACAAGAGCAACTCGATATATTTGGCTAATAAATTGTGCAAAAGAAATTCAGTTGATACTTGCACATGCACAATTAAATCTTATTTAGTACAAATGCTTATATTTTCACGCAAATTTAATATTTTTATATTCTAACGGCAATGCATCAAATTTTCTAAAAATAAGATTGTATTAGTTTGAAATTCCTGCATAGTATAAACAAAAAACATACAAAAGAATTTCTGTTTTTGATAAATAAATGCTTTTATCCTCATGAATATAAGTGTTAGTTTTATACAAATGAATACAGATAATTAAAAGAAGCAAAGTATTCATATACTACAGCTATAACACATTTCAAGCATTATTTATACATAACTATACCGAACAATTTTTTTTTCCTTTAATTTCCAATTGTTCCCCTTTTGCCTTTGGGACAAAACTTTTGTCTTTAGTAAAAATTAAGAAATTTCCAGGCCTGGATTTTGCTTATTTAAAAATAAAAACATTTTCAAGGACAATACAAATAAAGTATTTCTTTAGATAGCAGGGCAAAATGTGTCTATCTTGCATATGAGTGTACTTTTATTAAAAAAGTTAGAAGCTAAAATTCAGTCCTTCTCCTTAAATAAATAACAGCATTAAAGAAAAAAAAAAAAAAAAATCAGTGCCTGCTTTGTTGGTTACTATATTTAATTAAATTAAAAAACAGAATCACCTTTTTTATATCGCTCTATAAACAAAAAATAAAAATGAAACCCACTGAAATTGCTCAAAATTTCTCTTCAGGTTCCCAGTTCCTTTGACAGCATCTTTCTCACTCGCAAAATGTCTGGTATATGTACATGTCTCCATTGCCTGCGACAATGTCTTACCAGTGGTTTTCAATTTGAGTGCTTATTAGATGATAGTTTCGAAATGAACAGTACTGAAAGAATCGAAGTAGCTCTTTTATATTTAAATCCCAATTTCATATGAACAACATTATACATAATACTTACTTTCATGTTATTTCCTATGTTTTAATTGACTTATCTGGTTGACAATAAAATGACTGCAATTTCACATCAAATACAATATTACAATATTTAATTATACCAAGTTAAGCTTCAAAAGCATGAGTTGTGATTGCGAAAAGAATAATAAATATATATATGACTGTAAACTAAGAAATACTGAAATTGTCAAACAATATTAAAACATAAAAAACACACTAAAACATATTAAAGCATAAACAATATTAAAACATAATATGTGAGTAATAAAAAGGTTACGAGTAATATCTTTTATAAAATTATAATATAAAACAAAATAAAATTCTAAAATATCATAAAAAATAAAGAAATAAATAAAGAAAATAAAATTGCTTTTTTCATTAGTATCAAATTTATATTTGTACAAATAAACGCCAAAGACAGATAATGATTACTCTCCTACTTTTTTATATTACATAAAAAAAATCCTGAAATTTTATTTTATTTTTTTTTATAACTTTAGAATTAGCTTAAATATTTTGATTAACTAGAAATTTTTATTTCTATTTTTCAATCAGAAAAATCCTTTTAAATAGTTTAAATATGTAATTACAGCAAAACAGCATAAATAGCAAGACATAAGTGCATTACTTCTTCAGCAGCATTTTTATGAATTTGCTTAGCAATACTTTTTAATTCAGGGCTACCTTCATCTTTTATGGACCTATAGAAGAGGGAAAAAAGTATGTAATGCCTCTTTCTTTGGCATAAATATATGATTAAACAGAGAGTCAATAGTGCAATCACAAAATTCTTACAGAGGATGGGGGGAGGGGGGATAAAAACACAACACAATAATAATAATGAGCTAAATACAAAACTAGCTGGAATAGGTGGAATCTATTCAGTTCCACATCATATATTTGTTCTCATAAATTTCAACTACAAGGCATATAGTCATATTAATAGAAATTAATTTTGCCGATGGCTTGATATGGGCAGATTGAAATGCCCCACCTTGTAGAGCATTCAATTTGATACAGTTACCTTATCCTAATTTGATGACTAATTTCATTAGGGTCAGTTTCCTTTCATATTTTAGTTTTTAACCATTTATACACTATTTCCAATACAGTGAACCCCATAATGAAAGTTTATGTGAAATATTGTTCTATTCTGTTATGTTATAAAAATCTTAAATTTCAAACAAATTACAAAGTTTTAAGTGCTGTGCCATTGGGAAAAAAAAAAAAAAAATAGTGAATGAAGTTTATCTTAATATTATAAAGGATATCTAGTGTTAAAGTTAATAGTGTATTTTCTAGCAATAAAACCACAATAAAGATCAGTGGCAGCTGGTGAATGACGTATTGGGTGGGTTGCAGGCTAGGGACTAAAAACAGTTCTTTAGCATGAAAAGCTTTTTCTTATAACTGGCTATGGAAGTATCAACATATTTATGTTGATTCTAGAAATAAACGAATCAGCCAATAAGACGAATAAAAATTCCATTGCATTTACTTATTTAGACACTTCGATGCAGCACCCCCAAAAGGTCATTCACGAGCCACCGCTGATAAAGATAATGAAACATTTACTGTTAAAAAAGGGTAAGTTATTTTATAAAAATAAAATAGTTTAAATTTTAATATAACAATGTTTAATTCTGAAATCTTATATGATACCAATATGCTATAAAAGAATCTCCTATTCAATGATTACAAAGATGTAGAACACAATTTTTGAACAACATAAATTTAATTTTTCTAACACATTCAGGCACGTACATGCATAACACACACACACACATAAAATAATGGAACGCTCATAAAATATAAAATACTTCCCATATTTGTTTGGAAAAACAAAAACATTGTGGGTGAAACTGCTAAAATACTGTAGAAGACAGATTTTGAGTTTGGCTTTTAATTAATTAAATTTTATTTTAACTTTGTGCCGGGACTGAGTCAAGTTTTTATTTTCACTTTGGGTAAAGCTGTGCCTGAAATTTAGACCTGACATATCTACACCATATAAATTTAAGCGACATATGGATGTTTCATAACTAAATAAGTAACTTAAAATGAATATTTAATAAGGTAAAGAAAGCAAATACACACCTCATGTACTTCATAAATCCAACTGTAACACATGTGACATCACAACCTGGATATAAACTTTTTACATTTACAATGAATTCGGCCAGAGATATGCTATCAGAATCTCTTCCTTTTTCTTTCTGTTAAAAAATAATTAAATAAATAGTATATATAAGAAATTACAAACAAATATATATATTAATGCACTTTATTTTTCTTATTATAAATGTATTTTTATTCTTCCTGGAAATAAATATGATAAGTACATCAGTATGTGGTATCATTTAATAGAATTTGCCTTTTTTACAAAATTTTATTCAATAATATAGTTTGTTTGAATAAGTAGAAAATGTAAATAATTTTATGCTTATTTAACACTAGAACGCCGGGCGGTGTCATTTTGACAATAAAGCATCTAAGTTCCGTTGTAAAATTCGAAAAACTCGAGGAATTTGATTAATTTTTCTTGACTTTTATTTAATGTGTAGGGAAAATACACATATAAAATGTTAAGATGTTAGCTCTTACTAAACTTTATTTACAGGAAAATTTACCTAGAACGTCGGCTTGGTGTCAATTTGACACGGCAATAATTTGAGTTTTTTTTTACTTCGAATTAAATTTCATTACTATAGGCATTTATTTAAACGGTAGTTTTGGAGTGAAGAATGTGATCGACGAGTGGAATGCGCTTTCTTGCACCTGATGATCACGTATTATCACGTGACCAATTGCAGCTAGCAGCTGTGTAAACACCTGCTGTCAGCAGAACGGTTTTTTGATTCTATTTCTTGTAATAATAGCGTTCGAATTACTAGTGAATTTATTAGATTTTGCAGTCAATTTAACATTTTCGTATTTTTTACTAAAGTCATAAAGGTTTTTGTTAATGTCTCGTAAAAGAGGACTTACCCAAGAAGAAATAGAAAAGCTTCTAAGAGAATTGTCCGATAATGAATCCAAGGGTGGAGAGTTTTCCGAAATTGATGGAGGATCTGATGATGAAATTTTTGTTCCTTTTGTATCTTCCGATTCTGAAAGTGATGAGGAAACATGTGTTGATAATTCTCAAAACAACGATATATTTACGACTCGCGATGGTTCACAGTGGGAAGAATGCACATATGTGAGTGCATCTGGAAGATTTACTAGCCAAAATATATTGCGAGAAACAAGTGGCCCCACTAGTTATGCAAAAAGAAATATAAATAGTGAAAGTGTTTTGAGTGCTTGGTTGCTGTTTATAGATAAAACTATTTTAGAGCACATAATAAAATGCACAGTGACCGAAACACGCAGAGTGCTAAAAAATGAAAACTGGTCATTTTCAAGAGAAGAGTTTTTTGCATATATTTCAGTGTTGTATGCTCGTGGAGTCTCTGGAGCTCGAAACTTGGAATTACATTCATTGTGGTCTGAAACCTGGGGTTTAAAATTTTGTAAAGAAACCATATCCAGAGACAGATTTTGCGAAATTTCCAGATTTTTGAGATTTGATATAAAATCGATGCGTTGTAATCGAATAAAACACGATAAATTTGCAATGATCTGGGAAGCATGGAATCGTTTCATTGAAAACTGTATTAGTTGTTATAAGCCAGGCCAGAACATAACAATCGATGAACAATTGTTTCCTAGCAAAACTCGCTATCCATTTACTCAATTTATAGCATCAAAACCTGATAAATATGGACAAAAATTTTGGGTAGCTGCAGATTTAGAAACTAAATACATATTGAACGCATTTCCATATCTAGGAAAAAATGAAGAAAGGGATCAAAGCCAGAGACTTTCTGAGTATGTCGTGTTAAAACTAACTGAGCCTTTTCAAAATATGGGAAGAAATGTCACAGTTGACAATTTTTTTTACATCTCTAGAATTGGTGAAGAAACTAAAGGAAAAACGCACGAGTTTAGTTGGTACGATGAATAGAGCTGGACGAGAAATTCCAGATTGTATAAGGTCAGGAAAAGAGAAGTTATACACAACAAAAATATTGAAAAATAAGGATTCTGGTTCAACACTCACAGCATACCAATGCAAAAAGAAAAAGAATGTGATAATTTTAAGTTCGATGCATTCAAACATTGCAATTGCAAATAATTCAAAGAAAACGCCAGAAACCGTCACTTTTTATAATGAAACAAAATGTGGCGTTGATATTGTTGATCAAATGGCAAGAAAATATTCAGTAAAAGCAGGTTCAAGAAGATGGCCTGTTCATACATTTTACAACATTTTAGACTTTGCTGCTATAAATGCTTGGATTATTTTCAAATGTGTAACTGGAAATAAAGTATCGAGATGTAGTTTTATTCAAAGTTTAGCTGAAGAAATGCAGGCAGAATACAAGAAAATACGCAGTGAAAGAAAGAGAAAAAATGAAGATGAACTACAATCTGAAAATCTATCTAAGCGCAGAAAGTGTGAAGTAAAAAAATGTCACGGAAATCTATCAAATAAAATGTGTTCTTCTTGTAAAAGAGTGGTATGTGGAAAATGCACCAAACATGTGAGCTATACGTGTATTGACTGTAAATAATGTGAGTAGTTTTTTACTCTGTTTTTATTCCATTGTTATCTACCTGAACAATTTACCTGTTATAACACTACTTAAAATATGTAAAGATTAATAATAATCCTTAATACCATATTAATCACAATGCTAAAATAAAATTTCATTGTTTAAAAGTTAATAATTTCCTTAAATGTATTGTATATCATTTATATTTTTTAAAAGATCATCAAAATTAGCAAGGCATTAAAACTTTATTTAAATGTTTCGCTTATTACTGAACAGTGTCAAAATGACACCAGCCGGCGTTATAGGGGTGAACAAAGTTCCCGGCGTTCTAGTGTTAAAATACCACTAGAAATATTTTTCAGTGGGTTGGCTAGCAGTTGAACATTTGGATTTTTCCTAACACTCCTATGTAAATTTTCTTGACTTTACAAATTCATTTTCTCTCCAAAGTTGGTAAATGAGAAGTGCTGAGTTCAATACCAGGTCATGCTTGTATACCTAATTGTTGGAGTTTTATATAGATTTCTTTTAAACAAATGTAAATATGGGCTAGGATCCTTCAGAAAGACAATCACACAGGGCATTCCACCCAAATGTAGGACCCAAGTGCAGTGAATCAGGCTTAATACCAACACTATTTTCTATCATTTTGACACGTTTGTAAATGATATCTTTGGTTTTGAATTCCTCAGGTTCAAAGCTGTTCATGATTTTCTTTCTTTCTTTCTTTTTTTTTTTTTTTTTTTTTTCCAGGTTTTTCAGATCTCTAGCCATTTTGTTCAGATAAGTTCATAATTTTTTTCCCTTGGTTCTACAGCACTTAAAAAAGAAAAAAAAAAAGTATTTTGCTAGCTAAATTACATGCAATTAATAAGTATGTGGTAACAATCACAAATCTTTAAATATAGTACTGATTTTGTAATTTTTTCAATGGCACAGTTATGTTATTTTTTCTATTCTGGATATTAAATAATGTAGATTTAATTCATTTTTATTCAATGGAACCTGGAGTTGGTTTGGTTTCGCTTGTTCTTCTACAGCAGTGGTTCTCTGATATCTTGACCATTAGGGAATATCTAAAATACCTGTTACAGCCAGACTTTTTTATATTCGTTCATTTAAAATTCAGATAAAGTTAATTGTTTTAGCAATCTGGAGAATTTGAAGAAAAGTGTAATGTGCATTCTGAACAACATTTCAGTTAAAGGCATCCAGGAAAACATCAATGCATGGCAGTCTTTGGCAATGTGTATTAATGTAAGGGGAGGCTATTTCAAAGAATATTAAAGTCTGCAAAATTATCTTCATATAACTGAATTTTAAGGAATCAGTTCCATTGCTTTCTGAACAGACCTTGTAATATTTGTTATGATATGATACAATAGAATAAACTTTTTTCATCATTAATACCTTGTGTTATGTAATCTAAATCAAAATTAATTCAATATTTTTCATAGTAAGCATCTTACTTACCAAATTCAATATACACTCATGTCCATAAATTAAGGATAATTCAGATTCACACTGAAATCGAACTTTAATGCAAAAATTTCACCTGTGGAAATACCACACACATCTTTAAGAATAATATGCAAATTATAGAAAGCCATCAGATGACGCCGATATGATGTTACAATGACGAAAGTGTAAGAAGGGGGTAGATAAGGAATGGAAGCAAAGAAGGAAAATTGTTCACAAGTTTTCTGTGTGCCGCTCAGTGCCACAACCGAATAGTTGTGACACAGAAGATGCATGCAGATAATTTTTTACGTGGTAGAATTATCGGCCAACTATAATGTGGGCATACTCAGATAGAAGTATCGGGGGAACTTAGAATTGTATAAAGTGTCATCTCTCGGCTTTGCCAACGATTCCAAAACGATGGAAATGCCAGTCGACGTTACAGTACTGGTCGGCGACGAGTTACTATTCCGAATGACCACAGGTATTTGGTAGTAACTGCCAAAATAAGCAGATAAAGCACAGCATTAGACTTGTCTCGTCAGCTGTCTGCAGCCATGAGTGCCACAGTTTCAAGACAAACAATGGATAGACGTTTGGGAGATATTGGACTATATGTTCGCAGGCCTGTTAGATGTGTTCCACTCACGACAATGCACTGTGCCAGAGGTTAACTTGGAGTAGAGAACATGCAATGTGGACAGCGGCACAGTGAGCTTGTGTGATGTTTTCCGATGAGTCCAGGCTTAGCTTGCAGTGTGATTCACGCCAGACTTTCATATGTAGAACGTCAGGTACCTGTTACCACCAAAACAAAGTCATTGAACGATACCATGTGGGGCAGTAGTGCTCGTTTGGGAGGGGGGGGGGGAGTCATATTGGGCACCAGAACAGATCTGTATGTTCAAATCGGAAGAATGATAGGCCAAATTTATCTGGACATCATTCGGGAACAACATGTACGTTTGTTTAGGGGTGCCATGAGCCCAGAATTTGTGTTTATGGATGACAATGCGCGTCCTCACCGTGCAAACGTTGTACACGGATGCCTACAATCTGAAGATATAACCCGCATGGAATGGCCAGCATACTCCCCTGACTAGAATCCGATAGAGCATGTATAGGTCATGCTTTTCCGATGAGTTGTAGTTCGTTAAACACCTCCTACATGTGTACCGGAACTTCGGAGAGCATTGCTTACTGATTAGAGTAACCTTCTCCAAGATCAGATCAATAATTTAATACTCAGCATTCCTAGGCGTTGTAAGGACTGTATTTCATCATCTGAGAGACATACAATGTATTAACCCTCATACCAACAATGTAACGTTAAGTTTTTGTAAGGGAGATATTTTTTGTAATTGCTTCAGGGAGCAAAAATCGTAGTTTTTATAAATGGCATCCTACATAAACCACCTTTTTTTGTTCTTGATCTTTTGTTTAATAAATGGACTTTATGAATAAGTCATGTTTGTTTTGCTTCTGAACCTTTATTTGCCTCAGCTAGCATTATCCTTAATTTATGAACATGAGTGTATATTCATGCTACAGAAGTTGAGATATTGATATCAAGTAAATCATGAAAATTGCAGTATAATTATGCCACCTGTCATATATTAGACTAAAAAAATTAATTATTATAGTTTTACATAATAAGCCAACATTATTAACATGATTTGACTCTATAGCTGTTAGAATATAGTTATTGGTGTTGATGTTAGGGTTGAAGTCAATTGACTATGCTAGGGTTCTAGGCTTGGGTGGAGTGCTCCCTGTTGGAGCCTTAATTGAAGTCTTAATAAAGAGCCCTAGCACGTATTCATATCATTTCTTAGAAAACTGCAGAAAACTTTGAATGGCTAAGCTGATGAGCATGATTTGGGTTTAAACCCAGCATCTTCCATCTAGCCGTTATGAAAATAAAACCTCTCAGCTACTGGTAGGGTGGATATAGATATATCAACCAAATCATGAAGAATTAGGCATTTAGTCTGCTAAGAAATATGGCACCAAAAATCGAATAAGTTTATTTTGTCATAAGAAGTATTTTAAATATCATTCTGTCTGGTACGATCTTATATCATAAAAGTTTATAAATAATTATCATAAATTATCAATAGATTCTGAAAAATGAAGCATAGCAGAGTTATTTGCGTGATGATGTATGTTGATGACCAATCAGTACCAATATTTATGCAGGTTCAACTATATAAAAATGTGTTTAAAAGATTACCTCGCTAGCGCTTTCGGCTGCATCACGCAGCCTTCTTCTGGCGTTTTCGCTCCTGTGAACTATCGTACACACGGCCATGTATTCTTCTCTCTTCCTCTCTCTCCAGAATACTGCGCCATCTCGTGTCGATCTCTGATTGGTCGGTGTTGCATGAACCCTCATTAGCTAAAATTTCGACAGTTTCCCGTTTTGTGGCATAGAAATAATTATTGTAGTTTGCTAGTTTTTTGTAATTTTTAAAATCTATTTCTATTTTTTCTGTTTGGTTTATTTTAGTTAAAGCTGTGGTTGTATGGTTATATTTTATATCATTTTGGTGTTCTTTGATTCGCGTTTTTATTTTTCGCTTTGTCATTCCAATGTAGCAACCGGTTTTTTGGTCATCTTTGTTAAAGTTTATTTTATATATACCTGCAGTTTCAGAAAAGTCTATTTTATCTTTATCGTTCCTAATTCTTTGGAAAATATTTTGGTTTGATAGGAACGATAGGAACGATCGATTAGGAACGATAAAGATAAAATAGACTTTTCTGAAACTGCAGGTATATATAAAATAAACTTTAACAAAGATGACCAAAAAACCGGTTGCTACATTGGAATGACAAAGCGAATCAAAGAACACCAAAATGATATAAAATATAACCATACAACCACAGCTTTAACTAAAATAAACCAAACAGAAAAAATAGAAATAGATTTTAAAAATTACAAAAAACTAGCAAACTACAATAATTATTTCTATGCCACAAAACGGGAAACTGTCGAAATTTTAGCTAATGAGGGTTCATGCAACACCGACCAATCAGAGATCGACACGAGATGGTGCAGTATTCTGGAGAGAGAGGAAGAGAGAAGAATACATGGCCGTGTGTACGATAGTTCACAGGAGCGAAAACGGCAGAAGAAGGCTGCGTGATGCAGCCGAAAGCGCTAGCGAGGTAATCTTTTAAACGGGTTTTAATGTTTTTTAAAGTTTTAATGTATTTTACCTTTTTTAAATTGTTTTAAATATATAAAAATGTTTCATGAAATTTTGTTAATTAATTCTTCAGTTATAAACACCTCAAAATTTATGGTTCAAAATAAAATTTAAAGGCAAACATTTTTGTAAAATAGTTGAGTCATGTTCTAAAAATCTCAAAATCTCCCAAAGATCGTAAGTTAAAAATTTTTATTCTAAAATTTTCTGCTAATGTATATAAAGAAAAGTAAAAGTAGGAATCAATGGCTTTTACTGTTTGTTCTCTCATTAGAGTTGTAAACAAATTGGAAGAATTCTACTTCAAGAATTCTTTGTTTTTATTTGTCTATGACTCGACTGGAATATGATATCTGTTTTGCCTTATTTTTACTATTCTTTATATTTATGCAAAATATTGAGTTTTTAAAAGTTTAACTTCAAGTTTTCAAAAGATAGGCTTATTAAGGCATGTCCTAAATATAACATGGACATATTTAATATGCATTACCTGTATTGTACTATAGTGAATCAAGAATTAATGTACTAAGTTCCGTGAAATTTTATATTTGATTAGATTAAAAAAAAAAAATAAATAAATAAATAACATAAATAAATAAAATAATTATAATGAGGTAATTAGATTTATATATCATCTAGAAAATGTTACTATGCCAAATGTTTCATGATTTGTACAATTTATGAAATGCTTATTATAAAAAAATATTATGTTGATTCAATCTGGTTATACTGTTGTGCTGCATTTTTCACACTATGTTTTATATTGAGTTATTATAGTATTTAATATAAGTAATTATTATTAAAAAAAAAAAAAAAAAAAACTTACTTGTACATAAGTATGGATCATTTTTAGAAAGTCATCATTGGGAATTATCACAAGTAATGTCTCTGCAAGCTCTTCTCTTTCTTGTCGTAAAATCTAAATGAAAATTTAATGTGTAAATCTTCATAGCATTTTATAAAAACAAACCAAGGCAACTAAATTTAAGCATGTTGCACATGTACAATTTAATAGTAAATGAAATTAATTTTAGTATTAAATGAAAGCCAAAATTCAAAAATATTTATTCACTTTTTCAGATAAATTTTCTACTTTTGTCCTTTTCTCTTCTACCTTCAACAGAAAAATTAATGTTTTCAAAAGGAATAGAATATTTCAATATAAGCCAAATTCTAAGATAATAATTATACTAATATAGCACTAAAAATCATTATTTCACTAATACTAATCAAATTAAAATTGAAATTTCAACAAAATATAACTAAACAGAAATTCTGTAAAAGCTCGATTAAGTACAAATGAAATATAAAAATAAATTACTACTAGCTTTGTTAAAAGATATTTTAATGTTAATTAATAACAAATAAGTAATGGCATCGTACTGACATCAGTTATTAAGTTATAATTTTATAACAATTCTGAGTTTCATGTGAAAAATAAATAAATAAAAAAAAAATAAGAATCTCAAATTCTTATTTTATTTTATTATTATTATTTATTTTAAAATTTATACAGTAAATTAATAAACTTACTTCCTTATTTTCAGTAGAAATGTTGACTACTTTTCTATACCAATTTACAGAATACTTGCACAAATTTTCTTCTACAGAATAATTCAAATTGTTTTGACTCAAAAAGTTCAGCGCATTTTGACTACCTTCAAGATGTAATATATCATAATCCAACACAATTTTCATGTTCTATCGAAGAAAAAAGAAAAGAAAAATCAAATTGCATATTAACATAGGTTTTGAGATTTCACAAACTTTTGAACCACATCCCAGCAAACAACATCAAATTATGGACAAAAAACAATTAAATTAGATTTTAATCAAACTGATATATGGTCAATTCTAAATTTGGTACCCTGGAAATACTATCAAAACCATTTGATAAATATATAGGTATGAATACGTGATTTCCTACATTTAACAGTTTATGATGTTCTAAGAGCTTAAAGATCAACAGATTATTTAATTGTTTTATGAAAAAAATAAGAAATAATCATATATTTTAATCATTCATCATTAACATGTTCAAGATTGAAGGATACATGAATCCTTATATGGATATATAATTTATTAACAAACTGAAAGTTCTTTAGAAGAAATTAATGTAAAGTCCGGTAACTTGATGGAAGAGTACTTATATAACAAAGTATTATAAGTAAATAAAAAACAAAGTTAAAATTCAAGATTATAAGGAAAAAAAAACTTTATGCTTTTGACTACTATACATCCATCTTGAAAGCATGGAGTAAACGTGGAAGACTTTTTCTACGACAATGTCTTGTGTTGCCTAAATTCTGTCACATGGCTAGACAGATTATTGAAAGAAGAGGAAAAAAAAAGTAATTTTTCTGTTTGCAACTGAATTTGGAGAAATAAAAAACTTGTGAAAGTTTCTAGAAAATTTGTACTATCTATTAAGAATAGTTGAAAAAATAAAAAAAATTGCTTTATCATAAACATTAGTTTCTGACAGTCAGTTTTTACAGAAAAAAAAAAAAAAAAAAAACATTGTACAGGATCATCAAAAAAGGTTGGACAAATTTCGAAAGCTCATAATTCTAAAAGAAGTTGAGCAAACGAAATAACATTATTTTAAAATAACTTGGCAAGTGTCCAAGATTTTTAAATGTAAATAGTATGCAACCTTGACTTTGAACATTGCATAGCAGTGATGCAAGGGAAAGGAGATCTTCATTTAGCTTTCCATCAGTGCAATAGCTATGGCCACCGAGAAGTCAGACTTAACACCTGACTTCTTTTCTGGGGTTATGTCAAGAACATTGTTTACATTTGTTGTTGAAGTTCTGAACATCTGTTGTTAAAAATACGGGATATAATACATTTATGGGAGCAAATTGTCAATGCAATAGCCAAAGTGATGCCGGCCATCAGTAGTGGCACCAGAGATTCTCCGACAGAGGGATACTATATAGTGCGAGTTTACTATACGATTATTTAACCCAGTGCTGCATTATGCCATTTTTGTGTCTGACATGGCAAATATGCACTACAATATTGTTATTAATCTATTATTTGTGCCATTTCATTTGTTAGTACTTCTTGTATTTTTGGAGATCACCGTGTCATTCTCTGAGTGCACAATACTATCATTTTCCCATAGAATTAAATATATACAGGGTGTATGAAGAAAGGTTCTTAAGAAACATTTTAAATTTCTATCCTTTTTTTTTTTTTTTAATATACTGAAACAAATTTTTCAGCATCATTTCTTAGTAGAAAGAGGTCTCTAATAATCTATACCTTACAACTTAAATTTCCTGAAAAGAAATACTTATTTTAGTTTTTAATTTTAGTTAAATTCAATATTTTTATTTTGCCATCTAAAAAGACAACATTACACATTTAGAAGCCATTGAATTTAAACTTTTTAGCTAAATAATGGTAGAGCAGAAAATTTCTTTTTCCCAAAACTTGAATAATTAAAACATAACATTTTAATATTTTTTCCAAATAAAACGAGGTCCATATAGCAATTGAAAATAAAAATGTGAAACACTAGACATTAAATATATTATTTTTAACACTCACTAGCAAGATACTCACGCATATACGACATACAGGTAAATTATGACAAACTCTAAAATTTCAAGGTGGGCGGTCAATTACAGAACAGTTGGTAGTGAATAATGGAATGTTACAAAATTCCCAAATACATAACTTCAATGTCCTACAGCTAGTCGTTTTTATACATACATTTCAATTTCATAAATCGTTATCATAATATTTCCTTTACTTCGTACAAGAAATTAAAGAGTTTCTTTGAAAAAAAAAAAAAAAAAAAAAAGGGATTCTCCAAATTCACAAGAGGAAAAACAAAACTGCTGAAAGGAGAAAATTTGTAAACATTGTTATTCCCCCCCCCCCAGCTCTATAGCTGGCACTATCCCTGCCGGACATGCTCTGTAACATCTGGTCAGAGATTGATTATTGACTTCATATGTGCTGAGCAACCAAAGATGCTCATGTTGAAACTTATTAAGGTAAAATTCAATTAAATTCTGTACATTATAATGAAAGAATTGTTTATTTACATTAAGTATTTCCTTAAATATAATTACAGAAATTAAGAAAATAAAGTTACTGGACCACAGGACCAGTATTTTTCAGATTTTACTGGTCCATTCTTTCATTCTATTATATTTTTAAAAATATTTAAAAATTTGTAAACTGTTTGTTTTACTGACTTTGTTTGTAAATTTACAAGTCAAATTAATATGATAATAAATTAATTTAAAAATACAAGTGAAGTTTTATATAAATCAAAAATTTATGCTTTAATAAATGAGCTTAATGTTACGTATTAACAATAATTAAAAGTGAAAAAAAGTTATGGAAGTGAAATTAAATGATAAATTACAGAGAATAGGCGATATTGACAATTATAAAGAAGTACACTTACTATTGTTATAATATACTATTCTGTGACAGATTTATGGGCAATGTTAGAGAAAAGTAAGTACATAAAAATCGAAAAGCTTCACTGGTCTGGTAGACCACTAGAATTTATATTTTGCTGGTCCATTGTATTTGTTTGGTCTTAAACCAACAGAAACAGACCACTGTTAATGTCGAGCCCTGTGATTATAATCAAACCTTCTTCCATGACCCTGTACTTTAAAGCGGGAGGAACAAAATTCGCAAATTTTCTTTGTTTTGTAATTGGCCCCAAAATATTTTTTTTAGGAAAGTGAACACCATTAAAGTAAAATTTAGAATAGAAAAGTTAAGCTATATATCAGTCAGATTCACCATTTCTCTTTTCAATTTTCATTGCTTTGTATTTGAAGGATATTTTATTGAAAAATTGTGGAACCCCCTTAAGAGCAACAACTATAGTGACATGGAAAATTGGCCATTTAGAGAGATGACCTTTTAATGGAGGTTGATAAAAATTATAATTTAAGCAACAAATACTATAAATCATGTGGCTTTTTAATAGTTTATATTCACATTATTTGTAAAAATCAATAAAATTAATTTGATACTGAATTTAAAAGCAGCACATGAGAAGGTTTTTGGGAACACATGATAGGATCAGTTAATAATATTTTTAAAAAGATTCTTGGGAAAAAAAAAAAAGCTCCCCCCTCCCAAGAACTATAAGAACCTTTTATTTTGTGAATTAAGTAAATATCACATCACATCATGATATATAAAAATTTTTAAAGATCTGCATAGAATCTTTGAAAATATTGGTGATCTTAAAACTAAATATAAGGTATTTTTTAACTCCGCCATAAAATAACTTTAAATGAAAAAAATAATGAAACATTTCCTCACTTTTAAACATTCTTCAGGTTTTTGATTTTTCTGAACTTCTTTTTCTGATGCTTTCAAGGCTTTCATAAGTTCCCTTTCTTTTTGTTTTTCCAGTCTAATTTTCTTTCTCATTTCTTTTTCTGCATCTTTATTATCTCTTTTTTCTTTCTTAAAAAGAAATATAAATTAGACAATACAAGCAATAATAAGACAGTTTAATAATTTTCAGTAGAAATTGAAATTTTTTATATATGTATATATAAGTTTTCCATAAGATTTAACACACAGAGAGAATTAAGAAACAAATATTGAGAAAAAATATACTTTTTAGTTGTAAAATCAATAAATTCTGATTAAAACAACTATATGATGTATTTGATTATGATTTGAATAAATAATGCAATTAAATTTTATTATGAATTTAAAAAAAATTAACATACATAAATAAGTTACGCAAACTGGTAAAAAGTATAAAATCTAATTTATTTACATGCAATTTGCTTGTTTAAATACAACCACTTCTGCTTTTGAAAAGTGTAGTAGAAAAGTTATCAACATAATGAATTCTCCCATTTCGAATATTTGATAGGAAGTTAATAAAATAATTAGAAAGAAAATGTATCTATTATTGTCATGAAAAATAAGTAAATAGCAATGTTTTAACATGTAGATACTGATGACATTTGCCCCTAAGTATATCTATATAGAGAAGTGTCTGTGTGTGTATCCGTGTGTCTGTCTGCTTTCTGGTGCTCATACTACTGATTACATGCTCATACTATTGATTACCTGGGACCCCATACATGTGCACCTCATCAAGTTTTCTTCAAATTTGAATTTTTTAATTAATTTTTTTTTTCAATTTTAAATATTGGCGTCTATATTTCATTCTTCTAAAATTTATTCTTTCATTTTAATCGTCTGTGTATCTTGACAATGGCTATTACTCTATTTATTTTTTATTTATTTAATTTATTCATTTTCATTTGAAGCTGGAATCCTTTTTTTTTTCTTTCTTTTTTAAATTTATTATATTTATTGAAAATCAAATGGTAATGCAGTAGAAAAAATTAAGTGTATTAAATTTCAAATTTAAAAATGTATTTATGACAGTTATGTTTATGTATAATTTTTATAGAAAAACAACTTTTTATTTTTCATTTTTTTAACTAATTCCTTTGAAAGATTTTTTTTTTTTTTAATTTATAGTACTTATCACAAAAAAAAAAAAAAAAAAAAAAAAAGTAGTATAGAGTAGAAAGGATTAAACTGATTAAAATTTGTTTTTTTTTATGAATTTAATACCTTTTAAAAGAAAATCTACTTTTTATTTTATTTATTATATTGGTCGGAATCAAATCCTAATATAGTGTAAAGCGTGAGGGCTATAAAGTACATGGTTCAAAAACTAAACTATAGATACTGAGAAACAGGTATTTTTAAAATCGTAGTTCTTAAATAATAGCAAATCCACCTATCATCGATAAACACCCAAATTGAAGTGCCTAGGAAAGACCCTTCTGCAGGCAGTGGGAGCCTGGACCCGATGCAATACGGGTGGAAAAAGAGCTGCTGGAGGCAGCAGATACCTGAAGGGAGGTTTAAAGCAATTTCAATGTTAGTAATTTTTTTTTAGTTTTTATTTATAATGTGATATAAAAAATAGTGATTCAATTCTTCTGAAAAAAGGAATAAAACATCATCATAAAATGAGTTTTTTTTTTAAGTGTCCCTTTATAAATCTTTATCTTTATTATATGTTCTAGTACATTACACAAATCTTCATACAGATGTTGTGATGAATGAGAAAACTAAAGTGACCATTTATAAATTATTTCTTACAAAGGTTTGCACAGGCTGAAATGCTCCCCCTTCTTTTTTTTCAAATCCCAGCAAAAACTGATAAAATCAGGTCTGATCCGGCCCAACAGAAAGAAAGTCAAACTAAAAATGAAAATATTACTATTCATCAAACAATGTAGAAAGATATTTAAAATAGTTAATACTACTAAAAATCATCTACTTTCATCCATCTCCACTAATATTGTGTAATACATCTGAATGTTTTTGAGTGAGCATGTAAACAAAACATTAATGCTAATCCAAACATTTTCAATGGAAAATATGCTTTCCAAATCAAACAACACCAAAATGTTAATTTTAATACATTTAGTGTCCTGAAAAGTAGCAGAAAAGTGCTTAAAAATATTCTTCATAGGCTCTAGACTCTACAGACCATAAGACATAGAGCCACATATACAGTAACCAGACATGCATAACATGTGTGAACGTTGTTCGTGGAAAAACTTTCAGCTTTACTCAGAAGAAAAATAAAATTAATTAAAATATTTTTCTTAAATTGACAGTACACTATTGGTTAAAAAAATATGACATAAAAATAAAGACATATTCATATCGTGTCATTATTTTAAGCTCTTATATAGATTTGTTGTTTTATGAGTTATTTAATCTTCTACCTGTTATAACTTTTTTTCAGAAAGACTTAATATATATATTTTAGCTAAGTCTGACAGTAATGTATCTAATATTTTTTTACCAATACGTTTTATAACAACCTTAACAACCAGGCTTTAATCTTGAAAATTTTTCACATGTGGCCCCCCGGCATATTCAGAGGTAAGACCTTCTCAGCTGATATTGGCTCCTGGAGTCATGTTTTTCTCTGTGCTGGTCACTTCCTATTTTTGTTTGCACATATTTGCAAACAAGTAGAGACATACATACATGCATGTTTTGTATATATTTTTGCCTACTATATATGCATTTTGAACAGGAAAGCTGCTAGTGTAACCTTAAATAACATATATTAGTTTAGAGACATGCTAAAAACATTTGTGGAAATCAGAACGCAAACAGACAGGCAATCAAGTTTAAGTTATAAATAATTTTTAACCAAATAAAATTTCATAAAGTAAAGAATAAAGAAATGTCTCAAGGATGAAAAAAATTATTAAACCCGAACCTGGTCAGACCTTTAATTTTTTAAGATCACAATACAGGGGTAGAAATTAAGAAAATTAAATCACTGGTATGCAGGACCAGTAATTTTAAAATTTCACTGGTCTGTATATACTTTGACTAGTCCATTCACCCATTCTATTACATTTTTTAAAATATTAAAAAAATTTTCAAAAACTCTGTTTTATTTTTACTTTATTTGTTTGTTTTATAAATTTACATGGCAAATGTGATAATTTTTTGCAAATTAAAAAATACAAATGAACTTGTATATAAATCGAAAAATTATGCTTGGAGCTTGGATAAACAAGTTAAAATTTATCACATATTTATACCACTAAGAATTTAAAGTAAAAAAAAAAGTTATTAAAATGAAATTAATTGAAAAATACTCAGAGAATATGTGATAATGACAATTATAATGAGGTACACTTACTATTGCTATAATTGTTTCATAATGTTTTATGTCAGATTTATGGGCAATATTAGAAAAAAGTAACAATTGAAAAGTTCACTGGTTTGGTGGATCACTACAATTTATATTTTGCTTGTCTGTTGAATATTTTTGCGGTGCTGGACTAACAGAGCATTGTTAATTTAGAGCCTTGAGAATAGATTCTGGCTATCTCAAACAAATGCATCTGAGATACTCTTCCATCTTTGTTGAGATTAAGTTAAGTAAATAATTAAATGGTCGCTTTAGTTTTCTCATTCATTACAACTTACAACATCTGCATGAGGATTAGTGTTATGTACGAGAACACAGGGGTACAGAAAATGCTCAGAGCTCTGAAATTTCTCCCAAAATAAAGCAAGAACCTATTATCAGAGGTTTTTAAGTTTGATATTTTTGACGGGAGGGGGAATCTTTCTTAAATCCAAATATAGAGGGAAAATTTTTATATGCTACTACATTACATTTTTTTTTTTTAACTACATCTAAATTCAATGTTGCTATTAATGTGCCACTAGATGGAAAATTAAAAAGTTTAAGGTAATTTGACTACTTAACTAACGTAATTTTTAAGGCTATAATTCTTATATAATAGGTAATTATAAATAAATTAATGCTGCTTTGATTTATTGCACTTTGCTGTCTCTGAAAATTTAAAATACAATATTACAGAATTTCAAAATCAAGAGTAAGATAAAAAACTTTCAATGCAAAAATAAACAATATATAAATTAACTGATGTGTACAAAACTGAACAAATGGTGTATATAAACAGGGAATTAAAAAAGAAAAGAGTTACATAGTAAATAAAAGAACTGGTGTACAATCAATATTCAAACTAAAAACTTCTTCACACACCATAAAACTGATGAAAACACTACTGGTTTCGAAAGGACGTAGCCTTTCTTCCTCAGGTGCAAACATATGTTACTGCCTTGGTGGCAAAAACAAGCCTGAAAGCAGGGCAAATGGTGGAAAGAGCTACAGAACCAAAAAATCTGGAGTGACTCCACTCGACTTTCCGAACATTGAGTAACTAACAGTTTTGCAGATAAAATAAAGAAAGAGGAGTTGCTAAACAAACAAAAAAGAGAAAACCTTAACAGAGTGTTTGAGTATTTTTCTCCATATATCACACGAGGTTTTATTTAACGCTACTGAACTTTGAGCCCTTAGATCATAAGGATAAAGAATTTTTCGTTGTGTCCTGTAAAAATCTATAAATGCTAGATTCACCAAAATGCTTATAGTTAGTGCAACAGTGATTTATAATATTCATACAAATTTTCAGCTCAATTGAATAAGGCGTTTAGATGCTATCGCTGGTCTCATAGGCCATAAAGATAAAGAATTTTTCTTTGTGTCCCTGTAAAAAACTGTAAGTGCTAGATTCACCAAAATCTATACAGTTGGTTCAAATGTGACCTATAACCTGTGTACAAATTCTTCGCTGAGATTAATAAGGCGTTTAGACGCTATCACACTTTTAAAAATTTGGCAAAGAATTTTTCTTTGTGTCCCTGTAAAAAAACTATAAGTGCTAGATTCTCCAAAATGTATACAGATTGAGTCTCTGTGACCTATAATATGTGTATAAAGTTTTTGCTCAATTGAATAAGGCGTTTAGATGCTATCGCACTTTTAAGATTTTGGTCCCTTGGCCATAATGATAAAGAATTTTTCTTTGTGTCCCTGTAAAAAAACTATAAGTGCTAGATTCACCAAAATCTATAGGGTTCTTACTATGGTGACTTACAATATACATACCAACTTTCAGCTTATTCGAACAAAGCGTTTAGACGCTAGCGTGTTCACTCACAGACATACACACATACATACACACACACATACATACATCATCGTAAAAATAGTGAAAACGGACTCGTCTGACCTCGAAACGTATAGAAACATCAAAATCTCGAATTCGGATTTTTGACATGATTACAATACTTTCCTCACTATAGTGTTCGGAAAGTAAAAATAGGAAGCAGGCAGCAAAACCAAACAGAGGTGGAACACAACATAAAACAAGGAAACAAGAGAACAAACATAAGGTGCATCTGCATATAAATTCATATGAAATTTCGTGCAGTAGTTCCTGAGATATAACCTTCTCTGAAATTGCAGAAATCGCTGTATAGCAGCACCACCTGTTGAGCGATTGGCCCCAAAAGTTGATAAGAGTTTAAAAAAAGTTACGGAATTCAGTAAGCATATTTTCATAACCAGTTTTTATTTATCTAACTAGCCGCCTTCGGTGACCAGCTGGTTTGCGATCCCTGAAAGATCCGACTTTACGAAACTCCCGCTTGGTGGCGCCTGTAGCACCTTTTTCCCGTTTCAGGTCTAATAACAGCTTATTGATATATCGTGAAAATAGCTTATTGAAATCACAGTAAACTCCCTTGCGGTAGTGCCTTCGGCGCCCTCTTCCCTTTTCAATATCTGAAACAGCCTGTTCACTCACCATGTTATGATATTTCAAAATTTCTGACTTTAGCTAAGTCCCGCTTGGTGGTGCCTTATCCCCGTTTTAGAACTTACAACACCTTCCTCGCTCATTAGAATTTGAAATATTGAAATTTTAAAATACTACAGCGCCACCTGGTGGCAGAAATTTCTGTACTGTATTGTTCAATTCCAAATCAACAAAGCTTTCAAATGATGTATTACTTATGAAATTATTTTAATTAGTAGCTGAGATACAAAAGAAAACCTAATCAGGACACATTAAAACGTGTAAATCAGGTGAAATCTCGAATTCCACTTTCGATAATATAAAAGTACTTTAAAATATTTTTTTAATGATGTATTAAAAATAATTTGATCATAATTAGAATTTTAAACATTGAAATTTTAAAATATTACAGCGCCATCTGGCGGTAGAAATTTCTGTAATCTACTGTTCAATTCCAAATCAACAAAGCTTTCAAATGATGTATTACTTATGAAATTATTTTAATTAGTAGCTGAGATACAAAAGAAAACCTAATCAGGACACCTTAAAACGTGTAAATCAGGTGAAATCTCGAATTCCACTTTCAATAATATAAAAGTACTTTAAAATATCTTTTGCACGATGTATTAAAAAGAATTTAATCATAATTGTAAAATAAAAAGTAAATTTGTAACTTTTTTTTTTTTAATTTTTACCCCTTCTTTCCCTGCTTCAAGCTTTCCTAATAATTCTGCTCTTTCAAAAAGATTCACAATCGAATTATCAGGCATTAAAACCAAATATTACGAAATTTCAACGACATATCTCAATTTAAAATACTGCAAAATATAATCTTTTCCCAATAAAAATGTATTTTTTTTGTTTATTCAGATATTTTCATGAAAATTGAACAGTAGCTTTATAATATGCTGTCTAGGCCAAATATTAATTTAAATGTAACGTGAATGAAAATTTGAAAATTGCAATTTTTATTCCCACTATGAAACACATATCTTAATTCGTTACATTCATTTCCTTTTTTATCGCAGACAGTTGTCTCACATGTGATTTGTTTCCGATCCAGACAGCTGAGAAAATCATCTGCTGATAGAATGTTTCTTTTTAAGCAATTATCCGTAGTTTCTCGGTCATTTTTCGATTGACATTTTATTTAATATCTCCGCAACTAATTAAAATTTTTAAATTCTGCTTTGACTATCCCTCCGGGAAGGCTTCTAAGCACCCGTATGTCAAATTTTATACTTCTGCGTTCAGTAGGGGCTGAACTTATAGATGCTCAGACAGACAGACAGAGAGACAGACAGACATCTTCTTTTATTATTATAGATGTTAGATTAGATATGATAAAAGCATCGTAGTTATAAAACTTTAATTATATATATAGTTAGATAAAGAGTTGACATTAATTAATCATTATCTTTCATATCAAGAAATATTTTTGTCTATGATTGTGTTCGCATTGACTCTAGTAAAATGTTTATAGTAAGAGACTCTAAACACTGAAATTAATCTAAAATTTTCTGTAACCACTAACCAGATACAGATAGGGACATTAAGAAGTACAAACTTTCTTTTATCAATAAGTACAGTTTGTTCGTCACTGCTATCTGTACATTTTAATCGCATTTTGCTTACTTTTTCAATGTTTGAACCCCAATTTTCACAGAAAACTTCCAATACTGGAATTGAAACTGCATGTTTAAATAACTTAATAAGCACAGATATTTTCTTCAGTTGTTCCCTAATCGACTTTTTGTATAAAGCCCTTATTTCATATGTGATACTTTTGGATCTAACTTCTTCTATAGTACCTACTAGAGATCCATTTACAAAAATACTGGTACTCAAACGAAAATGTGTGAAGATCATCAAATTTTGAAACTGATGCAAAATGTTGTATAGATTCAAAGAAGTAATAACAAAAATTACATGAGTAGTGTGTGATATTGAACAATTCTACCTCTAAACAGGTTTTGCAATTTAGTAAAACAAGTTAAAAAAGAATAATTGACATTTATGCTGCATATAGAGAAAGATTGGAAATCACAAGACTAGTACAGTGAGTTTCATCACCGATCGTTAGCCATCACCGAACATCTTGGTAAAGGAGGGGGAGGGGGGGGGTATATGAATGAGAGATAATGAACAATTTTACTTCTTTATAATTTCTAGCAGGGGTTGATTCATGTTTTTACTTTTGGGCCCTTTTTTGTGAAAAACAAATTATTTTTGTGAAAATCTATTTTTTTTTTACAATAAAAAGAACTGTCACATGAAACCTTTTATTTTAGCAGTTACTCTAATATTAATATCAAATTAATAACATTTGATTAAACCAAATATAGACACTCATTAAAAATAATACTGTAAACATGAAAAATGTTTACAAAATTATCATTTTTATAAAAAGAAATCTTATGAAAGGAAATCTTATGAAAGGGCTGCTTTTATGAATCTGAATTTTGTGAAGGGACCCATTTTATGGGTTTGAATTTTAGAGATTTTAATTTTGTGCAGGGTCAGCAAAAGGGTCCCAATTTTTGCTTGGATCTATCCAGGGACGTATCCAGAGGGGGGCTCTGGGGGCTCGAGCCCCCCCCCCCGAAAAATTCTGAGAACTTTTTTCATGTTCTACTGACCAGAAAAAAAAAATGAATTTTTTCTCCACAATATCTTTTTACTTTCTTCTATATGTAATATAGAGAAAGTATTGGATTCGCGAAAATTTTCGACCTCCGTTTTTTGACGGATCTACACGTTTTGGGATGTCCTGAACACGAATTGATAGTTTTTAAAAAATGTCTGTCTGTGTGTCTGTATCATTTTTTTGTGGACGCTGTATCTCACGAACCAATGAATGAAATTTAACCAAACTTGGTATTTAGTTGCACCCTGACATGAACTGGTGCCCATTAGATTTGGGGATCAATAGCTCAACAGGTGGCGCTGTGATCGCATTTTATGCAAATTTTTAACATGGCAGCATAGGACAAAATTCCGTATAAATGGGCATAATGAGAGTTATATTAAACTTTTGATTGTAAAATTAATATTAATTATTGATAATAGTAGTAGTTAACTAGGAAAAAAAAATGTGCATGGGGGGCATCGGTTCCCCCCCTGGGGGGGAAGTACCCCCCCCGGGGGGGGGGTTAAATTTTGAAAATGGGTATCATTCGAAAGATCTCGTCAATACCTTTAAAACGAATGGTAGAACCATAAATCTGTGATAATTTAAAGCAAAGTTATCGATTTTTTTACTTTTAACAAAGAAAAACTTAGAAAAAAAATTGTATTTTTTTTTTTTTTTTTTAACGAAATTTTACCAAACTTGGTATTTAGTTGGTCCCCAACATAAACTGGTGCTGATTATATTTGGGGATCAATAGCTCAACAGGAGGCGCTGTGATAGCATTTTATCTAAATTTTTAACATGGCAGTATAGGACAAAAATTCGTATAAATGTGCATAATAAGAGTTATTTTACACTTGTGATTGTAAAATTAATATGAATTATTGATAATAGTAGTACGTAACTAGGAAAAATTTTTGTGCATGTGGGGGCATCGCTTCCCCCCCCCCCCCGGTGTGTGTGTGTAAATTTTCAAGATGGGTATCTTTCGAAAGATCTCGTCGATACATTTAAAACGAATGGTTGAACTATAAATCTGTGATAATTTAAAACAAAGTTATCGATTTTTTTTACTTTTAACAAAAAAAAAAAAAATTCGCATATATATATATATATTTTAAATATTGTTAGTGATTGAATATGTATTAATTTAAAAAAAAAAAAAAAAAAAAACTTAGAAAAAAAAAAATCTTTTTTTTTTTTTTTTTTTTTAAATATTGTTACTGATTGAATATGTATAGGAAAATATAGAAGAAAGTCTTGTGGTGGCCACAACATACTAGTTTTTTTTGTTGTTAATTTGTTTGCTTGTGAAACCTTATTTATTAGCAATTTTCTGTCTTGTAAAGTCCAAATTGCCGAAATGAATATTAGCTTTTTGTAAAAAACACTAAAAAGAGAACTTTATGATACTTATTGTTGAACCCTGTAATGTGTCTCCTTTCTCTTGCCAGAAATAGCGTTTTAATTTCTTCCTTGTGAGACAAAAGATTCGTCATTAATAAAGATCACAGTTTCAAATGGAACTTCTGGTTTTGTCAGATATGCACGTAGTATACCTTCCATTCCTTCCTTCCTTCATTCTTTCTAACATAAAACAGCCAATATAAAATCTACTTTACAGAAAGACATGTGATGAAAGGTAGGCCTTAAAAAACCAACACATTATGTAAACATCTTTGTTACGATCGTCATAAAGCAGACATATCTGAGTCTGATGTAGAATGGGATGATGGGCCATCGCTTCACCGGTAACTTTCCAAACGATAACCAATAATGACCGGCAGCCACAGTTGAAGATACGCTGTGTCACATGAGACACCTGGTTGATACACACCCTGGGTACATATAGAAACGCTAGATAGTTCGATACGTACGCCATGCCAGAAGATTTTCAACAACTACAATGCGTATAACCATGGTCCCAGGGTCTGTAGAAGACACGATATACGGCAAGCCATATAAGAAGACCTCAATGCGTTCGCCCAACATAGACACGTAATATATCTAGGTTTAGTGGACGACAGCACACAGGTCCTCATGTTTCCAATAATATGATCTAAAGTAAGCAATATTATCTAGAAAACCATGTATATATATTATTTTCTTCACACAAAACAAGAGAAAAATGAATTGGATTCGGAAACTTTTTGACTTCCAGTTTTCAATGTATTTACATGTTTTTAGATGCATTGAACACCATAAGACTATTTTTTGGAAACTTAGATATAAATATTTTGATAAGATTTTTGGGTATATCGCACAGCAAATAGCGTAGCTGCACTAGATTTCTCTTTTTATGGAAAAGATATATCTCGTCTGTATAAAAAAAAAACTAGTTGGCATAGGTGGACTCTGCTCAGTTCCCCATCATATTTATGTTCTCATAAATTTCTAGTGCGAGACATATTATAATCCTGTTAAAAGAAATGAATTTGACCAAAGCTTGATATTATGACAGAATGAAATCCCCGCCTAATAGGCTATCCACCGTTCACTTCGATATATATATCTTATTCTAATCTATTAATTTATTTTATCAGGGTCAATTCCGTTGTTTAGTTTTCATCCTACTATTTACAATGCAATAATCCTCAAAATTCATATTTATATGAAAAATTTACAATTTCGCTATGTTGATAAAATCGTAAATTACGAATGATTTACGAAATTTTCCTATTAGAATATTTGTATTCAATCGTGTTCAAACAAATATCATAAATGTAATTTTGAAGTTGTCTAATGTATTTACGATCCTCAAAATGGAAATTTATGCTCAATTTTGCCTTATTCTGACATGTTAAGTAAATCGTAAACTCCAAATAACTTACCAAATTTTTAAATTGGAAAAATCGTAGTCTATGATATTCATGCCAGTATCCTAAATAACATTTCGAAAGTGGTTTGACATCTTTACGATGAAAATATCCCTCAAGATTGACGTTTATGTGAAATTTTGCTCTATTCAGCCATGTTAAGAAATTCGTAAATTTCCAATAACTTACGAAATCTTTATATTGGAAAATTCATAGTCATTAATAATCATGCCAGTGTCCTAAATAATATTTCAAAAGTAGTCTGACATCTTTACGATAAAAATATCTCTGAAAATTGACGTTTATGTGAAATTTTCCTCTATACTGCCATGTTAAAAAATTCGTAAATTTCCAATAACTTGCGAAATTTCCAAAGTAGCATATTTATAGTTACTGATGTTCATTCCGGCATCAAAACTGATATTTTAAAACTGGTCTGACATTTTTACAGTAAAAAGTTTCCATTAAATGCACGTTTAAGTGAATTTTTGTCCTATTCTCCCATGTTAAGAAAATCGTAAATTTCTAATAACTTACGAAGTTTTTAAATTCGAATGTTGCAAATGAATAGGGTTCTTGCCAGTGTCGAAAGTAATATTTTAAAACTGATCTGACCTCTCTGCGATCATTTGTTCGTGAGATATCGTGTTAACAGACTAACAAACTAACGGACTAATACACTAACGGACTGACACACTGACACACTAACAGACACCCTACAGACAGACACCATAGAAATTTTGTCATTTTCGTATTCCTCTTTGAAACATGGTTGTGCATGGCACATAAATCATGCGCCGTACCACTGAATTACAACGTCAGCCAGTTTTTGGTATGTTAAATTTGAATGGACTTAACATTGCACTAAAGCTAGACAGACAACAAAGCAACGGTCTGGAATCCATTTCTAGGGTAATCCGGAATCATGCCATCACAATTTAAAACCTCCACGGAGAAGATGCTTCCCCAATTTCAGTATACCCGAGCTATTGCATTTACAAAACATGGAGGACACAACAGATTTTACGTGCAACTGATATCATTAATCTGCATGACTGTATTTGGATGGCTCCAGTATCGATCACTCAATCCTTCAATTACGAGCTCGACTCCTTATTAACCGGACTACCGTGAGTCCAGTTTTTGGTGATTTTCTCCGTTTGTCAGTGGTTTACAACATCACGAATTAAAAAACTCTCTAGCTGAGACTTATGTATTTTAAAGGACTAGTTCCATCAGTTTTAGGCCAAAGGCACTTTTTAGAATTATTATTATCATTAAATCTTTTCTTGCCATTTCCGATTTTAGGAACATTAATTCCATTGTTTACCGACATGTGGCGTTGTAACTGATCTTATTTATAGCGCATAACCATTTTACTATGCCTAGATATGAAGCTTAAGGTAACAACTTATATTTTTCTTAAAGTTAAGATGATGGGGGGGGGGGGGGGGACAAACTTTAGCGTACACGCTCTTGGTGTTTACATGTGCGGGTGGACAACCAACATCTTAGTGAAAGTTGGGCCCCCTCCGAAATTTTTTTCTGGATATGCCCTTGGATCTATCCCTGTCTAGAATCTAATTAAAGTGAGTTTAAAATGAACACTGACATTATGTTGTGGGTGGAAAAAGATTTGAAATCACAGTGCTTCTGTTCTGTGGAGCGTTTGATCACCAATCGTTAGCAGGGGGAGGAGCGAGGAGTAGAGCACATATATGAGCAAGAGATATTTTTAACAATTTTACTTTGTATGTTCTGGAATTTAATTAAATAAGTTTAAAAGGAACATTAACAGATGTGTTGCAGATGGAGAAAGATTGAAAATCACAAGGAATAAGCAAACCGTTTGATTTAAAAAATTTTTTTTTTTTTTTAAGGGGGTGGGGGTGGGGTTCTGTGGAGCAACTGATCGCCAATTGTTAGCGGGAGGGAGTGATGATGATGTCGTGTCTATGAAAGTGCAATTAAATGGCTCCGAAGCTGTCGAAGACAGCTTTAGCAACCTCAACAGCCCTATCTGTATAAAGTGGGTCTTCAAAGCCGATATTAAGAAGTTTGGCCTGGATTGCTGGGCAGCTGAAGATCTGTTGGGGAGACAGTGGGATGTCTTCTGGGCAGTGAGGACAAAAGTTGGTGTAACTATGCTGCCCGTCCTCAGAAATCCTCACCCCCTTTAAATGGTTTGTTCTCAGTCTGGTTAAAATAGTTGATAAGGCTCTATCACAGTTCAATTCCGGAATGGAGTTTCGTTTAACTTGTTGACCGATTAGTCTTCGGCCAGCGACGGCATTGGCGTCAACGAGGGTTAGACATTTGGATGGCTGAGGAGAATTACGTGCAGCCTTTGCGAGCTCATCGGCCTTCTCATTACCGAAAATATTTACATGAGCCGGTATCCATTGCAAGATGCAGCGGGAGGGAGTAAAACAGATATATAAGTGAGAGATATTGAACAATTCAACTTCTTTATAGGTTTTGGAATATAATTAAATAAGTTATAAAGAGAATATTGACATTTATGTTGCGGATAGAGAAAGATTGGAAATTCCAAGCATTCTGAGATCAGTTTGCTTGTCGATCGTTGCGGGGAGGGGGGCCGGGTCATAAAAAAATACGTGAGTGATAGATATTGAATAATTCTATTTTTTTTTTTTTTTTATAGATTCTTGAATCTAATAAAGCATTTTTAAATTTAATATTGACATTTATGCTGTGGACGAAAAAAGATTGAAAATCGCTATCTTTACTGCTAAAATTGGGAGACTTTCAATCTCTGTACAATACTGTTTTGGAAATAATCTGCAGACTAAAAAAAAAAAAAAAAAAAAAAATGTGACATACATCTCATGTCTCGCATTTTCTGCTATGGGGCATTCAGACATATTCTGTACTGTAACCCTGCTAGAACATACAGCAAAGATTAAGAAAATTGTTGAAAAAATAACAGATATTTTTTCAACAATGGTTTTAGATGGTATCTTATGAAAATCAAATTTATTCAACTTCAACTTAATAAGTGGTTACAAGCACAAATTTTGAAGAATTAGGCTGTCTAAAAAATCCTTTTCATTGAAAACAATATTTCATAACAGTTTTATTACTATGGTTCTAAAATAAAATTTATAGCAATCATTATTAAAATTCACACAATAAATAAAAACAAAGCTACATTCATATTATTAACTTTAAATACAGACATGCCTAATAAAAAGAAAAGAAAATTACCACTTTTTTTGTAATTTTCTTTACTGGACTATCTTCATTTGAACTTAAACAATGATCTCTCATATTTAAATCATGTTCTGGATAACTTGACAGAGATGGGAGTGAAAAAAGTGAACCATTGTTATGGTTTAAAAGAGGTGAATCATTACCTAAATTCCAACTATCATTGTTTGAATTCCCTGTATCACTTTGAATGTGTAGTTCTGGAGATATTTTTTTGTTGTTAACATCAGATAAGACAATATTTGCTTCAGTATAATTCTTTTTGCTGAAATCAAATTTTAGAAGTTCTGGTGAGCTACATAATGGTGACACACTTCTTTCTTTATTGAAAGGAATAGTATCTCTGGAATCATCACTATCAGATATAGCATGAATTTGTGCTGACTTCTTTTTCACAGGAGACACTTTTCTAAAGAGAAAAAATGATAAATCAATAAAAAACAATTAAGATACGTTACATACGTATGATTAGTCCTTTACAACATCCAGAATGTGTTACATTAATTTATTACAATAATAAATTTCATAGTTTTAAAACATAATATTATTGAAATTTCACTTATTTTTTTCTATTTTTAACACGCTTATATTAGCTTCACCTGTATGTATGTATGTTTGTAACTTCTCTGGGAGCAAAACGTGATTGCACAAAATCCTTCATATCTCAAACAAAAAACCATTGTGTATGGTTTCCAGAGCTTTTTAAGAAAACGGCTGATGGCTGAGCTACAAAAATTTGCATGGTGGTTCGTAATGACCTCTCCTGATGCACCTCGAAGCCCGATTTTCGAATTTTGTTTTAGTTTTCTTTTAATTAATTAAAATGTTAAAATAAAAACCTTCTAATTACTGATAAATTGGCCATTTAATTTTAATCCTTAATTTAATTGTTGCCAAAAAAAATTATCATTATTTTTTGGACAGAAAAAAAAAAAAAAAAAATGTGAACAATAAAAATTACATTTATTTAAAATATTTAATATTATTCCTTAATTTAATTGTTGCCAAAAAAATTATCATTATTTTTTCGACAGAAAAAAAAAAAAAAAAAAAAACGTGAACAATAAAAATTACATTTATTTAAAATAAGGAAAGTAAATTAAAGCGTGTTCTTTAATTTTTTAAAACTATAATATTTTTAGTACAATTTCCCACTTATTAAATTAGTTTCTACTTATTATTTTTTTAGATCTTGATTACTTTCTTAAAATACCTAGAAATTCTGAGTTATGATGATTTCATGATTTTTTTCAAATCTATGTAGCTTGAAACCAAAAGAATTTTCATTTTCAATCTGTATTCCAGCATTTAACCAAAAAAAAAAAAAAAAAAAAAAAAGGGCTTACATTTGCACAATATATTAAGAAAATATGTCTCTACAAAACATTTAGAAAATATTTCTTATTAAATAAAATTGAGTTTCAGTTTGTACTTCATGCAATATACATAAAAGAGAAATGAAAATAGTTTCACACACAAAATTAAGAAAAACTTTTGAAACAGAATACTATATTTGCAGCGCCGGCTCAAGCAAATTCGCCGCCCTAGGCGAGAATTTTAGATGGCGCCCCTTTTTCATTTTCTTAAAAATGATATACTATGTTATTCAAATTCACTATGGATTGTTCCCTATTTTAAATAGCATTAGCAGGTCCTGTTATAAATGGTTTGTGTACAGGGATACCCCTCCCCCCGCCCCCCCCCCCCAAAAAAAAAAAGCCAGTGTGTTTTAAAAAAGACACTTTTATAAATCACATTTAAATAACTTACTACTTCAAATATCACAAAGATAATGACATTTATTGTTAATTCACTAAAAAATATTTTATATAAAATATGAAATGATTAACCTTCAAATTTACAGGGCTGCTCTAAAATATTCAGATACATTAAGGACTGCATTTTGTTTGTTTTAAGCATTTTCAACACTTTCTAACAATGTTTAGGGGTGATTATGAATTCAATTAGTTTTTCTCTCTGCCTTTATGCCCTTCCGCTGTGTCATAACATAAACAAAAAACATTGAAATTTATATGGTATAACAAGTACGTACAGCTGGAAAATGTTAATGATCAATGCATACCGCACAATTTTTCGTTCTTGTTTAAAGATGTCACAGGTTATTTAATTTAGTTATATATTAATTCATTCTGGTTATTGAGGATTTCTGTTATCACATGTTATTCTAAATATATACTATTTTGTTACTATATTTTATATATATATATCGTAAAATTCCGTTGAAACCTCCCTTTCAATCTGCAAAGAAATCAGAATCTGTTTGAGGAAGGAGCAGATAAACGGTAAAAACATGCAAAAATATAGAAATCGACATGTACTTTCCTGCAAAAAAAAAAAAAACTGTCGCTTTATCGGGCAGAATCTACCGCTAATCGCAAGGGGTGTTTATTCGGTATTTTAAGAACAAAATAAATTCATGTGAAAAGCCGGGAGAGGGGGCGTCTAATCAAAAGACGCTATTGCGGTATTTAACGATATGTATAATTTTATTTAAGAGCTTAATTTTCTCAACTTGAAAAAAAGCATCTAAAAGAAACTACCAAAAAATTTAATATTTAAATATAAGTTAAATTAACATTTAAATATCAACTATTATTAACATATTAGCTAAATTAATATTTACATATTAGTAATTAAATATAATCTAGTCATTAAAGACAATTGTATCTTAAAAGCATCATATAAATACAAAACTTACAGAATTTTTTCGTAAGCGACAGAAATTGAGATTAAAATAATAATAATGAAAAAGAAAACGTTTTATAAGATTTTTAGTTCAATGTACTTTTTATTCGATAAATTGAATATTCTTCCTGCTGCACATTCTTATAGTAAAATTTAGGTTAGAAAACGAAAAGAGGATGGAGCACTCATTTGACTAATTTTGATTAAAAATTAAAAGAAATTTTGATGGAATAATTTATCAGATGCATACTTAATCACAATGTATAATAACAGTATAGTTTAAACTACAGTATAACAAGAATAGTATAACCATAGTATAAATATGAATAGTATAATACAGTATAATAATAATAACGCATAATAGAAGCAAAAATTAATTAAAATAAATCTTACCGAGAATTAAGAATATCTTCTTTAATAAGAAATGAAGAGTTTTCGGCAGGAGGCCATAGAAAAATAGTGCAGACCAAAAAAAAAAAAAAAGTTTGAAAATAATTAAAATGACTGTAGTTTCCAGAGAGTCTAGAACAATGAAGTACAATCGAAACATCGAAAGAGATTGCATCATCTGGTTGGTGAAGACAGTTGTCTGCAGCGAGGACGATGCAGAAAACTTTATTTATTTATTTATTTTTTTTTTTTTTTTTGTTCTTGATTTTTCTACGTGAAAAAGAAATATGTTTGTTAAATGAGTTATGATTTCGCTTGGTTAGCGATAACATCTTATGCCTGTGTGGCTTGGCTTGGCTTTTTTGTTATTATTAATCTGAAACGGGTCCTAAGTGGACTTAAGTTTTGTTTAGACCTATGTGGTCATACCTTAGTGTAAATATTTGTACATGTTTATTTTTTAATTATGCTTTAATTAATTTGATAATTAATTAGTAAAGCTCTTTCTAAGCCTTTCTTTACATATATACACACAAAGAGAGAGAAACGTCAATTATAATCGAACAGAAGAGATTGCATCATCTGGAGCCAGACTCCTAAATTAATATGAGCTATCAAGGATGTGACTCAAGAACCTTTTTTTTTTTTGTGTGTGTGTTCTTTCTTTCTACGTGTTAAGATGTTAAGAAGATATGTTTTGTACAGTTAGTTATGATTTTGCTTTGCTAGCTGTTAGCTGTAGCAGCTAAAATAAACCTTTGTGGCTTTTTGTTCTTATAGTTTTTAAAATTATAAAGTAGTTAGTAGTATAAAAGTATAGCATTCCCTTCCCCTCCCCCCCAAAAGAAAAATATCAAGGTTCGAATTTCGCACACTGCTAATTGCATATGCAAGATTGAAAGCCACGTGTTTATGCATTGCGTGATAGTCCGCAGTAGGCGACCGATTATGGATATTTTTGGTGCAGGGAATTCACAAGGAGAAGAACTTAAACATCAGCGGAAAGAGTCAGTTGTACTATGTTTATACGAATTATGAAAATAAACAAATGATACTTAGACCTTATATATATATATATATATATATATATATATATATATATACATTTTTTTTTTCGTAGTAAGCGGGCTTACTTACACCAGACACACAAAAAAAAAAAAAAAACGCTGTTTTATCGCCGCCCCACAGATTCCAGCGCCCTAGGCGGTCGCCTAGTTTGCCTATATGGTTGAGCCGGGCCTGTATATTTGAAAATATTTTATTAAATTTCAACATTTTGTAATTAAAAGCATGATAAGCAGCATCTTAATTATTTAGTACTTTGTGAATAATAAAAGAAAATATTTAAACACCATACTAATCAAATGGTATCCAAACTGGATTTAAACATTGTAGTGCTAAAAAGTAATTATATACTTAAAAAAATAATAATAAATTACCGATTTGTTTCTGCGTTTTCAGTATTAATCAAACATTTAACTCTATCAGCAAATGATGGCAAATCATCTGAATCATCCGAATCCGATAATATAACAATATCTGCCATTTCCTAAAAAATTGTTTTTAACATTTAAAAAAAGTTATAATAACGATACTTTGCTATTTACACTAGTAATTTCTCGTGCTTATGTGGCTTGAAATCTACCGATAAGATATTGATTGCTGTAATTTTCGATTCTGCTAGGTTATAGATTTTGCAGTCTGGTCTATGACTTGGTTCTAATTTTCATATTAATAATAAATCAATAAAAATTATCATGATAATCATAATCAAAACATAAACATCTGAACTTGCCGCTCACCTCACACCTACCTCACAGTTTTTATTGTTAAAAAATAACAGAAGCAGGTAACACAAAGCGATAAGAACAGTGATTTGTTAAAGCGAAAAGATGCGTAATAGCAATAGCAACATTCAGCTGTAACGCTTGAAAATATGGCAAAAAGGAGTCAACTGATACTATACTCGGGGAAAGGATAAGTTGACAGTGTGTACAAGCCTGTAGAATTTGTACTTCCGCGATAGAAAATAGTCCTTTACTATATTTAAGTGTAATAAACTTTTTAATCGATTTTTTTAAATTCTGGTAATTGAAAAATGATTGTTTATTTAAACTAATCGTATTTATGTTAACACATGGTATTTTTTGTAATAGATAAGCATAAATTGTATATGAATGTATTATTTCGCGAAGAAAGTCTGTTGGCGAAATATTGGCGGAAGAGGGAATACCGGAAGCAACCGCGAATTTGGAAAATGCCGACTCCTCAGAACCTTGGCGACAGAAGCTTGGCGCGAAACGTTATTCTGAGATGATAAATCTGAAATGTGGAAACTAATCATTGATTGAATCAAACCAGTCAGAAATGAATCAATCATCGATTCATATCGTTCGTAATTCGTATTTGTAGTATGTAATTGTAAACATTAAGTAAAACATTTTGCTTAAATAAAAAGTAACTTTCTTCACATTTTATTGAATGAAATGCGATTATTTTACAAGAAAACATTTTTTTTTTTTTTATATAATTTTTAAAATGTGCTAAATAAAAATACAAATCTATTACACATAACTTTTTTTAACAATAAGTAAATGTATCACAATAAATTTCTCCACTGATTTATTAATTTTACCATTCAATATTTTTCTTTATACAATATAAATTAATTTTATCCAAATAAATTAATTTATACTGTTACATATTTATTCTGAAGTATTCTTTTTTTCTGTCTCTTTTTCTGTAAGAGGAAAAAAAATCGCAATAATTTGTTAAGTAATGATGAACTTAAGTATTTTGTGAGTAATTATAAACATAAGTAATTAAGTAAAATTTATTTGTCAGATAATGTTAATTTTGATTAATGGAGATTTTTTTTTTTTTTTTTTTTGCCTAACTTTGAAATTAAGCTATATTAATTTTTAAAATAGCAACACATTGATTTTCTTTTATTTACTTATTTAGATTAATAAATAAAGAATGCTCACTTTCTAAAAATCGAGCAAATTCAAATGTTTGCATAGGTATAGATTGATTACATTTATAATATGATTAATTATATGTATAATCTCTTCCTTAAAATGAAATTTCTAATTTTTTTTATGTAAATGATTTTTAACTGAATTTATTTCAGTAGTAATCTTGCTTCAGTGAAAATGAACTATATCCAAACATTTAAAAGTATTTATATAACCTTTATATAAAACCTTTCATTTATAAAATTTCATGCAAACAATTCTGCATTCAAAGACCTTTTTTGTTGAGTTTTATATCGTTACAACTTGACAAAAAAAAAAAAAAGATATTTGAAACTTAAATTTTTATTATTGAGAAATTTTTAGTCTTCTTGATGCAGCAGATTGCGCCAACAAGTCATATAATTTAGGATACTTTGATATAATTAATATACAAGTGCTTAAATAATGCCACAGTCATTTTCTCAGCATGTAGAGTGTTGCCAATACAAAAATTGAGTTTTAGAACTAGAAGTTGGTGTTACTCACTAGTTGCTCTTAATTTTGTGTGTATAGTATTTTCCCCCTGATGATCACATGAAAATGGAGATATTAATAGCAATATTTTATCTGAATAAACATTATGTGAATTGTCATAATAGATTACCATTCCAGTTTAATGCTTTTAATACTACACAAATCCAAAGCAAGCAATAAAAATCCAAAGTATTTTATTGCCAAATTTCACAAGATCGGATTAACACTGTTGTCTGCTTTAGACAAACTTATTTTTAAATTAAAATAATATTTGAAGATAATAAGTATAAAGGCAATACTTTTATAAACACTAATAGTTTTTTAAATCGCGCATAATGAGTATTTTTAATGAAAATGTTACAAAATAAATATATATATATATGTTATTCATCGAAATTTTAATCATAATTCACTGTAAGAAAAACATTGATATCAGTGGTAATTTAAATGCATTCATCAAAATAACTTCTTTTAACAATAAATGTTAAATTTTGCTATCTAAAAACATGAAGCTAAAAAGTAAAATTTACAGTAATTAAGGATATCCACTTAATTTTCGAAGTGTACTTCATATTTTTACTCTAATAAAAACGTTGATATAAGTATCAATTGAGATGTATTCACCAAAATAACTTAGTCTAACAATAAATAATACATTATAAAAAAGCATAAAAGAAATGGCACTTAAAAGTAATAAATACAAAACTTTGAATAAACACCATAAAAGCAAGAACTCGCAACAGTTGTTTCGGGTCAAAAGAAAACCTAGCCCTTCGTCAGGTGAACAAAGTAGAGTGCTGTACACAAAGCAGCAACACAGTGCAACCTGCAACAGCGTGTTGTTGCTGTTTTTTTGCAGCACTCGTGTCTAATTTGTTCGCCTGAAAAAGGGTCGTGTTTTCATTTTGACCTGAAACAATTGTTGCAAGTGTCTGCTTTTATTGTGTTTATTCAAAGATTTGTAGTTATTAATAAATAATGCATTTTACTATTCAAAAACAGGAATTTAAAAAGTAAAATATACTGTCATTCACTTAATTTTCAAAGTATAATTGACCATTTATTATTATTATTTATTTTTTTTTGTTATAGATTTGGTAAAATAGAAACTTTGACTATTCATAGTTAGTTCTTTGTATGTTATCATTCTTTCTATCAAGATACTCTACCATAACTTACCTGTCAAGATTGCAGCCATGTTTGTTTTAATAATTTAAACATGAAAAAGAAAATCATTATTAAATGAAGAATTAATTGCCTTAACCATGTTACACGTACATACATTTTAATAAATTATAGCTATATTTTAATACAGTTGTGCATATATATTTTTTAATACACGTACATTCCTTAATATGGAAGCCTATTTTTAAGATTAATAAAACAAATATTTAAAATTGAATTACTTCACTATGCATAGAAATCTGTACAGCAGCGATCACTACCATACATGTGTGCTCACTCTGCAACCATTAAATCCAAAAGAAAAAAAAGGAATACTGGATATAGCTTATTCATTTTGCATGAAAATCTGTGTAGCAGTAGCAGATCTAGGGGGCTGAACCCTCCCCCCCCCCAAAAAAGCACTGGCATTCACAATTGAATGTTACAATTGTAAAATTTTCATTGATCTGGAATAACATCTTGAAAGCCCTTAGCCCCCCCCCCCCCAAAGTTAAGTTCTGGATCCGCCACTGAACAGTGGTCATGGTACCATACATGTATGCTCACTTAGCTAGCATTAAAAAAAAAAAAATCTCACATGGGGACCATTGGAATATACATGTCCACAAACATTCCTGAAAATAAGCCAAAAAAAAAAGTCCTAGTTCATTAGGAAGGGTAGGTTGATTTCTCTTTTTATGAAGTAGCCGCCATTGTAAAACAATGGCGGCTGTAAATTATTAATGGACTTGGTAGAAATACTGATTTGGGCTATGTACATAATAGGGTTTTAAGCACATCGGTTCATCGGTACTTTTTATGTGAATTTGAAATTTTCAAGTGGCCACCACTTGAAAACAAAAAAGAAAACGAAACAACTTGGTTAACAAACTTGTCCAAGATATTTATAAGATAAGTTCACTGTCCAAATTTGGTTCAATTTGGAGTATTATTTCGGGGGTTATCATGATAACAAAATTTTCATTATAGACAGATAAATAGATATATAATACAGATAAACGAAGAGATTGCAATAGGTCGATTTCTAAAGAAATCAACCTCTTAAAAAAAAAAAAAACTGCTACTCCAACCACAATAGTCTTTATGATAGGATTATATATACCACCTATAGTAAATTTTTTATAAATAATACTTCATGTCTTATTACAGAAAATACCATTGGCAAATATTTAGCTTAGACAGTAAAAAATAAATAACGTGTACAATGGCTATTTAAATTTAAAACACTTTCTCCCACACCATAAAATTAATGAAAGCACTACCAGTTTCGAAAGGACGTGACCTTTCTTCTTCAAGTACAAAAAACACAAGTCTTGCTTTTTTCTCCAAGGTAATAGCAAGTGTTTTGCACCTGAAAAAGAAAAGCCACATCCCTTCGAAACTGGTAGTGCTTTCATTAATTTTATGGTATGTGAAGAAGTTTTTAACTATTAAACATAGCTTAGTGTTCAATGAAAATCATTCAAGTACAGATGGAATACTTTTGTTCTCTTTGGCAAAAATTAGTGGTAAGAAATGATGCATTTTACCAAAACAAATAACTCTGTTAAAATTGAGAAGTAAGGTTTACTAATTTTGGCTATCCTGAAACAATATTTGCTGCCAAATTTGATCGCTAATTTCACCAAGCTGCCAAGTTTGTAGCCAACACATATGTTGGTCTTTGCATCAATTTTAGCGATTTGCTGAAAAATTTGTAAATAATAAGAAAAAACCTTACATTACAGGTTCGTAAAAATCTGAATAGCTGCTCTCATGAGGGGGGGGGCTCCTTCATCAGCTTACTTCCTCGTGGTCTATGCTATCGCTAGTGGATATTTTCTTTTGTCTCTTACTCTCTCTTTAAGTAGATGGTGCCACTGTCAGGAAGCATATGTGCTGAAATCAAAGCAGCAGCGTCCGTTGCCACTTTCATGCAGCACTGGTGCTTACTTTGTTCGCCTGACAAAGGGTCGTGTGTTCTTTCGACATAAAACAATTATTACAAGTTTATTGGTTATTATTTTATGGTGTTTATTCAAAGTTTTGTACTTATTACTTTAAAACTGTGAATTTACTGTTTTGTGGTGCTTTCTTATTATCTTCTCTTCTGTTTTCTTCCGTTTCATGATATTTGTGAAATATGCTAGCAGACCCATAGCTGCAGGTACAAAAGCTATCTTGTGCAATGAAGATATGTTCCAGTTAGCATAGGATGCAAAAACTGCACAACTGGAGGACTTACCGAGGGAAACTGTCCTTCCTTTTCTTTTTAGTCTTCCTTAAACTGCAACTGTTTAAACACACATTTCACTTTTTAAACGTTTTAGGATGATATGATATGCTTTTTTTTCTCTCTTTCTCTTTCTATAGTAATAATAATTATAAATTTATACACTTAAACTGCAATTTTCAAATTTACTAGATGAGGCTAAGTCTGAAAAAACAATTTGTTAAAAATGAAGTATAACTTAAAAATTTTCAAGAAATTTGTAAAATTTTGGGAGCGTAGTGATTAAATCTACAAGTCTCTCATGACAAAGGTCTTAGCAGAAGAATTAAAAATTATTTTGCATGGAGCAATTTTAAAAATTTTATCTTATTAAATTTAAGTAGTTTCTGAGAAATATGTAAAATTTTGGATCAGGAAGTGAAAGCGGTGAGTTGCCCAATTAATGAAAAATATGTTTTTTCTTTGGATTAAAGCTGAATTGACCAAACTTATGTTCGATTTGATTGAAAGAGTTGAATAATACCATGAAAATTAAGTAATACCAAATTCAAAAGCACCATAAAATTCAAAAGCATGCAAAAGTTCAAATGGAAAACAATTGAACAATACAAGAAAGTAAAATATTAAATGTTTATCTATTTTAAGAAAAGTTTTCTTTACTGCACGCCATGATGAACAAACATTCTTTCTTCAATAAACTTTTCCTTCCTTTTCTTCCATCTGACATCGGTGTTAATGAAATGAGCTAGCAAGCCCATATCTACAGGCACAAAAATAATTTTGTGCACTGAAGATATGTTCCAGCTGGCATAGGATGCAAAGACTTCATAAATGGAGAACTTTCTGGGGAAAACTGCTCCGTCTTTTCTTCTTCACTCTTTTTTTAAACATTATCTATATAAAATATATATTTTAATATTTAAGGATAATGTGTAATTTTTTTAAACTATAGATATATACACTGAAATTGCTTATTACAAATTCGTTAGTTGAGGCTATGTCTGCAATAAATAAAATTTTTAAAAAGGAAATACAACTAAAAAATTTTATAAACAAACACCATAAAATTAAAAAACACACACAAAAGTTTGAATGGCAAACAACTGAAAAGGATACAAGAAAATCAAATGACAAATTTAAATGTTATTATTTTTAGATTTATTTACACCATGTCACAAAGAACTGGCTGTCTTCAATAAGCTTATCCTCCTCTTTCTTCTATCGGATGTTGATATTAATAAAATCGCTAGCAGGCCCACGTCTACAGGCACAAAAATAATTTTGTGCACTGAAGATATGTTCCAGCTGGCATAGGATGCAAAGACTTCATAAATGGAGAACTTTCTGGGGAAAACTGCTCCGTCTTTTCTTCTTCACTCTTTTTTTAAACATTATCTATATAAAATATATATTTTAATATTTAAGGATAATGTGTAATTTTTTTAAACTATAGATATATACACTGAAATTGCTTATTACAAATTCGTTAGTTGAGGCTATGTCTGCAATAAATAAAATTTTTAAAAAGGAAATACAACTAAAAAATTTTATAAACAAACACCATAAAATTAAAAAACACACACAAAAGTTTGAATGGCAAACAACTGAAAAGGATACAAGAAAATCAAATGACAAATTTAAATGTTATTATTTTTAGATTTATTTACAGCATGTCACAAAGAACTGGCTATCTTCAATAAGCTTATCCTCCTCTTTCTTCTATCTGATGTTGATATTAATAAAATCGCTAGCAAGCCCACGTCTATCAGGCACAAAAGCAATTTTGTGCACTGAAGATATGGTCCAGCTGGCATAGGATGCAGACTTCATAACTAGAGGACTTTCCAAGAAACACTGCTCCTTCCTTTCTCTTCGATTTTCTTTAAACTGTGATTGTTTATAATTTTGAGCTTTTCAACTGAATTTTTTTTTAATTGTACTTTATGCATTTAAATTTTTCTTTTAAAATGTATTTTGAAGCAATTTTATTTTCTACCATTCTGAGTAAGGCATTCTTTGATAAACTTTCCTAAAAGTTTGTAAATCTCAAGGATAATAGTAAAATTGTGTCAAGTTAGTTATTTATTAAAAACACTAAGTCATATCATAAACTGTATTATTATCCACAATTAACAAATATTAGTTCTTGTTTTTATAAACTTAAATTAACATCACTCAGAAAGTATGTGTACAACTTAATCAACAGTCCACATAATGCAATCTATTCTATGTAAATATATCTTACTATACTATTCAAAATGTAATGTGTAATAAATAAATTTATTGAAATTATCATTATGAAAATGATTGAACTGATAATTACATGTTTACATGTAATCATCAGTTCAATCGGTTTCATTTCAAAGGGTGATATTTAACAAAATAAATATCCAACTAATATACTAATTAAAAGGAGAATGATCACTATTATATCACAATTTTAAGTCAAAAGTCTAAACAAATAACTTGATGTAAGATAAGCTATCAGGATAGTATTAGATACTAACATTCCAATAAGTTACAGCAATAATATACACAATATTACTTTTAATTAAAAAATATATATATATATTAATTCTAGGCACTTATACAACTTACAGACATTAAATTCAACTTTAACAATTATAAAACCATTGAAACTTGTGTTTACGTACATACCTTGCATCTTGCAACAAGTTGTTCACACACACACACACAAAATAGAACATTTGAATTCCAGCACTATTAATTAATTATTCATTTAAATGCAGATGTGAAATAATAACATACATCGGCAAAATATAAAATAAATATACGTCAATCTCTTTTCACGTTTATCTATGCATAATATAAACACGACAATTTTATGTTTAGTGTACATGTAAGATGTTTCCAATTACCTACCTGTGAACGTTTCCATTTTAAAACCCGGAAAAGCTTGTATAGAAAACAAAAATATCTATTCAATTACCAAATAAATGTTTTAAATCATACTTCAAAGTATCCAAATCAGGAGATAAAAGCATCTAAAATTTATATACATATTTTGTAATGATCGATTCAGATGCAACCCTTGTGTTTGTCATCGCGACTCGCGCTCGCTCGCCAAAGCCCGATTATGTCTTTTCGCCAAGGTTCTGAGGAGTCGGCATTTTCCAAATTCGCGAAGCAACCTTTTAACCCCTATTGTGAGTGCGAAGCAGTTAGGTGTGGCTAATAGATTACTTTATTTCCGAAAATTTGAAGATAATTAATGCACATTCCTTTTTTTTAATTTCACAACTATTAAAGACAGAGTAAAAATTTTGACGGATTTGAACTTTTCGGAAATTTTTACACCAGATTCATACCAAACATGTCAATGAAATATTCAAACTAACAGGAATGAGGAAAAATATATTTCGATAAATATATATATATATTTGTTATTATTATTACATTGATAATATAGTTTCAATTCGTCTATGCGTTGTTAGATAAAATATTTTTATTCCCAATACCAACAAATAATCTGGTGTTTACATTAATTTATACAATGCACTATATACTAAAAATTCTACTTTTTTTTCCCCCTTTAACAAAACAATAAAAGAAAAATATAATTATCTTTAATAATAATAATAATATAAAAAGAATCAGACTTATATATATATATATAATTTATATATAAATGAGAGACAGATCAATTATTTAAAGCCGAAATTACCTAATTAACAAGCATTCCATTGTAAAACAAATTTTATTTTAATGGATATTTACTTAAAGAAAATTAATTAGGAAATAAATACTGTTGCAGACTTTATATTAAATGGATCGATACCTTGGAGAGAAATTACAAAATTTTAAACACATATAGAGCAATTCTGTAGCAATTTCTATAATGTAGTTTAAAATATTTACTTTTAAAGATATCATTATAAAAAATTTTGATTAGAAAAAGCTTACATTGAATAGAATTATTACTTACTAGCCGCCTTCGGCGACCAGCTGGTTCGCGCTCCCTGAAAAATCCGACTTTACGAAACTCCCGCTCGGTGGCGCCTGCGGCGCCTTTTTCCCGTTTCAGGTCTAATAACAGCTTATTGATATATCGTGAAAATACCTTATTGAAAGCGCGGTAAATTCCCGTGCGGAAGCGCCTTCGGCGCCCTATACCTTTTCAATATCTGAAACAGCCTGTTCGCTCACCATGTTATGATCTTTCAAATTTCTGACTTTAGCTAAGTCCCGCTCGGTGGCGCCTGCGGCGCCGTATAACATTTTTTTAAAAGATTTGTGTCTGACTTATCTGTGGTTTTCTCCAAAACTTGCTTATTTCCGGTCTATATATCGTTAAAAAATATTAGTACGAAATGTGAGCGAAAATCTGAATTTGAAACTCTGTAAAATATAAAAGAATAAAAATTTTCTGGTTTTTCCGTAGTTTTCTCCGAAAGTTTCGTACAGAATTTGAACGGTTTATATAATTTTAATAGCCTGCAATAAAAATACTTTAACATATCTTTTGAATGATGTATTATGTATTACAATAATGAATATCTATGATATATTTTAGACTCAAAATGGCTAATCTATCAAGGGCGATTAACGATTTCTATTGAAATCCATCTAAAATTTAAGAATGCCAAAACTGCTTTTTTACAACCGAATTCATAAAAAAAAGGGGGGGGGAATCAATATTATTCTGTTAAAAGTAACTCATTAACAGATGAAATTGGTGAATGGTGTCATTAACAGATGAAATAAAAATGAATTTAAATAAATATAATATGTCTATTTATTTTATTTTTAAAGCTATACTTTAGATTTTTTAACTGCATAGGTGAGCCATAATAACGGGCAATTTCGAAGTTCTGCTTTTGATCGATTTTAAATTGAAAAAATTCAAAAACTGCTTTTTTTTATTTCCAGTATACTTTGTCATGTGGGCGAAAAACAAAAAAGCAATTTTTCCCGACCTCTAGCACCTGGCACTGAAGAATCTTATTCTCTCTTCTCTGTCAAGGTCAGTTGCAAGAGTTTCAGAATTTCATCGAAAACTGCCGCGATACTGAAAATTAAAAAAATTATAACTCATTCAGTTTTTGAAATTTTCTCTCAATCTTCTGGGTATTCAATTGTTGAAGCGAGATCTATATACAAATAAAAAAGAAATTATTTATCTCTAAACGCTTTAGAGTTATAAGATGTTTTGTGAAAAAATCGATGTTTCGTAAAATCTTAAAATATGGATCGCTAATCCGTATTTTGTAAAAATGTTTATATGGTTCGAAAGAGGATTAAATGTCCTTTCCAAATATACCAGATTTTAAGAAATGGAACAGTTACTCAGTTGTACAGGGCGTTTCAAAAAAGACAATCGAGAAAAAGAGAAACTTTCGACCCTTTTTAAAACTTTTTTTTTAAATATAAAAAATCCGTATTTTTAAAAAAAAATTGTACCGTAAGAATCGGTAATAAATGCTCTTTCTCGTGGTACAGGTGTATTTTCGATATTTCCAACAGATCGGAAGCGATCGCTTTAGAAAAACCCGCGAAATTTTCCTCTCTCTGCTTTCTCTTTTGAGGAACACGCTGAAGGGCGAAAATTACGATCCGCTCGCTTTTTAATTAGGCATTGGTCGACGTTTTAATTAATATCTCCGGAACTAATTAAAATTTTTAAATTCTGTTTTCACTATCAACTCGGGAAGGCTTCTGAGCACCCGTATGTCAAATTTTATACTTCTGCGTTCAGTAGGGGCTGAACGTATAGATGCACAGACAGACAGACAGACAGACAGACAAACATCTTCTTTTATTATTATAGATAATTCTTTGTATTTAGCTGGTAAAATAATTTCATCGAGTGAATAAAAACTATATTATTTAACAAGCATTATGTTTAAATTAAATGAAAAATAAATAAATAAATAAAGGCTGATAGTGGTCAAGTGAATTGAAATGAAATTTAAATTCTGTCCTACACATAGTATAATTTTGTGAAAGAAGTCTATTTATTTATTGTGAAACTGTACTTCTGACAAGCCTCCTATATTCATAAAAATGCCTCGAAGTTCTTCCAAAAGCTACACAAAAGTCAAAAACATTTTATTTTCAGATATCTAAATTAATTTCAAATGGCTACAAAATTGGTATTGATTCAATTGCTAAGTTTTTCAGTAATCAAGTATGACCGAATTTTCACTCATTTTCTGCAATTGCTCTACATAATTTACTACAATAGCTATTTTTCGATTTAAATATACAAATATCCTTAAAAAAAAAAAAAGGATTGGGTTCTTAACTTTGTTTATAAATTGCAGCCCTTTGAAACGGTTACTATATAAATTTCTGAAAAATTCTCTCGAACATTCTCTCTCAATTTTACCTTTAATACATATATATATATATATTAACTGTACCAAAGGAAAAAATAAATAATAATAAAAAAAAATCATAAAATAAAAAGATAAATCGTTTTTATTTAGTCTATGCTGGCTGAAAGAAATCGTCCTCAAAAAAAGTTTGGAAACATTGTTTCTGAAAACTTTAAGATTGCTTTTAAATTTAATATCTCGTTAATATCAAAGCATTATTCATTCAATATATCAAAATAAATTGAAAAATGCATGAAATGTCATGCTTTCATTCATATTTCAAAGAACTGAATAACGAAACATTTCCCTTTTTCTTATCTAAAAAAATCTCAATCCAACCTCATAAAAATGCTATGAAAATAGATGTTTCAACTCAGTTTTTTAAAAATAGCAATCGCAAAGGTATGTGTTTATCAGTATTAAATAAAGACATCAAGAAAAATCATATTTATAAGTATATTAAAATTCGTTTTCCTTTCACATGAATTGTGAGTTTCTTAACTTTATTCAGAAATGAATATAAAAATTTTCATATTCACATTTAGCATAAAAAATCGGGGTACAGACAAAATGAATGTATAAACAAATTGTAAACAGAAATTGCCTCTGCATATGAAAATTCACTATATTTATTTATTTATTTTAAATTAATATATTTTAAATATTTTAATAAAAGCTTTAAACTATTTCCACTTTCTCATTTTTTTACTGCTTTTAACATTTACTGATTAACGGGTAAATAATAATGCAAATTGAAAATCTATTATCTTTTCTTCATTCAGAACTTTTTGTTCATTTTCTCCTCAGAAGATACTGCCATTTATAAATCACAGTTTAAATCTTATGAAAAAATAATTTTTCTGCCAAAATATATTCGAAATATTTTTAAAGTATATTAAAAAATAAATAAATAAGTTTCTCTTTAAAGAAAACAAAGACAAAAAAAAAAAAAAAAAAAATATATATATATATATATATACATACAGATAATATTTATTTATTTATTTTCCTTTTTCAAAATATTAAACTTTAATTTTTTTAAATTTTTTTTTAAAGTATTTAAACTTTTTTTTTCTCTCTCAAGGTAAGATTTAGTATATTACTCAATTTGCAGTAATATGGATTCACAATAAATTGTAAGTAATGAATTTAGTGTAAATTCATTTCCAAAGAAACTAAAAAATATACTCTGAAAAAATAAAAAAAACTTTCCCAAATCATCGCTAAATCGCCTTAGAAACATACCTTAGAAACAATTACAATATAAATTTCTGTCTAACATTATCTCTCAATTTATAATATATATATATTTTAACTAGGCCAAAGGAAAAAAGAAAAAAAAAAAAAAAAAAAAAAAAATAGTCCTTACGTCCTTAAAAAAATGTTTGGAAGCATTGTTTCCGAAAATTTTAAGATTTCTTTCTCTCTTTTTTTTTTTTTTTTTTTAAATATCACATTAATATCAAAACATTCTTATCCACTGCATACATGGAAATAAATTGAAAAATGCTATCATGTTCTCATTCATAGTCCAAAGAATCGAATAGCACAACAATTTCGCTTTTTCTTATCTATAAAAATCACAATCCATTCTCCTAAACATGTTATGAAAATGAATGTTTCAACTCAATATTTTTAAAATAGTAATCACGAAGGTATGTTTGTCAACATTGAATAAAGACATCAAGAAAAATCATATTTGTATTATCATTTATTGGTAAATTAAAATTCATTTCTCTTTCACATAAATTGTGAGTTGAGTAACTTTATTGAGAAATGAATACAAAAATTTTCATATTCATATCTAATATAAAAAATTGGTTCATAAAGACAAATAAATGCATAAACAAATTGCAAAAGGAAATTGCCTCTGCATATGAAAATTCACTATATTTTTTTTACTTATTTTAAATAATATATATGTATACATTTTTTTTTTTTTTTTTTTTTTTTTTTTTTTTACTGTTAAAATTTTCATGAAAGCATTAAACTTTTCCCATTCTCTCATTTTCCTACTACTTTTAAAATTTACTGTTTTACCTATAAATGATAATGCAAATTGAAAATCTATTACATTTTGTTATTTCACAAATGTTAAACATCTGTTTTTTTTTTTTTTTTTTTTTTTTTTTAATACTAAACCAGTTTTCCATAGCAACACATTCAGTCAAATACATTTCTATTCTGCAAAATTATATTATACGTTAGAAGACAATATTTAAATCATATATATATATATATTCTTTTTCAAAACATTTATGTATTATTATTATTATTTTCTTTATTTATTTATTTTTCTTAAGGTAAAAATTAAGTATACTACTCAATTTGTAGTAATATAGATCTACAAAAGATTGTAAGTAACCAATTTTTAGAGTTAATTCATTTCCAAAGAAAGAAAAAATATATATACTCTTAAAAAATATATAACTTCAATCGGAAAAAAAATTCCCGAAATCATTGCTAAATCGCCCGTTTTAGTAACCTAATTAACGCCAAGTGAGTAAAAAGGTCTTCATACTATCTATAACGCTGTCAGGTTAGGCATTCCCCGAATATAGGCAAAAGGTAAATTTAGTTCTTACCATCAAAGCGAGCACATATTAAGCTGCTCAATGTAACGGTAAATTTTCGGCCAACGGTAACATAAATCATAGATATAGTAATGTCATAGATTTAGTAATAAGTCATGGATTGATCATTGGGGAAAAAATGATTCTCCACAATATGGCCGTCTTTTTCTCCGAGTGAATACACACAAATAATTTAGAAAATAAAATTTATCTATAATAATAAATGGAAAGGTTTGTCTGTTTGTCTGTTCTTTTATACGTTCAGCCCCTATTGAACGCAGAAGTACAAGAATTGACGTACGGATGCTCTGGAGCCTTTCCGAGGTCCTCCTGAAAACAGAATTTAAAAATTTTAATTAGTTGTGGAGATATTAATTAAAATGTCCACTTATGTCTAATCTAAAAGCGATCTCAATGACTAAGAATTCACCGCCATTGCATAAAAAAAAAAAAAAAATATTTTAACGGAGTTAAAAGCAGAAAAAGTGGAAAATAAATTAGAAATATTTGTCCGATCGTTACGATTTCGGTACCAAATGAAAGGGGAATTTTTTCTGAATCTAAGTGTGCAAGCGGCTTATCGGTACAACAATTAGATTTTTTAAAATTAACTAAAGTATGAATTTTTTGTGGCAACATCATTTCAAATGCCAGACGACCGTCTGCGATGAAAAAGGAAATGATTGCAACTGATGCAACATCATTGCTTTCCCCCACTTTCTCCCTGTCTTTTCCGCACACCTGGCGCGACAGTGGAAATGCTTTATTATTATTACTATTATTTTAGATTTATTAGAATCACTTTCGAAAGTGCAGTGTTGAAAGATGTAGACTAGATTTAAGAAAGGCACTTTTCCCGTGTCTTAAAATTTATTATTATGATTTTGTTTTATTAAAGAAAGAGAAAACTGAATATTTGAATATATAGAAAATTATTGATTAAGTGAATTAGAAATAATATGAATGTGATGAAAGTTGTATACCTCATTTTGGCAACCCCTATATTTCATGACTGCTTTGGCAACAGTGTGTGATGTTTACTTTTCGGATACTATAATGTAATGTGCACGGAAGAAGAGTCTATAGGAATTAAAACTAGATAGGGCAGCGAGCGCGGGAACATAAGCTTCCCTTCCGCATTAATTCAGCCCAGTCCAGGAAAGCGATTCGATCGCCGCCTGGTGTAGTATCTTTGAAACTTATCGGAAGAAAGGGAAAGCCCGACCCTTCGGCTTCAGTCATCCAACGAACGAACAGCCAGAAATGTAAAAACGCGCTGATTGGTGTATTTTCGAGATTGGTCGCCCTCTATCTGTAAGATGAAAATTACTACCTTTCCGTAACATACGTAATACATCCTTCTCTTTTAATAGGTGGTAATGTGAATGATGTAGCATCTTCTCAGTTGATTAAAGTTATAATCGTCCTTTAATCTTAAATCGTGTTGTTTTATGTCAATTTAATCAACTGAGAAGCAAAATAATCTTCGAACAATTCGCTCTTAATGTAACATGGATCGCTTACTGAAACCAGACAAATTCGATGTGGACCCCACGTGTGCAAACGCCAAAGGAAAATGGCAGCATTGGAAAAAAACCTTTATCAACTTTTTGGATGGGATTTCTGACGTGACAGAGGCAAATAAACTGCCACTTTTGTGCAATCATGTATCGTTTGATGTATATCAGTACATCAGTGATTCCGTTAATTATTCTGACGCTGTCGCTGTGCTCGATTCGTTATACATAAAGAAACGCAATGAGATTTTCGCTAGACATTGCCTAACGTTGAGAACTCAGCAAACGGGCGAATCTGTTAGCGAGTATTTGCAAGTACTTAAGCAAATGAGCAAGGACTGCAATTTTAAAGCTGTTTCTGCAGAGGAATACAAAAATGAATACATCAGGGATGCCTTTATAAGCGGGCTACGTTGCCCTCGTATTTGCCAAAGGCTATTAGAAAACTTATCTGTTACATTAGATGCAGCTTTTGAACAGGCCAGAACTTTAGAACTAGCTGAATTGCATTCAGCATCGTACCTCACTACACCAAATCCTACCCCTACAGCTGCAATTGACCATGAAGCAAATCGTGTGGAAGATACAATTTCCATGACGGCTGCATCTACTTCATCCAGAGTAGAGAAGTGCTATTTTTGTGGAAGTGACCGTCATCCTAGATCTTCATGCCCCGCCAGAGATGCTTCTTTCAGAAAATGTGGAAAAAAGGTCACTATCAACGTGTTTGCAGATCTAGAATAGAAAGAAATACTGCAAATGCTACTGCTTCTGCAGGTACCTTAGCATTAGTTTCAGGGGCTACACATTGCCTCCATCCAAAAATCTATAATCAAAGCAAAAGTAAATGGGATTGAACTTGATGCTTTAATAGACACTGGAAGCAGCTTAAGTTTCATAAATCAGACTCACGTGGCTAAGTGTAGCATTCAAGAATTCAAGTCAAACCATATTTTGGAAGGATATCGATGGCCAATTCTTCCATGACTTCTGATATTGTTGGGTGCTGTCAATTAAATCTGAAGCTGAAGAACTACTCTTATAATGATGTCGAATTGTTGATTATGAAGGACTTATGTACAGATGTATTAATTGGTCATGATATATTAGAAGCTCATTCTTCTGTGGAAATTGGCTTCAATGGTGACAGACCACCTCTTACTATTTGCTCCTTAGCCGTTGTACAAGTACCACCTGTCTCATTATTTGAAAACTTAACTCCAGATTGTATGCCTGTAATCACAAAATCAAGACGCTATACTGATGAAGATAATCATTTTATCACTGTAGAAGTACAGAAACTATTAAAAGAAGGTGTTATATAACCAAGTAATTCACCTTGGCGTGCCCAGGCATTTGTCATTAGAGGAACCAATCACAAACCTCGAATGGTTATTGACTATTCCCAAACCATTAATAAATTCACTATGCTTGATGCATACCCTCTTCCAAAAATTGAAGAAGTAATCTCCAAAGTATCTAAAAACAAAATATTTAGTACAATAGATCTCAAGAGTGCTTACCATCAGTTATCTATTCTAAAGTCTGAAAGGCATTATACAGCATTTGAGGCATGTGGAAAGCTATATCAATATTAATCGTCAAATTTTGTATATAGCTTCATTGTAAATAGAACATTATCATCTTCTGATTAAAAGTGTGGAAAAGAAAAAAGAACTTTTACTTTTTGTGATCTAACTCATGCATTTTTCAAGTCGGCCGAGAACAGAAGAAAGGGTGAGTACCTTTTCGATGATTAGTCGATAAATAATAATGAATATGATTTTAATTTAAAGATATTTATCGCTAGTTATAATCTAATTTAAAAAGAACCCATTAGTATAAACATTATATTAAATTAGTGGCGCCGAGAACAGGGACGGCCGACATCGAAATAAATAAATATAAATGTTATTTGAATTGAATATTTAAAATTTTGTTCTTTTTGATGATATTATAAAGAAAAAGAAAGAGTTTTGGTTTCATTTACGACATTTGAAATAAATAATAAATGATATTTATATTGATGTTTTTGTTCTTGAAATTTGTTCCTTTGATAAAAATGAAATGAAAGAATATTTTAGTTTTGGTTTGTGCATGACTTTGTGTTTTGAATTATTGCATTATATTTTAATATGATGAATGCATAACTTTGAAATGTTTTCGTTTAATCAACAACTTTGACAAGAAATTTTATTTGATAATTTGACCGAATAATAATATTTTTAGAGATTTGTTATTTATAATTAGCATAATGAGTGTAATTCAAAAACAAAAAAGAAGTGTTCTTAGAGCGCAAACCACCAAGTTAATTAATAAAATCGAATGCAGGTTATTAGAAATTGATGTTGGAGAAGAGGAGTTAGAACAATATTTACAAGAATTAAATTTAAAAGATAGAGAACTTAATATCATTAGATGATGAGATACAGAAAAATATCAAAGTAGAAGAAGTTGAAGAGGAAGTTTTAAAATGTGACGAATATAATTCAAACATTTTGATTTGGAAAACTAAAGTAAAAAGTAAAATGATTAAAATAACAAATAGTAATTCTAACATTTTATCGACTAGCCCCGTTAAGTGTGGTATGTGGCTAACCAATCGTAGTGAACCACCTTCGGTTTTGATGAAGGTGTTTTAGCAATTCTTACCACGACATCATTCAGTGTTTTTATGACTACGTAGGCGTAGGGACCGTCTCAGTTACACTGTAGCTTGGGAGAGAGTCCTTTGCGTCACACAGGGTTCCACAACCAAACGTTGTTTCCTTCCTTCAATTCATGTTGTGTAACCTTTAGATCATACCTAGTATTCATTTTGTCCGTTGCCATGTGAATCCGCTCCCTAGCAAAGTTGTGTACGTCTTCAAATCGTGCCTGAAGATCTGGATGTACTCCTCGGGCGATGAAGGCGCATCTGGTGGAAAACGAAACAGTAGATCACATGGGAGACGAAATTTGCGTCCAAACAGCATCTGAGCTGGAGTATAGCCGGTGGTTTCATGGATAGCACTTCGATAAGCCAGCAGGAACAGCGGCAGCTTCAAGTCCCAATCTTGCTGGTTCCTTGATACTAGACGAGAGAGGTTATTCAGGATGGTGCGGTTAAACCTCTCGACCATGCCGTCCGACTGGGAATGTAGGTGTGTTGTCTGGGTTTTGTCTATTCAGAGTAATTGACACAGTCCTTTGAAAACAGCAGAGGTAAAGTTCGTACTTTGGTCGGTATGAAGTTGTAGGGGTGTGCCGTAACTTGACACCCATTGCTGCACTAGAACCTCTGCGACTGTGCATGCCTCTTGATCGGGAATGGAATAAACCTCAGGCCACTTTGTGAAATAGTCCATCACGACGAGGATGTAATTATTCCCACTGGAGATTGGAGATCCGTGGCAAAGGACCCAAGATGTCGAGTGCAATCCGTTCAAATGGTGCTCCTACGTTATATCATTGTAGTCTTCCTCGGCTTCGTTTCTTTGGGACTTTATCTGCCGCACAAGCATCACAGGATTTACACCATTTCTCCCCGTCCTCCCTTGTCTTTGTCTTGCACCAGTAAAAGCGCTCTCGAATTATCTGTAGTCTTCATCACTCTACAGAATATAAATACTCCTCTAAAAAAATATAATACTACTCTCCTATAAATACTACTCCGATATTATAAAATGGCCTCCGATTGAGCAATTATGCAGCTGCTCTAGAACATCTGGAATTTTCGATCTTGGTAGTAAAATCTGCCATCTGAAACACCTTCCATCGTTAGATTCCCCTTTTCTGTAAAGTATGCGATTTCTAATATGAAGAGAGTCCCAGAGTGCCCGATAACTTTTTGTAATGGGGCTAAATATGGAAATGTTCTGCCAGGTAGGTCTGTTGCTGGTCGTCTCCTTCAATTGTAATATTGGTTTTAAGTTAGGATCTTCCAGATGGGCTTATCCAAATTCCTGGTCACTCCATTAATCCAGTTCCGATGTTGTTGAGACTGTAGCTAAGCAAGCAACCGGATTCATCTGCTGGTATTTCTCTTCGGCTCTAGAGCAATACTTGCAACTTTCCGAGCAGGGCTTCCTCTATGAAAAGGCCTCTGCATTTCCATGTAGAGTTACTTTACGATGGAGTATCTCGAAGTCATATTCCTGGAGACGTATTCACATGGCAATCTGGCCTTCTGGGTTTTTGAAATTAAACAACCACGTTAAAGATGTGTGATCAGTTCGGAGAAGGAATCTTTTGCCATAGTGGTAATGATGGAAATGTTCTATGACTTTTCGATGGCGAGTAATTCTTTCCTTGTAGTACAGTAGTTTCGCTCCTGTTTAGACAGGCATTTACATCAATTGGCAATGGCACGTTCTTGGCCATCAACTTCCTGCGACAAAACAGCACTGACACTTTCATGGCTTGCATCAGTATCAAGTATGAACTGCTTGTCGGGTATAGCTACGTCAGAATAGGCGATGAGGTTAAGGCCCCTTTAAGTCTCTTGAACACTTTTTCACATTCCTCTGTCCACAGGAACTTCTGTTTGGCTTCCGTCAGCTTGTGGAGGGAAACTGATTTCCTGTGGCAATTCGGTGCTGGGAGATGTTAGTCCTTCCGACGTCTTCAGATGTATCAGAACACTGCATTCTTGGGTGATTCCGTTGTTGAAAACTCAGAAGACTTGGGCTCGGATGATTGCGTGGGCCGGTTGATGCATGTAACTGGAGTGCAGGTTGCTAATACCTAATCGTTCTTCACTGTCCTTACTTTATCGCTCATGTTGGCGACTCTCACAGGAATAATGCTCTTTGTAAGGTCAACCTGAGATGAAGCCACCAGAATTCCTTTCGGGCTGTTGTCTGTATTCGGGTATTCAATCAGTCCATACTGGAAGTACTGCTCTTTAGATGGAGTCCCGGACACTACTGTCTCAGTGTGCGGAGGGATGGAGATTTTGGATTTCACTGTTATCTGGCATATTGCTTGAACGTCCTGATTTTCAATGTTAAACACAGTTACGTCTTATGAATTGGAATGCAGTTCCTTATTCTTAAAATTCAGTTTAAAGTTATACTTTCTAAGGAAATCAATTCCAAGGATTAGATGATCTCTTATATCATCTACACATGCCATATGGTGGTAACTAGCATTTCCAAATGTGATGGTCAAGTTCATTTTTCCATATATTTTGATTTCGTCACTGGTCACAATCTGGAGTTTAATGCAGGGTGGCGTCCAGATGATCTTTTCTTTAAAATTATGAGCTACTTCTGTTTTAACGATGATTACGTTGGCTCCAGTATCTAGAATCATACAGCAGGTAGTGTTTTTAACTTGACCTTAAACATACAGTCCATTCTCACCGCAACTCATCGAAGAAACATAAAATACTGCAAAGTGGAGCTCTTTAATTTCCGGCAAGCTCTGCCCGCGAGATTACCTCTTCTTAGTTTCCCTGCAGTGATCGTGAAACTGGGTTATTTTCGTTGGGTTTTTGTTTGAGGCAGTTTCTCTTCACATGTCCGTCTCTTCCACAGCCCCAGCACTTTATCTTCGGATTCTTTACTTCTTTATTTCTATCAAGGCTGCGCAAACTCCTCGAGATGTCTGCGAGATTTTTCTTCATTTACTTCAGATCAGCTAGGTTATCATCCAATGAGGCTGCGCTGATAGTGTGGCAGTCTTTACGGGAAGCGTGTTGGGCTGCCCCAATCTTTAATGCATATGCCAAAGCTGACCCGACGTCCTTGACATTAGTGAGTCTAAGTGTTTTTGGAGTCTCTGGATCTCACACGGTATCGATAAAGTACTGAATGGCCAAATCATCTCGAGTTTCAGCGTGGCAGTCGGAGAAAGCTAGGTGTGATAGTCTCTTAATATCCGATGCCAGCTCTTGCAAGCTTTCACCCGCTTTTTGGTAACGAGACTTTAACTGGAGGCGACTATAGTCCTTAGAACACGTTTCTCCAAAACGCAGCTCCAGTGCTCTGGTCAGAGTCTCGAAGTCATGCCGTTCTTCCTTCGAAATAGTTCTCAGTATATCGGCTGAATCGCCCCGTAATGCTGCTATTAAATGAACTGTCTTGGCAGTAGAGTCCCAGCCGTTAGCTTCAGCGACGGTGGAAAACTGCGTTTTATAAAACTGCCAGGAGGATCTGCCATCGTAGGTGGAGGGCTTAATTGATTGATTCTTGATTCTGTATTCTTTTATTTCTCCTTTCATTTTCCTAGGGCATGATGTTAACTTTTCTTCCAAGATTTTCCCCTATTTTCTTCAATTTACTTTCTATGTCTGAAACGACATTTTCTTTTGCTTTCTCTTCAAAATTCTCTTCTATCTTCATAACTTTCTCTTCAAGTTCATTCATTCTATTTTCCCCTTTCGAATGAATTGACATAAAAATAAATACAATTATTTACAATATAAAATGGAATTACAGGAATTAATATAAAATTAATTTCTTGAAAAAAAAAAAAAAAAAAAATATATATATATATATATATATATATATATATATAATAAATAAATGTTTTTAAGTTGCTTTTAGTGCATATTGCAAAACTTATAAGTTCAGATTTGAAAAATTCAAATTAAAATTTAATGTTGAGTTGCAATTAATAATTTAACAATGTAATGACAATCTGTAAACATCATAGTATCTCTTTTATTTGTTTCTGTTAATGAGTGAGATACTTTCAATATTTTGCATATTTTCTTATTTGCTTAATAAACCTTGATCCTATTTTTATTATGAGAAAAGGCTATGGCTTCTCTTCTGATAACTAAGTTTCTGAAGTTAGATAGGTAATACAAAAGCACTTAATTCAGATTAATTATTCCCCGGCATGAGCAACGATTTGTGAGAGGAGAATCGAAACTGACAGTCAATAAAAATTATTTAACAGTTGTTAAATTAGCTCTTAAACTGATATTTTAAAAATGTTCTTAAAAATCAATTACACTTTTCCTTTTAAAAATATGTTTTTTTATTTACCTTATTAAAATTTTATTATATCTTTAACATTTTTATTTATCTTCTGAAAAATTCCCCAAAATTAGATAAAAAAAAATACGCCCTCTACGCCAAAACTAGAGCCGAATGATCCTACTGTAGGGAAAAATCCCTACATCTGGCAAAACAGTTGACCAGTTAAGTATTAACAACTTATATATTGTGCCACCGTTCACTGAAAGAACATTTTAAATTCGTTTCTCATGTAATGTTCTTGGGAAAATAAAAGAGATTTTGTGAGTATTTTATTTTATATTTTGGGTTACACTTCTTTGCTTACTTCTACACTTCTACTGTTCAGTAGAATTTGTTTTATTTATGAGTCAATTGGGTATATAAATTACTTCTTAGCTTTAAGTATAGATGCCAACATCCTAATTAATACTCCGTAGTTTTTTCAGTACCCACCCTTTTTCTCACACTATAAATTTTTCATAAATGAAAAGGTTGTTGAGAATTTTAGCAGATGATTTTTAAATTTTAAAGCATTTTAGTTTTCCAAAGACATATTTAACCAGCTGTATAGGTATAAAGGACACTACTCAATACGTAAAATGCTACCTGTAAAAGTATTTGTCAAAAACTATGCTAGGAACGAATGTTCGAGTTATATAACGGGAAGTAAAGAATTTATCACGTTTGGTGATATTTAGATTTCAAAACAGGATTATAAAATCTAAAGTCTGGTTGCAAAATTTGACAATTTTGAAAACATGTAAAGAGTTGGTCACTAAGGCAGCTACACTGATTAAATTAATAATAATAATAATAAAAGTTCAGAAACATTAGGATAAACTAATTATATATATATATAATTAGTTTATCCTAATATTACTGAACTTTTATTATTATTTTCTTATTAACTTATTACTAGCAGGCTACGCCCGCTTCGCTGGCCACTATATTTAAATGAATCTCCAAAAGAATTGGATCATTATTTATTTTTCACATCACATTATAAATAAAAACTAAAATAATTACATTGGAATCGCTCTAGACCTCGCATCGGGTACTCGCTGACTACGGCAGCTCTTTCTCTTCCCGCACTGTATCGGGAGCAGGTCCCCAATGCCTGCAGAAATCTCTTTCCTATGTATTTTAGTATGGGTATTTATTGACGATAGGTGAGTCTGCCATTATTTAAGAACTACGGTTTTAAAGATAACTGTATCTCAGCGTCTATTAAATATTTTAGTTTTTGAACCAAGTATTTTATTGCTCATGCTATTTACACTGTATTACAATTTGATTCCGACCAATATAATGAAATAAAATAAAAAGTAGATTTTCTTTTAGAATGAATTAAATACATAAAAAACAAATAAATTCCAATCAGTTTAATCCTTTCTACTATATACTACCATTATTTCCTGACAAATACTATAAATTAGAAAGAAAAAAAAAAAAAACTTTTAAAGAAATTAACAAATAAAAAATAATTGTTGTTATACTACAAAAATTATACATAAACATAGCTGTTATAAATACGTTTTTAAATTTTAAATTTAATATATTTAATTTTTTCTACTGCATTACCATTTTATTTTAAATAAATATAATAAATTAAAAAGAGAAAAAAGATTCGCCCTCAAATAAATGTATTAAATAAAAAATAAATTGCATAATATAGCCGTTGCTAAGATACGCAGACGATTACAATCGAAAAATAAATTCATGAAAAATGAAACATAAAAGCCAATGTTTAAAATCGAACAAACATTAATTTAAAAAATTCAAATTCGAAATTCGAAAAAATCTCGATGAGGTGCACACCTGCAGGGTCCCAGGTACCTAACCTATATGCCAAATTTGGAAGCTCTGCAATCAGTAGTGTGTAGTATTGTTCATGTTTAGATAAATGTATTTATTTTCCTGTTGAAAAAAAAAAAAAAAATAAATAAAAAATAAACTCGTATTTTTTTTTTTTTTTTTTTGGCAACAATTAAATTATGGATTAAATTTAAATGGCTTATTTTTTGCTATTATTAGCTTATTATTTTCATATTTTTATTAATTAAAAGAAAACTAAACAGAAATTCAAAATTCTGACTTCGATGCGCACAATGATCATTCGGGGGGCACCTTTGTGTTAAATCTCGTAACTGTCCGAGCTACCGTTTTCGAGAACAGTGAAATATATATACAAATATTGCTCACTTAATAGTATAAGATTAAAAGAAAACTAAACAGAAATTCGAAATTCTGACTTCGATGCGCACAATGATCATTCGGGGGGCACCTTTGTGTTAAATCTCGTAACTGTCCGAGCTACCGTTTTCGAGAACAGTGAAATATATATACAAATATTGCTCACTTAATAGTATAAGATTATTATTTTCTTCTTCTGAGTGTTATTTAATAATTATTGATGACAATACTGAAAAGGCGAAAATCGGTATTCTGTATTATTAAATTTTCCGACTTTTAAAAATATTTTATAAATCAAGGTAAGTTTCTAATATATTTATTAAATTATTTGTTTATTTAACTCAATTTATTTGTCTAGTAGCTTCATTTAATTTTAGTTGGGTTTTACATGAATATTGCGGCACAATATTAAATTTAATCATATAATTTAAATTATTAAATGTAATAAATGTTGGCATTATATACTATTCCTAATAGCGTTTTTTCTGCGTTTATTTTAATTATTTCTATTGTCAGACTAAACATTGTCCTCATTTTAAGAAAGTTTTTTAAAAGTTAAAATATATTCTTCTTATTTTTTAATACGGACTTCCTACTCAACTTTAATGTCAGATCAGCAGAGAACTATTATTTATAGTATTATCTTTTTATTTTTAGAAGAAACCTTGAATGGTTTTAGAAATAAATCAGAACTGCTTGTCAAAGACTCGTCAGCTTCTTTCAAAAATGAAAGTAACATATCTCTTATTACAAACAGTGGGAAAGGAAAAAAAAAAAATAAATAAATAAAGAATTCTTCAAATCCAGTCATAATCATCTCCCCCCTCCTCTTCTTCCCGCCTTATTCTAGCTACTTGATATCGTTCCTCCTGTTTAAATATAGATAAAATGATTGGAAAAGTGTGAGAATCAACACCAGTTGAAACATTTATATGCGAACAGCTTTAAGAAAGAATTGTGTGTTTGTGCTTTAGTTTATAAGCCATGATTATCCGATATTTTTTGTTAGTGATTATTTCATTTAATTATGCTTTTGCTAGGATCGATATGTGCCGGTCAAAACCGCCTGTTATGAAAGATTTTGATCTTTTAAAGGTAAGTTTTATGATAATAAATAAATAAATAAATAAATAATAATTTCTAATAATAACAGTTATAACAATATAACTGAAGACTGTCAAACTTCTCTTAGAGGTGCACTCATCGTGGCTATGAAAATTGACACTTTAGAAAGGTGGCCTGCTTTTTAATACAAGTTGTTTAGAAAAATCATAAGTTATGCAACAAATTTTTTAAATTAAGTAATTTTAGTTATTCAACTAATTTCTTTTTTATAAAGTTTTATAAAAATAATAAAATTTACTTTTTTTTTTTTTTTTATTGAAAAACTTTTCAACAATGATTTTATTTTTTTAAGGATTATTTTATTATACATTGGATCAAATTTTTTAGATTAGCCTTATTTGTGCGTAAGAAAGAGGTCTCTGTTATTTAATTAATTTCAACTTAAGTTTAGTGGAAGGAAATGTTAATTTTAACATTTAATTTTTAATCTTTATTAGGTGTAATATCTTTATTTTGCCCTCTAACTTCAACGGTAACCATGAAGAAGTCATTGCATATAAATTTATTAACTACGTAATGGTATGACACAAAATTTTTCCACGTTTGAACTTCCTCTCTACGCATGCACATTTAAAAATACGAAGTCTTACAATTTTTCTCGATATACAAATTATTATTACAAGCATGAATATTGATCTTTGTTATATTTAAAGTGTTATGCTTTTATGAATATTAGTTATGGTAGATAGCGGTCAGTTAATGTACCGATATACACAAACAAAAACTAAATCATCATATTTTTTTCATAAAATCTATCTTTCACACCAAATAGGAAATATAACAGCATAGCAGCGGCATTTGTCGGGCAATATGCACCCAAATTGATTCAGAATAGTTTTTCATATCTATCTTGTAAAACCAAGTTTGGTGCATTTATATATCACAGAAGTTTACATATTGCTTTTTCATAAATGAAATTTTAGCATAGGAGTTCCACCATTCGGCTGATAAGCACACGTGTGATTATTGAATCATTTTATTATTATTATTATTATTTATCATAGCTCTCATATATATCAGGTTTTGTGCATTTATACACCATAGAAACTGAACTATGGCATTGCATTAAATAAGAGAAACTGTAAAACAGCAGCGTCACCTGTTGTATTCCAAAATCTAATCGTCACCAATTTAAGTCCAACCAAATCTAAACTTTTGTTGAATTCTGTTCATTGCTTCGAGAGATACAGTGTCCACAAAATTTTGTTTATAAATGAACTGGTATTTTCTAACATAAACATACAGACAAAGGGACATTTTCTATAATAGCTCAAAGCTCAAATCCTGTTTAGGAAATCTTTAAACGTATAAATCTTTCAAAAATCGAAAGTCTTAAATTTTCAAGAATGCAATACTTATTTCTAATGTATATAAAAAAATGAAATGGGCAGTGAAGAAAATAGTAAATGATCCAATTTTTATTAAAAATGCTACACATGAGGATGAGATGTTGGATTGATGCTGAAGTATTGTTGACTGATTCGTTGTGTTCTGAATTCTTTTACTCAAATTCTTGATGAAAATAATAATAATAATAAAAAAATAAAACTTTCTGCCAACTTTTCCCTATACAAACCAACATTTCCCCATAATTAATTTTTTCACCATACTTGCGATTTCCCCACGACTGATATTTCTCACCAAAATCGCGAAAAATTTCCTCAATCTGGCAACTCTGGTATATACATATCTAAAAAACCGACATCAGGGATAACCAAGGTGCTACAAAGATGATAATTTTCCTCTTCGGACATTTGTATACTGTGGGATGGAAGCACCTGTGACAAAAGCCATGCATCTTCCTCTGCCTAAGGATGGTAATTAACGAGGCGTGAGTCCTGAAAAATCATGTTTCTATTGAAAAAATCAAAGTTGGCGCTCATTTCAATATGTAGATGATCCTTAATTCATAATTTCATATTATTTTAAAAAGTGCACTTAATTTCCCATTGAATGATGTCTATTAAATTTTTATGCGTCAATTAATAACGAAATTACAGCGGGTATTCCTCCCCCCCCCTTCCCCTACTGTACATTTGCAATTTAGTAATTTGCTTTATTACACTCTACGAAGTACTCAATAAAAATCTACATAAAACTTTATGTTTAAAATAATAAACATGTACTTTGTATTCTGTTTTGATTTATTATATGAAATAAACATTTTAATATATTAATACAACTACTTATTTGCTAGTTTAATGGAACCAGGTCGTCTTCAGCGATGAATCCAGATTCACTTTGAGCAGTGATGACTAACATGTACGTGTATAGAAGCAAGGGGGGGGGGATGCCTCAAATCTGCCTTTTCTTTGCAGCTACACACCGCACCCACAGAAGGTGTGATGGTATGGGATGATACTACAAACGACACACGATCATCCCTAATATTGATCCACGGCACCATGACAACTCAGCGGTACGTTCGTGACATGCAGGGCTCCCAGGAGCCATTTTCAACAGAGCAGTGCTCAATCGCACACATGAATCGTGTCACAGGACTGCCTCCGCCACAATACCACCCTCTCCTGGCCTGCTCAATCCCTAGATTTGTCACCAATGAAGTATATGTGGGATCACGTGGAGCGGCAGTTGGACAGCCAACGAATTTGGACGAATTAGAAGCGTGTTTACAACAAATGTGGAATGAGATGCCACAGCGCATCCTACGGGACTTGTATGCCTCAAGCTCGCCCGTATCGCAGCGTGCATTCACGCTACAGGTAGCCCAACAGGGTACTGAAGCCTCCATTCTTTCGAAAGTTTTCCTGTAATAAATGATCATTTCGCTTTGATTTTTTAATCACTTACTTATGCCAATGTTACATTTATGCGTGTAAAATTTCATTTCATTCTGGGAACTCTTTCTTGGTGCGCAAATTTTTATGAGAATGAGTGTATAATCATAAGTGCCCAGTCTCCCGTTTTTTTCAACGAAGACTTCATACCGGAAAATTTTTATAAATGTTTTCAGTTTATTCAATTTTATTCATTCGCCGAAAAGGTTAACTAATTTCAGATTATTTTAATCAAGTTAATTTAAAGAGAGCTTGATTTTACTAAATTCAATTCATTCGTAAATAACATCAGGTTGAAAGGAGATTGAGGTTGAGTAAAATAAAACCGCGCAATGGGATATTTGCGACGGAATTACAGTCAGTCCTATGGATGATCCAGAGGTATACCATGACAATTATGATCTGGTTTGAGAAGGTACACACTGTAAAGTTCTGATTTTGAGGATACAATAATTATTATTAATATGAAGTACTCAAGTTTATGAAATTTGAAATTTGTTTCCCTAAATTACTATTTTACTAAATTACTATTATTCTACTAATCTAAAAATAAGAATGGTATAGATATTATATCGATTCATTTCATTTTATTCATTAGTTAGAAGGTCGATGGTATGAATATGCACATCTTCCTAATGTTTTCCAATATTTTAACAAAGAAAGATGTAACACCATAGATATGACTGAAACAACAAAGGGTATGGATTTCAAGATGTCTTTTATCAATGAAACGTAAGTGTATTGAATGCTTCTTTATTAATTGTGCCAATTAAAGTTAATAAGAGTGCAATAGACATGTGAACGTTGTGTTAGATTTTCTGGAACCATCTGTTTTTGTATTTTATTAAGAGTATGAGTTTTATGCAAATATCTTGGGATATCGTGTTATTATACATAAAAAAAGACTTGTTGTTTTAAAGATAATACATTCATGCGGAAAATATTTCATTCATTCTACTAAACATATTAAGTCTCCAATTCTGTCCCACAAATTTTATGCTGAGGCTGAACGCTTATTTTCTTTTTTTTTGACTATTTAATTAATTTAATTATTATTTTTTTTTAAGCAAAAATAAATTTTTTACATTAAATTACAACTATTGAAAATAATTTTTATTTGTTACATTTACATTCTTGTATAGAGCTAATTTCCATCTTAATCCCTTTCAGGGGCGGTGTCATATATTTTATACCACCAAATTCCCAATTAAAAAAAATGATTCCGAAAAATTTTCATAAAATTTTGCTTTTTTAACTTTAAAGAAAAAATTCCTTTATTTCTTTTCTTCTAATCTTGTTCTTAAATTTTGGTGACTCTTGGTTTTAAATGAGCCTAATTATACAGGGTGTTTATAAAGTCCCGGACCCATTTTGATGTTTAATAACTCATAAAATAATGAAGATATAAACAAACTTATGGCATTTATTGATGGAATAACTCATATATTTTCTTTTCAGGTTTGAATATCTGTACTTTTCTAAATATCGTCTGCTTATTAATTGCATTTTTCTCTCTTTTGTTTTTGGCAACTATTGCAATGTTGAGCGTGTTCAGTAGAGCGCCCGAGATGGATCAATGCGACCGGTCGATGACGTCACTGATCCTGGATCGGGCCAGGCGTCTACTGAACGATTTGGAACAATTCTGACGTAATTGGAGCAGCGCCATCTATCTAATTTGACCTGTATTAGCAAGTTATTTATTGTATTTCTGTTGTTTATTTTGTCTGGACTTTTAATGCGTAATTCCATAAAATGCTAAACTATATTACGTTTTTTCTTAAAAAGAAAAAAGAAAGAAAGAAAGATCTTTTATGTAATAACAATTTTACTTCTTTCTTATAAATGTAGAATTCTGTATTCTGCTAACATAAAATAAGAAGCTATTAACTATTGTACTGAAAAATTACTGGATTGTACTGATAAATTACTAATATACATTACTTTGGTTATAATTTTTCTAAAATCACGTATAAATTTTAATCATGAAAATGTTAAGAACGTTACGTATCATTTATTTTTAAAAGAGCAGAGTGGATTTATCTTAAATGAGCACTTCTTGATAAAGAAAACACCTTTCTTTCTCTTCGAATTTTATTATGAACAGAAATGTACAACAAAAACGTTTTTGAAAAAAATAATAAATAAATAAATAATATAAAATATGAAATATGCTGTTTAGTTAATATAATGGATTTATATAAAAAATAATCTTACTTTCTTCTTCGATTTATGAATCAATATAAAGAGCTTTTTCTTTTATTACCAACTGAATATTACAATAAACTAGCAATGTAAACACTGCATAATTTCATAGCTACTTTTTTTACAGACTGTTTTGTTTATTAAATTTAATAATTGACATCTTAAACTTATTTTTACTAAAATTAAAAATATGTGGAAGGATTTTAATTTATTTACTTATAGTTAACTTATTGTTTTAAAGGTAAAAAATACAATCGTTTACAAACTTTTCTATTTGTAAACAAAAAACAATCGCATGAATGAAAAGCTTTGTCTGAAAAAAAAAAAAAAAAAACGAAATAATTAATTTTTCCAGCTTATTTTTATATATTAAATTAACAAAATATGATAGCGTCCGAATTAGAAAAAAAAAAGTATTTTTGTTTCAATTAAAATTGTGTAAATTTTTGTTAAAACGTTCATCAATAAAAGAAATTACGTATCGAAAATCGTTATTACGTAAAAAATCTTTTTTACAAAATAAATAAATAAACATAATATAGTTTAGCATTTCATGGAATTACTTACCTTATTTTCTACAGCACAAACAATGCATATAAATAGGTACATCTGTATTAATCCTCAGCTAATTAAACAAATAAACAATCATTGTCAAAAACAGATGTTCATTCTTCAAGTTCTTACTGCGTAGTGTCAGTGAGAGCCTGATTTTTATCCTATTGCGCATTTGATCCATCACGTGACCCAATGGATCAAGAAATTTTTCTGGGCTTTCTGATCCACGGCCGGTCGAGATCGGTCCATTCCACTGAACGATGTGACTCTGGATCGGTCGACACCACTGAACGCTTTGGCTCGGAATCAATCGACCGGTCGTGGATCGGGCGCTCTACTGAACACGCCCGTTATGTTTACTTTTGATGTGTTTGTTCTATGTAATAGTACTTTTGTATGTGATGTTTTATTCGAGCGGATATCATTATTCGAGCCGAGTCCTTGGGCCTTTCTTTTTTATAGAAAAGACGGTCTCATCAGTCGTAAACTTAGACATGTTGGAAAACTTCGTATTTCCACAACTAGAAGAGCTTCAGCCACATGTCTTTTTGCAACAAGATGGTGCACCACCTCATTGGGGTACCATCGTTCGTAGTTCTTTGAATGACCATTTTCCAGGAAGATGGATTGGGCGAGGAGGTCCAATTCCTTGGCCATCCAGATCACCTGATATAACGCCGCTGGACTTTTTCCTTTGGGGATTTGTAAAGGACAATGTTTACAGGAGGAGAGTGTCGAATATTGATGACCTAAAAGTCAGACTGACAACCGCAATAGCCTCTGTGGATGCCGACATACTTGCCGCTACCTGGCGTGAAATTGACTATCGACTTGATATTCTCCGTGCGACGAAGGGGGCACACGTGGAAGTTCATTGACAAGGGTCATGAAACTTTTTGAGTCTATCTAACCATTTATGTTATTAATTTTAATCTATCTTTATTATTTTATGAGTTATTAAACATCAAAATGATGGGTAAGGTGACCAGGAGCCAAGCTTGAGTGGCTTAGCCCCCACCCTGCCCTCCCTCTTTTTTTTTCTTTTTTTTAACTAAGCCCCTTGGTTTTCCTGAACCGGACCCTTAAGTGGGTAAGGTGACCGGGAGCCAAGCTTGTGTGGCTTAACTCTCCTCCCCCGCCTAAATTCTCTCTCTTTTTTAAATCCCTTTCCCCCGCTAAGCCCCTTGGTTTTCCTGAACCGGACCCTTAAGTGGGTAAGGTGACCAGGAACCAAGCTTGAGTGGCTTAGCTCCCCTCCTGCTTTTCCTCATTTTTATTTGTTTTTATTTGTTTTATTTTATTTTATTTTATTTTATTTTATTTATTTATTTATTTATTTTGCTAAGCCCCTTGGTTTTCCTGAACCGGACACTTAAGTGGGTAAGGTGACCGGGAGCCAAGCTTGAGTGGCTTAGCTCCCCCCTGCTTTTCCTCAATTTTTATTTATTTATTTATTTATTTATTTATTTAAGTCAGAATTACAACCGCAATAGCCTCTGTGGATGCCGACATACTTGCCGCTACCTGGCGTGAAATTGACTATCGACTTGATATTCTCCGTGCGACGAAGGGGGCACACGTGGAAGTTCATTGACAAGGGTCATGAAACTTTTTGAGTCTATCTAACCATTTATGTTATTAATTTTAATCTATCTTTATTATTTTATGAGTTATTAAACAACAAAATGGGTCCGGGACTTTATAAGCACCCTGTATTTCTACAACTTTCTTTAGTTTTCCCCCCTTAATTTTATTAATTTTGTCCGTAGAGGGATTTTTTATTATCTTTTAAAATAAAATAAAAAGAATTTATTTTCAGTTTTCTTTGAATTGTTTTTCTGCTCTATGTAAATGTGATGGGAATTAAAAAGTGGGAGGCCGGCCTATTTTTATAAATCCTTTTGAATTTTAGTGCTTAAAATAGCATACAAAGGAAAAAAGGAGGAAAGAAAAACATTTATAAACGGATATCTGAGCACTAAAATTTGCATGTAGAATAAATCAAATGTAATAAGTACAAAACTTTGAATAAACACCATAAAATGCAAGAACTCGAAAAAATTGTTTCGGGTCATAAGAAGACACGAGCCTTCGTCAGGCGAAAAAGTAGTCATGAGTACTGTAAACAAAGCGGTAACACACCTAAGCAACTGCGGTCGTGCGTTGCCTATTTGTTTGCAGCACTTGCGCCTACTTTGTTCGCCTGACGAAGGGTCGTGTCTTCTTTTGGCTCGAAACAATTGTTGCGAATTCTTGCATTTTATGGTGTTTATTCAAAGTTTTGTACACTCTATAACAAAAAAAGGTGACGCACAAAGAAGGAGTAATGCAAACTGGACACAAATTGACATACATACAGGTTTTGATGGAATCAAGCACCAATTCATCATTATCGTCGATCCTACGTGCTACTGGTACTTCAGTGACTTCAAATACCCTTAATAGGCGGCTCAGTAAAATGGGGTTGAGCTCAGTCCCCGGATCTCTCTACCACTGAGGACGTTTGGAGCATCATAAAAAGGGTCCTACAACCAGCTAGGGATTTTACTAATCTAACGCAACAATTGGACAGAATTTGGCACGATATTTCACACGAGCGCATCTGCCATCTCTATCAATTAATACCAAGCCGAATAAGTGCGTACATAAGCGCCAGAAGTGGACCAACGTGTTATTGACTTGTTTACTTTGTGAGGCCCTTTCTCTTGATTAAATCATTCAAATTTTCTGAAACTGTAATCAATTGTTTTTCTCCACATGTACATCACATCTACTAATTTTTGTCCCATTTGGACCACCCATTCCACCAATTTTTGTCCCCACTCCTTCTTGGTGCGTCACTTTTTTTGTTATAGAGTACATTTATTACATTTAAACGGCAGTTCTAATTGTGGTGCTTTTTTATAATAAATTTAATGTAGGTTATCAAAGAGCTTTATCTTATTATTATCCTATTTATTTATTTCAAATGCAAATTAAATAGCTTAAAAACAAATAAAACTAGTATTTCCTCTTTTATACTTGATGCAAACTACTGACTAAATCTCAGAAGAAGAAAAAAAAGAAAAAAAAAAAAAGATAGGAATTCACTAAGATTGGTGCTTATATTTTCTGGTAATTTTCTTAAAAAAGGAAAATGAGACGTTGCAACCATATATTTTAATTTATGAAATTTACATGGAAGAACTTCATTTCTGATTTATATGATGATGGGTATCGTATCATAAAGATCGCCGGAAAAAACATAGCACGTCAAAATATCGACATCAAAACAACGCCGCTAAAACATCGTTTTGCCCATGGAGATAGAAATATTCGATTACCATAGTTCTGCCAAATATATCGCTAACAGAAACATTGCAAAATGAGTTATTTCTACATATAATAAAATACAGCTGTGTTTTTGCGTGTGTGTTGGTTTGTTTTGTAGGTAAATGGCTGACCGTAAAGCTACAAAACTTTGTATATGGAGGCCCGTTTTCATGCCCCTCGAAGCCCGATTTGCGAATTTTTAATTACATTTTAACATATTAATTAAAATATCTATTTTCACTTCTGTTTCGTTGCCGTTTACAAAATCTGTCTTATCAAACAACGGAATTCAATGTCCTAGAAAATTTGCAGCTACTAAAACAGATTATCTTTCAATCGAGATCAACTTCAAAGATAACAACTTCTTCTTCTGCTTCTATTTTTTTTCTATCTATTCACCTCAAATTAAAGTTTATTTAATTAACATAGTATTTGTGCTCTGAGTTTTCCAAAAATGTAAAACTAAATGTATAATTTAGCAAACGCTGTAAAACGGTAATAATATAGGATAGATTTTCTTGAAACCCTTGAAATTTTTGGCTTTTCCAATGAGAAGTAGTACTAACAAATACACTTTCATTACCTGAACTGTCTAACTTTGGATCATTTTCTATAACTTCGGATTCATGTCTGAAAACTAACGCTTAATTTTGGAGTTTAACAGGTTTTATTTGATGCAGTAAAATAATAATATAATAATAATAATAAAGTAAATAAATTCGGTCTAGTAAATGCGGGTTAATTTTAATAAGCTTTTTATTTGTACGATTACAAGAACAATTTGTACGAAAAACGTGCATTAGAAATAAATGAAACCGTCAGCAATATACTTTAATTTTGCGAGAAAGTGTTAAATTTACTTCTAATCCGGTAGACCTCAATGTTGCCGTTAAATATCATACAAACGTTACATTTTTTTACTTAAAAATAAAAATTTGTTTCATATACATATTTATTTATTTATTTATTTTGAAAATCTACGTTTTTGGACAAAAGTTTCGAACTTTAGGCCCATTCCGGAAGACCTAAATATTTTTCAATTTGTCTACAAATTTTTTGGTGATTATGCGATCACAGTGGCAATTTTTTATCAACTTGAAATTTTTAATTCTAAAAAATAGGTTTTTTCGTTACACCCTAATATATCATCATCATCATCATCATCATTATCATAAATTTTAGCCATTACCAATCCACTGCAAGATGAAGGTCTCTCCTTGGTGATTCCAAACTGCCCTGTTTTCTGCAATACATCCTAATACACACACACACACACACATATAGATATTTATATAATAAAATAAAAAAGTGTTAGGAATCGTTTCGTCATGACATCAAATCAATCAAGCATTTATTTTCAAGCTTTAGATTCCAGATGAACAAAAAGAATTTAGAAAATTTATTCCAATGTCTAGTCAGTTCAATTCCCATAAAAATTTCCGCTTCGCTGTTATGTTTTATACTTGCAACATTATTGACAAGATGATATTTTTTTGACTGGCAGTGTTTTTCCAGGAGATGTTTTGACGTAAACCCATGATGATGGAATCAACTAAGTGTCAATATTAAAAACTTTTTGTTTACCCATTACATTTTCCCGAAGACTATTTAAGTTGTTTTTAGTCCATGTACTTTCGAATGTAAGCAACAATATTAACATTATAAGTGATTCACTATCGATTCTTGTATTTCAGTTTCAAATAATATACTATAATTCACAATATATTGAAAAAATAAACTAAATATCTTTTTGAATAAAATAAAAATATTGAATAAAATATAAAATGTACAATCATATTCTTTTAGTAAATAGAAGAAATTAGGTGAATATTGGAATACCATTTCTATTTGAACTCCCTATTATAAACTTTCATTCATTTTGGATCATTGTAAATTCGACTATTGCAAAATTTCAAGTGTTGTTAATGTGTTTTGGTAGTTTTATGTTACAAATAATCTGGTGTGTCACTCACACGACTTTCTCTTACCCTGAAATTTAATACTATAAATACAGGTTGGAGATTAAGAGGTAAGATAACGATGTTATGTAAACCTATGTTAAACAATTCAAATTAGACTTCGGAAGAGTTTTATATGATAATTAGTTCACTGTGAGGGGGGGGGGCTACTGCCCCCCTCAACCCCCCGTTTCATTATAGCGCCTAGATTTATATAAAATTTAATTCGGTTATTAAAAAATAATTCTGTTTTTAAAAAATAATTTATTAAAATTATTATTTAAAAATTTATCTTTTATGATGCAGACGATTTCCATATTAGAGAAGTAGTATAACACTAAATATCCAAAAAAAAGTCCATTTTATTATTAATATTAAAAAAAAAAAAAAAAAAAAATTTGTTTTCGTTAAAAGGGAAAAAAAATCGATAACTTTGTTTTACATTATCGCAGATCGTTGGTTAATCATTCGTTTTAAAGATATTGGCGAGCTCTTTTGAAAGATACCCATCATGAAAATTTACTCCTCTCGAGGGGGGACTTCAGGGCGGGGGGGAGGCGAGGCTCCTACATACACAAAAATTTTTTCCCAGTTGACTATCTCTATTAAAAAAAATATATATTCGTTTTATTTGGTTTAGTGCAGTCTATAGACGTTAAACTCTACTTAACTGCAATTTCCCCCATAGACGTAATGTATTAGAATTCTCTTGATTGTCCCTGTACACGAACCATTTGCTTGATCTTAACGAAAAGCTTACTGTAGCATCTATATATGATACACATTTAGAATAACAAGTTTGGAATGTCTGCTACTATTTGTTCTTGAGATATGCTGATAACAGACAGACACACACACAGACACATAGACATACAGACACACAGACATACACACAGACCATTTGCTAAAAACAGGATTTTCGTATTCAGGGGACCTCAAAACGCGTAAATATAACAAAATCTCGCGTTCGAAAATTTGACCCCAAAACAATACTTTCTCTATCTTATGGGTAAGAGAAAGTAATAATAATCACCTTAAATTATGCTTTTAAATTTTGAGCTATTTAAAAAATATATACAATTAATTAAGAAACAGGGTAATTATGTGATAGTTGTTTAAGATTGAAATAATTCTATTGAAAATTTCATTTAAACGTATTATTACACTTTTTTACATTGAGAAAAAAAAAAAAAAAAAAAAAAAATCAAATATATTTCTTTATCCTTAGGTCTGAAATGAGGGTTCAGTTTCAAGGTAATATGACTACAATTTCTGATAAACCTGGAAAAGTTTTAGTGTATTTGGATTCTCGTAAGTAAATTGACATTCTTATTTTAATTTTAACCAAGTAAATCATTTATAAAAATTCGATATATTTTCAGATTTTTCCATTAGAGACGTATTTTTATCAAGATTTCTTCTTCTTCTTTTTTTTTTAAGATTAAATTAATATTTTCGTAGATTTTTGCATTTAATAATTTAGTTTTAATTTCTATTCTCGTAGTAAATATTTTACATGTAAAGCTAAAGTTGCAATCAAACAGTTGTAGTTGTGGTTAATATAAGAAGGTTTTATAAAAATAATCTGATCTGTCACTCTCACGACTTTCTTTTACCCAGCATTTCAATAGGATAAAGCTATATTGCAAATTAAATCGTAAAATAAAAAATAAATAAATAAGCCTCACACAAAATAGTTCAATTAATTAAAACAAAAATCATTATATTTCTTCTGAATTTTGTTTCGTAAGCTTTTTTAACATTACCTCAAATTTTAGATTTTTAAAAATAGTTTGTTTTTTCACCAATGGAATGCTTGGCATGAAAACTCATTAAGCGCCATTGGAAACAGAGGATTAGCTTTAGCACAAGTCCCCCTTGGTGAAATTTGAAATGTGATACCGAAATAGCTCGGACGTTGCTTGTCAAGATCTTTATTTACGCAATTGCGATAACCATTTTAATTTATCGCCAAAATAATACCAAGAATTTAAAAGTCGCCAAAAGGCTCTTATACTAAAGATGTACTGTGACGGTTTTACTCAGAGATCTTCTTGGGCGACCTTTTAAATTTTGGTGTGGAACTAGACCGGACATTATTCATCAAGGAATGATGAAATTTTAAGCCAAGAAGCGCAATAAAAATATAAATGAATTATAACATATTGCAAAAAATTAATGAAGCAGAAACTATAGTTACATAAATTATCTGTTTTTCTCTGACTGAATTATTTTATAGAGAAAAATTTCACATGTTTAAAAATACGAAATTCATTTCAAAATACACTGTTTTAAATCTAGCCGTACATTAAATATATAAATAGAATATGTGGTAAAAAAGCGCAACCATTAAACGTATTAGCAAAATAGACGATAAAAAAATTTCCCCTTAATATATATATATATATATACAAAAGAATTCATCGACAAAATGGCGACAAAAATTCAAAAGTCGCCAAGGGGGAGCCATAATAGAGCTATACCGTTATCACGTTTACATATTTATTTACTTTTCTATTTAACAACCACCAGGCTAATTTAACATTCAAATAAATGGGCTGCTAACAGAGCCCAGTTAAGGGGGGGGGGGCTGAGGGGGCTGCAGCCCCGGACCCAGTGAACAAGGGGGCCCTAGATAGGGCAAAGAAAAGCCAGTAAATAGAAAAAAATATTCTGTTTTTACAGTCAGAAATTAAATCCTTGATACTGTTATGTAAAAATATTTTAAAAAGACAAATTTTTGAAAATTTGTTTTAGTACTTAAAAAAAAAAAAAAAAAAAAAAAAAATAAATAAATAAATATTTTTTAAAAATGCATTAAAATTTGAAAAGTCATTCAAGAGATGAGAAGCTATTAAAAACTCCTATGTGTATCTGTTTAGTAAATCGTATTTTTGCGTTTTTTTTTTTCCCTTGAACTTTTAATTCAGTAAATTGTACTTTATATCAAAAAGGAAAACTTTGCATTGTGAGAAGCAAAAAATTTTTCTCGATTTTTTAACCGAAACCAAAAGAAAAATGTACATTTAACGAGCTATGAAGGAAGTTTTCATATAAAATCGCTTCACAAATGCGAATTGGAATTAAAATTAAAAAAAGAAGCTCAAGATGGTCTCGTTAGGCTGAATCTTTCAAGTCAGAGTGATAGTGAATTATGAGCAAATTTTAAACATTTTGCTTCAAATTTCAGAAGACAGCAATGAAAAGGCAGATGCATGTAATGAGGCATTGTCTTTGCGCAGCAAAATGGTGACTTTCAAAACAGCCTTTATGCTAACTTTGCGGCACGACATTTTAAATGCTATGAATAAAGTTAGCATTTATCTTCAAAAACCAGGTCTTGATTTATTTACAGCTGTTAACTTGTTGAAAGGGTTGAATGCAAATATTGCATCCTTCAGAGATCAATTTGATAAGTTAAAAGAAAGATCTCAATTGCTATCTCCACATGTAGCGACTTCACTTAAGGATCAGGGAAAAAGACTGAGAAGAAAAAAAATTACTGATGGTACTCTCGAATCCGAAACAACTAGCCATGAAACTCTTCAAGGATTTGAAAAACTTAAAGCTGAAACTTTATTTGTGATAGTCGATAGATGAAATTCAGAAATGATAAATCGAATTTATGCTTATAACTCAGTATGCAGCATTTTAAATTTCAATACTAAATTAGGTCTTGAACAAATAAATGAAGAATCAGTTAATAATTTTTTGAAGTTTATGAAGGAGAAGTAGATTTTGAAGCCACAAAATCTGAAGTCATTCAATTTTCACAATATTTGTTAAGCTGTAGCTTAGAAAAAAAATCACCGATACATATTTATGATCATATGTTTAAAAACGAGTTAAATGAGATTTTTCCAAATATGTTTATTGTATTACGTATTTATTTAACTCTAACGATATCAGATTGCGAAGCCGAGAGAGCAAACTCCAAATTAGAGAGAGTTCTATCTCTTCGAAGAACAAAAATGCAGCAGAATAAGCTGCAATGTTTGGCTTTGCTGTGCTCAGAGCACGATTTAACAAGCAACCTGGATTTTAAAGGTGTAATTGAAACTTTCAGCGCGGGAAAGGCTAGGAAGAAGCCAATTTAATTTTTTTATTCTGTAAAATATATTCATTAAAGTTTTTGAGGCAGCAACTTTTCCTTTGGTTGGTGAGTTAGATTCTTTTGTTGTTAATATATATATATATATATATATATATATATATATATATATATATATATATATATATATAATTAATTTTTTGCAAACAGTTTCAGAGTTCATTTAAATGGTAATGAGAATTTTATTCTAATATGACCATTGTAAAATTTCATCTAATGATGAACATTCATATTAAAGAAAAAGAAAAATGTGTGTGTGGGTGGGGAAGTCCGCTATTATCACAGCCCCGGGCCCTTAAATAGGTAAACTGGGCTCTGGCTGCTAAGTGTAACTCTGAGATATCCATGCACTTGCACGCTGGTAAGCACGAATATTTGATTAAACAAATAAATCAAAATAAAATGTTTAAATTGGAAAATATATATAAGTAAAAAGAAAAAAAAAAAAAAAAAAAAAAAAAAAAGAAAGTTGTCCCATATGGTTGAAATAGCGCTCATAGCCTAATGTAGCACTATATTTGGCATGAAACTACTGTCAATTTATGGTTTATAGGATAAATAAAATAAAATACGTGAAATAACGTGACAATAAATACTATGTGTAGTATGTATAATGTGGCTCATGTGCAATTTCAATTTAAATATAAAAGTGCTGCTTTGATTTTTTCGATACTGTTCTTTTCAAAATTGTCATCCGATAAGCAATTAAACTGAAGCCACGGGTAAGATGCTGTCGCAGGCAATATGACATGGAACCGAGATTATGTGGGTGAGGAAGACGCTGCAGAAGACAGCAGGGACCCGCAACTTTAGAGCAATTTCAATGGACTTTCCTTTTAGTTTTTATTTATAAAGCGATAGAAAAATAGTGTCTCTTTTTTAATTTATTTAAATATAGCGATCAGCGAAGCGAGCAAAGCCTGCTAGTATCAAGTAAAGATGTCACTTGAAAATATATATTGGCATCGGAAAAATGGTTCGTGTATAGGGACATACGAAATTATTCAAAGAAATTCCTTCTAAAGACAAAGTTTCTCTTTGATGCCGTCATATTTTCTGTTAAAGTAGACTTTTTAAAATATATTATTTAATCATTTCAAAGCACAGATAAAATTTTTATTTTCTTTATTTCAATGCATTATTCTAGCAGCTATGACATAAATTTCCCCACCCTACCCCTTCCTCGTGAAATTTATGTCAGGAAAATTATTTATGAGACAAAGTTTCTCTTTGATGCCGCCATATTTTCTGTTAAAGTAGACTTTTTAAAATATATTATTTAATCATTTCAAAGCACAGATACAATTTTTATTTTCTTTATTTCAATGCATTGTTCTAGCAGCTATGACATAAATTTCACCACCCTACCCCCTCCTCGTGAAATTTATGTCAGGAAAATTATTTATGAGATTATTTCGGGGACGTTACCATTGTGGAACTAAGAATTTTACTAAGTCTAGGAAGAATATCTAACATCTTGAACGTCAAAGAGAAAAACTGATTAGCAAACGTCTGTTTCAGCAGCATTTTGCGTACCGTATTTTGTGCAGCTGAAACAGCTGTCTGCTATTCAATTTCTCTCTTTGGCATTCAAGACATTGAAGAATTTTCCTAGGTGTAGTTGTTTAGTGCCAAGTCTCCTTTTAATATTCAAGAATTTTATTATTAAGAAGATACATTAGACTCTTAAAAATCACACACACAAAGCTTTTTACCCGAAGCAGTGCTTTATTTTATATTTAAAATTTACAGCATAAAAACGATTTAGATGACATTGTCTGCTGATGACATACAGACTATAATACGATGACACAACTGCTCCGGGCGGGTTTGAGTTTGGAGGGTCCATATTCAAGGCTTTGTAAACCAGTTCTATGGATTGAAGGTAATTCTTTCTGTTGAATGGCATGTTATCAGTTCTATTGCAAAATATGCTTTAAATAACCCAGAAATAAACAAAACATCAGGTTTTGGAAATGTCACTTTTCAGTTTATTTCTTGCAGCATGGAAAGCAAGAAGTAAAAAGCTCTCTAAAGTTTTTTCTTTGTTGCTCCCACCAAATTTGTACTTTAGGTTTTTTCACTGCATTAACTTGGAATGTCTGTGTTTCTTTTTCAGTAGTATAAGACGCATTTATTGTTAGAGAGTTTTTTTGGTCGATTTTCATTTTTTCAGTTTTAGAGACATATTTTTTATGGTATTTCCTTTTCACTTTTCTTCTGCTTGGTGTTTTTGATTTTGGTGGAGCAGAATTATGTTTTACATGATGAATATAATGATCTTTTAAACAGAAACTTCCCTTTGAAGTTTCAACTTTTGAAGAGTTGAGATTTGATTTATTAGTGTTACTGTTGTTGCACATATTTTTATCATAATTTGAACGTTCTAATAATATTTTGTGTATATAATCTTCTAAATCATTATCAACAAATATCTTTTTAAAGTTTTCCTGGCAGTCAAAGTATATTATCGTTATTGTAATTTTCATCCAAACTCAATTGACTTTCTTTAGAAGACGCCTTTTCATCATTGTCTTCAGTTTCATTTTGACTCAATTTCTCAAAGTAATTCTCATCTTCAATATCTTCAGTATCATTTCGGCTCATTTTTTTAACAATATTGTTATTATCAGATACATTTTCTGCCATTAATATATCACCTTTTTTAAACATGATTTTATCACCATCAGCATAACTGGGGATATTTTCATATTCAGTAACATTTTCAAACTTTAATAAATCTTTGACACTTGCCGATTCTTCTTCATTCGTAAGATTTGCAATATTTTGGAACTGATTTTCGGAATTAGGTTTTTTCTGATAGTTTAATTCGTTAATATAAGACTGTTTGTAGTTTTTAATTATGTTAGGCAAAGTCAAAAGTGGAGTGACCCTTTCCATAATTATTTGTAGTCTTTTAAATTCATCATTTATATTTACATCACCCAGGAATACTTTTACTTCCACATTAATTTGTGTATCATTGCTATCGAGTTCTACAATAACTCTATGAAATCCATTCGACAGTTCCCCTGCGTAGACAAAGTTCTTCCATTCCAAATTAGACAGCGTATATTCTACAGCTCGTAATTTAAATAATTTTTGACTTATTTCACCACGTATATATTTTTTACGTAAATTCTCCATTTTTTAACCAAAAATAGCTCACTTAAATACTTAAATCACTTTGAAATCGTTTTCAAAATGAGAACAGTCTCAAATTACACACTACTCGTAATTTGCTCAATGACTGCAAAGAGTTAATTTTTAAGTAAACCATTGTTGCGATTTTTCTTTATACATTGTTGCATTGCATATTTATTTTATTGTTTGAAACAACATTTTTTCATTATTATTAAGAGGTATTTTGATTGTTGGAAATGTCAAGTATTGTTGCATTTCTTCATTAAAATGTGATTTTTTTTTTTTTTTTTTTTTCTGTCAAAGACAGAATTTAGTTTAGTACGGAGGATTATTAATTTAAATCTGTAAAATTACTTAAATTGCATCCGATTTATACACGTATCCAATGAATATACACACTTAAAAAAAAAAAAAAATTCTTTTCCTACAAGTAAGTTTTAGTTTTCCTAAAAAAAAAAAAAAAAAACGAATTTTGTGTTTAATGTAAAGAAATTTCATAAGTAAGTACCGAATTTTGAGACTGCGTTACGACGTTTTTGAATAGTCTCGAAATTACGCTAATTGTGACCGTCATATGGTGGCTTCAATGTGAAATTAAAGAAACTTATTCTTATTTGTTTATTTGCATATTTGTATATATTAAGTCTGCTTTATAACAAAGGGTTAAACAATAAAAATTAGCTTATTGACAATATATCTTTGCTCTTACTATCATTTAGTAATAATATACATTATGCTGTTCAATGTTTGCCAAATAATTAATATTTGACTGATATTTTTACCATCGATTATTAAGCTTATGTTGTAATATTATTGTCAGAAATTTAATTTTTTCAAAATTTAACATTGAAAAATTCCTAAAAGCAGCCTAGAACTGCACTTATGTCCAACATTAAAGTCACACGTGTTTTCTCGCTACCTTCTTTTGCACATTTCATATTTTCTAAATAGATAAACGTATGAAAGTAAAATTCGGATATGTTTTTTATCAAACAATCAATCGAATTTTATAGAACTATAATATAAAGACTGATTAATTCGAATTTAACCTTGAAAAATTTCTAAAAGTAACCTAGAACTGCACTTATGTCCAACATTAAAGTCACACATGTTTTCTCGCTATCTTCTTTTGCACATATAATATTTTCTAAACAGATAAACGCATGAACGTAAAATTCAGATATATTTTTTTTATTAAACAATCAATCGAATTTTATAGAACTATAATATAAGGAACATATTTTAAACTGATATTAATTCAATTTGTCTTAAAAATAAGCTTTGAAAGAAATAAACAAAAAACTAAACAGTTTTAGAAAAGAAAACTATATGAGGAACGGTATGTTAAAAGGAGGCTTTACAGATAGGTAAAAATACACATGCCTACAAATGTTAGATTGAAATCGGATTTTCATTCTGTATTCATTTTTCTCTTTCTCCCATAACGAAATTTTCAAAAAATTATAATTATTAATTTGTGAACTATGCACACCGTCAGAAAAATAAAAATTGAATAAATAATTTTATAAAGAATACCTCATCCAATTTTTACATTCGTTAAAAAAGTTCTTCGAAAAAGAAAACTGAGAAGGGAAAAGAAGAAAAAGAAAAATTATTATAAAAAGGAAAACTGAGTTTTAGTTTAACGTGTCAAGACCTGTATCTTCACCTATCTGTCATACATCTTTAACACGACTTCCGGAGTAGTTTTCTAAAATTGTTTAAATTTTCAATTTCTTTGAAAGCTTTTTGAGAAAAAATGAAGTAATATCAGTTTTAAAGTTATTGGTTAAGTTAAAGTTTTGTACAATTAGATTAATTGTTTGCTAAAGAACGTGTAATCCGAAATTTATGTTCATGCGCTTTGACTGCAGCACTCGTTCTTACTTTATTCGCCTGATGAAGGGTCGTGTGTTTTTTCGACCCGAAACAATTGTTGCGAGTTTATTGCATTTTATGGTATTTATTCAAAGTTTGTAAGTAATATTTTTTACAACGCCAGTTTTGTGGTGCTTTTTTATTAAAATGCGTTAGTTTGTTTAAAAATTTTCTTTATTTTTATATGAAAAGCAAGTAAATAATATTATACCTAATCAAATGATAAATATTTGAAATTTATTCAAAATACTAGGAGGAAGGGTGCTATCAAAGGGGATCAAACTAGGCAGAAGGTTTGCACTGAAAATCAAATTGAAATTCATATTATTATTATTATTATTATTATTGTTGTTGTTGTTGTTGTTGTGGTGTGTGTGTGTGTTTCCCTCATTAAAATTGTCGAATAATAAATTATATTATTAAACTGTCTGCCTACATGAAATTTTCAGTATTTTATTAATATAATCAAATGATAAATATTTGAAATTTATTCAAAACACTAGGAGGAAGGGTGCTATCAAACTAGGCAGAAAGTTTGCACTGAAAATCAAATTGAAATTCATATTCTTTTTTTTTTTTTTTTTTTTTTTGTGTGTGTGTGTTTCCCTCATTAAAATTGTCGAATAATAAATTACATTATTAAACTGTCTGCCTACATGAAATTTTCAGTATTTTATTATTATAATCAAATGATAAATATTTGAAATTTATTCAAAACACTAGGAGGAAGGGTGCTATCAAAGGGGATCAAACTAGGCAGAAGGTTTGCACTGAAAATCGAATTGAAATTCATATCCATTTTTTTTTTTTTTTTTTTTTTTTTTGTGTGTGTTTCCCTCATTAAAATTGTCGAATAATAAATTACATTATTAAACTGTCTGCCTACATGAAATTTTCAGTATTTTATTAAGTCTTAAATAATTTTTAAATGTGTTATACATGTAGTGTTGTTTATAAAAACTATAATAATTAAAATATATCAATCCCATGCCTAGAAGTAAACTAATGCTTTCTGTTTATTTTACTTTCATTTATTTATTTATTTAACAGTAGGAAGCATAAATATAACTAAAAAATATAAAATAAAATGAATAAGTTGTTTTTATGACTTATGTAGGAAGTACAATATTTACATATAATACTAAGATAGAATTAAATTTCCATACAGCTGGCAACTTCTAGATTAGATATTAGTAATAAAATTGTAAATACTGACAGGAAGGAAAGGGAGAGGGTAAACATAATTGATCCTCTTAATATTTGTTGATGACAAATATTACCTCTCATTTGCTCAGTTTTTAAGATGTCCACTTTTAAGCACTCTTTGTACATCCAATAAAATTCTTAACTTAATATTTAAGAGAATATCTAAAATATTTGTAAGAAAATTTTTTATACTTTTTTTATTTTATTTTTATTTATTTGTTTATTTTTTGTTTAGACATAATATAACATATAATGCGTGTAGTTGAATACATAGAATTTAAATTAATTCATATTTACTTTCTTTAAAATTTACTGATGATAATGCATAATTTATAATAATTTATTTATTTAATATTGGGAAGTCTGAATATAACTAGAAAATATAGAAAATAATATAAATAAACGGTTTTTGTTAAGATATTTCAATTTAAAACTGAAATATTATACTTTTATTTTTTTCCTTAATGTTATAAATTAATTGGAAATGGTAATAAGCAATATATTATGGAGGATAGGAAAATGTACATAGTTTAATTTTAAACCAATTTTCTACTTAATTTGTATGATGAATTTGAATCTTTCTTATGAACTATTGGGTTGTTCGATAAATAATGTCGTTTTATTTTTCATGTTTTTCAAAGTGAATTTATTTATATTAACAACAAACATTAATCAATGATACATTGACAATTTTGTTGGATGACCTTTTGTCATCTTTCGGTAAGTTGAAAAATTCCACATTCGAAGAAGCCTCGGTTTTTAGAAGCGAAGGATTTAAAAAACGACATTATTTATCGAACAATATTTGATGTGAAAAATTAATATATAGAAGATCACAAAACGCTAATAAACCTGATTTTGGAATTATTATATCTCATATATTTCTGTTATTTTAAAAATGTATCTTGAAATAGCGATAAAAATATCTGTCGAGAAATTTTATACAACAAAATAAATAAAAGTATAAATTAAACTTTTTAAAAATATTGTTAAAGTAAAATTCTTGAAAAAAAAAAAAAAAAAAAAAACTTTTGATAATCCACAAATATTTTTATTAATGAAGACCTCTTATACTTTTAAATGTTTATTTGAATCTGTTTCTAAATCCTACATTTTTTTAAATGATGGAAGTTGACTTTAAAATAATATAAAATAACTCGGATTCTAAGATTTTTATTATTTAAAAAAAGTTAAAAAAAAAAAAAAAAAAAAAAAAAAGAAATCTCTGAAAATGTTTGTTTAAAATAATCGTTAACGGCACTCTTCACTTACCTTTGCCGGAAGCCAGAGCCAATGTTATTCTATGGGGAAATTTTCTTTATAAATAACTTATTAAATAATACAGATTTTAGGTTGATTTCTTTAGAAATCGACCTATTGCAATCACTTCGTTTATCTATCTATCTATCTATGATGAAAATTTTGTCATCACGATAACTCCCGAAATAATAATCCAAATCGAACCAAATTTGGACAGTGAACTGATCTTATAAATATCTTGGATGAGTTCGTTAACCAAGTTGCTCCGACTTTTTGTTTTCAAGTGGCAGCCACTTGAATATTTCTAACCCACATTGTAAAAAGCGTATTTAAAGCAAGATTTGCTTGAATTTTTATGTAAATCTAGACTACATAAGGGTCTAAATGAACTTAATAAAGTGGCGGATATCTTAAGTTAAGTGGGGCCACTTGAAACCAGGCTACCACTTGAAAATTTTAAATCGCGATAACTTCTGAAATAATACTCCAAATTGAACCAAATTTGGACAGCGTCTTAACATGTGTTATGAATATCTTGGATGAGTTTCTTAACCAAGTTGCTCCACCATTTTGTTATCAAGTGGAGACAACTTGAAATTTTTAAATTCAAATTGTAAAAAGCGTATTTCGAATTCGTTTGAATTTTGATGTATACATAGACTATATAAATGTCTCAATGAAGTTTATTAATGAACGTATCCACCATTTTTAATAAAGTGGCGTATATGTTAAGTTAAGCGGGGCCACTTGAAATCAGGCTACCACTTGAAAATTTAAAATCACGATAACTTCCGAAATAACACTCCAAATCGAAGCAAATTTGGACAGTGTCTTAACTTGTGTTATGAATAACTTGGATGAGTTTCTTAACCAAGTTGCTCCACCATTTTGTTTTCAAGTGGAGACCACTTGGAAATTTCAATTTCAAATTGTAAACAAGTCCTTCCGGCTTATTCGGAAGGGTAGGTTGATTTCGTTTTCCATATCAAGTAGCCGTCATTTTGTTTCAAAATGGCGGTTACAATTATTAATGCACTTGGTAGAAATATTGATGTAGGTTATGCACATATGGATTTTTAAGCAAATCGGTTCATAAATACCTTTTTATGTGAATTTAAAATTTTCAAGTGGCCGGCGCTTGGAAAGAAAATGGTGAGTTTAGTTGACAAATATATGAAATGTATTTGTGAGATAAGTCTACTGTACAAATATAGTTCGAATTAATTCAAAATCTCAAAAGTCATTGTGTTGAAAAATTAAGTGGCTGGCACTTCGATCAAAATGGCAGAGAAAGTTCCTGATCTAAAACATCATTTCAAATTTGAAAAAAAAAATATATATATATATATATTTTGTAGAAATTCTTTCAATTAGTAAGTATATAAAATGTTAGTTTTCTGCATTTCTACCTTGTTTTTAGCATTAAAATAGCCTAGTTTTCCTTAAAAACGCATTAAAAAGATCCAACAACGCAGGTAATGGATTTGGCGCCAAATTTGGCGACTTTTCCCCTATGGCGACTTTTTTGGTGACTTTTGGCGAGAAAATACTTATAATCGATATACCAAAGATGGACGCAATAACGTGATTGATTCACGAGTTACGTGAATTTTCTAGATTTTTGTTGTTTGAATGATAAATCCATTTTTCAACTTTGATTTGAATTGATTAAGTATTTCTAAAGTTACCGTGATAACAAATTTTCCAGTGGCCACCAGTTGGAAACAATACAGTGGTACAAGTTGCCCAGCAAACATATCCAAGATATTTGAAGCATAAGTTCACTGTCCAACTGCGGTTTAAATCAGTGCCGTGTTTCAAAAGTTGATTTTATGGCAAATTATCAAGCGGCAGTCTCAGTGGTTGCAACTTGGAAACAAAATGGCAAAACAACTTGCGCAGCGAAATCATCCAGTATACTTGTATAAGTTCCTTGTCCAGTTCTAGTTCAAATTAAATCAGTATTTCAAAAATTATCGTCATAAGAAATTTTCAAGGTGGCGCCGCTTGGAAAAAAAAGCGGAGTGAGATGCCAGCGAACTTATCTGAGATATTTGAAGGATAAATCCACTACCCAAATTTGATGCGAATTGATTCTGTATTATTAAAGTTACTATATTGACAAATTTTCAAGAGGCAGCCACTTGGACATAAAATTGCGGATCAAGTCACCAAGTGAACTTATCCTAGATATTTGAACCATAAGGTCACTATCCTACTTTTATTTGAATCAGTTTAGTATTTTAAAAGTTATCGTGATGGCATATTTTCAAGTGGCAGTGTGATTTCAAGTGGCTGGAACTTAGAAACAAGATGTCGGGACAAGTTGCCCAAGGAAAACATTCAAGATAATTATATGATAATATCACTGTTCAAATTTGGTTCGATTTGGAGTATTATTTCAGAAATTATCGTGATTTTAAATTTTCAAGTGGGAGCCTGATTCCAAGTGGTCCCGCTTAAGATATCTGCCACTTTATTAAAAATGGCTGATATAGTTTACTAATAAACTTCATTGAGATCTTTACGTGGTCTGTATTTACATCAAAATTCAAACAATTTCGGAATACGCTTTTTAAATTTAAATTTGAAAATTTCAAGTGGTCTCCACTTGAAAACAAAATGGCGGAGCAACTTGGTTAACAAACTCATCTAAGATATAAGATAAGTTAAGGCACTGTTCAAATTTGGTTCCATTTAGAGTATTATTTCGGAAGTTATCATGGTTTTAAATTTTCAAGTGGTAGCCTGATTTCAAGTGGTCCCGCTTAACTTAAGATATCCGCTACTTTATTAAAAATGGCGAATAAAGTTCATTAATAAAGTTATTTCAGACACTTGTATAATCTATGTATGCATCAAAATTAAAAAAGTTCGGAATATGCTTTTTACAATTTGAATTTGAAACTTTCAAGTGGTCTCCACTTGAAAACAAAATGGCGGAGCAACTTGGTTAACAAATTCATCTGAGTTATTTATAAGATAAGTTAAGACACTATCAAAATTTGGTTCGATTTGGAGTATTATTTCAGAAGTTATTGTGATTTTAAATTTTCAAGTGGTAGAGTGATTTCAAGTGGCCCCGCTTAACTTAAGATATCTACCACTTTATTAAAAATGACGGATAAATTTCATTAATAAACTTCATTGAGACCCTTATATGGTCTATATTTACATCAAATTTCAAACAAATTCGGAATACGCTTTTTACAATTTGAATTTGAAATTTTCAAGTGGTCTCCACTTGAAAACAAAATGGCGGAGCAACTTGGTTAATAAACTCATCTAAGATATTTATAAGATAAGTTAAGTCACTGTCTAAATTTGGATCGATTTGGAGTATTATTTCGGAAGTTATAGTGATTTTAAATTTTCAAGTGGTAGCCTGATTTCAAGTGGTCCCACTTAACTTAAAATATCTGCCACTTTATTAAAAATGGCGGATAAACTTCATTAATAAACTTCATTGAGACCTTTATGTGGCCTGTATTTACAACAAAATTCAAGCAAATCTTGCTTTAAATATGCTTTTTACAATGTCGGTTTGAAATTTTCAAGTGGCTGCCACTTGAAAACAAGAGGTCGGAGCAACTTAGTTAACGAACTCATCCAAGATATTTATAAGATCAGTTCACTGTCCAAATTTGGTTCCATTTCGAGCATTATTTCGGGAGTTATCGTGATGACAAAATTTTCATTATAGATAGATAGATATGTATATATATAGATAAACGAAGTGATTGCAATAGGTTGATTTCTAAAGAAATCAACCTGACAACCTAAAAGCGTATTCCGAATTTGTTTGAATTTTGATGTATACATAGACTATATAAGTGTCTCAATGACTATATAAATGTCTCAATGAAGTTTATTAATGAACGTATCCACCATTTTTAATAAAGTGGCGGATATGTTAAGTTAAGCGGGGCCGCTTGAAATCAGGCTACCACTTGAAAATTTAAAATCCCGATAACTTCCGAAATAACATTCCAAATCGAACCAAATTTGGACAGTGTCTTAACTTGTGTTATTATGAATATCTTGGATGAGTTTCTTAAATGAGTTCGTTAACCAAGTTGCTCCGACTTTTTGTTTTCAAGGGGCAGCCACTTGAATGTTTCTAACCCACATTGTAAAAAGCGTATTTAAAGCAAGATTTGCTTCAATTTTTTTGTAAATCTAGACTACATAAGGGTCTCAATGAACTTTATTAATGAAATTTATCTGCCATTTTTAATAAAGTGGCGGATATCTTAAGTGGGGCCACTTAAAATCAGGCTACCACTTGAAAATTTTAAATCGCGATAACTTCCGAATAATACTCCAAATGGAACGAAATTTGGACAGCGTCTTAACTTGTGCTATGGATACCTTAGATGAGTTTCTTAACCAAGTTGCTCCACCATTTTGTTTTCTAGTGGAGACCACTTGATATTTTCAAATTCAAGTTGTAAAAAGCGTATTCTGAATTTGTTTAAATTTTGATGTATACATAGACTATATAAATGTCTCAGTGAAGTTTATTAATGAACGTATCCACCATTTTTAATAAAGTTGCGGATATGTTAAGTTAAGCGGGGCCACTTATCAGGCTACCACTTGAAAATTTAAAATCACGATAACTTCCGAAATAATACTCCAAATCGAACCAAATTTGGACAGTGTCTTAACTTGTGTTATGAATAACTTGGATGAGTTTCTTAACCAAGTTGCTCCACCATTTTGTTTTCAAGTGGAGACCACTTGGAAATTTCAATTTCAAATTGTAAAAAGCGTATTCCGAATTTGTTTGAATTTTGATGTATACATAGACTATATAAGTGTCTCAATGAAATTTATTAATGAACTATGGATTTTCTCGCCAAAAAACTCGCCAAGTGGAAAACTCGCCAAATTTGGCGCCAAATCCATTACCTGCCATATTGGAGCTTTTTAATGCGTTTTTAAGGGGAAATTAGGCTATTTTAACGTTAAAACAAACTAGAAATGCAAAAAAAAATATCATTTAATCAACTTACTAAGCCTCTTTGAAAGAATTTCTACAAAAAAAAAAAAAAAAAAAATGAATTATTTTCAAATTTGCAACAATATCTTATATTAATTAGTTCACTGAGTACCTTTCTCTGCCATTTTGATCCAAGTGGCAGCCACTTAATTTTTCAACACGATGACTTCTGAGATTCTGAATTAATTCCAACTGTATTTGTACAGTAGTCTTATCTCACAAATGCATTTGATATATTTGCCAACTTGGCCCACCATCTTGTTTCCAAGCGCGGGCCACTTGAAAAGTTTAAATTCACATAAAAAGGTATTTATGAACCAATTTGCTTAAAACTCCATATGTAGATAGCCTACATCAATATTTCTACTAATTCGTTTATAATTTGTAGCCGCCATTTTGAAACAAAATGACGGCTGCTTGATAAGAAAAAAGAAATCAACCTACCCTTCCGAATAAGCCGGAAGGACTTGTTTAAATTCTGTTTTCACATTCAGAAAATTCCTAACTGTTAGATTGACGGACCTTTTTTAAAAATGTAATTTTTTAATTTTTAATATTTTATTTTGAAATTGCAAAATGAAAAAAATTCACATATTGAAAATTCGTATTTTGCAGCTTCAAAATAAAATATAAAAAATTAAAAAAATATTTTTTTTTTAAAGGTGCGTCAATTTAACAGCTGGGAATTTTCAGAATGTGAAAACAGAATTTAAAAATATGTATTAATTAATAAGCTATTTGTAAAGAAAAATTTCCCATAGAATAACATTAGCTTCGGCCTCCGGCGGCAGCGAGTGAACAGGGCCCTTAATAGAAGGAAGCACGGTTGCGATCAATTTCTGAGACCTTCTTGTTTATAGCACTTGAGACGAAGTCTCCGCGCATGCTCATTAGTAGAAGGAGCAAGGAAATTATCTAAAATTTATTTATCAATCTTGGTCGCCCACTCGCCAAGTTTGTCGCCAAATCTGACCCCACTGAAAGTGAATGAACTGCTTTTTTATTTTCCCTTTGACTGTAAAACTACTTTCATTCCAACAGTACAACTGATGCATGACAAAGACTTAATCCCTTATAACAATGTGCTATGAGAACTATTTCTGGTTTATTTTAGACAACTAATATTTTTATGGTTATATATATTTCCCATTAAACATATTTTTATTTTTATAGTAGAAGGAGCAAGCTGGAGCACCTGTGAAGGGCGCGATCTAACGTCTTATGTTTTCCCTACCGCCAAGCATTTAGATGCCAATGTCGCCAGTCTGCTGATCTTATGGGCTTTTGTACCTGGGATATGCACACTAAATTTCATTAATTTCTCTTTTAAAGAACCCAGTTATCTAATGAAGCATTGAAACCTTGAATACTTCCCGTTGCAACAAAATCACTCACCTACTATTACATAAAAACATCTGTAAAAATCACAAATTTTGAAATTAAATTACTCAGACAATTTTAATTGTAGAATAACAGTTTTTCATTTTTATTTATTGGGATTGCATAATAATATTAATTATAACAATAATATAACTATATGTATCTGGGGACTATATAATAATTTAAATTTTGAGAAGTTTATAAAATTAATTTTGGGGATTTTTGTACGGTATTACATCGCTATTTACTTCATTTAAAACAATTTTGCAATGGAAAATATGTCTTTTTATCATACAGTTGTGAAAATAAAGTGTTTAATGATAACATTTTGTAGCCTATTTAGAAACCCAATAATCTTCATTATTTAAAATTAGTTATTTTTCAGTGGTCAAAAGCAGAGCACAAACAGATTTTGACGTTTTAGGAATAAGGCCGATAGACTGCTTTAGGGTCCTAGGTCTGAGGGGGAGTGCCTTCCATGGAGGTCTTTCTAAGGGAACCTAGCCTGTATTTTCACAAGTTTCGGAGAAAACCAGGGAAAACTACGAAAGGTTAGGTCGACGAGCTCGACCTGGGATCAAATCCGGCACCTCACGTCTACAAGGTTTGAGCGGAGAACCGCTCGGTGGTTGGTGGGTCAAGAGTACAAACAGGAGTTTCTGTTTTAATAAATTAGTATAAACTTGCTTTTACAAAGAAATTTTCGAAGTAATTAATAGTAAGGCTTTCTTATTTATTTTATTTTATTTTATTTTATTGAAATAAGAGAATAAATATTTTTTCATGCTTAAATGTTATTTATTTCTCGAATAATATAAATTTAGATTGTATTTTCTTCGCATTTTCATACATTATTTTTGTTTCTTTATTTTAGTTGGATTAAAGGATATCTTTACGATTGTGGATGCACAATATGATAATCACGTCATTTTCTATTTCTGTGACACACTCTTATACTTCAAAATAGGTAAGGCTAATCAAGAAAATTATGATGGATTATTATTATTATTATCACCATCACCTGCAGCATCATTATTATTATATTTTGCATAGTGAGAAACAAATACTGAAATGTGTGTAATGCAGTACTATACTTACTATACTGTTTAAAGAAAATTAACAAATTTTCCACTTTTAAACTGCCGGGAACGAATTCAAATACTTCCAGTGAACTGTAAGTTTCATTACAAAACATACAGTTTTTAAAAGTATGCAATTATAAACGTTGAATACAATATTTAAAAGTGAAAGTGCTATTGTAAAGATTAACTTTCATAATCCAAATTATACTTCCTACATTACATAAGTTTTTTCATAATTTTTTAATATGTTTAGAAGAATGTTCAGATTTCTATTTTTTTCGTCTGTTTGGTTCTGCTAGTGTTCACTTTGTCAATGATCTCTCCAACGAGAGAGTTGCGAGAAATATCGACGTTTGCTAAACAATCCAAAGAACATTTTTCTCTTGGTCTGAAAGGAGCATGTGTCTTGCTTGGGGTCGGCAGATAAAATTATTCAATTTTAATTATTCCGGCTATTCCGGTTCTCTCTCTTTCTCTCTTTTTTTAATTTTTTTTTAAATTTATATGCCATTAAAAAGTATGTATGCATTACTAGCATGTGCTTCTACTAAAAATGCGGACAAATTGCTCTTTGTTGTCGAATGTTGAGACAGATTATTTTATTTAAACAGACGCTAAAAAATTAAATTTATGTATTTCAATTTAAAATCAAATATGAGAATTTCTACAATGCTCTTTTGCTCCTGTCTACTATAATTCACTTTTAATAACCCAATCAGTGCAAAGCTCCTATCAGACGGGCAGAACCATCTAGTTATTTGCGGGGTTGATTTAATCAATCTCGATTTTCGAAATTGTATTTTCACTCACGTTTCTTTTTCCTCATGTTTATGATCATAATCATAATCATAATAATTATTATTATTCAAAAGAAAAGTATTTAGACTGTATGAATACAATAAATTAAAAAAAAAAACAAAAAAAAAAACCGCATAATTGTCTCGGGTTGAAATTATTAAATACGATCTTTCATCAAACCAGAAAAGAAGTCATGCCTAAAAAAAGTAAAACATTTTAATATAAAGGTTTTAACTTTCCATCATTCAATAGTAGTTTTTTCAACGCATTTTTTGGTAATAAAACATTGTATTTAAACAAATAGGGCCTGCCACATAGAATGAAACGTATAAATATTATTTTTGAATCGAACAATTTAAAGTTCGAATAAAAAAAAAATGTACTAATATCTGTGATTAACTCATTTACATTACTCTCCTGTCTTGACATTTTTCCTGCTTTGGATAAATTACAAAGTGAAGACTAGACTTACATTAAAATTCAAATAAGAATTTATTGGCTTTGAGGTTAGAGAACAGGGCTACTCGTACTTAAATGATTTTGTATATTTAAATTAACTTAAAACACTTCGACTAGTGGTGAAATTAAAGTGAGCATACTACCGTACTAGCATTTTTGATTGGATGGAGGCCAGACACCTCTCATTATACACAAACACCAACTGACATCGACATTAGATTTGTCTTCGCTTCACTGGAGAATTAATTTGCATACCTTCACGCACCAATTCTACAAAATCCGCTCCAATTCAACAATTTCGCAAAAACATTGCCTATCATAAAATCCCCAAACAAATTTCGTAGAGTAACTATAAAACTAGGCAATTTCTGTATCAAGCTACATACCTATTCCACACTTTTGTCCCCTTATCCAGAACGTATCATAACTACCATTCTGAAATCGACCTAGCACATTACTCCAACATTTCTGTGAACTTCTTAGGAGCCTTACAGTTTGTCTTTTAGGATAACAGATGTCTATTAAATGTATAGGAATTGCAAAGAGCTTTTCTGCAAATTTAATTACTAGTGTTTGATTTCTATTTTATTTTATTTAACACTTTGAGTGCCAGGACTTTTTACTTGAATTTGTTAGTTTAATCTACTACAAAGTACTGAGCACTGTTTAGGAAAGAAAATTTCATGTTAGGATTAAAAACTAAGTAGAAATATATTATTAGGCTTTATACAGCATTAAAAATTAAATCTTTCTAAATGGAACTAAATACTGCTAAAGAAAACTAATTTTAAACATCTTTAAATCTTAGATGCATAAAAAATTAAGCTATACAAAAAAATATATAATTAATGCCATTTTCATAACTGGCTTTAAAATCAAAAATGGATACTGACATGTTATTTATAAGTGTTTATTCTGCATGCCAGTGTCCCTTTATGATTTTAATTTTGCAGTCATGTTATGAAACTGGCTCTGAGCTATGTAAAACATCAAAAGCAAACTATTTTTTAATAAAAATAATTTTTTAAAATGCTAGTCCCCTTAAATATGTCATCCAAGGAATATCCACCTATGAGCACGCGATCTACTGCATAACTCAAATAATGTTATAGTTTTAAAAAATTAAAGAACACGCTTTTATAGAAATGTGAACTAAAAAGCACAAAATATCTATCTTAGTATTAAAATTCAGGGTAAGAGAAAATCGTGTGAGTGACACACCGTAATATTTACATACATTTAAATCTTTAATTAAAATAACTTAGAATAAAAAAAAAAAAACACTTTAAAAAAATTTTTCCCTTGACGGGGATAGAACGCTGGACCTTTAGGTTCGTAGCGCGGCGCCTTACCTCTACGCCACATCGTTCACGTAGGGAAAGTATTTTTTTTTTACAATATAAATTTTTTGTTTGCTCCCAGAGAAGTTACAAACAAACATACATACATACAGGTGAAGCTAATAAAAGCGTGTTAAAAATGACCATCGGCGGGCGCGTGGTGCTCAACTTAATGACGATATTTTCCCACATTGTATAAATTGTTTTTGTTTTACATTTCGATAAAACTATCTTGATTGTGCAGTGTAGATAAATGGCATGGCATTATGATATTTATATTTGTTTATTACTTGGAGGAATGACATAAGAGGAGATGACACGTCCGGAAAAACATGAAGCCAAAATAGTAACCACAGAAGCCATTAAGTAACACAGTTATACAAGAAATTCTGCCTTGTTATATTGAAATTATGTAACATAGGTCATTAAAACAAAAGTCATAATAACTATAGGTCTCAGAGATATTAAATAAATATAACAACACAGTACTAGGTAATGTTTGGTAGACATAATATGGCTCCTGGGGTAGACTTGACTGCTATTGCGTCAGCTATCTTAAGTGCACAGCAGTAAACTTCATTTGCCCTGCATGCTGATTCATCGTACGCTAACTCTTCTTATGTTATTCCACAAAAGATTATTAGTATTGTTATTGTAATCTGTTTATTTATTTATTTTTCAGAGTTAACCTGGGTGTTGACTCGAGAACCTATCCTGAGCGGAAAACAGAAAGATCAGTTACTCGATAAAATCAGGTTCTTCAATATTGATGTAGATAGGCTAGAGTTTGAAAACCAGACGCACTGCTGAAATAACAAAATAACTAATAAAATGTTAATGAAGATACGACAAATAAAATGGCTAATGTAATAAATAAAACAACACATTTATATTTCTCTTTTTGATATCAGTCTCACATGCCTTTAAATATAATTTGAAAAGAAAATAGTAATCGTAAATAAAATATTTCGTAAATAATTTAATAAAATTTTTAGTTTAATTGAAGGTAATGTCCTGTATCGAACTTTGTTCGGTTTGGGTTGTAAAAAATATTTTTATACAATAATAAGTAGAAACGTGTTTGTGATAATTAAAGTAGCATAGTTGATATGAACAGACTAAATATATTTACGAATAAAATATGTGCGTCCAAATAATTATATAGCATACCAGAGACTTCTATATTAGACATAAAAAACCTGAAATAGCAACCACTTTTATTCATAGAAACGTTTTCAATATCCAGTCCCTCAATCTTTTTGATTCTTCAACTCTTCCAAATGGTGGTCACATGCAAACAGAAAAATTCTGTTTACGTGTCTCCATATGTGCCTCCACGCTTCGGAAAGTATCTTCTAGTTACACTAGAAATAGTGCATAAGTGGAATTTACGAAACTACATGAATCTTGTAATGAATTGTGTAACATTAATTAATTTACTCTATTTTATAATCTTAATCAGCGGACTTCATTTGATTCGTTGGTCAAACATTTCATAAAAAACTTCATATAAGTTATCAATGTAAAGTTTCAAAGCAATTTTATTGAAATCGGTTAGAACTAGAACCTCAGCTTGAGTCCTTGCTCGGACCATACTGGGTGTGTGTTACAAGTGTCTGCTGCAATATCTTACTGGTGTGCGCTGATCGCCCGCAGAAGAAAACATATTTACCCACGAACTTCGGTTGGAGTGTGGAAGTTCCCAGTGCTTTTGGAAGCACCTTCCTCTCCTGCATTATGTCTGGTTCGGATCCTTACCGCACACAGCAGTACCCTCCTCTACCAGTCATCTTTTAATTTTATAGTGTCGAAAGTAAGTGTATTTGAGTCTTAACCCATTCAAGCATAGAAACATTTTTCGGGTCCCGGACAAAAGCCCCACCGGACAAAATCCCCACGGACAAAACCCCCACGGACAAAATCCCCGCCGGACAAAAGCCCCACCGGACAAAATCCCCGCCGGACAAAAGCCCCACCGGACAAAAGCCCCGCCGGACAAAAGCCCCATCGGACAAAATCCCCACCGGACAAAAACCCCACTAAAGCTCAAATATACATGGGGGGGGGGGAGGCTAAAGGGGACCACAATGAGTATAGCAAGATAATATATATATATATATATATATATATTTAAGATATTAATGAAACTGTTTAATTATCATTAGAGTTTTAAGTAATATATACTGAGAGTTACATATATCTGATACGGAGGGATTTCTGCTAAAATTTTGCCATCATTACTACTCGTTGTATGTGTAGATGAATGTATATGGATGCTTTTAATTTCTGTCAAAATACTTTGTGTGTGTGTGTGTATATATATATATATATATAATATTATGTGAAAGATTATACACAAAAAATTAAAAAATAAATTATATATTAAAAACATCTGTATTTATTAAAAGTGAAAATATTTAATGTTTAAATTAATTTGTTTAATAGAACTATTTGAGCTTTTAAACGGAAAACATATTTTTTTTTAAATTAATATATATATATATATATTTTTTTTTTTTTTCTATGAATGATTAAAAAGTAAAATAAAATAAATAAATAAATAAATAAAAATAAGTTTTAAAAAATTAACTAAAAATTTTAGAAAACTAATTTAACTAATATACATATAATATATACATATAATAAATTAGTCGAGATTATTTAATACTATTGTTTTGGGTTTTAATATTAATTTAAAAAAAAAAAACTGTTTTAAAATACCTTTAATAATAAAAGATTATATATATATATATATATATATATATATATATATATATATATATATATATGAATGATTATAAGGAAAACCTAGTTATAAAAATATTTAATGAAATATTGTAAGTAAAAAACTAATTTATTAATTGAAAATAAAATTTTTAAGATTTCAATTAAGTGAGATTGTTTAATACTGTTGTCTGGACTTTCAGTTAAAAAGTTTATTTAAACATCCGAGCGGTAATCGATGCTAGTAGAATGGAAGTGTTAAGTTCGATCCGAAGTCGCGTTCGTCGACCAAGCCGTTGAGAGTTTCCCGTGGTTTTCTTCGAAACTTTCGCAAGTATAGGGCACTCAAGTTATCAACCGGCTTTAACACTACCACAATCACCAGGAAGATTTTTTTTTTAAAATATAAAATGATTCTTTTACTATAAATGATTATATATATATATATATATATATATATATATATATACATAATTTATAGCAATATATTTTAATTAAAAATTAATTTAATTATTAATTTTTTTTTTTAATAATTCAATTAGTTCAGATTGCTTAATACTATTGTTTGGTCGTTTAAATAAAAATACTATTTCAAAATGTTCTTAAACAACAAAAGATTTTTTACTATCCTTCATCATAGAAATAAGGAGCTAATTAAAATTATTTAATTTAAAAGACCTAATTGAAAAACTAATTTAATTATTAAAAATATACATTTCAATTAAAAAAAAAAAAAAAAAAAAAAAAAAAAAGAGATTGCTTGAATAATAATGTTTCAGATTTTAATTGTGAATCTTATAGTAAAATATTTTTAATAAAAAAGATTTAAAAGAAAAAAGGATGCTTATATATATATATATATATATATATATTTTTTTTTTTAAGGTTAAAATTCATTTAATAAAATATTTTAATTGATAATACGTAATTTAATTATTAAAAATAGATTTTTTTTAAAATTATTGAATTATTTAAGATAATTCAATATTGTATTATATATAATATTACTGTTTGGATTTAATAGGAAAAAAAATTAAAAAATTTTTTTAATATAAAAATGTTTCCTACTAATAATTATCGAAAAAGGAACTAATTAAAATAATTTGTATATTCTATGCGAGGTACATATTTAAAGCACAATTTGGTACCTTTATACTAAATACGATGTAACAAAATTAATATACATATATTTGATGTATACAAAATAATTTTTCCTGTAAAATAAGGGCCCGCTAGCACTCGAGAGGTTCTGTCCTGTAAACTGGTAGACGTAAGATTACGAGTTCGATCCCAGGTCTCTCTCGTCGACCGAGCCGTTCGGTGTTTTCCGTGGTTTTCACCAAAACTTGCGTAAAGGCGCGCTAGGACCCCTTAGAAAGACCCCACGGAAGGCACTCCCCTTCAGGTTTAGGACCTTAGTGCAATCTTTCGCCTTTACTCCCAATACCAATAGCAATGTCTGTGAAATAAGATATGATTAGCGTAATTGATTGACTAACAGGGTGTCACGAAGTATTTCTGATTCATTGTGAAGAATATAAATGGGAAAACTACTTAATATTAATTTTCAGTGTTGTACGAATTTTTTTTAGTACATCATATGGTGCGCATGTACAGTTTACACGATATATATTCGACATAAAAAGTAATCTGTTTAATGCTTTTAATTATATATACATATGTATATATGTATTATGAATGCGTTTTCATACAAGCATAAATATACACGTTTCACACACCATGAAAGCCGAAAATTATTTCAGCAAATTTTGTCTGTGTGTGTATTTGTGTGTGTGTGTTAGCATGTCTGTACGCGTACAACGCTATTTTCATTATTATAAAATATTCCAATATTAAAATATTAAAATATTCTCATTCGATTTGTAGACCCCCAAAACAGTTATATTCCTATTTTGAACGATAAAACTCAATTTCTATTTTTCTGCCCCTTCGTCCCTCCCCCCCATTCGCCCTTTCTAATAATTTTAGACTTTCGAAAATATTCTCATCCTGTTTGTAGGCTCCGAAAACCTATATACCCCAATTTTAAACGGTCTAACGGTATTTTTACTTTTTTGCCCCTTCGCCTTTCCTTCCCGCTCCTCTTAATAATTTTACACCCTCAAAAATATTCTCATTCGATCTGTAGACCCCCAAAACCTTTATGTACCTATTTTGAACGAGTTAACTCCAATTCTATTTTTTACCCCTTCGCCCCCCCCCCCCTTTCCGATCTTCCTAATAATTTTAGACTTTCGAAAATATCCTCATCCTATTTATAAGCCCAAAAAATCTACATGTACCAATTTTAAGCGACCTCACGCTAATTTCAATTTTTTGTCCCCCCCCCCCCCCTTTTCGAGCCAACTAATAATAATTTTGCACTTTCGAAAATAACCTCATTTGATTTGTAGACACAAAAACATAGTAAAATTAAGAATAGCAGAAGATTAAATGTCACCGAAATCCACGTTAACCAAAAATAATTAATTTGTAATTAAATTAATAATAACCCGTGAAGAATTTAGTGCAGATAAGAAAACAATTAACAGTTAATATCTTTAATAAACTATGAGCTATCACACCGAGTTTCTAGTGGGAAAAGTAACAGATTTATTGAATAATTTATTTTATAACGAGTTTAATTAATTTTGAAATGTTAATTTTATCCAAAATATCATACGTAGGGCCTTTGTCCGGGCTAAGTGGGGTTTTTGTCCGGTGGGGATTATGTCCGGTGGGGTTTTTGTCCGGTGGGGTTTTTGTCCGGTGGGGATTATGTCCGGTGGGGATTTTGTCCGGTGGGGCTTTTGTCCGGTGGGGATTTTGTCCGGTGGGGCTTTTGTCCGTATCCCACATTTTTCTAGCTCTTAGCTCTATTTTAAAATTTTAAAATACCTGCCACCTGTTTCTTTCCTGTTAGATTTCCAGCTTTAAAAGCATGCACAATCGACTCCTCATCTCCTAAAAGCTAGTAACACGGTTTTTCAAAACGCTAGATACATTAAAAACATTTTAATACTCCTTGCAATATTTAAGTATAATTCACAATATTTACGCATTGTAAAACCAATTGGCGAAATGGATTTCATACCTCACATAGCTCAAAAACGAATGGTCGTAGAATGTCGCAAATTTATATTTGTGACTGTCATGACATTAAGTTGTACACCTCCAATTTTGGTCTTGCAATCGAACAAAACTGTTATTTATACCACAAAAGTCAGTAATCAGCGGATATTTTCGAAACAATTCTATTAAACAATCAATTCACACCACAAAAGTCAAATAAATAGTGTTTAAGTACAGAACATAACAAACATTTTACTAATTTAGAAAGACTGTTTAGCTCGAAGTTTGAGCAGAAACTGAACTCATCGAAAGTCTTGTTAGTGGTTTATAGAAATTTCGAGGTAGTGCTGTGCTAAAAAGCCAATAGATCATACAGGAAAATTCCGGGCTCCTATTAAAATTAGAGCTTCCAAATTTTGACAACCTTAAACTTCTGCTGTTCACCTAATTTCATGCCATATCGTCTAATTTGACGCTAAACCGCAAAGTTTGTCGCCAACGCCAATCTTAGTGGAAGTATAAAAACTACCATCTATTTCCATTTTAACTGCAATACAGTATAAAATGAAGGCAAATACTACTCGACAATCATAGATAACGAACTTTCCCCTTTTTATAGTCTCGTTAGGGATTTATAAAACTTTCTTGGGAATTAATTTTGTGTTAGAAACCAATAGAATCATTTAGAAAAAATCCAGAACTCGCTTACTGTTGAAATTTATATTGTACAGTTAGAGGTTCCGAACTTTGTCAAACTTAAACTAACATTTTTTGCCAAAACTCGTCACCATGTCGCAATTTCAACGCCAGATCACTAAGTTTCTCACCAAGGCCAAAATCTGCGTTGGCAACGAACTTGTTAACTTTGTGAGATTAGTGACTAAATTTGGAGGAAAATAGTAGTTCAAAGTTGCCAGAAACAGTAAGCCTTTTCTAAATTTTAATGTATTTTTTTTTATTATTATTATTTATGTTGAATTTTATCGGAGTTATTTCTCATTTCTTTTATTGATTTTTGCCAAAGAGTACAAAAAGAGGCCATATACAATCGAGCAAATTCCTTTGAAGTGTAAGCTGTGAGTTTGCTAATCAAAGGTTCTGTAATAAGCTGGGGCATACTATTCCTGAACAAGCGATATTCTGCTCTGTGGTGTATATAATCTTGTTATCATAAATTTTGTGGTTCGAGTAATAGTTTCCTCGGCTTGTTTTCGGAAATGTTCTTAGACTAGAATTGGCCTGTTTATTTACGAACAACTTACAACACACGAAAATGTCAATGTTTTCGTAGCAATATGTGTATTTCAATGGGTGTATATAGAATCCATATCGTGTCCGCATCAGACTTTTTTCTTTCACTTTTGGGTCGTGTTCTGGACATTCAAAATCATTTTGGAGGATAGATGAATATTGTTTTATCATGTTCGAGTCAAGTTTCAAATTCGCTACAAATTCAGCTGATGGGTTTGTATGGAGTAAAACTGGATTTGTGTAGAACTCATAATAAAGGACATAAAATAGTAACATTTTTGTAAAACAGCATGTTTAGATCAGCGTATTCATGCATATATGCAAGCATTTGCATACGCAATTTTTCCTAAAAGCTTTTTATTTTTGAAAAATTTCATTGTAATAAATTTTTCTCTATTCATCTTATTAAACAAATTGTTTGAATAAACAAACTGATTTTTAAATGACATAAACTTTGGGAAAGATAAAATATCGGGAACACTGTGAAATATCAGAAATCACCCTACCTCTTCGTATTAGTCGAGCTTCTCTAATTTTCAGAAATATTCGATCTTAACTTATGAAATATTTACATTTAACATACATACATTTAATATACTTAACATATTATATATAATATGTTTACATTTATCCGAAAAAAAAAAGAACTAATTTTAAAAAAATTAATTAAACAATACAAGATACAATCATATTTAAAAGCGGACAAAGACGTTAGTAAAAAAAAAAAAAAAAAAAAAAAAAAAAAGACATAAATTCTTAAATTAAGTAAAGTTTTTATTATGTTCCAAAATCATCTTATGCATGTATTTTCTCCTTATGTTTTATTTGATTGTAAATAAAAATATCTCTTCTCTTCATCCGGCGTCAAATTCTTCCCACACCAGTATTTCAGCCATACATTAATTAGTCTTTGGTAAACATCAAACGTATCTGTACCACAATATTCCTTTTTCAGATTAAGACGACTTTTGAGACAATGGAGGTAATCTTCCAACTGAAGGCAGCGATCTTGAGGAGAAACTTGCATTCTCAGTACTTTTCTCCAAGACATTGACCAGTCGAAACCTAAACAGTCGGAAATGTGTGTTTGGGAGCGAACCAGACATCCACTTTTTAAGAGAAGATCTGAAAAGAAAAAGTGATAATTCTTAACTAAAAGTCTAAAATCCTTATAGCTAAATGATAAAATGTATCAATAATATGACCAATATGCCAAATAATATGACCCCGCTGCTATTATTATAAAATTTTTAAACTCTTATTATTTTAAACAGTATAAATAAAACCAATATGCTACAGTAATTTTCTAAAAAAACGTTGGTTTTGCCAATGTGATTTCATATAATTGCTTTAGGTAATTATTCAGCAATTTCTTCAGAAATTAACCTATTGCAATTAAATAGTTTGTCTATGTATTTTCTATATACGTATCTGTATGTAACGAAAAATTTGTCATCCATGACAACTTCCGAAATATTGTACAATGGATTTATCTTACAAATATCTTAAATGATTTGTTGGTCAATTTGATCAGCCATCGTGTTTCAAAATGGCGGACAAATGAAAATTCCAAGATCGTAAATAAAATTATAAACCTATTTGTTTGAAACTCGGTCCATATATAGCCCGTATTAAGGTCTCAACCAAGTTTAGTAACAGTTATAGCCTCGGAAATGGGTGTTTGAAGAAATGGCTCCACCGATACTTTTTTTCTCTTTTTAACTTGCTGTGTAGACACTGATTTATATGTCTTAATACATGTTTAAGTTTCTGTTACAGGAAAATTGTTAAGTGTCTCAATTGTTCGATCAATTTTATGCCTTTTGACCATATTATCTCGAAAAAAGTGTACCGTAAAATCCTAAAAGTAACCCCCTCCCTTTTTTTTCCAAAAGCGTAGCGACGCTTACCTTAACGACTTGAAGATCGAAAGTAGGTTTGGATGAAATGGTATGAGACCGATTTACCGACGCTCCTTATGTACGCCCTGTGATAGGATGGATAAAAAGGGTGAAGGGGTTACATAAAAAAAAAAAAAAAAAGAAAACAAGGAAGGAAAGTCGCACCATCACAAGCGTGAAAAAAAAAAAAAAATCAATTGAGGTAGTGAATCAACGATTGCTTTGCCAGCTTCGCTGGTCACTATATTTAAAGGGGACTAATGTGCAAGTTGTACCTGACGGAACTAAAGTAAAAGTTGTACCTCAAGGGACTAATGTGAAAGTTGTACCTCACGGGACTAATGTGCAAGTTGCACCGAACGAACAAACTATTTCTTTCAACGAAAATGCCTACTAACCCTGGACGATAGATCTAATATATCGTATCATATTATATATCGTATTTATCGTAATGTAACTCAATAATTATTTCGCTTCCTTCTTCGACTCGTTTTAATACGCATTTTTTATATGCATGAGCAGCCCCCGAAAAACAAAAACATTAAATCATTAAATTCATTTTTTTACTTATTTTTATTTCATATTATTTCACGCGCACTTTTTATTTCCTAATTCAAAATTATTAAAAAAAACTTTTTCGATATCGCTTGTAACGATACTGATTATTATTAATTTTCTTTTCTTTTTCTTTCAATAATAATAATAATAATAATAATAAAAAGATTTTGATGAAATTCTGGCAAAAGCAGAATTTAGTTTAGGACGGAGGACTATTAGTTTTTTTTTTTTTTTTCTTTTTTCAAATTATAACATCGCTTTCAAATTATTCAGTTATATTAGTTCCCCATCATACTATAGGTATGGGGAACTTAGGTAATCGTGAAAAATTTCGACCTCGGTTTTTTGACATTTTTATACGTTTTCAGGTGTGAGAAAACCGAAAATGACAAAATTTGTATGGTGTCTGTCTGTAGGGTGTCTGTTAGTGTGTCAGTCCGTTAGTGTGTCAGTGTGTTAGTCCGTTAGTTTGTTAGACTATTAGCACGATATCTCACGAACAAATGATTGCAGAGAGGTCAGATCAGTTTTAAAATATTACTTTCGATACTGGCAAGAACCCTATTCATTTGCAACATTCGAATTAAAAAACTTCGTAAGTTATGAGAAATTTACGATTTTCTTAACATGGGAGAATAGGACAAAATTTCACTTAAACGTGCATTAAATGGAAACTTTTTACTGTAAAAACGTCGGACCAGTTTTTAAATATCAGTTTTGATGCCGGAATGAACATCAGTAACTATAAATATGCTACTTTGAAAATTTCGCAAGTTATTGGAAATTTACGAATTTCTTAACATGGCAGTATATAGGGCAAAATTTCACATAAACGTCAATTTTGAGAGATATTTTCATCGTAAAGATGTCAGACTACTTTTGAAATATTATTTAGAACACTGGCATGAATATTAATGACTATGAATTTTCCAATATAAAAATTTCGTAAGTTATTGGAAAATTACGAATTTCTTAACATGGCAGTATAGAGCAAAATTTCACATAAACGTCTATCTTGAGGGATATTTTCATCGTAAAGATGTCAAACCACTGTTTAAATATTATTTTGGATACTGGCACGAATATCATAGACTATGATTTTTCCAATTTAAAAAAATTCGTAAGTTATTCGGAATTTACGATTTACTTAAAATGGCAGAATAAGGCAAAATTGAGCATAAACTTCCATTTTGAGGATCATAAATACATTAGACAACTTCAAAACTACATTTATAATATTTGTTTGAACATGATTGAATACAAATATTCTAATAGGAAAATTTCGTAAATTATTCGTAATTTACGATTTTATCAACATAGCGAAATTGTAAAATTTTCATATAAATATGAATTTTGAGATTTATTGCATTGGAAATAGTAGCATGAAAACTAAACAACAGAATTGACTCTGATAAAATAAATTAATAGATTAGAATAAGATAAATATATCGAAGTGAACGGTGGATAGCCTATTAGGCAGGGATTTCATTCTGTCACTGTATCAAGCTTTGGTAAAATTCATTTCTTTTAACATGATTATAATATGTCTTCCACTAGAAATTTATGAGAACATAAATATGATGGGGAACTGAGCAGAGTCCACCTATGCCAACTAGTTTTCGATAAATTTTAGATTTCGACAAATGTCCAACTATCGAAATCGACAACGCAAAAATCCCAGATTGAGACTAATAGGCCCTCAGTCCTAAAAAATAATACTATTCCGCCTTCATCTAGAAAGAATAAGTAATTATTTTCTGAAACTCTAAACTGGAAGTATAGATTTCCGAATTATACGAATAAGGTAAACAATTAAACTGAATAAACGAAATGATCGAGAACTTTTAGTTTATACTTTTCTAAATGGTAAAACAATATTATGAATATTATGAACCCTTTGTAATGTGAAAAATTATCGTTTGATTTCCTAGAACTCGATCATAAACCAAAATTATATAGATACTAAAATTTGATTCTTGTGTTCGTATTTATTTGCAGATATTTTTAAATAAGTTTGACCTCGATAATGTAGGAAAATGCTATAGAATTTATAAGCATGGGTGATGCTCTAGAATTTATAAGAAGGGTGCTATAATTTATAAGGATGACATAGAACTATTTTTATCAGAGCTACGAATTATTTTCTAGATGTCAGTTAAAGAATTTTTTTTCAGTGTAGACAAATATGCTGTAATGTTGCACAATTAAGAAATTTTATGACATTTCAATAAAATTGTACAACATTGCGCAATATTTGCAAAGCGTTACAAACAAAGTTTGTGTAATCGAGCAGTTATAATGCCTCACACTGTATGATGTAATGTTTTTCAAAAAATTGTGCAATGCTACGCAACTTTTGGTGTATAATTTTACACAACAACTGCAAAGTTATATCAAAAATTGTGTCGTGCGACTTTACGCCATACTTTTGTTAGGTTACACATTTTACACAGCAAGTTTTTAGTGCAAGGTTATATATGTATATATTTACAGTGTACTAAATTAGGCAAGTTATACTAGGCGAGTCGTATTAATCCTGGACGATAGGACCCATGCCCCAGCCCGCCCGGTTCCCGCTGTTCAATGTGTTTTTCTAGTCAATTTTGTCCCCTTATTACTTCCGGTGTGAATTTTTTTTTTTTTTTTTTTTTTTTTTTTTTTTTTTTAACACACTTGACATTGTGAGTTTTTTTGCTTTTCTTCCCATGCTATTCCTATGGGGTTTTAAGCCTTTTTTACCCTCTTTTTCTACATTCTAAAGTAGCGGTGGTAGCCTAGTATAACATTGAACCCTAAAAATGCATATTTCTAATGAAAATTTTCAAAAATGTAATTTTTTTAGATTAAATTCTTAGTATCATTAAAACTATTCCTAGAATTATTTCTGAGAATAAATTCTGAAATCGTTTAAGTCGTGGTTTTTTTTCTTAAAATTACGTAATAATTCCGATACACATGTAAATTTTTTTAAAATGCTGTTTAAATTATTAAAAAATCTGGTGTGAAACAACCACACGACTTCCATTACCCACTATTACACGTATTATATGTATTTTTTGGAGATATTATGTGAATTTTTTTTTTTTAATTTTCCAGTAAGAGAAACTTGATCCACGTGTAAAGACATATACAACAGAATTTACATAGCGAGTTAAAAAAAGAGAGAGAGAGAGAGAAAAAAAAAAGATATTTTTTTAAACACAAATTTCCGAGATCTAAAACTGAACTACCTAACCCGAATGACCGTTAATTTTCCTGTAATAACCACTAACTTCATGATAAAGGGTGTCTAAAATGGATTTATGTAGCAATTTTCAAGAAAATCGTTAGAGCCATTTTTGAGACACCAACTTTTACCAAAACTTGGCATACTCAATTATTGACTAGAAAATAATAATTAAACACAAAAGTATATCTAAATGCTGGTTAATATGGCAAGTTTGAAAAATCCGTACAGCCGTTTTTAAAGGACGCACTTGCGAGATCTGAAATTGAGCTATTTATACAGGACAACTGTCAATTTTCCAGAACTAACCAACTGTATCATTCGAAAGGACATCTAATAGAGTGTTTATATAGCAACTTTGAAGAAAATGGTTTGAGCCGTTTTTGAGATACGGACTTACGGTTCCATTTCCATTTTCCGATGACCCACTTTCGGTTTTCCAATTTTCACCAAAATTTGGACAATCCATCTGTACAACAGACCTGTATCAGCTGTGAAGTTTCGTAGTTCAAACTTCATTAGTTTCGGAGATATGATAGCCCGAAGGTTCCACACATACATACACACATACATACACACACACTGACTAATTGTCCAAAACTACTTTTTTGGACTCACGAGGCCTTAAAACGTGTAAATCAGGTGAAAACTCGATATCGAATTTTTGGACCGAATACAATACTTCCGTTACCTACGGTAGATGGGTAATGGAAATAAAAATTGAGATCGAACTTTCGACATTGATTCTATTTGTATAAATGACTGCGATATAAAAACTTAAATTGATGAAGTTGAAGTGGGGACCATTGGAAAGTGTAGCATATAAACCATTTCAAAAGAAGGGGTGGGAATATGGGAGTTTTATCTCTGAATAAATTGTAATCGAATTTTAGTGAAGTTCGGTGCGACTTATGGGTAATTTATAAGTGAGTTTGAATTTTGTAGGTATGGAAGGCTTTTAAAAAATACTGATTGTGTATTGAAGTACATTTCTGGATGATGGAGGTTTCAGAAAAAATAAAATTATGATTTTTAAGCCAACTATAGTTTCCTAATAATGATAATTTTAATTTGTATATTAATGACTTTTATTAAGTGGTTTTTTATTTTTATTGAAACCAAAATGGTTGAAAGTCATATAAAAAATATTTCGGATATTCAGATTAATTATAAGTATTTATAAAAATTAAAGTGATAGGAACTAACATATAATTATATTTCAATTAGATGAAAATTGGAATTCCTATTTGTTTTTTCGAACTGATTAACGTCAGCTTATTTGATTGTCTATTTTATTTTTTGGGAAATATTTTTACTTTGTGAACACAAAAAATTACTCATTTATTTATCTAGACATTTTATCTATGCTAGTCTATCTATACATATAATAAAATAAGATGTTTGTGTGTCTGTGTGTGTGTCATTGTGTATGTATATCGAGAGCCTTTTAGGAAAACGGCAGATCGCAGAGCTACACAAATTTACATGGTGGTTCGTAATGACCTCTCCTGATGCACCTCGAAGCCCGATTTTCGAATTTTGTTTTAGTTTTCTTTTAATTAATTAAAATGTGAAAATAATAACCTTCTAATTTCTGATAAATAAACCATTTAAATTTTATCCATAATTTAATTGTTGCCAATTTTTTTTTGAACGGAATAAATAATAATAATAAAAAAGTACATTTATTAAAAATGAGGAAAACAAATTAGAAAAATTAGGAAATAAATTAGAAATATTAGTTGTATCGTTACAAATAAGGTACCAAATGAAAGGAAAAAATTTTGTGAATCCAATGGATTAAACAGCTTATCGATCGGACAGTTAGATTTTTTAAAATTAACTAAAGTATGAATTTTAGGTGGCAACAGCAGAAGATTGTATGGAAACCGTTCGGATAAATAAAAAAAAATCTACACATTAAGTCACATGTTTTTTGAAGTGGGATTAAAAATTGCAGTTTTCAATTTTTTTTAATTTTCTCTCACGAACACAAAAATATAATATACAGCCTGTACCCCGCAAGACCAACTTGCATTTCAAATTTCATGCTAATTTATCATACAAACAAATGAGCCTCTGTGTGTTACTACACTTGCACGCTGTCGAACAGAAATATTTGATTAATTCAAATTAATATTTAAATAAATAAATAAAAATATGTTTAGTAGGAAATAAATATAAAAATAAAATGATTAGTTGTCTAAAATACGGCAGAAATAGCGCTCATAGCATATTGTTACAAGGAATTAAGTCTTAGTGTTACAAGGGATTAAGTCTAAAATGGTGACAAAAATTCAGAAGTCGCCAAACAGAACTATATTAAGGCTGTACTATAATCAGGTTTACAAACCGTGAATTATATATATAACCAGAAAAAATTAATTGTCTCATGCGACAGACGTAGCCGGTCATAGCATATTGTAATAGTTGGCGTGAAATTGCTGTCATTTTATGGTTGATCAGATAAACAAAATAAACATAGGAAATAACGTAAAAGCAAATATTATGCGCACCACGTATAGTGTTGTTCACAGGTAACTGGGATTCAAATATAAAAGGGATACTCCAATTTTTTCGATACTATCTATTTCGAAACTGTTATATAATAAGCACCTAAATGGAAACTCATTGGTAAACCATTGTCGCAGGTAATAGGGACAGGCGCCCGAGTTTCAGAAGATGACCAAATCGCTGCCGAAAGCAGCAGGGACCTGAAGCGAGCTTTTGAGCAATTCCAGTATTTTATTTTATTTCATTTTTATAAAGCTATATAGAAAACAGTTTCCTTTAAATTTAGTGACCAGCGAAGCGGGCAAAGCCTGCTAGTTGATAATATAATGTGAATTTCAAATGTATAATTATAACTTTTCATTTAATATTTTTACAAGCCAGATAAAAAATCATATAAAATGCATGTGATTTTTCAATGCAAATTATTATAATAACCGGTACAATCTGGAAAAAAAAAAAATGTTTTTGTAAAATTAAAGTTTAATCTGCAACAAGGAATATACACTAAGCGACAAAAAAAAAAAAAAAAATAATAAATAAATAAATAAAATAAAATAAATAAATAAAAAAAAAAAATAAAATAAAATAAAAGCCGCACTTGGATATTTTCCATTTTTCTTTCTGTAATCGCTAATTTTATTGTTTCAAAAGTAAATTTTTGACATATTTTATTGCGTTGTGTTCCACGTGCAATTTAGGATTTAGTCAAGTGTTAAAAACAAGATTGTACGGAAAATTATAATTTTAGAAAGAATTTCAAAAATGGCAAGAACATGGCAATTAATGATACCACAAAAAATATTAATTTTAGAGCGAAAATAAAAAAAATATGGTAATACGTGGGATGTTAAAATGTTAACAAAATATTAATGATCTGGTTTTTAGCAAGATATAACATTTTTTGGTTGTTTAAACTACACATTTATCCTTAGGTAGCCACGTTACTCATCCAGTCGAGATGACCACAAGTTAAAAAGCCAGTGCTTAAAAAATCAGCTTGTATTACATTTAGGACATAGAAGGGATTCAGAAAAAGTGTTTAGTAACATAAATTACCTAAATACAGTGCAATAACAATTAAACAAAACAGGTTTAATTGCCAGAAAATCTGGAAAAAAAAAAAAAAAAAATATCCATTCATAACGAAAAGAACTAGAAAACCAAGACTTTAAAGGGTTAAAAAAAATAAAAAATGATTGGGTTAATTGTTGGGCTGAAGTGGTCTCTGATGAGTCAAGTTTAACTTATTTCGAACTGACAGAAACAAGCAGATCTGACCATGAAAATGTGACTGACTTAATGAAAATCGCACTTTTAAAACAATGACATATTCCCCGTACATTGCGAAACGAAAATTCATAATTTTGCAGTGAGTCTGGCAAATTTTTATGTTCAAGGGATCAACTAACCCAAAATAAAACTTGTCCATTAAAAAATTGATACCTGGCCTACTACTTTGGAGGTATTTCAAACTCTTCCATTACCAGCATTTTAAGATGATAATAAAACTTCTTACATGGCGCCTGTGGTTCGTTTATTCGATTCAAGTTTTTAAAATTACTTATCCATTCTCATGAGCATCTATAATTTTGTAAGTTATCATAACTCTTTTTGCTTAAAATTAATTCCCACAAAGAATATCTCTGGCTTTCTTCTTTATTAGACCTGAAAACTGTCCTAATCTAAATCCGCTCGAAATGTTTCGTCTATAAAAGAGGGTGTGGATTAGAAATTTGTAGCCTACAAATTTGCAAGAACTAGAAAAAAAAAATTATGATATTTAGCACAGTGAAATTTCTGAGTTTCATGTTTAAAAAATGTTAAATACTATGCCATTGCGCATTAAAGAAGTAATTCCATATAAAGGCGGAATTATCCAATCCAGAAGGTATATTTTTATTAAATATAATTGTTTAGATCAAACAGATAAATAGTTTTATTTCATACATTAAAATAGTAATTGTTTATTTCATATAATAAATCCTAATAGAATACAAAGCATATGTTTATTATATTACGTTTAAAAAGAAAATTTTCTGTAGATTTTTATTAAATACTTCACAGAATGTAATAAAGCGAATTATTAAACAGAAAATATACATAGGTATCATGTTATGACTTCCATACTATACAAACATAACAATTTTATTTGCGGCAATCATTAGTTTTTAAATTATTACAAACTCAAAAGGTATAAGTCAAATTTTCTGAAGTGCGGCTTTTTTTTTTTTTTTGTCGCTTAGTGTATACTGTTAAGGTATATATATATATATATATATATATATATATACTGTTAAGGTATATATATATATATATATATATATATATATATATAGATCAAGGTTTTAAAAGTTATCTTTCCCATCTCTGGTTAATAAATTTAGGGACTTTTTTTTTCTTTAAATCCAATATCCACCGCTAAATTTTAACTGTATTGATTCACTTCGGAAATTATTCGTACATTATGTTTATTAAATATCATTCTTCAGAATTATTGGTGTCAGTTGAATAAAAGAGTTTCTAAATTTGGCAACATTGTTTAGAGCGCTTTACAGTATTAGAATATATATATATATATATATATATATATGTATTATTGTGCTTTATCATTAGAATTCTTAAGTGGCTCAAGATCTAGATGCTCATCTTACCTACTGTGAAATTTAATTCCTTAACATTTTTTATGTATTCAGAAAAATTTATGCTTCAAAACCTATTAATTTTAGAGCTAACAATTTCTTTCAATCTAAGAAAAAAGGAAAAAAAAAAAAAAAAAAAAAAAAACACTTTAGAGTGAATATACATATGAATGGATTTATTTTTATTTAAAAACCCACAAGTCAAACAACCACACAAAAATTTATTTTTATTTAAAACCCACAAGTTTTATTTAAAAACTTGTGAATATTAAAAGTGAAAGATAAAAAAAAAAAAAAAAAAAAGATTAAATAAAGTTTTTATTAGACAAATCCGTATTATATAAAAGGGCCTATCAACGGTCGAGCGGTTTTGTGCTTAAAGCTGGTAGATGGGAAGTGCCGGGTTCGATCCCAGTTCGCGCTCATCGACTTAGCCGTTCGGAGTTTTACGTGGTTTTCTCCGAAACTCGCGTATATATGGGCTAGGTCCCCTTACAAAGACCTCCACGGAGGGTATTGCACCTATAGGCCTAGGACCATAGCGTAGTCAATCGGCTTTAAATCCTACAAAGAAACCCCAACCATATTGTATAAAAAATATAAAAGAAAAACATCTCATCATGCATATAACATGAAATACTTCTTAATCTAACATCAGTAACAGTTATAGAGAGAGAGAGGGAAAAAAAAAAGAGAATTGCTCAGTTGAATGTTTGAGTGGGTTTAATTTAAAATAGGATATAAACCAGAAAATCTAATGTGGTATCGTATTTATCATCCGGAAAGAAACTGCGATCTTTTTTAAATATAGACCAGCTGGAACCCGTCGAATTCGACGATCACTTTATTGATCGTAATGTTTCAAAAATTGTCGCATCATTATTTAAATGTATTTTAAGTTAAAAACGTCTAATATAATTTACGACATTTCACTTAAAAAAAAGAAAGTCGGAAAAATGCTTATAAATAGAAATACTATGTATGACATCACTTTCTACAAAGTACTGTCAGTGTGACATCAAACTGACTCCAAATAAAACAGTTGCTATCTTTTATTTTCTGTTTCTTTTAATACTAAGACTACATGTTAGCTGACCCGTCTGGCGTTGCCCGGGACCATGATAATAACCTTTAATGAACCTTAAATTTGTATGGTTTTACATCTTTAACACGATTTTGTTTGAATTTCTATCTTTAAATAAAAGCATCGCGAAAAAATAATCAGCTGTAACAAAAAAATTACCTCGAACAGAACGAAACTCTGCTTTGTGACCCCGGTGCCTTCGGCAGCGCATACACCGGTCGCTAATAACTTAAAAATATTCCCAAAAATTAACCTGGAACCGAACGGACCCTCCCGGTGTTGCCCGAACCCATGATACCTTAAATGAACCTTAAATTTGTACGATTTTATAAATTTAACTCGATTTTGTTTGAATTTCTGTTTTTAAATGAAAGCATCACGAAAAAAAATAATCAGCTGTAACAAAACAATTACCTCGAACCGAACAAAACTCTGCCTTGTGACCCCGGTGTCGGCGGCAGAGCATACGCGGGCCGCTAATAGCATAAAAAAATTCCAAAAAATTAACCTGGAACCGAACGAACCCGCCCAGCAATGCCCGGGCCCATGATAATAATCTTAAATGAACCTTAAATCTGTATGGTTTTATATCTTTAACTCGATTTTGTTTGAATTTCTATTTTTAAATGAAAGCATCACAATAATAATAATAATAATAATAATAATAATAATAATAATCTGTAACAAAAAAACAATTATCTCAAACAGAACGGAACTCGGGCTCGTGACCTGGTGCCTGTAGCGGCTGGTGCGGCAGCGTATATGCAGGCCGCTAATAACATGAAAAAATTCTCAAAAATTAACCTTGAACCGAACGAACCTCTGACTCGTGTTACCGCTGCCTGTGGCTTCGACACCGTATAGCAGGCATGCTACGCACGCGCTGCAAAATCCACTTTCCTCCACCAGGGGGCGCAGTATGTTGTATGCGAACATCACCAATTGCCTTGAATTTCCAAGAGCTTTCAAATAAGGTGTCACATGGTGGTGTCAACTGCAAAATCCTTTAGTTGCACTTTTCACCGCCAGGGGCAGAGCGTGTTCTATACGAACAACACCAACGGTCAGGAAATATCAAGACCTTTAAAATAAGTTGTAACATGATAGGGTCTACTGCAAAATCACCTAGTTCCATTTTTAGCCACCAGGGGGCGCACTATATTGTATACAAACATCCCCAATCAACATGAAACTTCAAGACCTTTATCAACAATCGCCTTGAATTTCCAAGACCTTTCAAATAAGGTGTCACATGGTGGTGTCAACTGCAAAATCTTTTAGTTGCACTTTCCACCACCAGGGGGCACAGTGTGTTCTGTAGGAACATCACCGACGGTCAGGAAATACAAAGACCTTTAAAATAAGGTGCAACATGATAGGGCCTACTACAAAATCACCTAGTTCCATTTTTCACCACCAGGGGGCGCCCTATATTGTATACAAACATCCCCAATCAACATGAAATTTCAACACCTTTAAAATGAGGTGCTACATGTGTGGGTCTAGAACGGATTTCCCTCTCAAACTAATTCCCCCCCTTCAAATCTACATTCCCCTTCCCCCCCCCCCTTTAAAATTGAAAATTTCAAAATCGTAGACATTGATTTTTTAGTTTTCGAGTCTAGTCCCCCATGTACAATTTCTCCACCGTTAAGTAATTTGGAGCTGAGTTATGCTCGCCAACGTGTGTTTAACCCATGCCCCCCCCAGGGGGGGGGACCGTTCGACATTTTTTTTTTCTCTTTCCATAACATATCTACAGACCAAGACCTTTTTTTAGGCACCTCAACCAAATTTTTACACCTAGCCGTTCTCTCAATTTAGTGGAGACAGACAAAAACATGTTTCAAATTAATATATAGATTTTTTCCTGTTGCCACACTGTAAAAAAGGCAGAATAATTAAAAAATAAAATGATAACACGTGAACTTAGTTTTTATAAGGCAATGAAAATTCTAAAAATTCAGATTAACTCTCTGTATTTTTGCATTTATAAAAATGAAATAAAGAAATAAGAGAAAAAGCGGCAAAATAAATAAATATTTTTTCCTGTTGCCACACTGTAAAAAAGGAACAATAATTTATAAATAAAATTATAACACGTGAACTTTGTCTTTATAAGGCAATAAAAATTCAGATTAACTCCCTGTATTTTTGCATTTCCGAAAATGACGTCATTCTAAAAAGGAAATGTGCATTTTTCGTATATTAATTGGGACTGTTCGACTTTTTTTATTTTTCTCTTTTCATAGCACATCTACAGACCAAGACCTTTTTTTAGACACCTCAACCAAATTTTTTCACCTAGCCGTTCTCTCAATATAGTGGAGACGGTGTCGTGCTACTTGCGACCGTGCGATTTCCGAAATAGGGGATTACCGTGCGTTTTCCGAATGGAACACCTGTTAGCTTGCCCTCCTCTTCTTTCCCCTCACAGAGGGCCCAGTTCCCCTCTCCTAATCTATGAAGGGATTAACTGTTTTTGTTAGAAGTTGTCTGGAAGAAAAATGATATATTCCGACTTTGAAAGTCAACCCTTCTCATTTTTATTTGGGTATGGTCCCCTCTCTGGTCATAGATAAGCTGATAAGATCTTTTAAATTTTGCCTGTGTTTTAAACATGATTATTGATCGTTATATGCTCTGATAAATGTGTATGAATGCTTTTAATCTGTATTCAAAATACTTCGTGTGTGTGTATATGTATATATAAATATATTCTAAGTATTTAAAAAAATTATTAAAAACTACTTTATTTATCAAATGTGAAAATTTTTAATACTTAATTTGTTTAATAGAACTATTTGAACTTTTAATTGAAAAACCAATTTTTAAATATTTTTAATTAAAAAGAAAAATTCTATGAATGATTAAAAATGAAATTAAATAAATAAAAACAGTTTTAAAAAATTAACTAAAACGATTAGATAAACAATTTAATTAATAAAAAAATATATATATTTCTAATGAATTGATTGAGATTACTTAATGGTAATGTTTCGTTTTTCAATGGGGGGGGGGGGACAATCTGTTTTAAAATAAGTTTAATATTAAAAGTTTATATATATATAGGGGTAGATAGATATAAGGATTATTATAATTAGAAAAAATAGTTAAAAAGGTATTTAATAAAATATTATAATATCTATCTATCTATCTATCTCTCTCTATATATATACATAATTTTTAACAATTAAATTAGGTACATTTTTAATATATTAATATTTATGAAATTTTAAAATTCCAAATTTACTTAAGATTTTTAACATAAGCCATAAAAACACAGGAATACTGGAGTTTTTTTTTTTTTTTTTTTTTTTAAGTAAAACATAATATATGTGGGAAGAAATCAATATAAATTTGAAATTAATTATATTTATAATCTACATTTATTAATAAATTTTTATCGCTTGATTATTATTGATTGTATAAATATTTGTATACCTGCTTATAGCTTGGACTGTTGTTGGTTGGTGGTTTGGGAGAAAGGCTGATTGACTACTCTAGGGTCTTAGGCCTAAGGATTAGTGCCCTCTGTGTGTGGGGGGGGTCTTTCTAAAGGGTCCTAGCCTATATTTATGCAGGTTTCTGAGAAAACCATGAAAAACTTTTAATGGCTAGGCCGACGATCACGCCCTGTGATCGAGCCCGGCATCTCACGTCTACCAGCTTTGAGCGTAGAACCACTTGGCCGCTAGTAGGCCCTATAGCTTAGAATAATATTTTTTTTTTTTAAATCTGTATGAGTAAATATTAATTTTTCTTAAAAACTTGCTATATCAACAGTCATTAAAAAAAAAAAAAAAAAGTTATATTTTTCTATAAAATATTTAAATGCAAAATATTAGGCTATGCTTTATTTTACTGGTTAAATATATAATACTACAAGCACAATACTAAAGAAATTGAAATACACAATGTTGTATTGCAAATAAAATGATTTATCAGTCAAAATGATCTATCAATGATTTATAAATCATGAATTTTTAGAAGCCTAAAGTTTTATTTTTATATTAATCAAAATGTTATAATAATGTTTCTCCAAAAACATTAATATGTTTAACATATACAATATTAAGCATAGTTACAAATAAATATCGTAGTAATATATAAAAGTATCACCGCATATTTAGAATGAACATAAAATTAATTCATAATAAAATTTTAAAAGCCTAAAGTTTTGTTTTTTACATTAATCAAAATGTTGTAACAATGTGTTTTTCAAAAAACATCAATGTATTTACTTAAAAAATCTTCTAGTGATTATTGTTTTCTGTCATATTTTGTTTACGTTTATTGTATATAAACAACAGCAACATACAACTCATAATAAATTTTTCATTATATTTTGCCTTGTAAAAGGCTTTATTTCTAAATGCAAATATTTATTAATTCAAGTCTTCCTTGATAATGTATGATTATTGTAATGATAAGTCAGTACTTGATGTAAATAAAAATTAACTTGATGTAAATAAATAAAAATAATGTATAAATAAATAAAAATTAACGTGCAAGTACACACATGTATAAAAAAAAAAAAAAAAAAAAACACGTTATATATGAGGACCTGTTATACAATATGCATATGCAAACAACACTATTTTCTTCCGAGAGATAATTTATAAAAGCAATAAATATGACACAATTTTTTTTTTCTTGCATGTATGTAGTCAACTGTAAAGGGATTAAGAAAACATATGCCTTTCCCCCTTATGAATCAGTGTATGTCAGTCATAGATTTTTTTTTTTTTTTTTTTTTTTTTTTTTTAACAATAGTTTTATAATTGAAATATCTAATTTCACTATTACGGTGTAAAAAATTTCACATGCACTCACAATATATATATATATACACGCATACAATGTACTGTCCGTTTTCGTAAACCATGTCTACCTCTCGCGGAACGATCCTACTCGGAAAAGGGGTGATGCGTTGAATGAGATGGGCACTTAGCCAAATGCGCTTTTCGTTCTACACGTGTTCGTTTTCTTTTTATGAGTCTTCAATATTTATTTTACCTTTTTACGCGAATTTAAAGTTATTTAAAATAAAAGGTGTAAAATAATCATGATAAAAAAATCTAATGATTTGATTTAAATACGATTTTCTGTAAATTTCTGTAAAATAGAGATCCAAAAATATGGTATTTTTATTTTAGCAGTATAATTTAAAAGAAAAAAATATATTACTTTTACTACAGGTAAAGTCTACTGTAAACGTTGTTCTTTTTCTCTTCTTTTATTAATGAATTATGTAAATTTTACCTAATTTAAGTCATTTTTAATTAATTTACTACTATAATCAGTGCATGAAACAAGTGTTCAGGTATAACAGATATAGTACGAATTTAGAGATCAAGTAAGCAAATAAAAATAATTTTAACTGAAAAAAAAAAAAAAAGAAGAAGAAGAAAGAAAACAGGCATTTACTTTTAAGTTTACGGATTTTATTTTGCATCGAAGAATAAAACTGATCTTCTACACTTATTTAAAAATTACAAGGGGGAAAAATCAGCATTTTGCCTTTATACGAATATAACGAAGAAGTATCGCCTCAAAATTCAATAATGTCCTGAAAAGAAAAAAAAAGAAAAAAGAAACCGCAACTTATCTCTCACTCGTAAAATGTAAACATTCTCTCATCTTCTACGCTTCTACCCTATTTTAACAAAATCAATGCAGACCTCACGCATGCGCATAGGTGAGCAGGGTCACAGCTAACGAAAACAAACAATATTTTCATACAAATTAAAAGCATCCATATACATTTATCCACACAACATAATCATGTATCTTAGCACATAGCAGAAATTTAAAAGATATTGCCTAAAAGCTGTTCGTTCGCTTTCGCTACCTATTTATCTTGAACGAAAGAGGGAGCATACTCAAATAAAAATGAGAATGATGAACTTTCACAGCCCCACTTAATCGTTCTTTTTTTACTGGCAGCTTTTAACAAAAGTAGCTAATCCCCTTTATCGATTAGGGAATTATGACAGTGCTCTCTGGCACGATACCCCCTTATCTTGAAATGGGGAAGGAATAAGCTGCCAGGTGTAAGATCTGTTCGCAAATAGCACGGTTCGCAAATCACACGCTCGGAAGTAGCACGTAACCGTGGAGACAGACAAAAACATGTTTCAAATTAATATATAGATTCTATCAACATATTTCAACTTATTTCGGCGATCTAAAAGATTATTGGTCTTTTGAAAGCTATTAATTTTTAAAATAAATAAATAAAATAAAAAGTAAATTATTTATCAAGGTAAAAGTACAAATATATATATATATATATATATATATATATATATATATATATATATATACTTTTATTTAAATATCAAATAGTAAAGAAAAGAATTCATTTTAAAAAGATCTAAGTAATTTTGAACATATTATTCATAATATTTCTCGCTAAATAATATTTTAACTTATGAAATAGTTAGCGTGTCTAAAAAGCGTAAAATAGATACTTTCTAAATAAACTTTTAAATATATACGTTTATTCAGTTTTTACCCCCATAAAATGAAACGAAACAAATTATAAAAGCATATGTAAAATAGTTTGACGAAATTGTCATGTAGCAATAATATTTCTAAGACTTTATGGTTATATATTTTAAACGTATTACTGACACAGTTGAAGTTCAGCAATTATTCATCCCACGACAAAGGAAAATATATCTTTTGCGCCATTGTTAAAGCATGCATTTACGGTCATGCAATCTTTAGCAAATGTAATCGTAAATTATCATGAATTTATTTGAAAAATTTTAATAAATATAAAAAGAAGTTCTTCAGAAACACATCTATTTTTGTATTTAAAATGTAGCATCGATAAAATCGTTTGTTGCTACGCGAAATCCATTAGAAAATACACTATCTAAATGCATGTTACATAGAAGAGGAAAAGTTAAACTCTTTTGCTATTTAAATATCATGCGATTTATGTTAATTTATTCCATAAAATGGGTATGATTTAGACGCATAAAGTCATTAAATGAATGAATGCAGGGGACACCTGTATTGAGGACTCCTTTCAAATTGACTTGTGTTTCCTAAATGTCTGTATAAATAAATCTTCTAATCCATTATGTCAAAGAATTTTATTCTTTAGATGTTCGATTAACTACAATTTTTAAATACTTATTGAACAATACAGTGTTATTTATTTTATTTTATTTTTTAAGATAACGACCAAAGTGCTGTTGGTGTGTCAACAGTTGCTTATATTTTAACCCTTTGCCGGTCCTATTCAATTTCACTCCTCTGGCCAGTGTTGTCAAATTTAGGAACCTTTTAATTCAATATCCATCACTAAAATTTAACTGTAACGGTTCCTAATAACTTCGAAGGTTATTCATCCATTATGTAGATCAAATATCACTTCTCATAATTATTGGTAGTAGTCGAATAAAAGAATTCCTAAATTTGGCTAGCGTTAGGGCCGGCAAAGGATTAAATACATTATTTTCCAATTGTTAAGCAACAAAGTTGTTTTCTTGTTTTCCGCATAACCATTGAACAAATGAACACACGAACATGAAAACTGGATGACACATTCTTATCAAATCATTAATCGAAGTTTATATAATTATTACTTCAAGAATAAATGATATATTGATATTAACTCATTATTTCTCTTAAAAAAAAAATAAATAAATAAAAGGGAAAAAAATGAAGAATTTTTGAAAATAACTTTGAGAAAAAAAATATACCGCTTTCATCTAGAACGAATAATTGGTCAGTTTCCAAGTACCTAAACTAGAAATACAGATTTCAGAGCTATGCGTATAAGACACGCCAATAAGCTGAATAGACGAAATGATCGAGAATTTCTAGTCTACATATTTCTAGATGGGGGAACAATATTACGAAACCATTGTATTGCGAGAAATTCTCGCTTGATTTTCTAGAATTGGGTCATAAACCAAGATTATAGTTGCTAAAACCCGCCTCTTGTATTCACATTTATTGGCAGAGATTTTTAAGTAAATTTGACCTCGATAATATAGGCAAACGTTCTAGAATTCTAATAGGGGTTTCTAGAACTCGCTTTTAAAGGGGACTAGAATTTATAAGGATGACATGGAACTATTTTTACTAGAGCCGCATCTAGATCCTAGATGTCAGTTACAGAATTTTTTCTCAGTGAAAACTAAACGAAAAATGGCACTAAAAATGTTTTTTACTCAGGCAGAGAGATGTCAAATTCAGAAATGCCAATTTTTATAATTTATTCTGAAGCATTGTTAGCTACGTCTTTTTTTTTTTTTTTTTTTTTTCCTTCATATTACTTTTTTTTAAGAGTATTTTTTACTTATTTTATCGTAGTTATATTTTAGAGAAAATTTATTTTATAAAGAAAAGTGCAGGGGTCGTACTCTCCGACCCTTTTTCAGGACGCACTAATAAATGAGACATTTTTAAATTTGTTGCTATCACTATTTTTGTAAAGTAATCTCTACCCTGTAGAGTCACGACACATTACTGTAAATGTACCAGAAGTATTTCCGCATGAAATTAATGGTGGCAAAAAACCGGAAATTTCTCATCTCTAAGAATGTTCTGAAGAAAGGGATGAGAGTACGATCCTTGAAAATGGTGTGAAATAAAGGTGGGGCTAAAAATACTCCTGAATAAATTATAAAAATTGGCAACTCTTCAAGTTATTGCAGATCGTTTGTAATCCTCATATCGAAAATTTTTAATTGTATTTTTTGTAATATTTATTTACGGTTAAATAAGGCTAAAATTACTATTCCCAAATAATGGTATGAAATGAGTTTTAATCGATTGTTACTTCTTTTCACTGTTCAGGAAAGAAATATACGTCCTTTCAAATGTTAAAATGCATTCTTCTTATTCTTTTTTTTTTTTTCAACTATATTTTGCTTCCATAATGCAATTTCGAAAATAATATATTAATGATTTGTAAACAATGAACATACAATAATAATAATAAAAATATTTATAAAGAATTTGATAAACAAGATTTCATCCCAATCTTACATCTGTAAGAACATTTTTTAAAAAGTTATTATTCATGTACAAAAAGAGAAATAATCTGTTCCCCCAGTTTCTTTCTTCATCTTTTTCCTTTCTTTCCTTTTCTTGTTTTTTTAAGTTTCTCTTGAATGACATTATATGTAATCATTTTGTCTTTTTATTAAATGTCTCACACGAACGCTTTTTTTAGAGTAATTTTATTATTACTAATCGTAACACCATTTGAGAGAATTACTATAAAAATAAAGTGGTGTGAAAAAAGGTGCATTTTTTCAAGGGACGTTAACAATTGTACGGTTATTAATGATATGGTTGGTAAGTATGGAACAGTACACGTAACTGTAACTGGCGTACAATTATGCGTTACAGCATACAACGTTACAATTTGTCAATTTGCTATGCAATAAGCAGCAAACAATGTTGCATTAAAATATTTATTAAAAAATAATAAGAACCATTCGCTTGAATATGAAGTTGTAAAACGGGTTACATTCACTGTCATGCTGAATAAATTTGCTTATGAAATTAATGATTTTGGTTGTAAAGCGCAATTTATTTCCCTGCTATTTATTGAAATTTCGCTGCTAAATGGGTTTTATTGTTTAATATATACATATTAATGTATTTATAGTCTCCTCCCCTACTCAGAAAATGCATTAAAACTTTTGCGACAGAGTGTTTTTGTTTTTTTGACAGTAAGGTCCGGCTGTGGGCGTTATTATCCCAAGTTACAATATTTCAGAATAAAATTCTTTATATTCAGATTCATATTACAAATGGATATACATTATATTTATACTCTTTATAATCAAAGTATTTTATCCATAGTATATTGGTTGCACAAATATGAATATTATGTGTATTTTTAAGAAATAAATGACATACAAATTGCGAAAGAAACGCCCACTGGCGGAGTTACAAATTTCCAAATGACGTGAATCTACTTCAGCGGTCTTGAAAGTGTAAAAAGAAATTTTCAATAAAACATCTTTTAGAAGTAATCTTTTTAGAGTAGTATATTGAAAGGATTAATAAACAGAATATGTAAAATATTACCTCGAACATTATTTGTGCTATTTAGACACAGGTAATCATGAGTTGCATTCAAGACATCCATGACGCGCGTATATCGTTCATACTGCCATAGAGTATTGCACTCAGGGAGAAGATTTGCATAACATTCTCTGAGACTTCCGACATGCCTGGAATATGAATTTTTATATTTAACATTAAGTTTGAACTCTTAAATAATCATTACAGATAAATAACTAAAAATGTTCAATGGCATTTTAAATAAAACAATTTTGATATATATATATATTTTTCATTTGCATAGTAGATAAATAAATAAATAAATAATAAATAGAACCTAAAATAATAAAATCCAAGAATGAACGCATACATTAAAACGGTACTTTTTCAGGGGTGGTTACTGAATAATGTATGCAAGTAATAGGTGAATTTCTGTATTTCTGTAAGCCTCAAGCTAAAATATTTTTACAGATTACACCACCCAATTCACTTAAGCCAGACGTAACCAATGAAATATTAAAGAGAGATGAAATTAATACACGATGAGAAAAAATAAATAAACCGCTTTCATCTAGAACGAATAAGTGGTCAGTTTTTAAACCCCTAAACTAGAAATATAGATTTCCGAGCTATGCGTATAAGGCAAGTCAATAAGCTGAATAGACAAAATGATCGAGAATTTCTAGTCTATACATTTCTAGATGGTGAAACAACATTCCGAATATTCTGAATCCTTTGTATTGCTAAAAATTCTCGCTTGATTTTCTAGAATTTGGTCATAAACCAAGATTATAGTTTCCAAAACTCGCCTCTTGTACTCACATTTATTTGCAGAGATTTTTAAATAAGTTTGACCTCGATAATATAGGCAAACGCTCTAGAATTCTAATAGGGGTTTCTAGAACTCGCTTTCAAAGGGAACTAGAATTTATAAGCATGACATGGAACAATTTTTACTAGAGCCATAATCTAGATTCTAGATGCCAGTTGCAGAATTTTTTCTCAGTGCAGAAATTAAATGGATGGTAAAAAGAAATAAAAGAAATACTAACTTACATGTAAAATAAATAAATAAATAAATAAATATTACATTCAAAATAAATTTGTTAACATTGAGCATTAAATTTAACCAACTTAGTAACTGAAAGCAGGAGTTGAAGTATTTGTAATTTATATATATATATATAAAAAAAAAAAAAAGAAACTATTCAATTAATAAAGACTAGCTGGAACCCGTCGACTTCGACGGTCACTTTATTGACCGTAATGTTTCAAAAATCATCGTATCATTATTTAAATGTATTTCAAGTTAAAACATCTACTATAATTTGCAACATTTCACTTAAAAAAAAAAAAAAAAAAAGAAATTCGGAAAAATGGTTATAAATTGAAATACTATATATGACATCACTTTCTACAAAGTACTGTCAATGTGACATCAAACTGACTCCAAATAAAACAGTTGCTATCTTTTATTTTCTGTTTCTTTTAATACTAAGGCTACATGTTAGCTGACCCGCCCGGCGTTGCCCGGACCCATGATAATAACCTTAATTGAACCTTAAATTCGTATGATTTTATATCTTTAACTCGATTTTGTTTGAATTTCTATTTTTAAATAAAGGCATCGCGAAAAAAATAATCAGCTGTAACAAAAAAATTACCTCGAACCAAACGAAACTCAGTCTTGTGACACCGGTGCCTGCGGCAGCACATACGTGAGCCGCTAATAACATAAAAAAAAATTCCCAAAAATTAACCTGCAACCGAAAGAACCCACCCGGTGTTGCCCGGGCCCATGATTGAAACCTTAAATGCACCTTAAATTTGTATGGTTTTATATCTTTAACTCGATTTTGTTTGAATTTTTATTTTTAAATGAAAACATCACAAAAATAATAATAATAATAATAATAAAAATCATCTGTAACAAAAAAAATTACTTCAGACAGAACGGAACTCGGGTTCGTATCCCAGTGCCTGTGGCACGTATATGCAGGCCGCTATTAACATGAAAAAATTCTCAAAAATTAACCTTGAACCGAACGAACTTCTGACTCGTGTTACCGCTGCCTGTGGCTGCGGCACCGTATAGCGGGCATGCTACGCACGCACTGCAAAATCCACTTTCCTCCAACAGGGAGCGCAGTATGTTGTATACGAACATCACCAATCACCTTGAATTTCCAAGACCTTTCAAATAAGGTGTCACATGGTGGTGTCAACTGCAAAATCCTTTAGTTGCACTTTCCACCGCCAGGGGGCGCAGTTTGTGCTGTACGAACATCACCAACGGTGAGGAAATACCTTTAAAATAAGATATAACATGATAGGGTCTACTACAAAATCACCTAGTTCCATTTTTCATCACCAGGGGACGCACTATATTGTATACAAACATCCCCAATCAACATGAAATTTCAAGACCTCTATCACCAATCGCCTTGGATTTCCAAGACCTTTTAAATAAGGTGTCACATGGTGGTGTCAACTGCAAAATCCTTTAGTTGCACTTTCCACCGCGAGGGGGCGCAGTTTGTGCTGTACGAACATCACCAACGGTGAGGAAATACCAAGACCTTTAAAATAAGATATAACATGATAGGGTCTACTACAAAATCACCTAGTTCCATTTTTCACCACCAGGGGGCGCACTATATTGTATACAAACATCCCCAATCAACATGAAATTTCAAGACCTCTATCACCAATCGCCTTGGATTTCCAAGACCTTTTAAATAAGGTGTCACATGGTTTTGTCAACAGCCAAATCCTTTAGTTGCACTTTCCACCACAGGGGGCGCACTGTGTTCCGTACGAACATCACCAACGGTCAGGAAATACCAAGACCTTTAAAATAAGATGTAACATGATAGGGTCTACAGCAAAATCACTTAGTTCCATTTTTCACCACCAGGGGTCGCACTATACTGTATACAAACATCCCCAATCGACATGAAATTTCAAGACCTTTAAAATGAGGTGCTACATGTGTGGGTCTAGAACGGATTTCCCTCTCAAACTAATTTCCCTCCTTTCCCCTCCCCTCCAAATCTACTTTCCGCCTTTTTTCCCCCTTAAAATCGAAAATTCCAAATCCGCAGAAAGTGATTTTTTAGTATTCGACTGTAGCCCCCATATGTACAATTTCTTCACCGTGAAGTAATTTGAAGCTTAGTTAAGCTCGTAAACGTGTTTTTAAACCGAAACGGGTGGTTTCCCACCCGTTTCCGCCGGGGGAAAAACGGTTTCCCCTCCGGGGGAGAAACCGTTCGACTTTTTTTTTATTTTTCTCTTCTCATAGCACATCTACAGACCAAGACCTTTCTTTAGACACCTCAACCAAATTTTTACACCGAGTAGTTCTCTCAATATAGTGGAGACAGGCAAAAACATGTTTTAAATTAATATATAGATTTATAAAGATACAAATTTCTATTTGTATAACTAAATAGCATAATAATATTCCAAATAAAAATTAAAGATATTAATATCTGGTTTATATTAAAATTTAATTAATAAAAATATTTAATACCTTTAGATATATCTCTCAACTTTAGCAGAAAAGTGCTTACAGGTCAAAGCATAGAATAATAATAAAGGAAGAAGGAGCATAAGGTTTCTGCATAAGCTGTTGTGTTGCCACAAAAAACAGCGATTATTAACAAGCCTTTATTTAAAAACTTCAATGTTGAGAGGAGCAAAAGTAGCTTTCGCTGGCATTTCACTAGAAGTGGTTTGTAAGCATTAAGACTATTGGCGTGCTCCTTCTTCCTCTATTATTATTCTATGGGTCAAAGTGTCCTTGCAGTTTTTAACTTAAATAAATTGAAATAAAAATGAACAAAAACTGTGAAATGAAAAATTAGAAAGAGAAAGTTAGAAAGAGAAACTTTACTGCAAAACGAAATTGTCGTTAAACTGACACATAAATGTAGACTGCAATAGATTGTTAGTGGAAAATAAAAATGCAAAATAAATAATAATAATTAAATAACACTAATGGTATTTGAATTTCGCTTTAATACTCTGAACTATTTAACATAAAAATTTTCAGTATTCAAATTCATTCCACATTCGTTCGTGACAGACTATCCTTTGTTAATTATTAGAGCATTTCAATACTGGTTGCATCAGTTGCTGTAAGTCCTGGAGAAATGGAGGCACGAACACTTTGTCTTTAATATAACCCCACAGGGAAAAAAAGTAGCCAAGGATTATTAGATAGGGTGATCTTAGTGGTTAACAAAACAATGACATATCACTACAGCATAAATCTTATGATATATTAGGGAGTATCGTTTGATCCAGCACGGCCAATCCATCTATTTCTATGCAAATGTTGGCATCATTTAGATTAACAGAGCCTCTAGCGTCTAGCGGCAATTTTGTAAGCGGAAGATTTTTCGCTGTTGCCAAATAAAACTTATGTAATATGAAAAAAAAAATAAAATAAATAATAATAATAATAGAAAAAGTTTATTTTACCGTACTTTTTATGATTATAAAATTTTGATATATACCTACAAATGTCAGCTAGATCTGTTCCTTCTAAAATAAGTCTACTTCTTCCAAACCTTCCTTGACCCTTAACAATAGTTTCTATGAGAGGAAAGTCTCGTTCTAGATAGATATTCAAACATATATGAAGTTCCTTCGAAGAAGGGTGACAGCTTGACACACGTCTAACTATAACTAACGAAAAATATATATATATATATATATATTAGTGCTAATTTTAATGTGCCAGAAATAAAGCAACAACGTAGAAAATTCTGGATATTATAACAAAATTTTAAATCTTAAAACTAAGCTTTTAGGTGTAATGTTAACTACAAAAGCTACAAATAAATTAAAACGAATAAAATTCATCAAGTGCTATATGAGGTTTAATGATGACTTGATAGGCGCTCCAACTTTTGTACTCCCAGTCCCCAGACTAGTATTATACAACCTGTAGCTAATAAGCCAATTGTAGATTTTGATAGCTTAAGGGGGAACTTGGGAGCCACAATTTGTTATTATAACATATCCTTTACGACTCTTCATAAATCAATACGTATGGCATATTTTAAAGTGAATTTTTTACAATATCTAGTATAAAGTACTAACTTTAAAAAATGATTTAATTAAAGAATTTGAATGTACATATGTTTTTAAATAACAGGAAGTATAAGCACAAAAATAATTTCAATTATCTTCAGTTCCCACATAATGTTTCCTAAAATACACAATCTAGAAACCCAACTTTTACAACAAATTAAAGCTAAATAAAACCTTAATTCTGTAAACCTCACAGTTTCTGGATATATAATACACTCATGTCCATAAATTAAGGATAATTCAGATTCACACTGAAATCGAACTTTAATGCAAAAATTTCCCCTGTAGAAATACCCCAGACATCTTTAAGAATATTATGCAAATTATAGAAAGCCATCAGATGACGCCGATATGATGTTACAATGACGAAAGTGTAAGAAGGGGGTTGATAAGGAATGGGAGCAAAGAAGGAAAATTGTTCACAAGCGTTCTGTGCGCCGCTCAGTGCCACAACCGAATGGTTATGACACAGAGGACACATGTAGATAATTTTTTGCGTGGTAGATATATCGGCCGACTAGAATGTGGGCGTACTCAGATAGAAGTATCGGGGGAACTTAAAATAGCCCAAAGTGTCATCTATAGGCTTTGGCAACGATTCCAAAATGATGGAAATGCTAGTCGACGTTACATTACTTGTCGGCCCCGAGTTACAATTCCGAATGACCACCGGTATTTGGCAGTAACTGCCAAAATAAGCAGATAAAGCACAGCATCAGACCTGTCTCGTCAGCTGTCTGCATCCATGAGTGCCACAGTTTCAAGACAAACCGTGTATAGACGTTTGGGAGATATTGGTCTATATGCTCGCCGGCCTGTTAAATGTGTTCCACTCATGGCAATGCACTGTGCCAGCGGTTAACTTGGAGTAGAGAACATGCAATTTGAACAGCGGCACAGTGAGCTTGTGTGATGTTTTCCGACGAGTCCAGGTTTAGCTTGCAGCGTGATTCACGCCAGACTTTCATATGTAGAACGTCAGGTACCCATTATCACCAAAACAACATCATTGAACGACACCGTTACTGTGGGGCAGGAGTGCTCGTTTGGGGGGGGGGATATTGGGCAACAGAACAGATCTGCATGTTCAAATCGGAAGAATGATAGGCCAAATTTATCGGGACATCATTCGGGAGCAACATGCACGTTTGTTTAGGGGTACCATGAGCCCAGAATTTGTGTTTATGGATGACAATGCGCGTCCTCACCGTGCAAACGTTGAACACGGATGCCTACAATCTGAAGCTATCACCCGCATGGAATGGCCAGCATTCTCACCTGACTAGAATCCGATAGAGCATGTGTAGGACATGCTTTTCCGACGAGTTGTAGTCTGTCAACCACCTCCTACATGTGTACCGGAAATTCGGAGAGCATTGCTTACTGAGTAGAGTAACCTTCCCCAAGATTAGATCAATAATTTAATACTCAACATTCCTAGGCGTTGTAAGGACTGTATTTCATCATCTGAGAGACATACAATGTATTAATCATCATACCAACCATGTAATGTCAAGTTTTTGTAAGGGAGATATTTTTTGTAATTGCTTCAGGGAGCAAAAATCGTAGTTTTTAACCGACTTCAAAAAAAGAAGGAAGGTTCTCAATTCAAACCGTATGTTTTTTTTATATTTGTTAGCTCATAACTTCTACACGGATGCTCCGATTTTGATACTTTTTGTTTTGTTGAAAAGGTCTTGGTCTACAATAGGTCCCATTGTAATATCTTTACGATGTAAAGAAAATACAGGGTGCCCAAAAAAATCAGTCCCAACTCTTTTAACTGCTAAATGGCTGCAGCTATAGTGATAAAAATGGTATGTAAGTCTATCAAAGTGGCCATGCTGTACAAGGTTAAACCGCTTGCAGCGCCACCTGGTGGAAAGTAGTGGAGTTAGTGTTCCTATCTCGAAAACGGTTCTAAAGAAAAAGTGCATTACAAAGCTGAAGAGTATCACCGATTTAGTACAAAAAGATTGTTTAGACATTCAGGCTAACGTTTCTATCTCGGAAATGGTTCAAAACAGGGGGAAAAATTGAATTATAAAATTGCAGATCATCATCTATTTAGTACGAAAAGATACTTTTCACATTGATGCTAAAAATACAAGGCTAAAACGTGCATTTATTTGTTCGCAATTTCTTACTCTATACATATACTTGAGCTACATTGCTCACGTTGTAGCGTAGCTAGTGAGACATATGCTATATAGTTCAAAATACGGTTACTTGATACTTTTGGGTTTGTTGTAGAGATCTTGGTCTGAAGTAGGTCCCATTATAACTTCTTTACAATCTAAAGAAAATAAAGCGCCATCTGGTGAAAAACAGCGGAATTAGCGCTCCTATCTGAAAAACGGTTAAAGATGGGAGAAAAGTTAATTACGAAGTTGTAGAGCATCTTCGATTTACTACGAAAAGACAGTTTTTAGACATTATTGCTAAAAATAGAACGCTTAAAACGTGCAGTTGTTTGTTCGCAATTTCCTACATTGTGCACACTTGAGCTACGTTGCACACTTTGCAGCGTAGCGGATGACACGTATACTCTGTGGTTCAAAGTACTGTTACTGTAAGCGGTCACATCGATTAGCGCAAAGTCGTTTTCAACCAACTTCAGAAAGGAGGGTGTTCTGAATTCAAGCTATGTGTTGTTGTTGGTGTTTGTAAGCTTATAACTTCGTAAGAGATGCTCTAATTAACCGACTTCAAAAAGGAGGAGGTTCTCAATTCAAAGCGTATGTTTTTTGTTTTTGTTTTTGTTTGTTAGCTCATAACTTCTGAACAGAGGATCCGATTTTTATACTTTTTGTTTCATTGTAAAGGTCTTGGTCTGAAATAAATTCCATTGTAAGATTTTTACGATCAAAAGAAAATATAGGGTGCCCAAAAAAGTCAGTCCCGACTCTTTTAACTGCTGAACAGCTGCAGCTATAGTTATAAAAGTGGTATGTAGGTACAGTAAAGTGGACATGTGCTGCACGATTCAACCGTCTAAAGCGCCACCTGGTAAAAAAGAGTGGAGTTAGCGATCCTATCTCGGAAACGTTTCAAGACAGGGGAAAAAGTGAATTATAAAATTGCAGAGCATCATTGATGTAGTACGCAAAGACAGTTTAGACATTAATGCTAAAAACAGAACGCTTAAAACGTGCATTTTTTTGTTCACAATTTCCTATTTTGTGCACACTGGAACTACATTGCATATGTTGTAGCGTAGCGGGGGACATTTATGCTATGTAAAATTCAAAGTATGGTTATTGTAAGCGGTCACATCGATTAACGCATGGACGTTTTAAACCGACTTCATAATAGAAGAGGTTCTCAATGCAAACCATGTTTCTCGTTGTTGTTGTTGAAATTTGTTAGCTTATAACTTCGTAAGAGATGATTTAATTTTAATACTTTTTTTGTTGTCGTAATGAGCTTGGCCTGCAATAGGTTTCATTATGATTTAATTACGATATAAACAAATTACAGGATACTCACAAATGTCTGTTCTCACTCTAACTGCTGAACGCATGCAGCTACACTGGTAAAAGCAATATGTAAGTATCGATGTTGAAACTTCTGTCCGTCAGCTGCAATGCATATTTTGCTCTTTGTTTGAACTTTACGCTGCGCAATTTCCAGCGCAGCGGGTGACACGTATTCACTGTAAAGTTCAATATATATGCCTAACAGAATTTTCGGTTACGAATACAGCGTATCCGTCCTTTACATTTCTAAAGACTTTTTAATTTAACGTATGTTCGTTCAATAGATAGTTTTTTGCTCATATCCTATAAAAAGTATCACAACTTAAAAATGCAGAATTTGAGAAAAATCAACTTAAAAATAACTTGACTATAATAAAACTGTCACAACTGTCTCTCGAGTGGATAACTTTCTAGATGGAGATGTAACTTTTTTGTTCACATTGGGTGCATCTCATGTATTTTTCAGTGACATAAACCATTTTTTGAGTAATGTCACTTTTCTTGGAACTTGTGATTTGTGAAACTTCCGTCGAACGTCTTCTGATGCTCTGCTATATAAATAAGTTTTCACTGAAAAGAGAAAAATAAAATCTTTTTGTAAAAAAAATAGAACCGGCTCCAAAAAGAACTACTATTTAAACAACTGAAAATGAAAGAAAATTGGCAGAAAATGAAACTGTAAATTGCGCCTAAAAGTATAAAATAATTTCCTTCGCCAAACAACCTATAACACTACAATTAATCATAACTTTTGAAGTCGGCGCAAAATTAAATAAAAATTCATACCTTTATTCAATACAAAAATCAAATCCTATTCAAAATACACATCTCACATTGTTCCCTGCAAAACTCAACCGAGAACTAATTTGAATCAAGAAAACAAATAAGATTTCGTAAGCAGCAAAAGTTGGCGAAGATGCTGGTAGCTGACGTCCTTGGTGAAAGAAAAATCACAAAATTATCTGGCACACATATTTAATTTCTTTGGGATATCATGATTATTTTGATAAGGTATATCAAGAGAGAAATCAAGAATATGAAACAACACATCGTACAATATATATTATGAAAATATACATCTTGCGTGTATATTTTTGCCTTACGTTTTGATCACCAAATCAAGCCATCAAGGATGATAGTTATCAAAGTTATACCAAATTTGCAAAGGAAACTCTAACTTCGTAGAAACATAAATACCGCATTGTGAAGAATGTTCACTGTTCTATGTAGTTGCTACTAATGGACCAAATGTATACAGTGATAAAATAATAAAGGAAACATGAAAATGGATCATTCGAAACAACAGCATTTGTTGCTACCGATCTAAAGACAAACCTTTAAAAACTAATTAAATTTTATTTAATTTTGCGCCGACTTCAAAAGTTATGATTAATTGTAGTGTTATAGGTTGTTTGGCGAAGGAAATTATTTTATACTTTTAGGCGCAATTTACAGTTTCATTTTCTGCCAATTTTCTTTCATTTTCAGTTGTTTAAATAGTAGTTCTTTTTGGAGTCGGTTCTATTTTTTTTACAAAAAGATTTTATTATAAATGGTATCCTACATAAACCATTTTTTTTGTTCTTGATCTTTTGTTTAATAACTGGACTTTATGAATAAGTCATGTTTGTTTTGCTTCTGAACCTTTATTTGTCTCATCTAGCATTATCCTTAATTTATGGACATGAGTGTATTTCAGTATTTTTTAAATACACTGCTCGACGTTGAAAATGCAACACCAAGAAGGAATGATAATAACGGAATGAAATTTGTTGGACACATACATTATAGTAGGAAAAACAATTGATTAAAATTTCAGGAAATTTGGAGTAATATGTACTGAGAAAACAGTACATAAAGCAGCGACCTCTGTGAGCAATAACAGCACATATCTGCCTAGGCATTGAATCGAACAGCGATTGGATGACATGTACGGATAAAGCACTTCGTGAAGCTTCAACACGATGCCACAATTCATCGATCGAAGTTACTGGTGAGTGGTGGGGGGCCAGTCGCTTTTCAACGATTAAACAGTCATTTTCATTGGTGCGAGATCAGGAGAACGCGCTGACCAGAGCAACAGTCGAACACATTCTGTATCAAAGAAGGTCCGGACAATACAAACAACTTGCGGTCGTGCATTATCTTGCTTAAAGTTTGCGCTACGGAGGCTTCGAATACAGGGCAGAGGGGCGGGCCTTAACTCATCAGAAATTTAATGGCCGCTGTTCAGAGTGCCAGGAATACGAACATGAAGTAATCGAAACGTGTATCCAATGGGAACCCATAACATCATTGCAAATGATGGACAGTATGATGATGTCGAATTCCAGCTGGCAATGTGGATTATTCCTAATGCCGTTAAATACGGATAAGGCAATCTTGATGCTGTAAACAGGATTGTGATTTGTCTGAAAAGTGACATTACGCCATTCCTGCATCCAGGTTCATCGTTGATCACACATTAATGGCGCCCATATCAGTTATGCAGTTTTGAGGGTAATCAGGATTTTGGTAGCCGCATACTGAGTCACCACCTGGATTGATGGTATGCTGTACCATTGGATACACGTCCCGGTCACTTCTTGTTTTCATTCCCGCCACTCTGAATACCAGCCATTACATTTCTGACGAGTTAAGGCCCATAGCTCTGCCCTATGTTCAAGGCCTCAGAAGCGCAACATTTAAGCAGGACAATGCAGGACCGCAAGTTGTCCATATTGTCTGGACCTTCATTGATGCCGAATGTGTTCGACTGTTGCTCTGGCCAGGCGTTCTCCTGATCTAGCAACAATGAAAATGACTGTTTAATCGTTTAAAAGCGACTGGCCCCCACCACTCACCAGTAACTTCGATCGATGAATTGTGGCATCGTGTTAAAACTTCATGAAGTGCTCTACCCGTACATGCCATCCCAGATATGTTCTATTATTGCTCACAGAGGTCGCTGCTTTATGTACTGTTTTCTCAGTACATATTACTCCAAATTTCCTGAAATTTTAATCAATTGTTCTTCCTACTATAATGTATGTGTCCAAAATGAATGTGTCCAATTTCATTCCGTTATTATCATTCCTTCTTGGTGTTGCATTTTCAATGTCGAGCAGAGTAAAAAAAATTTTTTTTTTTTTTCAGACTTCAGATTTTTGTTTGCTGCCTAATAAAATGTAATGATTTATTTCACATAATTGAGCTTTACATAACAGAGATCCATGAATAGAATATGCATTCAAATTTTTGTTTCTTTACATTCATAACTTTTTTTCTAATCTTGCGGGAAAAGTGAAAAAAAAAAAAATAAATAAATAAATAAAATAAATAAATAAATAAATAAATAAAAATAGAAACTCGAAAATCAAGTTTAAAGATTTAATTTTTAATATGAATAATAATAAATAATAATAAAAAAGCTTAAAATGCTCCTGCTTCATAAATTAGCATATCTAGTTCAATAAAAAGCCCATGCATGTTTTTCCCTCCTTATCCTGTTAGCCCTACGGCCTTTAATGTACAAAGATCTTGATTAATTTCAGCTTTTCTCATATGAACATAGTTGGTTTAAAATGCTGAAATTACAGAATTTTTTTAAATCCAAGAACTTCAATAATATTTATATGGTCAATGTCCTCTTAAACATAAATTTTGCTTCGTTTACAGCAATATCTGTAACTGTTTTGAAAAATGATGAAGTTATCAGACAATATTTCCAGAGGGTAGCATTGAACGATTCGTTTGCATTCTGAGTTTTTCCACCAAGGCATTTTTTCAACAGTTTTATAGTCAGTTTAGCAAATACAAGCTTAATTACACCCATTATAGCTACTGGTACATTATTTGCATGCTTGTATGTAGATACACTATCTGCAGCTACTGCTTTTTGGTACTTGCATTCATAACTGACGTTTTATGTTTTTTATTTCCGTTGGCGTAATTTTCATCCGATTTCAATGCGGTTTGCGTTAAAACGTTCCAAACATTCCTTATTATTTTTTAAAAACATTAAAAACAAAAAGAAAACCATTTTTTTACAACGTTCAAAGGTACTATCCCACCTCAACTTGTGATCCTCTAAAAAAACATATAAATGTTAACTTTTGCTGCATAACTCCATTGTAATTACTCAATTACTTTCCAAAAACTATTTCCAAAAAATAGTTTTTGGAAATATTCTAAAGAAGTGTTATTAAATACACTTCTTTAGAATATTTCCAAAAACTATTTTTTTTTATATTTTTTTTTTAGGAGGGAGGGGGTGGGGGACATCACGAAGGGGGGGGGGGGAAATTTATGATTCCCCTTTTAGAGCTAAATCGGAACAGGACAATTCCGCCGAGATTTTAATCCCCTATTCCCCACATAGGACAATTCCGCCGAGAATTTTAACCCCCTTTTTCCCGCATAGGACAACTCCGCCGCGCCATTTTCCTGAGACGAGAAGAGGGGGTCTGCTGCAGTATTTCCATTTTTGGCGACGCATCAAACTTTGGCGGCACATCGAGCACTATAAGAGCCCTTCCCCTTCGCTTTGGAAAGTTAAGTAAAAGTAAAGTAGATTTTAACCAAAATATGAATTAAAAATTGTACTCATAAACATGCATTTAATTTTATTTTTCATTATTATTATATGTTCTTTTATTTAATAATTATTTAATCGTAATAATAAATTTATTTTTAATTATCGTGTAGCTCAATTAGCTTAAGAAAAATTTTTCATCTTGGTCAAATTGTTCCAATTACATTTACAAAATTATTAAAGGATAAATAAGAATTTAAATTTTCTTTACTTAACGTAATATTCAAATATATATTACTTAACTTATATTAACTTACATTAAATTTTCTTTACTTATTTTCTTTAATTTTTTAATCAGCAGTGATAAATAACAGTAATAATTCTTTGCGATGAAAGTCATCTCCATCTGCATATATCGAGGCAAATAGTTTTAATAAATAATAATTTTATTAAATAATTTGTAATACGTGAATTTGTATAGAAAAAGTATAGAAGAAAGTTTCATGGTGGTTACAACATACTAGTTGATATTGGGGGAACATTCAGAAGATAGATTTTAGTAACATAGCTGATTTTGTTGGGAGACTAAAAAGAAAAAAAAAAAAAAAAAAATCACTCTGGAAAAAAAAAAAAAAAATACCATTAAGAGTATTTTCCCAGAAAACGAGCCCACGTATTAATGTATAAAGATTTTTATAATGGTATTCTGGATCGATTGAAAATAAAAATTATGGAACAGAAATGTCCGAAAATAACTCTTTTAAATGGACAACTTTTAGTAATATAAATGCTAAATTGATTATCATAAAATGTTGCTCAAATTTAATGTTTGGTAATGCCTGTAACTAAAATTGATGTTAAGTAACCTTAGAGATATATTGCACAATAGGTGTCTCTGTCATGTAGCAGTTTTCTCCATTCTAAGGAAAGTTATATCTCAGCTTCTACAGTGTAAAAGTGCACCAAAACTGTGCATGTGAGATGCATAATCATGTAAAATTCTGCTGATTTAATTTAATTGTATATCAGTCGACAAGTGCCGCTGCTATACTGAAATTTTATCCTATTTACATGAACACTATATCCGAGATTCTATGTTGTTATAAAGGCACTCCAAACTGGTTTAAGATGTGCAAATTCTAAAAAAATATGCTGATTGAGATTTACAGACACATTGTACAAAAAAAGTGGCGCTGCTATTATTATTATTATTATTATTATTATTATTTTAGTACGAACAATTTATACATGAAATTTGATGCAGTTTTTACCAAGAGATGCTGAGGCATACCCATTTGGAAAATAAAGATATTTTTGAATGCCTTTTGGACATTCTAATAAAAGATTATATTTTACTCTAAATTCGCATTAACCATAACTTTCTAACAATAACACTTTCAATCCTGTACCCCTATGATTAATACTATGTTAAAAACGTACGACAAATGTCATGTTTTCATATTAATATATAGATTATTACCATTCTTTTGTGTATTTATTTTTAACAAAATTTGAATGCCTGAAGTTTTAGCATGGAAAATGTCGCCAACTTTTACTTCGCCAAAGGTAATGTCTTCCCCCCTCGTTCGGCGGAATTGTCCTATAGAGAGAAAACGGCGGAAAGGAATGCGGCGGAGTTGTCCCATTGGGGCAAACAGCTGATAAAATTTTCGGCGGAGTTGTCCTATGCTTCGGCGGAATCACGTCGTGCCCAGCTAAATTTGTCCTGGGAAATCTATGGGGGTTGTAGTCACAAATTTTAATTCGTGGATTGTTCACATGTATCTGACACCTATAATAATGGGATTTGCTGAAATTTCCCCTCTTTCCCCCGGAGAGTCAGGAGGCAAAAACACTCCTGAAAGTATAACTCAACTCCATATTATTTCACGGTGGAGAAATTGCACATGGGGAGACTAGACTTGAGTTAAGGGGAAAAAAAAAATCATTTTCAGCGATTTTTTAATATTTGATTATCGGGGGGGGGGGGAAGAGAATCGATTTCTGGACTTAATTTCGCATATTCCGGATTTTTGAGTAGAGCTGTACCAAAAATGGTACAAAGATCATTGAAAACAGCTATGCGTCTTCTTTAGGATATTTCCAAAAACCCAATTTTGTTTTTTTGTGATCTTCAATTTTGTGGGGCGTTGCGAGACGGCAAATTCAAGACCCCTCTTTCAGCGCTAAATCTGTTCTGTCAAAAACACTTTTGTAAGTATAACTCGACTCCAAATTATTTCACGGTGGAGAAATTGCACATGGGGAAACCAGACTTGTCTAAAAATAAAAAAGACATTTTCTGCGATTTTGGAATTTTTGATTATCAGGTGGGAGGGGGGAAATTGATTTCTGGGCTTAATTTCGCAAATTCCGGATGTTTGAATAGAGCTGTATAAAAAATGGTACAAAGATATTGAAAACAGCTATGTGTTTTCTTTAGGTTATTTCCACAAACCTAATTTTGTTTTTCGGTGATCTTCGATTTTAGGGGTCTTACGAGACGGCAAATTCGAGACCCCTCTTTTAGCACTAAATTTGTTCTGTCAATCTATGGGAGCTAAGGTGACAAATTTTGGTGCTTAAACTGTTTATATGTATCCAGGGACTGATTTCTCACGGAGCAAATGGGCCAGCGCCCGGGAGCCCATCTATAAATGGGTCCCTAAGTCAGCTGTCTTTTGAAATTAAAAGCATTTTTCATGTATACAAAATGCATTTTGAATATTTTATGATCGAAGGGGTTCCCAGTTAATAATTCTGCCCTTCCCCTTTTGTAAGTCAGTCCCTGTTTGTATTCGACACCTATTATAACGGGATTTTACAAAATCCCCCCTCTTCCCATCCTTTAAGAGCGGGGAGGGGGACATGTTTTCAAACATAAATTTGCTCCAAATTATCTCAGGAAAGCGATTTTTTCATGTGTTGGTTGGTTATGTGTACGCAACACGCACTCTGAAGGTAATTTCTGAAATTACCCCTCTCCTTGGGGCGGGCGGGGAAAAAACACGGTTTCAAGCTGAAATCTGCTTTAATTTACTTTAGAACGGTGAATTTCGATGTGTGGGTGTTGATGAAGTGTACACAATAATGCCTTTTAATGGGATTTTGCAAGCCTTTTAACTTATTCGCGGGGAAGGGAAAGTAAAGAGTGGGTAAGTTGTTGTCGAAGGCAGTGGGGACCCGGATCCTCATGTTGCGAGCAGGAAAAACAATACCGAACACAGCAGGAATTTTCACTTAGGTTTTGATTGATTTCAGTGATTTTTTTAATTTTTGACTTTTTGAGATTTAATTAATAATATATTAGAATTTTGAGAATTCATTTAAAAACCGTGTCCAGCGAAGCGGGCAAAACCTGCTAGTATTGAAAATTTGCATTACCTGAATTGAAAAGAAAAGCATTGTTTTTACGTGTACAAAATTTTATTTATCCTAATTAACTGTAACTATTACAAATAAAGTTTTTAATTTTCAAATTGATTGATTAAAAATATTTTTTTTAAATTTCGTCCCATGCTGCCATAATAAAAATTATAAAAAGAAAAAAAAAAAAAAAAAAAGAAAGAAAAGAAAAAGAAAAAGACGAAAGCGCCACCTGTTGAGTTATAAGTATTAAAATTTGGTACAACTAAATGTAAAATTTGATTTAGAGCTATCGTAATTTTTTTGTCAACAAACAAACATAATAGACTTGTTTGTGCAAATAAACTTACACAAACAAGTGTTTGTAGTTTTTTAAATGTTGGTTTTTAAAGTACAAAATTTTTTTCTATTTGAATGTCAGTTTTTAATGTATTCTAACTGCATCATATATCTATTTGATTCTGACGTAAATCATGGGGCCATTTATAAATTGTTATTTTCACAATTTATGGACTGAAAGTAGCAAGAAACAAACTTTTGCAAGTGTGCTACCCGTAAAAAAAAAAAAAAAAAAAAAAGGTTAATTTATCGAAACTTTATAAACCAAATTAATAAATTTTGAAAATATTTAGTTTTTTAAATAATATTTTTTAAGGTAAGATTGCTTCATTTTTTTCAAAAATAATGTTTTATGTGTATCACTAATTAACCGTTTGAGAGAGATTAAATTACCAATATGAATATATAAAGTGTTAAATAATAATAATAATAATAATGTAATAATAAAAAATATATATATTATTAGTAATTATATACAATATTATTATTAATTTTACTTTCGATGATTACTTTTAAAAGGCTTAAATTAGATATATATGCCTAATACATCGCACCACGTGAACTACTTTCTTTACAATTTATATATATATATATTATAAATTTTAAAGAAAGTTGTTCACGTGAGTGCGATGTAGTTGGCATATATGTCTTGCAATACAATTTAAGCTGTTTTAAAAAAATAGCGAAAATAAAAATAATTAAAGGAATTGTGCTAAACAAAGATAAAATCATGTTATATCCCCCCCCCCCTTTTTTTTAATGGACAAAGAGGAAAGTTTAAAACACACAATTTAAGCATAAAATTAATAATTTGATTGTTTTTGTTTTAACTTTAAAAATTCGTCATGCTTGCATTTTTACTACTATTACTAATTATTACCTATTATTATTATTACGATGTATAAATTTTGCAGTAAAGTTTTCTTTAAAATCTAACCATGTTTCACTTTCTTATCGATCCTTTGATATACACGTTTCTTTAATGACAAACAGCAAATAATTTTTGTTCCAACTAAACTGACGTAATGACGTCTGGATTACGTCACTTTGGTCGTAACAAAAACCATATCTAATAATAGGTGCGGAAAATAAAATGACTTACTTGCCAGTACGGGTAAAAACATCAGAATCCACTTGTAGCACTCTTGGAAAGTTGCCATTCTTTACTTCTTGTCTCTTTTCAGGGAAATATTATTCTTCAGCAATCAATTCATCTCAGGTAAACAAAAAGTTTAGGATATTTATGACAAGTTTTTTGTGTATTTTTGAAAGATTAACATACTACTATTTTAATTCATAAGAACTTTACGCCCAGCTTGTTTCCGTGACCGATCCGGAAATCCGACTGATGAAACTACGCTCTCTGCGGAATTTTTTTCCTTCCTTTTTATTTTCTCTCCCACAATGTTATGTATGAAAAAGTCGTCTGTTTTGCATCACAGACTGAAAGATGGGTTTTTTAATTCGAGATTTAGAAGGCGGGGGTGTATAAAGAAAAGAGAGAGAGAGAGAGAGAGAAAAAAAAAACAATGAAGCTATGCAACAAATATATATGTTTATAATGCTTGTTCAGTGCTGTCCTCAACAGACCAATAAAATGAGTTGTTAATGAGATTTAAAGCAGGTGGGTTTATAAAGAGAAATGAGTAAATTAAAATTTCATTTATATTTGAAATTTTAATTATTTTATACGTAGAGTGTTTGAAAAATCTTCATTTCAACTTTAATTTCTGATGATATTCATCTTAGACACATATTGTAAATCGCAAAAATTCGTAAAAAGAATGTTTCAGAAATTTATAAAATCAACTAAAATTTTCAGGGATTTAATATCAAGATTACAGGGCTGAAACATTGACGCAGAACTCATATATGAGTATAAGTTTTAAAAATTTTTCTACTAAATTTCTGTATAACACTCAAATTCGAATAAAAAATTCAAATAACGATATGTGCCTTATACATTTATTAAAAGATCTACAAAATTTCAGCATTGCATTATAAAATAGTCTTCAGTATAATAACTAAAAAAAAAAAAAAAAAAAAAAAAACTGATTTAAACCACTAATTATACTCAAATTACTAGTGAAAAAGATAATAAGTAAATAAATAAACCCATTTAAATTTTATTTTGTGACTAAACTGCCAACAATTTTTCAAACATATTGTTGCTCTCATGACATAAAGACGTAACTCGACAAATTACGATTTTGAGTAAAGCAATTAAAATTTTGTACAACGCAAAAAATCGCGATTTTGAGTTTGACGTTTTTTTTAAAGGCCCAAAATGCTATCCATGACGCGTCAAAGCGGCGTAACTCGGTTCCTATTGTTTGTCTAGTTATAAGGGATTTACTGTTTGTACAGTGCGACCCAAAGGTTTAGACAATGACGTTATTCATCTTTAAAATGTAGAATTATGACATCAGAATTACAAAAACCTGTATATATATTTAAAATATGTTTTAAAATGCTATAATCAAAAGACAGTCGTTTGATTTGCAATAATTTAAATTTTTTTTATAAAAATGAAAATTTGCTTGTCGCAAAAGTTTAGACACGATTATGAGTTTCTGTGAATATTTGCTGGCATATGCAAATTTAAAATCGATGATGTCACAGATTTTGAGTACTTAAGTTCTGCAAATGAACTTGAGTACTTAAGTTCTGCGCTTCGTAGTCGACATGCCGCGAGATAAAAAAAACTGGAGTGACTCCACTCGACTTTCCGAACATTGAGTAATTAACAGTTTTGTAGATAAAGTAAACAAAGAGGAGTTAGTCAGTCTAAGAACGGGATTCAACAAGGATTTATTTAACAAAACAATATTAAGTGTACTTTTTTTATATAGGAATTTTTGCTAGTGTTCGGAGACTTTTGTTACCGACTGTAGGTGTGTATGTATGTGTGTATGTGAGTGAATACGCTAGCGGCTAAACGCTTTGTTCGAATAAGCTGAAAGTTGGTGCGTATATTGTAAATCCCCATAGTACGAACCTTATTGATTTTGGTGAATGTAGCACTTATAGTTTTTTTTTACAGGGACACCAGGAAAAATTCTTTATCATTCTGGCCTATGGGGCCAAATTTTTAAAAGTGTGATAGCGTCTAAACGCCTTATTAATCTGAGAAAAATATTTGTACACATGTTAAAGGTCACATTTGCACCAACTGTATAGATTTTGGTGAATTTAGCACTTACAGTTTTTTTTACAGGGACACAAAGAAAAATTCTTCATCATTATGGCCTATGGGACCAAATTTAAAAAAGTGCGATAGCATCTAAACGCCTTATTCAATTGAGCTGAAATTTTATATGAATATTATAAATCACTTTTGCACTGACTATAAGCATTTTGGTGAATCTAGCATTTATAGGGTTTTACAGGGACACAACGAAAATTTTTTATCATTATGATCTATGGGCTCAAAGTTCAGTAGCGTTAAATAAAACATAGTGTAATATATGGAGAAAAATACTCAAACACTCTATTATGGTTTTCTCTCTTTTGTTTGTTTAACAACTCCTCTTTCTTTACTTTATCTACAAACTGTTAATTACTCAATGTTCGGAAAGTCGAGTGGAGTCCCTCCAAATATTTTAGCTCGCGGCATGTCGACTACGAAGCGTTATTATTTGCAGAACTTAAGTACTCAAAATCTGTGACATCATCGATTTTAAATTTGCATATGCCAGCAAATATTCACAGAAACTCATAATAGTGTCTAAACTTTTGCGACAAGCAAATTTTTATTTTTATCAAAAAAATTAAAATTATTGCAAATCAAACGACTGTCTAATGATTATAGCATTTTAAAACATATTTTAAATATATATACAGGTTTTTGTAATTCTGACGTCATAATTCTAAATTTTAAAGATGAATAACGTCATTGTCTAAACTTTTGCGTCGTACTGTACGCTGTTTGTCATGAGAGTGTGGATATAGCTAGGACTTTTGATGAGAAAATATAAAAATTTTATGCATCACCTGGTTAGAGAGTGAGGAGCATTTTACTCTCCTTATATAACCCCCCCCCTCACACACAAATAATATGTTCTGTGTAAATTCCTTGTTTAATCATATAATATATATAATTTTTATGATTAAAATGTAAAGAATGAGAATGAAAAATAGACAGTCGGATAAATCCCCACAAAACCCCACAAATGCCAATTAGGTCACTAGTTAACTGGAATTAGTTTAATTATTTTTTGTATTTGAACAGTGAAATTATTTTTTAGAATATTAAAAATATTACTTACTTTAATTTTAAGAACATTTAGATTACAAAACCTATATAAACATAACATATAGAAGAAGTCCAGTTCCCTCCGCTTATTAAAATCAAGTTCGTTCTGAGCCAAAGTGATTTTATAAAGCGGCTGATTTTTATATCCTGAACTTAATGTCCCTGAACTTAAGGAAAATATATTACTTCCTTGAATTTGGAAAGAAATTTCAAAAGGTAACGAATAATGGAATTATTAAACAATATTAATTAACTTTTGATCGATAATTAATTACTTGTTCCTTCGATATAAGTAAATTAAACGCATTCCAAGTTCCTATGCGCTTTCCTTTAAGAAAAATCATCATTACTTTACCAAAAGTTCACGTTTTTCTTGTAAATTTAAGATCTTTCCGCTTAAATTTCTTGATTTATAGTTATTTCAAAATAAGAACTGGAAATTGTCTTTTAATAATTAAAAATTAAATATATGTTTATATATACAATACATATGTATATCATTTGCAAACTAAATCAAATTTGTAATTTATTACTGGGCTTTGAAGAATATGTTCCTTGAAATTGTTACCGAGATAAGTTATGGGGCGTGTTTAATTTGTAGCTATGCTGCAAGTGTAAAATTTTTGACAATGAGCGATAACGGAGGGATTATTGTGCTTTAATTTCTTTTTTTATTAACAAAAAAAAAAAAAAAAAAAAAACCTCACTGTAAGTAATTTTTTTTAGTGTGCGTAAATGATATTTTTGGCTTCAGAGGAGATGTTTTTGAGTTTATTAACCGGCGATGCTGATTTATTAAGCGGCGGCTTTAAAAGTGTTTGTATTGATTTGATTCCAGTCCTGGCAATTTGATCAGATTAAGTGGCTGATTTTATTAACCAGTGAATTTATTAAGCGGTGGTTACTGTATATATATATATATACATATATATACACACTGAGGGGACAAGAGTCAGGAGATAGCAGTATGAAAGTATACAGATGGAAGCAGTATAACTTACGAAACGTATAAATGCGCAAGGTATTTCATCCGCAGCTTTCATTTGTACTCAAGTAATTCATGTGAAAAGATTTCTGACGTGATTATTGCCGCACGACTGGATTTAACGGACTTCGAAGGCGAATGGTAGTTGGTGTTAGACGCATGTCAACATTCCATTTCGGCAATCGTTAGGAAATTCAGCATTTCGTGATACATAGTGTCAAATGCTGAGAATATCTAATTTCAGGCATAATCTCGCACCATGGACAACGTAGTGGCCGACCTCGTGCACTTAATGACCGAGACCAGGGGCATGTGTGTAGACTTGACAATGTTAACAGACAAGCAACACTGCGCGAAATAACTGCAACAAAATCAATGTGGGACGAAGACGAATGTGTCCGTTAGGACAGTGTGGCAAAATTTGGCTTTAATGGGCTATGGCAGCAGACGACCAGCTCGAGTGCCTATACTAACAACACGGCATCGCCTGCAGCGACTCTTCTGGGATCATGACCATATCGGTTCGACTCTAGACGATTGGTAAACCGTGGCTCGGTCAGATAATCACGATTTCACTTCGTAAGAGCTGATGGTAGGGTCTGAGTGGGGAGTAGACTTCACGAACCTACGGTCCTAAGCTGTCAACAAAACGCTGTGCAAGCTCGTGGTGGCTCCATAATGGTGTGGGCCAACTTTACATGGAATGGATAAGGTCCTCTGATCCAACGGAACTGATCGTTGAATGGAAATTGTTATGTACAGCTACTTGGAGACAATTTGTCTCTATTCATTGACTCTATATTCTCAAACAACGATAGAATTTTTATAGACGACAATGCACCACGCCGACCGGCCACAATTGCTTGAGATTGACTTGAAGAACATCCTGAACAGTTCCAGCGAAAGGTTTGGCTACTCAGATCACCTGACATGAATCCCATCGAACATCTATGAGATATAATCGAAAGATCAGTTCTTGCACAAAATCTTGCACCAGCAACACTTTCTCAATTATAGGCGGCTATAGAGGCAGCATGGTTCAATATTTCTGCAGGGGACTTTCAACAACTTCTTGAATTCATTCTAAGTCGGGTTGCTGCACTTTGCCGGGCTAAAGGAGGTCCGATATGATATTAAGAGGTTCATATGACTTTTGTCACCTCACTGTATATACTACATTAAAAAACTAAATTAAAAAATTATTTTTTTAAACGTAGCAAAATAAAGAATAACAGAAGATTAAATGCTACCGAAAGCCAAAATAATCAATAAGATATAATTTGTAACTAAATTAAATTTCTAGTGAGAATAGTAGATCTTTAACGAAAACAGTTAAAACATATAACCTTATTAATTAAGCTAAATTAAATCAATTCACAAAAAACTTACCGTAACTTATTCTATAATATGTTCATTGATTTCCCATATATATATTTGTATATAAGGGAATAAAAGTGAAGTTATGTAATAAAAAATTAAGGGTACTTTTTGTAGTTTAGTGAAACTGATGATATCAGAAGACTGAGCAAATATATTGTAGTGAAATTTAAATAGAGTAAGTTAAAAAACATGAGTAAATTAGTATTTAATATTTAATTTGCATTTGTTTTTTAAATTACTAAAAAGAAAAAAAAATTTTTTTTTCATATTAACGAAATTTTAAAACAGGTATGAATCTGTAATTGTTTCGTCTTGGCATGACATTTTTTAAATACTAAATAAAACTTTTAAAAATGTAATAAATATAATTCATCGAGAACAATTCTAATTAAATGTAACATTTTTCCTTTATCTGTGGGTTTTATTCCCCCCCACCCCCCCACCCCCCAAAAAAAAAAAAAATTGTTCATTTAATTTTTATTTTCTTTGTGTTATATCATATGGAAATGCTAATTGAAGTTTAGTTAAATTAAGTTCTAAAAAAATTTGGAGAAAAAACAAAACCTTTATTTTATTATTATTATCTTTTTAGTTGTGATAAATGTTGAAAAATAAATAAATAAAAATAACTTTTGCGAAGTGAAACTCAGAGCTATTTTATAAAATTAATTTATGAAATAATTATATACTATTAATAAATTATATAGTTATTCTAAAAAGAATTTAGTTTTCGGTAAATTATATACATATGCATACTTTAAAGTTGTGTAAATAAATTTTCAATATCTTCTAAATTATATTATATATATATATATATATATATATACAAAAAAAAAAAAACCTATTAGCATAGTGCCCACAGTTTTCTATATATTCAAAGAATGCAATAATTTATTAATTTTATCAAACCATTGGATTTTATTATTTTCTAGTTTTTAAAACAATTATCTTTATCATAAATTTCAAGGTCAATATAATCACATTAAAATCAATAAAAAAAAACTTTTCTTTAAAAATTTCAGTACTTTTGTTAAATATATTGTTCTTAACTAAAGGGGAAGTTTAATTTGCTCGACCTAATCAAAAGTTTTGTGCATCTTATTTTCTAGTATTAGTTTCCAAACAAGGAACTAACGCAAAGCATATTTGTAACTAAATCTATAAAACTCTTGTTATTTTAAAGGCTTACAATTTAAGATAAACTTTTCTCCCTCATATGTCAGATGCATTTCAGTCGCTATGGTAACAGAGTTTCACGGAGTGAATCAATGCAAAGACTGTCGCCACTGGCAAAATAAAAATTGATTTACATATTTAATCAGGTGTGAGAAAAGTTAAAATTATTTTGAAAAATCGGTATTAATTTATTAAGGGGATTTACACCAAAGTCTTGAAAGAAAAGTTTGATTGCATGAAATATCTAATAATCTATATATTAATAGGCAAGCATAAAATTTGTGGTACACTTTTAACATATTAATTATGGGGGTAGAAGGTTGAAAATGGTATTATTCGAAAGGTATGATTAGCCAGATGTGCAGAATACAAAAATTATTTTCTTACGACGTCAAGAAGGTATTTAAAAATACTTTTACTTTTTATCCATTTTTCCATTTTATACACGTATTCTTTTACATGAAAAAAAAAAAAAATATATATATATATATATATATATAATAATAATAAAGTAGAAAGTTGTTAAATTTGGCAATTTCTGAAAACTCAAATAAAACCATAGACATTGTAATTTGTATAGATGTAGCATCACTATACTCTCCACCACAGATTTTTTATTCTAAGAGAAAAAAGCCCTTACATGGTAGAAATTTGAGTGAATGAGTGGTAGATCGAAAGTTTATACTGTTGAAAATATACGCAAGTTAAGAAAGGATTTGATTTATGAGAGTTCTAACTTTTTTTTCTAATTCTTATAAGATCTAATTTATTTTTTCTTTTTCTTTTTATGATTTACGTCAGCTCTAATTTGAAGATATATTTTTAATCAAAAACATAAGGCATTCCAATTAACTGAAATTGACTACTTATTAAAAAAAAAAAAAAAAATAGATTTATTACTATACGCAAGCGAAGTGATGACGTCACTGATCGTCCGTGGGGCCAAGCAAAAGATTTCCTATGTTAATCGTCCATTGGATTTTTTTTTTCTTTTTTAAACATTAAGGAAAATTATCTCCCGATTTCAATCCTTATATTTGGGTATAGTTATATATAAGTTACTGTCTGTGTGTGTTAGATTGAGTTATTTTTTCTGTAAAATTCATAAAATTTTAATTTTTAATTTCAAAACTCTGGAAAAATAAAATGACAGACTTCCATTTTCGAATATAAACATAAACATTTAATTTTAATGGAATGAGATTCATTTCAAAGGAACAGATTTGATATCTGCCGTCCTTGGCGGAAAACAAAATAAAATAAAATAAAACAAAATAAAAGATCGCCAAATTATCTAGCGAAAATATTCAATTCATTTCAAAAATCGTGGTTATTTTAATAACGATCAATTAATAATATGAAACAATATTTTATAGAATATATATATATATATATGTGTGTATTACGAAAATATACATTTGGCATGTATGTTTTCGTATTACGTTTTTGATCGCCAAATACACAAAAGACCAAGGACGAACAGATATCAAATATATGCCTATTTTGTTCCCAGAGTTTTGAAATTTAAAATTAAAATTTTGTCAATTTGACAGCGAAAACTTAATCTAACACATGTGCACGATGACTAATTTTTAATTATACCCAAATATGGGAATTAAAAACGGGAAATAATTTTCCTCAATTTTTAATAATTTTGTACAAAAAATCCAATGGACGATTAATATAAGGAAATCTTTTACTTGGCCCCAACGACGGTCAGTGACGTCACACTTCGCTTGCGTATGTCTTCTACATATATAAGTAGAAAGTTTAAGATTTGGAAAAACTTTTGATTTCTGGTTTTCGATGAATTTACGCATTTTGAGATTTCCTTGCATTTCAATTAACTGAAATTGACTTTCAGAAAAATTTTAGATTTGCGGTTTTTGATGAAGTTACACGTTTTGAGATTTTCTGAACAATTCGACCATTTTTAGAAAATGTCTGTCTCTTTGAGTTCCAATACTGTACTTAATGAACTAATGGACTTAATTTAACCGAATTTGATATTTGATTGGACCGTGGTTTGAATTGGTGCCGATTAGCTTTTGGGCTATATCACCGAAATAGAGGCGCTTCCACATTGCGATTTCCTCTCATTTCAGTAAAGGCTCAGCATCTACAGTATATAAAACTTAGAGAAATATATTCAGTAAAACTCTGCTGATTCACTTTGGATGCATATCTACAAACAATTGGCGCAGCTGTGCTGCAATTATAATTCCGTTTACGAGAAAGCTGTTACTTTGTATTGCTTTGCAAAAAGGTGGTCGCGTTTCGACCACTGGGCGATACCAGTATTTATAATAAGGTATTTCATAAAATCAGAAAAGAAGATGAAAATTTAATTTCTGGGAGCTAGTTGAGTAGACACTTCGGATAGAATTTTCGGTGAATTTTTTTCTTGTTCTTTATATACCTAGATATAGATTTTTAGGCTTTCATGTTTTAGTTTTAAGTGCGCTCTTTTTAGATCCGATCAAAAAACTAATTACAATGGGTACAAGATTGTTCTATTCCTTTGATTCGTAGCACTTTGAAAGAACCAAGCTTATTTTACATTAAAAAATTAGTTAGTTAGTCTTAGTTAGTCTTAGTTTCATATGATATGTTAAAAAAAAAAAAAAAAAAAAAAAAAAAAAAAGAAAGAAAAAAAACTAATAAAATTTCTATTTTACTTTTTCATTTCTTGCATTGAATTTATTCTATTTTAGTTATTCTCTGAATTTTTAGTCGTTTTACATGCTTTCTTGTTTAATGCGCGTAGTAATTTAAAAATTACCAACTTTCTGTTATTATTACTATTATTTAATACAATTTTTGCGAAAAAAACCCTTCTTTTTAAATACTTCAAAAACTAAATTAAAAATCAAGTATATCAGTTTTGTCTTCTTATCATTATCCACCCTTAGATTGGCATGTTCAGATCACCTATATATTCCGTATCATGCAGTGTTAAATTCTTTTGTAATCTCTTAGTAATAGTTATCAAAAAAGTTTTTGAGCTGTTGTTTATTTCATATTTGTGTAAATACAAACGAAAGAAAGAGCTAGAGAAAGGAAGAAAGGAAACGAGAAAAAGAGAAAGAAAGAAGGGAGAAAGAAACGGTGATAGAAAGAAGAAAAAGAAGTCGAAAGAAAAAAAAATAAAAAAAAGGAAGAGAAAAGAGACAGAGAGAGAAGTCGGGGAGTACACTGTAAAAAATCGGTCCTTAAAAATAAGTATAAATTGTCTCAAAATAGTCCCGAAACAATATATACTTAAATTTGAAAACCCATGTACTCATTTTTGAGTACATTGACATGTCAAACATGGGGATACTGGGATTCTTATTGGTCAACCCATTTTTGAGCATGTCAGTATACTCAAAAATGAGTACGTGGATTTTCAAATTTAAGTATATATTGTTTCGGTGCTATTTTGAGACAATATGCACTTATTCTTAAGAACCTATTTTTTACAGTGTATTAATCCCTCGCATACGACTTTAAAATTCGAAATATGTAAACTACCCCTAATATTTTATTTCAAATATTGTCTTTAATTTTGTAAAATTTTGTATAGTCTTGTACTGTCAGCAAATCTAATTAAATAAATTGATTAAATAAATATATATATCGGATGTCATGTTGTAAAATTTAAACTGGCTGTAAAAAAAAAAAAAAATCCCACACATAAAACGTTATTTACTAAAGTAAAAAGAAGACAAATTTAGCAATATCTTTTATATGATTTCATAGTAAATGAATTGGGAATTTCATTGTGTATTTTCTTATTGTTTTTGAAAGTGACTGTAAGCACATTTAGATTCATAATTACACGAATGGTTAAATGAAGTAACAGTTACGTAAGATGGTCGGTGCAATACATGAACATCTATGTAACATACGAATGAATAAAAACTATATAAAAGAATATGACTTTAACTTAAAATTCAAATAACATTTTCATTCCGTAAGGTATCTAAATAGCTAAAAAAGAAATTCAGCAACAAAAAGAAAAGATTAAAAAGGGGAGGTTTAGGATGCCTTTTTGCTGTCATCTTTTGCACATTGAGACCTACCAAACAAAGCGAAAGAGATAATTTATTTATTTATTTATTTATTTTTTTTTAATCTAGTATTTAAGTGTATGAAAAACATCTTTGAATATTAGAAGGAGACTTGGCGCTGGATTATTAAAACCAGTAAAAACTACAACGTCAGTAATGCCAAAGAAAAATGTTTGGGAAGCAAATATCCAAATATTGCTTCCCAGATGTTTTTCTTTGGCGTTTCTGACGTTGTAGTTTTTACTGGTTTTAACATCTTTGAAGAATTTGCTTAAGTTAAAAAGTAAACGGAAAACAACCGTAAAATTTATACATGTTAATTTAAAAGTGCCATATTACGGCTGATTATTTTACTCGCTGCATGTATGAAAAAAAAAAAAAAAAAAAAAAAAAAGTGACATTTTTGTCTAAGCCAACTGAATAGAAAATTCTGAAAAGAACAAACAATTAACAGAACACGTATTTATTTATTATGCCATAAATGATTATTATATTTTTACATAATCACAAACATATTTGATAAGCATACTCAACTTAAAACAATGATTATTATTGAAAAATGCAGTCTAATTTTGAAGAAAAGCTAAATAATAATTATTGTCATATATTACTTAAAAGATAACTTAAAAAATTCACAAATAATGTTTTCACAAACATTCAATTTCCAAATTTATCTTTTTTAGATGTTACATGTTCTGCAAACATGTTACTTCTACACGATTTCCACCAAACATTGGCACAAAGCTAAGCGTTGAATTTCGCTATTTTACACATAACGCTGCGCTTGTCTAATTCTACAGGAAGACATGGTGGCACATAACACATTTATACACCATTCAAAATATAGATACATTATGTACAAATACTATATACATTAACACAAAAAACAGCAGAGAATTAAAAAAAAAAAAAAAAAAAAGATCAATTTAATGAAATATATACGTTTTCTGTAGTCATAAAGTTAATTATTTTAATCAGGTCATTTCTCTTCCCAAAAATTCCCTTAAAAACAGTATTAACATGATAAGATCTTAAATAAATCATATTTGTACAATAAATCAGCAGGTATTTTAAAAGTTTCATCGTGATCAGCAAGATAGTTTCATGCAAAATGAATAAATCAGCATTACACTTCATTTATGTAATATTTCTTGATTTAGACAGAGGTCGTATTTCCCGCCCATTTTTCAGTACACTTTCATGGATGAGAAATTTCTGCCTTGTTTTTTGCAACCACTATTTTTATAGAGCAATTTCTAGTCTATTTAATCATATCACATTGCTATAAAAATATGATAAAACTTTCGGTATGAAAATAGTGGTAGGAAGAAAGAAAGAAATGTCTCAGCCATTAAAATGTCCTGAAAAAAGACGGGGAACTACGACCCCTGTTTACTTTAAATAACTTAGAATGTATTTTCTGAATTTTTAATATTTATTACCTTTTAGATGGATTCAACTTTTAAACAATTTGTTTATGCACATTTGGGTTCATAAAAGGTCACATCCGCGTATTATATTTATCATAAACAAATACTGGATGATCCAGTGTAAGAAAAATATTAAAACTTAATAATTGCAAAGTAATATTGAAAAATGACACTGATGCGAAAGGAGGTAGTAAAAAACCAGAAAGTTTGTGTAGTAAAATGAATAACCAATGTTCAAGTAATTCTTTGAAAAAACAAAAGACGATATTGTCAGAGGACAGATGAGATTCATCTAATTTATTATTGTTTAAAAACTATTTTATAAGCTTTTAGGCTAAATAAAAGCACCTTTACAACTTATTTCTTTTAAAATCACTAACTATTTCATCCTTACTCTTAATTAGAGCTTCCTTTAAACGAAATAATCACCTAACACTGAAAATGCGTTGTGACTCTTCTTTGCAAGTCAATACACAGTAGTCTGTTTGTGAGTTTACAGCTTTCTACAATTTAAAAGTCCTGTTATATTTTAGAAGAAAATCGTTAGCAAAATTATATTTGATGTAATTTCCAGACAGTATCTTTCACTTACTGGATAGTCCCTGTATGCTACGGTTATAGAAAGATTGATGCGCTTCTGTGTGATAAACTGTAGTTTGCTGAATACTTCGGATTGTCATACATTGTTACACCATGTATGACACCAATATTATGAGAATGAGATGACTACTGAAAATGATGTTTGTAAAAATTATTATTATTATTATTATTATTTATTGAGAATTTGGATTAGTTCCTATTAATTCTAGGGATATGGATATACTATCTCTTTAATTCTTAAATTATTGATATTTTAAAATTTTCCTGACATTTCGGATATTTAACACCGTTTGTTTATTTATTTATTACAAAACGTATTAAAGTGCACTGATAGTATCAGAAGTCATTTTCAATATTTTGTTTTGTGATTTCTGTATAATAATTGTATATATTTGTATTGCATGATATTGTATACCTTTTTATTGTCGGTTTGAATTTACATTTTCAACAGTTCAATGTCATACAATCGGTAACAAAAGTGTCCGAACACTAGCAAAAATTCCTATGTAAAAAAAGTAGAGCCAATACTGTTTTTTTAAATAAATCCTTGTCGAATCATGTTCTAAGTCAGTCTAATAACATGATTCGATAAGGATTTATTTAACAAAACCGTATGAAGTGCACTTTTTTTACGTAGGAATTTTTGCAAGTGTTCGGACACTTTTGTTACCGACTGTACGTATAGATATGCGTTTAATATAAATAGCTCAGTTATTTAATAATAATATAAAATTATCAATAACTTAATATTCATATAAAATAGTTTTAAAAGAATGGAGTGAATTAGTGAAATACAAATACAATAAAAATACCTATGAAAGGACAACAACAACAACAATAAATAAATAAATAAAATAAAGTAAATTAAATTAAATCAGTACAAATTATGTCTGAAGTACTAGTGTTTTTAATGCAAATTTACTTTGCAAATCATGAAGAAACATATGCAGAATTTTATAATTTTTATATATTATGTTATGATTAAAAAAGACCAAACAAGTACTTTTCCATTTCTTGATCTACAATTATGTTTCATTAAGTTAAACAGTGTTTCACCAGTAGGGTAAAATAAAATGGAACTCTTTACTATGAACTGAAAAAAAGAAAATAAATTAATTAATTAAAAATGGAAAACTTTTCAAAGTATTTCATTTTCATGAAATACTTTGATTTGTTATGATTTATATTTAAAAATCAGAATTAATTATGTCTGAAATAATAGTGTTTTCAAGATAAATTTATTTGCGGATCATGAAGAAACTTATACAGAATTGTATAATTTTATACATCGCACTATGATTAAAAAGACTACGCAAATACTTTTTCCTTACATGATCTATAATTATGTAATATTATTTTAAGTAATGTTTCACCAGTATGGTAAAATAGAAAGGAACTGTTTACTATGAACTGAAAAAATAAACAAATAAATAAAAATTAAAAACTTTTCAAAGCATTTCCAAATTAAAAAGAAGAAACTTTCATTCCATTTTCTGTATTCAAAAGAAATGTTAAATCTGCGCTCTATAATATATATTTTATCTTTCTTTCGAAACATACAGAGATGCTCTAGTTAATTCTATTATGACAATATGGCACTATCAGGGAACATTCATTCTTCATATTGCAGTTGTGCATTCAAACTCTTTTTCAATTTTCGCCATTAGCTGCTCTTCAGTCAAATCGTAGCTCGGGGTTTTCAAAAACGGTCCTTGATTAGAAGGAGCAGACCTAAGAAATATAAAAATAACAGAGGTACTGTAAATTCTTATAATAAGAACGATAATAAGATATGTAGGACATACTCTAGATATACATCATACTACTTTAAATTGTTATGTATAAACTTTTTTTTTAGAACGCTGGTTTAAATTAGATGGTTTTTGGCAATTGATGAAAATCTGAAAAAAATCTGATAGATAGATTTTTTAAAATTGATAAAAAAGTTATTTTTCAGAGAAACTGTACAGTCGGTAACAAAAGTGTCCGAACACTAGCAAAAATTCTTATGTAAAAAAAGTACACTTCATACGGTTTTGTTAAATAAATCATTCTCAAATCATGTTCTTAGTCAGTCTAAGAACATGATTCGATAAGGATTTATTTAACAAAACCGTATGAAGAGTGCTTTTTTTTACATAGGAATTTTTGCTAGTGTTCGGACACTTTTGTTACACTGTAAAAAATTTTGGTTCAACGTTGAACCAAAATATGGTTCAATGCTGGGTGCATCCATATCATGGTAAAACCTGTCTCCATAACATGGTACTTGCTTTGAGCCATACTTTGGAACTACGTTGAACCATGTTTTGGGAAAAAGTTGAACCATATTTTCAGAAAAGCAAGAACGATGTTTTGAGAAAATGTTGAACCACATTTTCAGAAAAGGAAGAACCATGTTATGGAGACAGGTTTTACCATCATATAGATGCACCCAGCATTGAACCATATTTAGAACCATATAGAATAGTTTTTTTCCTGCTGTAAAGTCTTTTCCTGTAAGTCTTAAAGCATAAACAGTAATAATATTAATATTATTAGACTTGTTAGTTTTTTTTTTTTGAAGATGAAAATCCTTTTGAAAAACTACAGTTGTTGCGTTTTATTACGAAATTAGAGCACGTACCAAATATTGAATCTTCAATCAATGTTAGTTCATTTTTCAAACAACCTGGACAACACAATATTGCAAATACAGATATTAAAATCTCTATATCCATCACTCGATTTCCACAAAGGTCAATAAAATTTGAGTTTTTAGCTAAAACAAGATCCTTTTTGTCTTCAAGTTTCGAGGAACTTGCAGTTTTAACATTACTGAAATCATCAGAAGCGATGTTCTTTCTTTTCGCAATATTATGCTGATTTCCGGCAAATTTTCGCTTTTTTGAGAGATATGTTTTGCATTTACCCATTCTTTAAGAGCTTTTTCAAACAATGTAAAGTGATTTTTAATTTAAAAAAAAAAACTTTTTTCTATAAGAAATATCTAAAAGAAAACCGAACAAAATAGCGGCAACGCGATGTAAACAAATAAACTGAAGATCAAGACTCAAAAGTTGAATTGTTGCTAGTTTTAAGACGATAAATTAATAATAAGGAGCCAAGGAGTTTTGAAAAATAGTGTAAAAATATCATTTAAACTTCTAATAAAAAATTAATAAACTTTAAAGTCGAGAATAAGCGGAAAAATTTGCTTTTTAGGACAACTTCCGGTTTAAAAGTCTAGCTTTCGGTTTCATTTTTGGCAGACGCGATGTTTTAAATTGGCAATAAATTGTTTTCTAATTGACGTAGAGACAAAAGGAAAACTGTTTTAGAAAGAAAAAAGTCCAAATTTTATAAACACACACACACACACACACACAAAAAAAAAAAAAAAAAAAAAAAAAATCCCCATTTTGACGAAAATCGATGTTTTTAAAATAGTCGGTCACATTAACATTTTTAAAGTTTGGCTCGTCACTTTCCTCTAAAGATGCTTAAGAGAATATAATAATTTGTTGATGTACTTTAATCTCAGACATGTTATGGACTAACAGCAAAAAAAGCTGAACTTTTTATGTCCTTCTTACAACATGCAACTAATGGTAATATTATATAGTTGATTATTACTTTTATTGCCTCCATACACTAGACATCCAAATTATAAGGTAACTAAAATTCAGAAAGTTGTTTTTGAAGTATTTATTAGGACTACCAACATATTCATTGAAAGACAAAAAAGCTGAAAAGTAGCACGTCTGTTTAATTTAAAATTAAACATTTTATAGTACTAATTTTAAAAGCATTTTTATTGAGATAAATAATTAACCTTATTTCCCAATAATGGAAACCGTAATATTAAAACATAAGTATTTGCTAATGAATTATTATATTAGGGATGCAAAATAAATAATTAAAATAATAACATTGAAAAAGCAATATCTGAAGCCTAACTTAGATTTAAAAGGCTAAGTAAAGCTTATTACTAAGGTTAGTTATATAATTAGATAAATTATATATTTAATCTTATTTCTCAATAATAGAAACAGTAATATTAGAACATAATAAGTATTTGCAAAATTAGAACTTAAGTATTTATTATTAGGGATGCAAAATAAATAAATTAAATCAAAATAATAACTTTGAAAAGGCATTATTTGAAGGTTTACTTAGTTTTTACTGGTCTTTAAGGCTTTTATTGATAAGTAATAGTTACTTTTCTCAAATATTGAATACGCTTCTGACTAAAACGAATAATATTCTGTAAAAGAAATTATTTATGAAAACGTTTGGTCTCGCTCTCGTGAACATAAATTCGAGAGACAATAAAACAGAAAAATGTACAAACGTAAAATGTATAAATATATAATATATATATATATATATAAATGTATAAATGTATGTGTTCTAAAATGTAAGAACAGAAACTGATCCTTATATCATATATCTAAAAAGACTACACAAGTGTGTACGTTAAAATTTGAATTAAATATTTGATACGCAGAACTTCTATAGTGAGAAATATGTGAAAAAGATAACTGCTGTTATCGCGCCCAGTACAGAACAGTGCATTTTGTTGAGTGGAAAGCGGAATGAATTAAAAAAAAAAAAAAAAAAAAAAAAAACGAGATAATTATTTTTTTTTTTCAGATGAACATTATCAATTCGTGTAAGAAAAGTAATATTAACAGAAATATAATAAAAAATATGCTACATACCTGAAACATCTTTCTGAAACTATCTGAAACTTTCACAAAAGCAACAACAAGAACAAGTCGTCTCGTGATAAGTCACGTGAGCAGCGGAGCAGGCTTTTGAGCGAGCATGCGCAAAGCGGTGTTCTGGACTAAAGGTATTCCCATGGGTGGGTTAAACTTTGAACCATGTTGAAAGTTGAACCATGATCACATTTTTCGAGAAAGCAAGTGTTCCATTGTTTGCAATTTTCTCTTAGCTAGACCCATTCGCTGGTTCAACGTTGAACGGAAATTTTTAAGAGTGTACCCATTGTATGTTCAAATTTTATAATTTGCGTGTTGGTTGCCTTCCAACTGATCTTAGAGAGATTACATGATTTCTGGATTGGAATATAAAATAGGTAAAATAAAAATCGCAAATTTTCAAACGATTAACAAAAAAAAAAAAAAAAAAAAAAAAAAAGGGGGGGGGGCTGTAAATATTGATTATATGAAGTCACAGACTAAAAATCTATTATTATGTTGAAAATTACAGATTTTAGAAAAATAATATTTTATAGCATTCAAGGTTGGCTTTAGCTTGTTTAATGAGGATGGTTAATAGGTATATTTAATGTTATTTATTTTTTGCATTTAGCATTTTTTTTGCATTCAACCAATACCCGTGATGAGATATTGAGTACTGTATGCTTTCATTTTTTTTTTAGATTTTGGTTACCTCCTTTTCTTTTTTAATTAAATCTTCTACCTCTTTATGTGGTATTTTTCATTGCTTTCTGAGAAATGCTTGAAAAGGTTTTCATGTATATGCAGTTAAACTTGATATTCTTATTTGCTGATATGGAATATTTATTAAAGCAAAATATTTACAACAATAAAAATAATGTTTTAGCTCTATAAAGAAGTGTTTTGCACTTTATTTGTAATTTCCACTGTTCCCTTTTTTACGTTAAACTTATTTTACTAAATAAAATAGCATCGATATACGCAAATACCTATAATGATAGAATCTTTTTAAATTAAGAGGTTTCGATTTAAAAAATCTTGCATTACAACATAGATATTCGTATCTAATTCAAAAAAAGGGACGTATGTATCACAAATTAAATCTGGATATTAATATTTTACTTGTGATCAAAGCATAATCAGTATATTTTGAGAACTTTGTAAAATTTCTGCCTTTGTTTTGAGATTTTCATTATTGTTTACATATTAAATATATTTACATATTTCCCCCCCCCCCCCAACATAAAATGAAATATGCTTTCACGCGAAAAAATAAATAAATAAATAAAAAATAAAAAATAAATTTGCTCCTGCACATGAAAAAATGAAAATATGAAAATGGAGTAAAATAATAATAATAATAATAATAATAATATACCTCGATTTTAGATTTTTTACTTTCCGAACACTATAGTAAGGAAAGAAATGTAATCATGTCAAAAATCCGAATTTAATATTTTGATGTTTCTATACGTTTCGAGGTCCCCTGAGTCCATTTTCACTACTTTTACGATGATGTATGTATGTGTGTGTGTATGTATGTGTGTATGTGTGTATGTAGGTGGGTGTGAAAGTGTGTGAGTGAACACGCTAGCGTCTAAACGCTTTGTTCGAATAAGCTGAAAGTTGGTACGTATATTGTAAGTCACCATAGTACGAACTCTATTGACTTTGGTGAATCTAGCACTTATAGTTTTTTTACAGGGACACCAGGAAAAATTCTTTATCATTATGGCCTATGGGGCCAAATTTTTTAAAAGTGCGATAGCGTCTAAACGCTTTATTAATCTGAGCAAAAAATTTGTACACATGTTATAGGTCACAGTTGAACGAACTGTATAGATTTTGGTGAGTTTAGCACTTACAGGTTTTTTTACAGGGGCACAAAGAAAAATTCTTTATCATTATGGCCTATGGGGCCAAATACTTAAAAGTGTGATAGCGTCTAAATGCCTTATTAATCTGACCAAAAAATTTGTACACATGCTATAGGTCACAGTTTCACCAACTGTATAGATTTTGGTGAATTTAGCACTTACAGTTTTTTTACAGGGACACAAAGAAAAATTCTTTATCATTATGGGGCCAAATTTTTAAAAGTGCGATAGCATCTAAACGCCATATTCCATTGAGCTGAAAATTTATATGAATATTATAAATCACTGTTGCACTAACTATAAGCATTTTGGTGAATCTAGCATTTATAGGTTTTTACAGGGACACAACGAAAAATTCTTTATCATTATGATCTATGGACTCAAAGTTTAGTAGCGTTAAATAAAATATCGTGTAATATATGGAGAAAAATACTCAAACACTCTCTTATGGTTTTTTCTCTTTTGTTTGTTTAACAACTCCTATTTCTTTACTTTATCTACAAAACTGTTAATTACTCAATGTTTGGAAAGTCGAGTGGAGTCACTCCAGATTTCCCCCCCCCCCTTTTGTTTAAGTAGTATGTTTTTGGCACGGATGAATCGCGCTTGGCATGAAAGCTAATTCAGCATTACATTAAAGAGCTTTACTTATTGATAATCCTGGATATTTTTTTTAATTTTGATGCTGGAATAGATCGGACATTTTTCGCCAAGGGCTCCACTTTCGTAAAAGCCACTTTAAGCCAAGTAGCGCATAAAAAATATAAATAAATTATAATATATTGAAAAACAGAAAAGAAAGAAAAGGAAAGAAAAGGAAAGGAAAGGAAAACGAAAAGGAAAGAAAAGAAAGGAACAATAATAATAATGATAATAATAATAATAATAATAATAATAACATAAATTATGTATTTTTGTCTAAAGTGACGATAACAATTCAGAAGTCGCCAAGAGGAGCTACATTAAGGCTGTGCCATGATCAGGTTTACATATTTCATTATTTATTTTTCTATGTACCAACTACTATTAACTAACTCAACTACTATTAAAACCACAAATTTAATTGTCTCATGCGATAAACGTAGCCGATCATAGCACATTGTAATATTATATTTGGTGTGAAATTGTTGTCATTTTATGGTTGATCGAATAAATCAAATAAATATAGAAAATAACGTGAAAGAAAATGTTATGTACACCACGTATAGTGCTGTTCATATGTAACTGGGATTCAAATATAAAATGGCTATTTCAATTTTTTCGATACTGTCCGTTTTGAAATTTTCATCTGATAATCACCCAAACGGAAGCCCACTGGTAAACTATTTTCACAGGCAATAGGGACAGACACCCGAGAGTCTGCGGATGAGTGAGTCTCTGCCGAAACCAACGGGAAACCAAAGCGGACTTTAAAGCAATTTCATGATTTCTTTAAATTTTATTTTTGTTTGTAAAGCGATATAGAAAAGAGTTTCCTTTAAATAGAGTGATCAGCGAAGCGAGAAAAGCCTTCGTTCATTCACTACCTTCATTGATTTCATGAATTAAAAAATGGTTTCGTTAACAACCTTTGATCTATTGGCACGCAATCAGGCCGAGTTTTGTACATTTCGAGTTTGATTTTGAAATTTTTCCCGTATTCGGAATTCGGTTCGTTCCCGAACCGGGGATTTACTAGTATAATCAGAAAATATTTCATAAATTTCTTTTACAAATGGAATATGACTATTTCAGAAACAATATAAAAACCAATATTCTTAACACAAAATTTCCAAAAGGCACATTATTATTATTGTAATTATTATTAGTTCCCCGTCATACTATAGGTATGGGGAACTTAGGTAATCGTGAAAATTTTCGACCTCGGTATTTTGACTGTTTCACACGTTTTCTGGTGTGAGGAATCCGAAAATAACAAAATTTGTATGGTGTTCGTCTGTAGTGTGTCTGTTAGTTTGTTAGTCCTTTAGTGTGTTAGTCCGTTAGTGTGTTAGTATGTTAGTCTGTGTATACGATATCTGAAGAACAAATAGTCGCAGAGAAGTCAGATTAGTTTTTAAATATTGCTTTCGAAACTGGCAAGAATCCATTTTTGAAGAATCATTTGCAAGAATCATTTGCAACATTCGAATTAAAAAACTTCGTAAATTATTAGAAATTTACGATTTTCTTAACATGGGAGAATATGGCAAAATTTCACTTAAACGTGCATTAAATGGAAAATGTTTACTATAAAATTGCAAGATAAGTTTTAAAATAACAGTTTTGATGCCAGAATGAACATCATGAACGATAAACATGCTACTTCGAAAATTTCGCAAGTTATTCGGAATTTACGAAATTCTTAACATGGCAGAATAGGGCAAAGTTTCACATAAACGTCAATTTTTAGGGATATTTTCATCGTAAAGATGTCAGATCACTTTTTAAATATTATTTAGGATACTGGCATGAATATTATTGACTATGAATTTACCAATATAAAAATTTTGAAAGTGATTGGAAATTTACGATTTACTCAACATGGCAGAATAGGACTCAATTGAGCATAAACGTCCATTTTGAGGATAATAAATGTATCGGACAACTTCAAAATAACATTTATGATACTTGTTTGCACATGATTGACTACAAATATTCAAATAAGAAACTTTCGTAAGTTATTCTTATTTTAAGATTTCATCAACACAGCAAAATTGAAAATTTTCCATATAAATAGGAATTTTGAGGATTGCTGCATTGGAAATAGTAGCATGAAAATTAAACTACGAAATTGATCTTAATAAAATAAATTAACCCGTTAACGCCCAGTGTCCTCATTTGAGGACAGCTAATAAAATGGCACGTATATTTTTTGTTGTTTCTTGAAATGATTTCTACTTTTTAGTGACAGTTTATAGCGTCACTCTAAATGATCCCTGAAAGTTTTAGGTGCCTTTATTAATTATTATTTCATAATTTGGATAGACATTTTATGATTTTTCATTCGTCGCACATATATTTGCTTTTCGCGCAGGTATACTAACTTAAATCAAGTTGAATAACAATATATATATTATAATACCTTAGTTTCGAGATTTTTGTCAACATATAACAAGAAATTAATCTTCTCGAAGTTTTGTAGCTAGAACACTAAACGTCAATAAATGAGGATAGGTTTTAAGTTTAAAACTATCAGAAGAATTGTTTAAGTTAATATATTTTACTGTCAGTTGTCTATATTAATTTGGAAGTGAAATAATCAGCTAATAATATTTTGAAAATTAATTCGGGCGTTAACGGGTTAATAGGTTAGAATAAGATAAATATATCGACGTGAACGGTGGTTAGCCTATTAGGCAGGTATTTCATTCTGTCACTGTATCAAGCGTTTGGTCAAATTCATTTCTCTTAACATAATTATAACTCGCATTAGAAATTTATGAGAACATATATATGATGAGGAACTGGGCAGAGTCCACTTATGTCAACTAGTTATTATTGTTGTTGTTATATCTACAGTATAGCTTTAAAATCCATTTGTAATAAAATAATTAAATAAATAAAATTAAATATTTCATTAAAATTATGTGAAACGAAGCTCAGTTAATTGAAGTACCATTTTTAGCTGTATTCCCCATTTCTGAAAAACATAATTGTAACTTATTTGGAGACAAAACTATGAGGTTTTCCCCTCACTGTAATGTATTTATTTGTAATGTATACAGTTATAAGTAAAAGGTCTAAGTACACAGAACTGTCGTTATGTTTTAATTATTACTAAAATATAACCGAGATTTGTGGAAAAAAATTATTTTTCAATTACAGCCATTAATGTTGAGTTTAAGGGAACCGTAGACTTGAATTATATCCTACATCAGTCACATCTCCAATTCCAACTAGAGGAAGGGGTATCGTAAAGCTTTAATTATTATTAGAAAACAACCGAGATAACTGTATAAATTTTTTTCTGCATATTAATTGATCCAGTGGTGCAAGTTACAGCTATTGATGTTGATTTATTTATTTTAAGAAACTGTAGATTGAAGTAACCCACATCCGCTCTATTTTACGATGACGGCCTTCGAAAGATTAAGAAATGGAGAGTGTGGTGTTGATACGAGGAGTTAAACGCGATTGACTACACGTGCAGAGCCTGATTAAGGGGGAAGCACACATTATCTCCGCTCTCACCGGAATATTTTTAAAATTATTTTTTACTTCATGTCATAGAAATTCCACGCTTTGACGAGGAAATATTTTTTATAAAAAATGAACGGTGTAAAACAATCCAATTTACTCACCGTTATTAGACACCAGAATTCTTTTAAAATAATTTTTAATGAGAATTTTCTGTTTATTATAGGAGGAAAGTATTTGTTAAAAAATAACGGTGTAAGTATAAATAATGTGTGCTTCCCCCTTAATCAGGCTCTGTACACGTGGGTTCAAGGTCTGAGCTGAATGCCCACTGCGGGCTTTTTAAGGAGTCCTAGCCCATATTTAGGCGAGTTTCGAAGAAAAACACGGAAAAATCCGATCTACTAGTCTAAAGAGCGTGACCTAGTGTCGAACACCACTTCTCGTCTACAAGCTTAAAAGCAGAACTGCAGCCACTAGCGAGGCAAGAAATACTGAGAGAAATGGTTAGCGACTATTTAGAGTATTGTTAACAATAACAAATAAAAATTAATGTTCTATCTTAATTTTTAGTAATAACTAAAACAGTACAATATCCTTTCATAAGTTAAAATTTAACCTCTTTTTATTTTAGAAAGATGCAATGACAGGATGCTAGCATTAGAACTTTTCCAAATTTTTTTACTTTTCCCTGATCATTTCTAGCCCTTTTTCCTGACTTTTCACAGAATTATGCCCTTTATTTCTCACGAAAATTTCACAGCATTAGCGAACAATTAGCGATTTAAATAACAAAATTTTTAATATGGCTTATTTGCACAAAATTTGCCGAAATTCCCTGACTATTCTCTGATTTTTCCAGACTCACTTAAATTCCCCGATTTTCCCTGACCAGTGCCACCCTCAATGAGTAGAGGGTCAAGATGAACATTATTTAAAAATATTATATCATCCTATATAATATTCTATCGTTAGAAAAAAAAAAAAATTGCAACAGAACAGACATTTTTGTATATAAATGTCTTATTATTTCTTTTAAAGCGGGACTTATAATCTGCTTTAATTCGAATACATTCATAAAAAACGAAAGGCAATTAGAAAATTCCGTATAACCCCCCCCCCCCCCCTCAAAAAAAAAAAAAAAAAAATTACAAATGCGTATGCGATTGCAACGAGAATAAAAGCTGGGATATTTGAAAATCACGAATTCTATATAACATCGGCAATAGAGGAACTACATTATATAATAGACTTTCTAGAGAATTCTACTTGTAGCTCGGTGGCCAAATGAACATCTATTTTATAGCGCATCCTTTTAAAGTATTGTTCAACACATTACATTAGCATAAAATGAAATTATTTTGAAAAATCCACATTTCTAGTCTCATGTAATCAATTTGAAAGATATACAAAACTTTTCAAAATTTAATGTAATTGATTCTTAATGTGTAGGCTAATTTTCGTACTCTTTTATATCCGCCTTATAAGTACTCATTAGAAATTACTTACAAACCAATTAAGCAAAATCATAGTAATATAAAAGTCATTTTTGTTTTCTTAGCTAGAGTTTAAAAACCCAGCTATTTAAACACAAAATCATTTAAAATTAATTCATATGTCACCAGATTTTCCAAATTTGATAGTCTATTGAAATATATTTCTATAATTCGAAGATTTATATTTCTATATATGTTTTCATGTTTGAAGAACATATATTTGATTATGTATGTTTGAAGAACATATTTTATTCGTGTTGTCTTTCATATTTATTTTTTATTTAACTGTGAAAAAAAAAAAAAAAAAGTTTTTTCGGTTTTTAAAGTTTTGCACCAGTTCTAATTTGTATTTGCTGTATTGCGCCGTGTATTGTTGCTTACATTATTTCGATCCTAAGAAAGTGTTGGGTGATTTTTCAATTTATGATGTTTACGCGGAGTTTCTTCACTATTTTTTTCAGTGAATTCTTACTGCAATTTACTTAAAAATATATTATTCATATAAGTTGGTATTAATTAAGAAAATTAAATTTTTCTACCTTTGAGGAAATAAGTATTAATGTAATACAGAAACATATAGACAATTCATGTTTAAAATATATTAAAACAAAAATATTTGTAATATTTTCACGTAAAAGCGTTGATATATAGTACTAGATAAAATGTATAAAAGTGTGCACTTGTATATGTTTGTCTACAGTTTTATATTTTTGAAACGTATAACCTTCTTTGACAATTGTCAATTTTCATTGCTGGTGGAAACTCAATATATTACTAAACTAGTGATACTTATATTTTGGATTAATATGTTAAAAACTTTGAATAAACGCCATGAAATGCAAAAAACTCGTAACAATTCTTTTGGGTCGAAATAAAATAGGCACGAGTACTGTAAAGAAAGCGGCAACGCATCTATTTAGGTTATAAATTTAATGGTTCAATGTAAAATTATAGATAAACGTATGCAAGTGAAAACTTTTCATATAATTTATCTAGGGCCATGTGTCAAAGCTTTTATGTGAAAATATTATAAACATTTTTGTTTTATTATATTTTGTATTGTTTACTGAATCATGCCTATTTTGGTTGCCTGACAAAGGCTCGTTTTATAGTTTGTCCGCATGACAAAGAGTCGTATATTACTTTTCAATGCCAGTCATCCAATATATTTTTATTAACGAAAATTGAGAACAATTTTAATCACTTGCGTATTATAAAATCAAAGGACTAAATAATGGTTTTGTAAAAGTTCACTTTCATATATATATATATATATATATAAATATTTTTTTTTTTTTTTTTCTGTCCAATGAATACAGTTAGAAATTTTGCGTGCAAATGTTAATTTTTATTTGTTTTGATAGATTTTCGAAACCTATAGGTCGTATGTCATAAAACAATGAATGGAATAAATATAATGAATGTCGTGTGAATTGCAAATTATTTGCTTTAGTTTATTTAAATTATTTTATTTGATTCATAGAAATACACTCTAATTTATTTTCTAAATGTGTTTCGCTCTGATAAATTGAAATCGATATACTTCTACTCCAGTATTAAAATCGCTATTTCTATACCATCAAACCAACTTTTACCAATCGCTATAGTAATAATGATTTATTATGTGTAGACTGCGATTGGCACTACGACTAAAAAAAAAAAAAAAAAGTCAACAGGTTTCTTTTTCTTCTATCGAGAACAAAATGTGCAAATAAAATAATCATTTGTTATTCAAAACTTCTAACGATTTCAAAAACTACTGCTAATATTAACGAGCGACTGATGTTTTTAAAAGAACAATATATTTTCCATATTTTTCAAATTATTGTACAATAGAACCTCGGTTATCCGAGCCCCGATTAACCGAGTTCCGGGTTAACAGAAGTAGTACCGAAAAGGCCACGCGCCGGAGGAAGCGTGGCTTTTGACAAATGGCGTAGATAACTTTGACAAATTTTATTATACATAACTGCATTTTATAATTTATATGTATATGTATATATATGTATTGTATTGTTAACTGAGTACATTCAAATATATAGTATATGTATTATTTTACTTCATTGACTATGTTTTCTTCCATTTTAAACTTTGTCACATGTTTTCCCTTCGATTTACGACAGAGTAAATCATATTATCCGAGTATTATCCTAGATTTCGATTATCCGAGGTAATAGTCCAAGCGGCGGCTGCAAAAAATTGAGTTGATAAAGTACGAAGCTGATTTTTTCCCTATAGATAGAATTCATTGTTACAATGAAAATCTGATAGGGTTGCCTGGTCAAAGCCGTCAAGTTTAAGAGAAACAACCTCACTTCCGGTCACAATTTAAACGATTTTCGAACCCCAAAAGGTATGAAGATGAAACCGGTGCTAAAATGTAGAGATTAATATGCTCTTTAAAATATCATAGGGTTGCCTGGTCAAAACCGTCAAGTTTCAGAGGTTGCCTCGATAATAGGGGTCAAATTTAAACGATTTTCGAACCCCAGAAGTGTGAAGATGAAACCGGTGCTAAAATGTAGAGATTAATATGCTCTTTAAAATGGCATAGGGTTGCCTGGTCAAAGCCGTCAAGAAACAGAGGTTGCCAGGAAAATAGGGGACGTATTTTACGATTTATTTATCCAAGTAAAAAGTGATTTACCCAAGTGTAAAGATGAAACCGGTGCTAAAATGTAGAGATTAATATGCTCTTTAAAATGGCATAAGGTTGCCTGATCAAAACCGTCAAGACCCGGAGGTTGTCTCGAAAATAGGGGTCAAAATTAAACGCTTTTCGAACCCCACAAGTGTAAAGAAGAAACCGGTGCTAAAATGTTGAGAATAATATACTTTTTAAAATGACATAGGGTTGCCTGGTCAAAGCCGTCAAGAAACAGCGGTTGCCACGAAAAAGGGGGGCGTATTTTACGATTTATTTACCCAAGTAAAAAATGATTTACCCAAGTGTAAAGATGTAACTGGTGCTAAAATGTAGAAAATAATATGGTCTTAAAAATGGCATAAGGTTGCCTGGTCAAAACCACCAAGAAAAGAGGTTGCCACGAAAAATGTGTGTGCGTGTGTGTGTGTGTGGGGGGGGGGGGGGGTATTTTCGCGGTTTTATTACCCTAGCATATTTAAAAATGAAACCGTTTATAAAATATAGAGAATAATATTCTCTTTAGAGTATCATAGGGTTGCCAGGTGAAAATCTCGAAAATAGTGGTTGCCTCGGAAAAAAAAAAAAGCTAATTTTGAAGGGTTTTTTATACAATGTGAAGAAAAAATATAAAAAGTATTTAAAAAAGAAAAAATAAATAAACTGTAATGAAACTGTTCTAAAATTTCCCATAAAAACAGCGAATTAATAGTAAAAATTAAAAATGTAGCATGCGGATACAGATAAGAAAATACGACCGCAAAAGTTAACAGAAATGAAGATAATAATGCCCAAGAAACTCATAATAAAAAATTCTGTTAGTATACAAAATAAATAATTAAATAAAAGGAAAAAAAAAAAAAACCCTCTTATTTCAGATTTGCAGCAAGATTTACAAATTTCAATTTCATAAATTAATTCATTGTTATTAAGAAACGCGAAAAATTTATCAATTTTTTAAAAATGTTTTTCGCTTTATTTGTACCCATAATTAATTTGCAGAAGGTATTATTGATTATTTTAATTAGATATAAGAAAAATAATTGAGAAAAGTTTCTAAAATTGACAAATTTTTAATATAACAAAATCGGCACAACCCAATATTTTCGTATGAAATTATAGAAAGCAGCCGCATATATTTCTTCAGGGAATTATCTTCTCAATACTTTGACACAATTTGAATATTTTAAGTATCGAAAAATGGGGAAAAAACGAGCTCGTGAGCTGAAATTAGTTTTATACCGATTAGAAAAAGAATGGTCACGCATAATAATTTAATTTTCTTTATGCTTTAAAATCTCTTATATCATTAAACAAATAAAATAAACGAATATTGAAATTCGCTTCCTTTTCTAAGCTGACCGCTATACCTTGACAGGTTTGAAGCACAATCGTAAGCAAATTGAAAAGTGTTGTATGTTCTACATTTAGCTAGCAATTTCATCTTTTAAATATTAATCATTTCGTGTTTAACCTTTTTAAAATAGTCTTCATGTGTGTTTCACTTTGTGTTAAACACCTTTAATATTTGTTAGCTTTTTGAAGACTGACCGCTATTTGTTTACGAATTTTACCAGGCAAACATATGCCATTTTAAAATAACTCCTACGCTGTACATTCTGGAACCAGCTACACCTTTCAAATATTCATATAATTTCATCCTTATTCATTTTCTTTGTTAATGCTATTCGTATTTTTTTACACTTCGTTAAGAAATCTTCAAAACTCGCCTATTTTTTTGTGGTTGACTGCTTTACTTGACAGGTTTGATCTATTTTCGAGGCAACCTCCGAGTCTTGACGGTTTTGACCAGGCAACCTTATGCCATTTTAAAGAGCATATTAATATCTATATTTTAGCACCGGTTTCATCTTTACAGTTGGGTAACTCACTTTTTACTTGGGTAAATAAATCGTAAAATACTTCCTCTATTTACGTGGCAACCCCTGTTTCTTGACGGCTTTGACCATTCAACCCTATGCCATTTTAAAGAGTATATTAATACCTACATTTTAGCACCGATTTCATTTTTACACTTGTGGGGTACGAAAATCGTTTAAATTTGACCCCTATTATCTAGGCAACCTCTGAAACTTGATGGTTTTGACCAGGCAACCCTATGCCATTTTAAAGAGCATATTAATCTCTACATTTTAGCACCAGTTACATCTTTACACTTGTGAGGTTCGAAAAACATTTGAATTTGACCCCTATTTTCGAGGCAACCTCCGGGTCTTGACGGTTTTGACTAGGCAACCTTATGCCATTTTAAAGAGCATATTAATCTCTACATTTTAGCACCGGTTTCATCTTTACACTTGGGTAAATCACTTTTTACTTGGGTAAATAAATCGCAAAATACGTCCCTTATTTTCGTGGCAACCTCTGTTTCTTGACGGCTTTGACCAGGCAAACCCATGCCATTTTAAAGAGCATATTAATCTCTACATTTTAGCACCGGTTTCATCTTCACACTTGTGGGGTTCGAAAATCGTTTAAATTTGACCCATATTATCGAGGCAACCTCTGAAACTTGACGGTTTTGACCAGGCAACCCTATGCCATTTTAAAGAGCATATTAATCTCTACATTTTAGCACCGGTTTCATCTTCATACCTTTTGGGGTTCGAAAATCGTTTAGATTGTGTCCGGAAGTGTGGTTGTTTCTCTTAAACTTGACGGCTTTGACCAGGCAACCCTATCAGATTTTCATTGTAACAATGAATTCTATCTATAGGAAAAAAATCAGCTTCGTACCTTATCAAGTCAATTTTTTGCAGCCGCCGCTTGGACTATAACCTCGGTCCACATTAGCTCGGATAAGCGAGGCTCTACTGTAATCAAATGTCAAAAAGATATATATTTTTTTTTCTAAGTTAAAAATCACATGATGAATTTAAAGTTAGTAAAATTCAGGGCCTAATTAATGCACGGGCCGCTGCACTTCAGGGCTCTTGACTTGGGGTCTAGAAATTTCTTTTACAGTTAAAAAAAATTTAATTAAAAATACACAAAGATGCTCTTGAAAACCGCATTTTATGAGAATTTTACGTCTGAAAGCAAAAATAAAATGCTTTACGAAAGTAATATTATACTCAAATATACATTTTTGGGTAAAACGGAGGAGAGATTTAAAGCTTTTTTTCAAGAAATGATAAAAACCAGGGGCGGGGGGAATTGTAGGTAAGTGACTCGAATGCTCATCATACTCTAGGCCCACTTTTGGCTCTATCAGGCTCTGGTAAAAGTAATAGAGATACATCTCTGAAAATAATCAGTTTAGAAAATTATCTGTATATAAATGGTTGTTGTATGGTTATACATTCCGAATTTGTTACTTTTATAGCATAAAGTTATATATTTTTTGCTATTTAATTGTAATTATATTTATCGAGGAACATTCTAAGTGTTTATTTTTACATTTATCATACTATGTTAACAGTTTAAAAAGTTTAATCATATTGCTTCTCTTATATTAATATTGTATCGTGTTCAATACTTTTAAGTTATTCTTGCTTCATTTAAATTAATATACAAATAGATATTAAATAATTTTATTTTGCTTCTTTTTTCTTTGTTTATTTTTATTTATTTATTTATTTATTTTTTTTTTTTTTCACATCTAAAATGTCTTTTAATTTATCGTTGAAATCATTGAGTTGTTGGAAATGATAGTGATTTTATATGATCTGATATGTCACTGTCTTAAAAGCAAATTCTTTTTTTTTATTACCCTGCTGCCATAACTGCCCTTAAAAAATATATAGAATTTTTTTTTTTTTTTTTTTTTTGGGGGGGGGGAGGGGGAATTTCAGTGTTATTTTTGTGCATTTATTAAGATTTTCAATATTGCTTGCTTTGTATAAAACTTCATTTCCATATGTAGGTATTTAATGATTAATTCAAGTCTACCTTCTCCGTGTTTGATTTTTATGAGGTTGTATTATTTTCTATATATATATATATATCGCGTTTTTAACAATGACAGGCTGTGGATTTAGGTAATTATTCATATGAAACTTTTGCCAGTTGCCTAATTTCCCTCCCCTTCTTTCAGCTTAAAGTTAGTTTTTCTTTCTTTCTTTCTCTTTCTTTTTTTTTTAATATTACTTAATTATATATAATATATATATATATATATATATATACAAGTATTCAAATTCAAAATAGTTGGATTTGAAAAAAAAAAAAAAAAAAAAATCAACCAAAAAGGAAAACATTTATGAATTTCAAATTCTTCTTTTAATATGTCATTTTTTTTTTTTTTTTTTTTTTTTTTTAGCACATTTTAACCTTCTCAGACGAGCTCTTATAAAATCCTAGAGTGAAGCGTAACAACTGCTGTCACAAAAAAAAAAAAAAAAAAAAAAAAAAACTAAAGTAAATAAATAAATAAATAAAAATAAAAATAAATCTATAATAATAAAGGAAGATGTCTGTCTGTCTATCTGATCATCTATACGTTCATCCCCTACTGAACGCAGAACTACAAAATTTGACATACGGGTGCTCAGAAGCCTGCCCGAGTGCACAGTTAAAAAGAATTTAAAAATTTTAATTAGTTCTGATTAATTAAAACGTCGACCAATGTCTAATTAAAAAGCGAGCGGATCGTAATTTCCGCCCTTCAAGTAGAATTCATCGAGTTTCTCAAAAGATTAAGCAGAGAGAGAAAAATTTCGCGGGTTTTTCTAAAGCGATCGCTGCAGAACTTAGGGTTCAAAATTTATCTTTTTCTCGATCGTCTTTTTTGAAACGTACTGTACGAAAGAGAAATTGTTCCATTTCTTAACAAGTAGTATATTTAGAAAGGTCATTTAGTCTTCTTTCGAACCATATAAACGTTTTAACAAAATACGGATTAGCGATCCATATTTGTAGATTTTACGAAACATCGATTTTTTCACAAAACATTTTATAACTCAAAATCTTTTAGAGATAAATAATTTTTTTTTTTTATATAGATCTCGATTAGACAAACCAGATTTCAATAGATTGAGAGATTCTTTCAAAAATTAAATCCGTTATAATTTTTTTAATTTTCAGTATCCCTGCAGTTTTGGAGGAAATCCCGAATTGACGGTTCTGAAACTCTTGTGTTTGTCGTTCGAACAACAGTAGGTATTTTTGTTACCATGGCAACTTCGCAGAAGATATTTGGAAAGCAGAACGAAAGAGAAACATCTTTTGCTGTCACATGTTTTTGGACTGCGAATTTCAAATTCTGATTACGATTAAATTATTTTTAATAAATCATTCGAAAGATATTTTAAAGTACTTTTATATTATCGAAAGTGGAATTCGAGATTTCACCCGATTTACATGTTTTTAGGTCTCCTGATTAGATTTTCTTTGGTATCTCAGCTACTAATTAAAATAAATTCACAAGTAATGCATCATTTGAAAGGTTTGTTGATTTGGAATCTAACAGTTCTAAAACGGGGATAAGGCGCCGCAGGCGCCACCTAGCGGAACTTTGCTGAAGTCAGAAATTTGAAAAATCATAACATGGGGAGCGAACAGGCTGTTTCAGATATTGAAACTGGAAGAGGGCGCCGCAGGTGCTACCAAGCAGGAATTTACTGACAAGGAAACATTCAAAAGGTGTCATCGTCAAAAAGTAGTTAAAAAAATATATGTGATTCTACTCTTCATGAAACACCAGAAAATGAAAAAATTATCGGCTGAAATTAATTACAGCGACCGCAAAAAATTATCAAAATTAAGCATATTTGGCGATTTAGCGCTGCTAGGCGATACATTTGCTAGCACCGAGATTGCCGTGTACGAACAGAACCGTGTTTTGCTTTTCCGCCAAGTACTCAAAATCAATAGCCTAGCAGTGTGAAATCGCCAAATATACTTAATTTTGATAATTTTTTGTGGCTGCCGTAATTAATTTCAGCCGATAATTTTTTCATTTTCTGGTGTTTTAGGAAGAGTAGAATCACATATATTTTTTTCAATAATTTTTGAAGATGACACCTTTTGAATGTTTCCTTGTGAGATTAAATTTTTCAATAAAGCTATTTTCATTATATGTCACTAAGCTGTTGTAAGACCTGAAACGGGAAAATGGCGCCGCAATCTCCACCGAGCGGGAGTTTCGTAAAGTCGGATTTTTCAAGGATCGCGAACCAGCTTGTCACCGAAGGCGGCTAGTAAGTAAATAAATAAATTTCTATTTTATTTTGTTGTTATTTTTATAATCCTTCAATGTCTCATGGACTTTGTTTTACAATATTTCAGTATTTTCCAGGGCAGACTGGGGAACAAAGAGACCTTGCTGAGATATATTACTATGTCTCAATTACCAGAACATTAAAAATTGCACTGAACTAGTTTATAACCAGTACTTTATTCAAACTTTACGTAATTGTGCGCCTTTTTTTTAAAGAAAAAAAAGTCATTCAACTGAAAAATGATAAGAAATGTTAATGTAATATTTGAAAGTTTATCTATCTTTACTTATCCGTAATATATCATCTCTATTTATTCATTATTATTATTATATTTTTTAATCCGTTAAATTTTTCCTTTATTCAAAAATGTAGTAAAAATTATTCCCTGTTTGAAAATAATATAAAATTCAAATAATGAGGCTGAAACAGTAAAGTTATAAAATTTTTATAAAGTTAAAAACTATAAAAGCGACTCGATTATATTTTGCCCGAATATATTTCAATATATTGTACAGTACAAATTCTAATCAGTTTAACCTAGCTGAAAACAATTCTGTTTCTAAAGATTTATAGAATAAAAAAAGTATATAAATATAGAATAAAAAAAAAAAAAAATCAAAATATATGGAAGAAAAATTATAGGAAGAAAAAAAACATTTAAATTTTGCAGCTATATTTCAATATATTGGGTAATATAGTGTTTGATCAATTTATGATTTTGGCAATTGTACATATATATACATATATAGTATCAAAATCAGTTTCTCTTAAAAATTATCTGACTTCAAAAATTACGTAAAATAATTTTTTGAAAATATCAGAGAATACCGACAATACATTTTATTTCCTTTAAGATTCCTTTTATCAAAAAATATTTTAATTTATTGATTATATAAAAATTATTTTATCAATTTTTAAGAGAAAATAAACTTTATTGTTTCATTCACCGTAATAGGGAAATTCATTCAGAAGGAAAAAGAATAGGCAAAGAGTTTGATTAAAAGGAAAAAAAGAAAAAAAAAAAAGAAAAGAAAATAAAAGAGAAAGAAGACACCTTTATCAATTGTAAAAATTGTGAAATTAGATGCTAATTATCTCCCTAAAAAAATAGCCTCATTATATTTCTACTGAAAATACCAGGTTTTTGCTTCTCCTGTTTTAAATAATAATAATAATAAATTTTTTTTCTACTATCTGCTAGCTATCAAATGTTTATTAGAAAAGTAACGTATGAAAAAATAACCACATTTGTTGATGCTAAGTAACTTATTGACAAAATTTTAATCCACGAGGTACGTACACCCCCTTGGACAATTTACTAGTAAAATTTCGTGTTACTTGGAGCCACAGAATCAAATCTAGAGCATGTGAAATAGGCGACCCTTTAAATATAACATTTTTATATTTATCTAAATCCTTTTTATTATTCTCCAAGTTCTCCAATCTTAGAAACATATTATAGATTAACCATTTTATAACGAACAAGAAAATAGCCTGAAATCATGGAAAATTTTTACTGTTGTATTTTAAAAGAAAGACTGTTATGGGACACCAGGTAAACACACACACACACACATAAATAAATCTCAAGTATATAGAATGTCTATGTAGCTTTTTTTTTTTTTTTCTGCTTCTTCTTCTTTACGAGTTTAGTATGTCATTGACCAGATTAAACGAAGCCGTCTTTCATTGTGCGTGATATTTGAAATGAATGTCACATTCTTCATGTTGAGACACTGGAGCAAGGTTAGTTTTCAATCAATAGTATATTTTTTAGAGCACGAAATGTAATTAAGGGAAAGGTAAATGAATGAAAAAAATAAGTTAATTAAGAAAGGTCTCTTCAGAAAATATTAATACCGTCATCTTGTAAGAAGATTTATTTAAAAAAGGAATTGGAGTAATCTTGTTATTGAACAATCATTTGTCAAAGCGCCTACGAGAATCTTCCATTAATCAAAGCTGATTATAGGGTGTTTCATCGCCAATAATTAATTTTCAACTGAGCTACTTATTCTTTTAGAACTTCGACTCCCGGACGTAGAATGTTTTTTCGACTTTAGATAACTATTAGTACGCTGCAACTGAAACTTTCTACTATGTCATTTTATATATGCACAAAAATTCAGATTATCATGCGTAAAAATTCAATCAATACAGCTTCTCCTAATTAAGATTTTAAATATACAGTTCGGTGGAATTTTGACGGATAGATACTATAAAATAGCCTCTGTAAAATCACACAGCCTCACTTGTATTCTTAATATATATATCTCACATACCAAGTTTGCTGCATTTATATATCATAAAAGCTGAAATAATGGATTATCGCAAGCGGGTTTAAATTGCATTGTAGCATTTACACCTGTCAGAGATGAACACTCAAATTGAATCAATGTAATTTTTTATCATGGTCCTCACACAAGTTTTTCTGTGCTTATATACTGTATAATCTGAGGTATAGCTTTGAATTAAATACAGAAAATAGCAGTATAGCACCGCCACCATGTGGGCAATATATCCCAAAATCTAATCACCACCAAGTCAAGTCAAGGTCGAACGAAATATTAAGTTTTGTTGAATCCTGTCCATTCGTTCGTGAGTACAGGGCCCACAAACTTTTGATAACACACATATAGACAGATATTTTCTAGAAACGGTCAAAATGTGTTCAGGACATCTCAAAACATGTAATTTTTTCGAAAACCAGAGGTTTAAAGATTTTACAAATCCAGTACTTTCTTTTTATATAGAGAGAGATAGAATTAAGTAATAAATCCAAAATATTGTTAGGGAGTTTAAAAAAGGTTGCATTTAATTATGAAAACATTCATTAACAATTTTTCAATTTAATATTTGCTTCCAGTTTATTAATAGCGTATCGCCGGTCATTCTACCGCCAAACAATTTTAATTAGGAAACATAATTTAACATTAAGTATCCACCATCGTTAATATGAATGTACAAAATCTCTCGATAACCATAATATAATTATTTCCCCCAAAAATTTTCATGCAAAAATCCCCGAAATATTATTAAGATTACATTGTTTATTTGCAAGCAGATCTATCTCCTAGTCGTATCGGCGTACTTGGTAAAATAAATAAAAATGAAATATCTTAAAAAATAATGAAATTAGTGTAGAAGATCTTTTATGCATTTTGTGATCATAAATCTTTATATATATAAAAGGCAATGTCTGTGTGTGTGTCTGTGGACAGCGTAGTGCAAAGAGGGTAGCTCTGACAGTCACATAATTCAACATGAAGGCGCCCCCCGAAAGGCCCTAGTGTACCTCGAAACCCAATTTTCGAATTTTTGACTAGTTTTCTTTAAATTAATTAAAATGTGAAAATAGTAACCTCATTATAGCTTTAAAATTAGCCATTTAAATTTTATCCGTAATTTAATCATTGCCAAAAAATTTGGGAATTTAATTTTTTTTTTTTTTTTTTTTTTTTTTCGACAGGAAAATAAATACATTTACTTAAACGTGAACAATAAAAAATGAAATTATACATGTCACAAAAATTTACGTCATTATCACTTTGAAAATTTTATACACATTGATAAAGTGTTAATATAGTTTATGATACTAATGCTAATATATGTTCTCCTAAAATGTCTTTTTTTTTTTTTTTTTTTTTTTTTTTTTTTAAACTACTATTTTACTATTTTTTATATTTTTACTGTCAAGATGTTATTAAAAAAAAAAAAATCTGTCCGTGACGTAACATTTGACTGCGTAGCGTTTCTTTACTACTCTAAACTCAATGAACTATAAATTTATTTTATCAATTTTATTTATAGATCCTCCTGGTCGAATTTTTAAATTTTGGTATTGAAATACACCGAACGTTTTTTGCCAAGAAGTTTAATTTAGCAACAGCCATTTTAATCTAAGTAGCGCATCAAAGATGTAAATAAATTATAAAATATTACAAAAAGAAAAATAAATAAATAAACCGAAATAGTAGTCACATAAATGATCTATTTTTATCTGAATAGATAATTTTATAGAAAAAAAAATGCAGTTTTAAAAATAGAAAATTTATTTCAGCAAGTACTATTTTAGTAGTTTTATAGGCAAAGTGAAAATAAATGGGCAGTTCATTCACTTGGTGACAAACTTGGCGAGTGAGCGACAGAATTTGGTGAAAAATGGTAGTTTAGAGTTCTCGAAGTTTCGAAGCTCTCCGACACACGGGAGCATAGATCTTGAGCTTTCCATGGGATTCTCGATGGAATCATCGCCAAGCCCCATCGCAAAAAGTTATAAATAAGAGTGAGTTGATTTCTGCGAGAGAGTATGTAGACACTGCGATTCAGAGTTATTCAGAGACCTATTCTGAGTGATTGCGTTTTAGAGATTGAGCTGTAAGCGACTGACTTTTTTTTGTGAGCTAACGAAGATTTCTGTTCTGTAGTATTTAATGTTATCTGCTTTACTCCTGTGGAACAAGTGACTGTTCTTGGACTGTTCCAGAACATTCATCGAATAGTGACTTTTGCTGTACAAGTAACAGCTTCAATTGTTTCCAAAATATTCGAAGAATTAACACAACTATTGGTCTGTTTTCGAGAATATTCGTTTTAATAATTTGTTGTCAGATACAGATTCGAGAAGTTATAAAAATATTTGATGTCGCCGAGGAAGTCTCATGCTAAAGCTGTGACGAAAATAGTCGCCAATCGAAATGTATTTAATTAAACGTTTCAATTATTCAATTAAAAGAAAATCATTTAAATATAGAGACCAGCGAAGCGGGCAAAGACTGCTAGTTGTTAATCGAACAAACATTATAATGGAATTCTTTGCAATAGACGACACATTGTGAGGTCTCGTTCACAAATCGTTATTGAAACATTTTCGTTCCGTAAGCAGTTACAACCAAAATAATTGTTAGGGTATCACAAATATTTGAGTTTCACAAATTATTAACCCGTTAGTAGTCGCTAGTTGGTCGATTTGCCGCCCATCCTTCAGTGCTGCCACATCTTTTTATTCAATAGCCACCAAAAATTTTTAGAAGTGGCATTTGATATATACTGCTGTTCATTAAAATTGCAACACCAAGAAGGAATGCGAATATAAGAATGATATTTATTGGGCACATACATTATAGTAGGATGAACAATTTATTAAATTTTGAGGAAGTTTTGAGTAATATATCCAGAGAAAATAGTGCATAAAGCAGCGACCTCTGGGAGCAATAACTACACTTATCTGCCTAGGCATTGAATCGAACAGCGATTGGATGACATATTCGGATACAGCCCTTTATGAAGCTTCAACAGGATACCACAGTTCATAGACCGTAGTTACTGGTGAGTGGTAGCGGGCCACTCGCTTTTCAACGATTAATAAGTCGTTTACATTGGTGCGAGATCAGGAAAATGCGCTGGCCGAAGCAACGGTTGAACACATTCTGTATCAAAGAAGATCCGGACAATACAGACAACACGCGGTCGTGCATTATCCTGCTAACAGATAGCTCCAGGGATGCAATGAAGGAAGGGAATGACTTCGGGCTGTAGCACTTCACAAACGCACCTGTAGCTATTGAGATCACCCTCAATTCGTAGCAAATTGAATCGCCCAAGATACGAAATCGCATCCCAGACCATAAATCCGGGTGTTCGGCCACTATGTCGTTCGATAACGCACTCTGGAAGGCAGCGTTGACCGGCATAGCGTCTAACTAAAACGCGGCCATCATGATCCCACAAATTGAAGCGTGATTCATCTGAAAAGGCAAATTGTTGCCAATCAGCTTGTCAGGCTCTGTGCTCATGAACTCATTGCAGACGCAGCCGTCGATGGTTTACCGTGAGGGGGATCCTGTATAAAGGTGCCCTTGCACGCAGTCCACGGTGCAGCAGACGTCGACGAATTGACGAAGCCGACATTAGTACACCTGTAGCAGAAGACCAACGTGCTGCCAACTGCCTGGAGGAAGCTGTACGGTCATTCACCGCCATGCGGAGCAGGTGCCGATCATCGAGCGCTGACGTCACCTTCCGTCGTCCACTGCCAGTTTTTCGAGTTGTTCGGTGCTCGTCGGTCCACTGCTTCCAAACTCGCATCATTGTGGTACTGTTCCGCTGGACACGAGCTCCTATTCCACGATAGGAAAATCCTCCTTCTCGAAGGCCGATAATCCTCCTCCATTCAAACTCCGTAAGTTGCTGGAATTTCTCCTTCTTCCGTCGTGGAGGCATACTTAGGTCTCACTAAACGTTCGCCACTAACAAATAATCATTAACAATTTTCAACGTCCCGCTACAGCCCTCTATTTATACGCTTTCAGCATCAGTTCAGAAGGCGCTGCGCACGCCACGCATGCGCGGTGGCTCTGAAACTTCACTATTTTGCATAACATCCTATAATTGACATTTGCTGCAAATTTCATTTAATTTTGATGACTTCTTCATGGTGTTGCATTTTTTACAAACAGCAGTGTACATAAAACGCGAATAATATCAAAGAAACGTCGATCACATCACTTCTTAAAATTATTGGTGAGAGTTAAATAAAAAGTGCGCAATCTATAACAGGTGGCGCTGTGTATAGCGACCACTAACGGGTTAAAACGACAATTAAGAAGAGCCCTGAATGCTTTGCACCTCATTGTAAAAATTAAGATAATTATAAGCAAAGCAGAATGTTTCGTGCTCATGAATCATTTATGAATAGTGATCGCTATAAGAAGGCATTATTATTAGAGAATATTGGAAATATTAGTAATTGCTATATCCGGAAGATTGTTATTGATGTTGTGAGTTAACGCCGAATGGCTACACTAGGGTCTTGATGAAATGCCTCCGTGTGAGTCTTTCTAAGGTTTCCTAACCGAAAGATTTCGAATAGCTAGGCGACGAATGTAACCTGGGATCGAACCTGGAACCTGTTACTCTAATTTTGAACACCGAATCTAATCCTCAAATCCCGGGAGAGAATTTGAAAGTAAAACCCCTCGGCCATTAGTAGAACTATCTGGTTATTTTCATCGAACTCAAAAATAAATATATAAATAAATAAATAAATAAATAAATAAATAAATAAAATAATAATAATAATAATCTTTTCAGTGAAAAATATTAAAATTTTTGTCACGCCAGCCAGATTTCATCATTTGTCAAAGAAATACCTGCCTTGTCCTGTCCTTTTTTAAAGACACATACAATAGATAAAAAAATAAAAATAATTCGAATATAAGTTGGTACAATGGGTTGGGTTGTGCAATCAATTGGGTAAGGCCAATTGACTGCACTAGGATCCTAGGACTGAGGGGGAGTGCCCTCCATGGGGGTCTTTCTAAGAGGTCCTAGCCCGTATTTACACAAGTTTCGAAGAAAACCACGGAAAATACCTAACGACTAGGCCGATGAGCGCGACCTGGGATCGAACCCGGCACCTCACGTCTACCAGCTTTGAGCGTAGAACCGCTCTGCCGCTGGTGAAAGTTGGCGCGATAAAACAAAATTGGTTTGCTATATTTGCGAACAAACAGATCACACATTACGCCTTTTCTATTCTTTAACAGGAAGAAAATAGAAGCCTTGTCAATCCAGGGTTAAATTAACAACTGATTCTCAATCAGTTTCATGAAATATGCTAAGATACCATATGATACTTATGATATTTAATATGTATTTTTTATTTATTTATTTATTTTTTTTTTTTTTAATGCAGATAATTCGATATATGAACATGATATTATAAATCTAAGAATAAATAAATAAATAAATGTAATTCGGATGTATTCTTTTTAAAAATCGAAAAAATTATTAATTAATGTTCATTAATTATGCAAGTTTCTTATAAAATGTAAAATGTATGAAATTTTAATACAGCTCTTTAACTTTATTTCCTATATTATTGTATTCTAAATGAAAAGTTTATTCTTGAAGTATAACCCTGCCCCAGTTTCTTTAAAGGAAAAGTGTGACAGCCTGTCACTTATCACGCACCGATAAAAGAGCTTTATTTAATGCTGTCAAAGACTATAGAACTTCACAGAACAAAATCTGGCTAATCCCTATTCGATTTTTATTTGAGATGTGTAAATTTAGTAACATTACTTATTTATCTTTTATTTTTTGAGACATCAAAAGTAGAAAAAAAGCTCTTTGAAGGATATATATATATATGTTTCATGTAACATTAAATGCAAAGTAAAATTAATTTCCTCTTATTCTACTTACATTGTATAAAAAAGTTCGTGAATTTTCCTCACACATTGATTATTATTTATTTGTAATTAAATCTTGATAGTAATCCTTTGTAATAAGAGATAAAGAATAACTTTTAAATGAAATATAAAAAAATATATCTTGAAAGTTTTTTTTTTTTTTTTTTTTTTTTTTTTAACTTCCTGATTAATAATGACAATACATGTCAAAGTTTCTATCTATAACACGGACATCAAGAAAAACCACGACTGTCTTTTCATAAATCAACTGGTATGTTGTGACCACCGTAAGACTTTCTTCTCTATTGTCTTATACAAATTCTCAAAGTACAAATTATTTGTTAAATTATTATTTATGAAAATTATTTTCGATGATGAAAGCAGATGATTTTCCTCTCACAGAACTATATATCAGAGAAGTTTAGTTAAATTTTATTCTTTAGTTCGTGAGATACAGAGTCCACAAAATTTATGATACTCACACACGCACAGAGAGACAGATATTTTCTAAAAGTAATCAAATCGAGTTCAGGACACATCAAAACGTGTAAATTCATCAAAAACCAGTGGTCTGAAAAATTTGACGAATCTAATACTTTCCTCTTACAGTACTTTCCTTTCATATGTTTGTTTGGAAAGTAAAAATAGATAAATAAGTAAAACTTATGGTTCACAGCTTTAAATATCTCTCCCTCGGTGGCTTTTGAATTCTCATCGCCATACTGTTGATGATTTTATTTTATTTTATTTATTTATTTTGTATACTTTCTTGTGTAAAAAAGGGGAATGTTTTGAGTACCTATTTTGCTGATACTTTTATCGGTTGCACCTTTCCGTTAATTAAAAAAAATCTTTCATATCCTGTTTATATTTTTTAACGGTTTTTAGGTTAAAGCAGTGATTGTTGAAATAAATTTTCTATTTCTAAAACTGCATATTTTCCCTTAAAAAATTTCTACTCAGATAAAAATAGATTATTTATGTGATTATTATTTCTGTTCTAATATTTTTTCTGCAGTGTTTTATAATTTATTTATATTTTTGATGCGCTACTTGGCTTAAAATGGCTATTGCTAAATTAAAGTTCTTGGCGAAAAATGCTCAGTGTACTTCAGCGCAAAAATTTAGAGTAGTAAACAAATGTTATACATGTGACGTCATAGGCAGTTTTTTTTTTTTTTTTTTTCTTAACAACAGCTTGACAGTAAAATTTATAAAAAATTGTAGTTTTAAAAATAAAAAACCAGTTTTGAACAACATATATTAACATTATACTAAACTATATTAGCCTTTTATTGTTTGTTTCATGTGATAAACCATAATAGAATACACAGTATATGTTTCTTATACTATGTTTTAAAAGAAAGTTTTATGTAGATTTTTTTTTTTTTTTTTTTTTTTTGAGTACTTTGCATAATGTTATAAAGGGATTTAGTAAACGGAAAATGTATATATGTATCTTTTTATCATTTTATCATAATATTATAGAAATGTGACAAATTTATTTCTTTTAATGATTAGTTTTCAAGTTATTACAAATTAAAAAAGGTTTAAGTCTATTTTTCTGCAGTGCAGCTTTTTTTTTTTTTTTTTTTTTTTCTTTTGTCTCTTGTATAGAATAAATATACAAATTATGAAAATTGGAATTTTAAGATTATTTTTCAAAGAGCGATACATTTTATTTATTGTAATAGTTTATCATTATTTTTAATTGATATTTAAGAGAAAAAACAATAAGCATTTTTATTAAAATAGTAAAATGTAAAAAATCTCTCTCTCTTTCTTTTTTTTTTTTTCAGAAAATAGAAATAAACAGACTATTTTACCATTTTCAAAAATTTAATATTTTAAACTAACTAGAAATAATTATAAGATAAAAAACTTTTTATATATCATGTTTTTAAATTTCCTGTTGAATCATATCTTTAGAATTACATTAGCACTTTATCAATGTGTATAAAACTTTTAAAGTGATAATGATGTCAATTTTTGTGAGATGCATTATTTAATTTTTATAATTTTTTATTGTTCCCATTTAATTTAATTTTATATCGAAGAAAAATGAACTCGTAACTTTTTTTGGCAACAATTAAATAATAGCTAATATTTAAATGGCTAATTTCAAAACTACTATAAGGTTATTATTTTGACATTTTAATTAATTTAAAGAAAACTAATCAAAATTCGAAAAACAGGCTTCGAGATGCACTAGGACCTTTCAGGGGGCACCTATGTGTCGATTGATGTGACTGTCCGAGCTACCGTCTTTGCCCTACGCTCTCTGCAGACACACACACAGACATTGCCTTATATATATATATATATATATATATATATATATATATATATATATATATATATATATATAAAGATAAGAAAGTAACACGAATCCAATACTTCCTTCTTGTATATATAGGAAAGAAAAAAAGCTACTAAATAAAAATATTTGAAATTTTATTTGTTAGAATACAAAAAGATTTTCCCAGACCGAAAAAGAAAATATGCTTGTTTAAAAATGTAATTTAATTAAAAAATCTGATTTTTAAAAATCTATTTTATTTATTTATTTATTTTTTTAAATTTAAATGCATAATTGAAACTTCTCTCTCTCTCTCTCTGCATATATATATACAGGGTGACAAGAAATAACTTGGACGAAGTTTCAAACCAAATGTCTGTAACTACCACTATCGCAAACTCATTTTGGAAGATGTTGTCTTACCTTGGTCGTAAAAGTTCTTTGGAAACAAAAGATGGATCCTCCAACAGGATTCCGCTCCTGCACACAGAGCTGAAGGCACTTAAGATTGGTGCAAGACAAATTTTCCTGACTTCATTGGAGCTCAAGAATGACCACCGTATTCCCCAGACTTGAACCCAATGGATTATTCTGTTTGGTCCATCTTGGAGACAAAGGTGTATGCTAAACCTCATAAAACTTTGGCATCCCTAAAAGAATTCTTATCCAAGGAATGGGATAAAATATCAGTAAGGGGGTTGCGGCCCATAGCCGAAAACTTTGTGACACATTTAAAGCTCTGTATTAAGGCTAAAGGTAGCCACTTTGAAAATTTGTAAATATAATAGACAAAATAACGTATTCATATTTATTGAAGTTTGGTCGTAATATTTTCATTAGCTTTAAAGTTGTAATGTGTCATGTGTGTCCAAGTTATTTCTTGTCACCCTGTGTATATATATATATGTTACTGTCCCTGGCATTTTTTTTTCCAACTGTATCTCCTCGAGAACGGAAATGTTTTCTCTGTCATGAGAGGTATCAGTGCTTGATGAATACTCCAAGGTAGACATTTCTCTTAGCTAGAAATTTCTATCACCGTAATCAGCGAAGTTATCAATTAAAACCCTCGCACTAACAAAGATACTCCAGTTGCCAACTTCCAAATAGTTTCAAATAGTTGTTACATTGTTCTTGCTGTCAGTGACGTCATTTTCCACAGGAAAATTAAAATATAATCAACGGTGTAACAAAAATAAATAAATGTCAATGTTGCTATTGATAATAAAGAAATTTATAGTCTGCAAATAAATAAAAAGCGTTATCTTAGATATTTTCAATGAAAATTTAATTTCAGAATTGTAATTAATCATCTGAATGTACTTTTTTTTTTTTTTTTTTTCGATTTTTAGAAAATTGAATTTCTTACTGACATTTTCTTATGTTATTTATCATTTTTTTTTTTTTTTTTTTTTTTTTTTTTTTATGTATAATCTATTTTTATGAATAATAAAATACCTGATTAATACCCATTCTTTTTACTATTGAATTTTTCAGCTAATTTACTACAATATATTATACTTTCTCTATAAATTTCTAATATACAGCTATGTAATAATAACACATTCGAAAATGTCTGAAAAGAAAAATATATTATTATTATTATTATTATTATTATTTTAATTTGTAAAAAATTCCTACAGCTTCAATTTTTAATTCTCTCCTGCCTGCTTCTTAAAATAGTAAATGATAAAGCATACTTCATTCTCTATAAGAGCTTTAGGTGATGATTTCTTTTTCTTGCCCTAATTAGAAATTTGAAATGTACAGTGCCGGCAAAAAAAAGAAAAAAAAAAAAAAAAAATCCTTACACTTGAGCGGTAAAAGAAAGAAAAAAAAAAAACAAAACAAAAAAACTTTACATGTCAATTGCCGTTCCCGCCATAAAAATGTGTCTAACCCCAGTGATGACACGTGGTGTTAGTCGATCACAGACGACCTTTCCCTATCCTATCTACACCCAGTTCGCTTCGTTGACTTTTAGAATAAGGTTGTAGGCTTTTTGCTCCCGCCAGCCAGTATTTTGTTCATTTGTTAAAAGTTTGAGAACCTACTTCGGTATTCCCACTCCACACAGTGATCGGATTACGCATAAAATGGAAGAGAAATACCCTGCTTTGACATTGCTAGAGAATGGGACTCTGCGATTGATGTAGCGAGAGATCTGGCAGATCATTGTAGATGTAGCCAGATGTAGAAAATCATTACAAGGTCAACAAAATGTAAACATTTAAGTCAAATCTTAACATTCAGGCGGTTTATTGTGAATAGTACATTCCAGTCAGTATTTTGTCATCTCATCTTTACATTTCATTACCATCTGTAGTCATTTAGGCATGGATCTCTGGCTACATCTACCAGATGCCTACATATAGAACGATCTGCCAGATCTCTGGCTACATCAATCACAGAGTCCCATTCTCTGGCAGAGTCAAAGCAGGTCATTTCTCCTCCATTTTAAGCTTAATCCGACCCGTTGTGTGGACTACTCAACCGACGTAGTTTCTCAAACTTTTAACAAATGAACGAAATACTGGCTGGCGGAGCAAAGAGCATACAGCCTTTCTCTAAAAGTCTACGAGGCGAACTGAATGTTGATATAGGATTGGGAAAGGTCGTCTGTGATCAACTAATACCACGTGTCATCACGGGGTAAATGTGCATCAAGGGGTAAATGTACCCGCCATAAAAATGTGTCATCATACATTTTTATGGCGGAAACGGCAATTGACATGTAAAGTTTTTTTTTTTTTTTTTTTTTTTCTGCCGCTCAAGTGTAAAGCTTTTTTTTGCCGGCACTGTATCACAGAAATATTTAATTCTGTAATGTTAAAAAATTATCAATGCGAAATTATAAGACTTTGTATTTTTTAAATGAGTTTGAATTTGACTATAAAATATTTTCTTTTTATCCCAAAATGTATGCGAAATATTTTAAAATATTTTTTAAAAATAATATGATAAATATACTTTAAAGACAAAAGAAATGCTGCCAATCATACATATATTGTTTAATTTAGTTTTTTATCTTTCAAAATATTTAAATATTTGAAAATTTTTCTCAAGAAAGAATTTAATATAAAATTTTCAGATAAAATTCCCTAAGTATAAGCAAATCATTCTTGAAACTTCGCAATGTTTGACACTCCTGTGAAATAGTGCTATGAGCGTTTACAAAAATGATAATTTAAAAAAAAGAAGCCCGAATCAGAAGCAATGTTATTTTGTACATCCAATTTTAAGCCTAAATTCAGTTACTTTTTTAAAAACTTAATACAAATGTAAATATAAAAAATATCACCAAATTATATTAAATATTTGCCTATAATAGATAATGGAAAAATTCTGGCCCTAAAAAAAAAATCACGACATTTGGGTGCTAGATTTTTTTTTTTTTTTTTTTTTTTTTTTTTTAACAAGCAACTAGACCAAAAAATTCATTGCCAAATAGTGACAAAAATTTAAAAGTCTCCAAGGGGATCACATACTAAAGCTGTAACGCAAAATGTTCTAGATATTACAAATTTCTTTCTAAAAAAAAAAAAAAAATGTGGTATTAAATATTATGTATTTCAATTTGACATTGAATATAGGAGTTGCCCAGCTTTTGTGTTATGCACTATTAATGTTCCTAATCAGTAAGAGGCAAAGCAGCAAATAGGGTGGTAGAGCCTCGTAGGGGTTTATAAAAAACGAGTCGGGGGGCAGAGCTCTCTAATTCCTTAAAAAAAAAAAAGTTTTTTGCCTGTTTTTACGTTCTTACTTACTTTCTTTCTCTCTCTCTCTCCTTTGTTAAAGAAACTGAACATCACCAATAAAACTAGTTTACTGACAATAGTTCCATTGCAATGTGTTATTATAATAAGTAAATTATTGTTGAGATTTAGCAATAATAATTATAATAAAAATATTAACCGTCTTCACATTATAATTTATTTATTTTATTAATATTTTTACTTTCCGAACACTATAGTGAGGAAAGTATTGTAATCATGTCAAAAATCCGAATTCAAGATTTTGATGTTTCTATACGTTTTGAGGTCCCCTGAGTCCGTTTTCACTATTTTTACGATGATGTATGTATGTGTGTGTGTATGTGTGTATGTCTGTGAGTGAACACGCTAGCGTCTAAACGCTTTGTTCGATTAACCTGAAAGTTGGTACGCATATTGTAAGTCACCATAGTACGAACCCTATAGATTTTGGTGAATCTAGCACTTATAGTTTTTTTACAGGGACACAAAGAAAAATTCTTTATCATTATGGCCTATGGGAGCAAAATCTTAAAAGTGCGATAGCATCTAAACGCCTTATTCAATTGAGGAAAAAATTTATACACATATTATAGGTCACAAATACTCAATCTGTATAGATTTTGGAGAATCTAGCCCTTATAGTTTTCTTACAGGGACACAAAGAAATTTTTTTTATCATTATGCCTATGGGGCCAAATTTTTAAAAGTGTGATAGCGTCTAAACGCCTTATTAATCTGAGCAAAAAATTTGTACACATGTTATAGATCACAGTTGAACTAACTGTATAGACTTTGGTGAATCTAGCACTTACAGTTTTTTTACAGGGACACAAAGAAAAATTCTTTATCATTATGGCCTATGGGACTAAATTTTTAAAAGTACGATAGCATCTAAACGCCTTATTGAATTGAGCTGAAAATTTATATGAGCATTATGAATCACTGTTGCACTAACTATAAGCATTTTGGTGAATCTAGCATTTATAGGTTTTTACAGGGACATAACGAAAAATTCTTTATCATTATGATCTATGGGCTCAAAGTTCAGTAGCGTTAAATAAAACATCGTGTAATATATGGAGAAAAATACTCAAACACTCTATTATGGTTTTCTCTCTTTTGTTTGTTTAACAACTCCTCTTTCTTTACTTTATCTACAACACTGTTAATTACTCAATGTTCGGAAAGTCGAGTGGAGTCACTCCAGATTTTTTTAAAATGGAGATTTTTTATTTATTATATGGAGAAGAATTTTATATAATTATTTTGTTTTCAGGAGATTTCATCATTTCAAATAGCCTGTACAGATAACAACGAGTTTCTTTATAAAATTGTTTTTATAAATAGAACAAAAACACTTACCTTGGTCCTGTGTTCATTTTGTACGCTTCAGGACTTATAAGACCTAGCCTCCATAATAAATCACTTTCTTGATGATGCATAACTCGGCCTGAAATTATATTTTCATTTAATCATTAATTATGCAAAAAAATTAAATAAATTATATTATAACAAGCTATACTATCATGTGCTGTGGTAGAGCACGGATATACAGAGTGATCAAAATTAAAGTTAACCTTATATATATATAAAAAAAAAAAAGTTGAAAAGATGCAAAAAATGATCCGCTTTTTAGAATTTCACCTGAAATTTGAACTGAATATAATCGAAAATGGGGAAAATGATGTGGCATAAGAAAAAAAGGTGACGTTTTAAGCTTCTTTACGTAAGTGGGTTCAGCTACAAGTGAAATTTAATTTGCAATACGACGGCTATGGAGTCATTTTCTGGTTGAAAAAAACTGTATCGTTAGATGCAAATGACTGTATCGGTTTTCACTGAAAAAACGACTTCCAAATAATTTAGCAGTTGTGACACTGATGGTTTAAAGTCCATTCAGATTCAATCGTCATTCTTTATAATTTTCTTTTTCAATAATTATTTGCGTTATTGCGGTATTTAGCGTAATGTTAACAATAAAACGGCCAAGAAAAATAAGCTAATTTTGTTTATTAAAATCAAAGGCTCGATTAAAACTAACAGTATAATGCTATTAGAAATAGAGAATATTTAGAGCCTGCATTTTCCCTTTACATTTTATTTTCTCTTACCCATAATGTACAGAAAGTATTGTTTTAGGGTCAAATTTTCGAAATTGAGTTTTTGTTATATTTAGTGTCCTGTTTTTAGTGATTGGCATCTTTCTCTCTGTGTGTCTGTCTGTTATCAGCATGTCTCAAAAACGAATTATAGCAGAAATTCCAAACTTGGTGTAAACTAAATGTTTATCATATAATGATGCTGCATTAAACTTTTCGTTCAGATGAAGCAAATGGTTCGTGTACAGAGACACCCAAGAGAATTCACATGCATTACGTCTATGGTTGAAATTGCAGGTAAGTAGAGTTTAACATCTATAGACTGCACTAAGCCAAATGAAACGAATATATATTTTTACATGCGTAGAAACATGTTTCATGTAGAATATGGTGTGGAATATCACTGTTCGTTTACAGGGCGACAGAAAAGAAGCAGATTACAGTGCGACAACGCTTAAAATTGATGAAAGCGTATTTCAGATTGTGCCGTGTGTTACTAATATAGGACTATATTTATGTGCACCATACGGTGTGTACATAGCCTTAAGGAAACAGGGCTGCCAATATTTAAGCTATAACATCCTTTCTTATTGTTAGTGAAAGCGCTTTACAATAATATTTTACCATGTCCAGGAAAGCTGCTTACGGTTTGAAATTAATTCCTAATAGCCATATGCTAAATAATGTATTTTTTTAAGTTAAATATTCATCACTTGGTTTTTACAATATTTACACGTTTTGAGGCTTCCTGAATACCCAAGTAAAAGTTTTAGCGTTTGATCTTTGTCTGTGTCTTTCAGAGTAATTTCAGGCGATTCAGATGTTGTATTTTGAAGTTAATACATTTGATAATGATCAAGATTGATAAGTTTCAAGGAATGTTGCGTGTGAAAGTTGTCTGGATAATTTTAAATGTACTTCTGAAGTTAATAACATATTTGAATTCTATATAGGTAGAATAATGAAATGGGGTGTTGAGGGGGGCGGTAGTCTCCTTACACAGAATTATTTGTCAAATAAAGCTTTTCCGAAGCCTAATTTGAATTGTTATTATATAAGTTTACATAACAGTACTAGTTATCTTACTCCTTAATCTCCATTCTCTATTTATAGTATTAAATGTCAGAGTAAGAGAAAGTCGTGTGAGTGACACACAGGATTATTTTGTATATCTATGTTACTACAAAAGAAAAAAAATATACATCAAAATGAAGTAACTGAAATTTCACCAAGATTTATCAAAATATAAACTTGAAACAATAATAAAACTTTATAAGAAAATAACTATAAATTATAAGATTTTTGTAATTTATTGTGTTTGTATACAAAATTCTATTCGGTACTGAAATTAATAATCAACTTCCTTTTCTTTTTATGTCAACAAATTATATATTTGTTGTCTTTACAAATATTTATCTCGTTGCAGTTTTTTATCATCTTACAATTGAAATTTTGATATATAAGAAACTTATCACTGATAAATTTAGAAAATAAAAATTTCCGAAATTAGTAGATATAAACTGATAGTATATATCACAACATAACGTGTTTATTTATAGCCTGAAAGAGTCACCTTCACTGAAGTAAATAGAAATTCGACAAAGTAATACCCTCAAAAAATAAACCCTCGCATGTGTCGTCTTAACACAGTTCTTGCAATCCCCAGTATATATTCTTGTCTATTGTAATACTAATAAAAGTAATATTGCTACTACCATTACTGCATCAAAAATAAGGGGAAAAAAAAAAAAAAAAAGCAGAGAAGAGTTAAATATTGTAAAACATAATTCATTTCACTAATATGTGCTCGCAATGAAAGCAAATAAACCCTGAGATGAATTGCACGCTACTTGGAAAACGAATATATAGTTATTCTTGTAAGTTAATACCAAAACTTTATGTAGTTTATAAAATATTTAAATTATTCTCTACTCTTTATTTTTTTATTTATTTTTTTTTTTTAAGCGTATATTTTTATGTAATTGTTTACGGAAAAAAAAAAAAAAAAATATATATATATATATTTTTATATATTAATACGAAATTGTGTTTAAAATAAAAAATGGCATTGGTTTAGTTCTTCTTCTTATTATTAATATAGATTAAAATAGAAAACTTATATCTCAAAAAATTCTTATGAAATTCAATCAGCAAGATATTTCAATGGATTTTTCAAGAAATCTTTCCCTCTATTTTTTGTGTTTTGATTATACAAACAAAAACCAATGATCAAACGTAATTCACCCTACAGCCCAGTTTGATTTCTCCAACGTGGAAAATGCATCGACTAATGGCAGGGCCTGATTGCCCAAAAGGCTCGGGAAGCACAAGCTTCCCCTCTAAAATTTAAGAGGGTCCCCCAAAATGACTAAAAACAGGGTCTTGGATTTCTGTTTTAGGTTTTCACACTGAGATTGAATTTTTTCTGAGAAAGTTCGCCTAAAGCAAGATAAGATACTCACTATTCCGGGAAAAATCTTATTTAACCTCAAAAATCTGAAGGCTCTTAATTAATAAGTTATATGATTTTAATGTTGTGTGCAGAAACCACCCAGATATATGAATTAAAAAAAAAAAAAAAAAAAAAAAACTATAAACGCACACTAATTTTTGGTCTGTAGCATTTTTATATTACAATATGTAACAGGAAAACAAGATTTTCCGAAATGAAAGGGGCCCTGAAATGATACTGAGCTTCCCCTAGTTTCAAAGCCTAATCAGGCCCTGACTAATGGTGTTAGTGTTGGTGTTAAGGCCAATTGACTGCACTAGGGTCCTAGGCCTGAGAGGGAATATCATCTTTAGGGGTCTTTCGAAAGGCATTGACTAATGACTTTGGTGACATCGTAGGTAAATTACAGTTACAATACTCCATATATACCTCAGGGATGTTGCACACTGGTCGAATTGTCCTTTATTTGCGACAGGAAAATCGACATCGTCTAGATATTGCACTGGTGCGCGAATGCGGTTTTACAAGAATTTCGCTGTCACAGGAACGCACATTTCACAGCCCTAGCTTCACTGCATACAAGAAGTCGTAAAAGTATCGTAAAACGCTATTGAAAGGACGTACTACAGTGTGTCTCAAGATTATTTGGACAGATATATATGTATATATTAAATAACAGTTCAGTAAAGGAAACAATAATTACGAAAAAATAATGATAATAATAATAATAATAATAATAATTAGTATATAGAACCTTAACATAAGTTTATTACAATACAGAAATATTATGTTTATATTACAAATTTTTTGAAAAAAAAAAAAATCAAAATAAGCTGCCCTAATTTTGAATGCAGAATGAAAAGATTCACTTTTATGACCATTGTATAAAAAAAAAAAAAAAAAAAAGAAGAAGAAGAAGAAGAAGAAGAAGAAAAAGAAACGTGTTCTACATTCTGCACGTTTGACGTAACCACTTTCAAATACAAAATCACTGCTCATTCTTCAATTTTCAAATACTTAAAAAAATGTCTCGCAATGTTTAATTCTCTGCAGTTGATATTGCCGAAATTCTGGAATGAACGGCTCAAAATGTTAACATTTCTGATATTTCTTAACAAATAAATCACAAAAATTATGGAATTTATGAAATTTTATGAAAATGTGACAATGCGATTGCAATAAATAAATAAATAAAAACAAATAATAAAATAAATAAGTAAATAAACATTTAAATCAAATAAAAATAGCCATCAGGTCGACAAAAAAAAAAAAAAAGACATCTCATCGACAAGATAGAGAAATTTTGTGAGCATATTTGCGAGGATTTTAACGTTTCTAATTTCGAGATCTACTGTTCACTGTCGTATACTGACAAGTAAATTTCGTAAATAACACAGAATGGTCTGACACTTATGACAAAATTGCACAGTAGAAAGGCGGGAATTATTAGGGCTAAAAAATACATTCATTGGAAACATGATTGGTTAAATGTTTTCTTCAATGACGAAAAAATATTTAATTATTTAGGGGGGGATTTAATGGCTGGACGTCCAAGTTTCGTGATCTACGACGAGAACATTGAGTGCTTTTTAGTAAAGAAAAAGGAAGGGGTTCTCTTGTGGTGTGGGGCGTGTTCTGTTTCAACGGAACAACTGATATTACTTTTCTTTATGATCGACATTACTTTTGGGATTATTAAAATTTCCTCAAATGCAAACATCTTAGAGAAGGGAGAAATTTAAATTTTTCAACAGGACGATCCGTCCATTCATACTTCCTACTCAACAAAAGCTTGGTTTAGGCAGAATTAAGTGACTGCTATAGACTGGCCACCCATCAGTATAGAACTAAACCCAATTGAAAACTTTTGGAGAATACTTACACGAGAGGTGTACGCGCATAGTCTTCAATTTTTGACTATCCAGGAATTAAAGCAATAAATGGAGTAGAATTGGTACTTATACAGCAACACATTTTTCAAACACTGGTTCTAAGTATGTCTGGCAGAATTTTCAAGATAATTCAAAGGATGTAGATGAATTATGTAGATGAATTTTTTTTTTTTTTTTTTTTTTTTTTTTTTTTTAAGCATTGTGGAATTTAGAAAATAAACCGTTATATCTCCATGAATATTTGTGATAGCCTCATAAAAACTTATACAAATAATCAGACGAATCCTCATAATCACGTAGTACAGTTAAAACTCATTTCAAACATTACTTTTTACAGGATGATCAAAACGTTTTGATTTTTGCTTACTTTTTTTACTGAACTCTTTTTTTCTCTTCAAGGACAAAGTTTTTGTTGAAATATATAAGTTATAACATGTTCTTTATATTGTCAAAGTTTCAAGATGATTCTTAAAAAAATTTTCTATTTTTTTGTGCACACTTGAATTCTTTTCTCTTATTTTTTAAAAGATGTATGCATGTGCGTATATGTGTATCTACGTGACTGTTTAAAAGAGAGTATATGTATGTAACTATATAAATTTTCATTGACGTAGTTTGCGGATACGTAAAGAGTTTTTAATTTTATGGCCTATAAACTCAAATAATTTGAAGTGCGCTATAGTCCAAACTCTACATTCTATTAAGATAAAATTAGGAAGGCATGCTATTATCGTAAGAACTATACAGATTTACACGAGCGTAAGCCATGATTTTTATACAGGGATATAAAGTTGAATACTTATACATTGCTGCCCAAAGGCTCAAAATGTTCTGAGTTCATTTTACTAATGTTAAATCCTTAAAAAATTTCTGATGTACAGTCGTGATAAAAACAAAAACAAAAAAAACCTCAACTAATTTTGTCATAAATTGTTCTATAAATATGCGGCTGACGCCAATCGATTAGTAATAACGTTTAGTTTATAACTGTAGTTAAATTTCGCTAAAGGGTTCGTCTACATATTAAAACTGGCATCAACTTCATTTTTTTTTCAAAGGCAACCCTTACTTTTGACAATTTTTTGGGATTATTTGAATAAAATGAGCCCGGAAAATGGTATAGTTTAGACATTTCTCTCAATATTTCCTCGAGTTATAATTTGTCAAAATATGGGGACGCTAATGTTAAAAGAATGCGACAGATATTAATTCATATCTTCCCAAAAATTTATTATAGTCAAATTTAATTTTTTTTAATGTGTTAGAAAGAAGTTAATCAAACATATTCCATGCATTTTTTTGATTAAAAAACATTTTTCGACTTACGAAAATTATTAATGAATTCATATTTCAAAAAATTATGAATTATGACGTATATTAATTTTTGTACGAATAGAACGGACGTCATCAAAAATATGGGTTTCCAAATTTACACCTCATTCCTATCATTATTTTTTCAGTTACAGTGACATTTCAATTTTTATTGCTCCTAGGGGCAGTCATTTGTTATCATTTGTGTCATCTACAACTTTGCATACACATGATTTAAAATAGTTATTCAAATAACTTTAGATGCACACAACATTTCTTAATTAGCATTACTTTAGTTTATTTTATATTTAATATCGTGATACTTTTCCGGTTTTCCGTCCCCGAACACATTTCCGCTTGTAACTCTATTAAGAATGAATTTAAAGTATATAAACTATACCTTTCTCCGAAACGCCTTGATCTCAGGAATTTGAATATGTAATCAGAAATGGGAAATCTCAGAATCAATTCAAAAAAATGAAGTTGAGGTAAATTTTAATATGTAGACAACCTCCTTAGAAAAACTTAATTATTTCATTAATAACTAAACGTTAATACAAATCGATCGGCACCAGTCGCATGCATCCACGATAATTTACTCCGAAATTAATCTGAGGGAGGGGGGGGGGAGGCTTTTTTATTTCTGCCGACTGTACATTACAGTACTTTTCTAATATGTATGATAATTATATGATATGCGTATTACTTATAATTCTTTTACAGGGAAGCACGACAAAATTTACGCGCATCACGTCCTATTGGAATTAATTATCTGAAATACTATAAAATTCTGAGCAAGCGTCCCCCCCCCCCCCCATAAATAAATAAATAAATAAATAAATAAAAATAAAACAAATAAAATAAATAAATAAAAATAAATTAAATAAATTAAATAAAATAATAATAAGAAGAAAGAAAGAAAGAAAGAAACAAAATAAAGAGAAAAAATAAAGAAAAAATAAAAATTTGAGACAAATCTGTGATTTGAACATCAATGTCAATGACTTAAGAAAATATTTATGTTGTAATTAACTAGTGGATCTGCAGATCACGAGCCTCAACGTTCTATTTGCATCAGACATTATTCAATAGGCCATTTTTATTTATTCGTTATTATACTATTATAGTACATGATTCGATCGACTTGTTACCAGAATCATATACATTCCTGAGGGGGGGGGCGGTCCCGCTGTATGTCTCTTTGTATACCTATTTGTATATCATATAAAGTGTAACGGAATTATAAATAATTGTATTTACTTTTTTAAAAATTCTTTCAAAGAGGCTTAGTAAGTTGATAAAATACTAATTTTGTGCATTTCTAGTAGTTTCAGCGTTAAAATTGCTTAATTTTTCCTTAAAAACGCATTAAAAAGCTCCAATAAGAAAAGAAATGGATTTGGCGCCAAATTTGGCGACTGTTCTCTCCTTGGTGATTTTGGCGACCTTGGCGAGAAAATCATTATTAGGGATATACCAAATATGGAAGCTCTAATCTCATTGGCTGATGAGATACGAGAATTTTTCAGAACAGTCTGTGTTCGATAGAAAAGTATAAAAAGGAGCATTATTTTCGCCAAGGCGGTCAGTCTCAGATCTGTGTCAGTTTCGTCAAATGCTTGCTCTGCTTTGAGCTTCTTTGGATGAGACTTGCTTTATGTGTTATCGCTAAACAGTTTGTACTGTTGTTTTGCTTTTAACGGCTGTTGTTTAAGCTGTCTTTACTGGTTGAATTGAAGCTGATAATTGGTTTATAGACCTGTATTTTTCTGGAACTTTCTGTGAATAAATCACTGAATTTTTGCAAGTTTCGCCTTTCATTCTCGGACAACGTACGAACCCCCATGTACGCAACAATATGCATTCTTGATAAACGACAGTCTTGTATTATTTCCCTGAAATTCATAAATACCAAATTTCATACAAAAAAAAAAAAAAAAAAAAAAAATACATAGCATATCGGAAATATTTTGCGTAACCTCTAAACTAATTTCCAATTCTATGCCCCCAATTTTCAACAGGAAAACATGCTTTTAAAATTTTAATAAAATTTCATTATATTTGATGGGGTGTAACCATGTTAAAATAAACTTTTAAAAAATACCGACTATAGACCGTAATAGAACTAAATTATTTTATGTATCCTGGAAATGTAGCCACAGTCGTTATAAACGCCAATAATAAGAATAAACGTAATTAATTACAGCTCATTATTTTTTCAAACTAATTTGACATCATTTGGATGACTACAGTACATACTCGGAATTATCTTGTGTGGTCCCATAAATTATTTAGTTTATACATAACCTTTTTTAAGAGTAAACATGATTTCAAGCATCTTTATAATGTGTGTTAATTTTATTAAGTTCAATTCAGCATAAACGCATTAATTGTGCGCGCTTAAATAAAAACTTGTTCATAGGCTCTAATGTTACGAAATTCTTTCCTGTGTCTCTGTAAACAAACCATAAACATCGTATACACCAGTAAAAATTTGTCATCTTATTTTGCATTTAAACTTAATAATTGTTCCAAATTTAACATCGTTTGGATGACTACGTGACATTGTCAGAACACTTTTGTAAGGTCCTGTACATTAATTAGAAAGCTTAAGAGCACATATATTTTCATCAAACAACATAAGTTTAAGCATCTTACTCACGTACGCTAGTTTCATTTTCTTCATTGCAAAGTAATGATATTAAAATGCGTTTAAACGAAATTCACCCCATACGCCGTAATGTTAAGAATTTTGGCGTGTCCCTGTACACAATTTATAAACAATATATCAATAAAAATTATGCAGCTACTTATATGCAAAGCTGGAACATGTACGCCAATTTTCAAGTCAATCGAAGGATTTTTGCGGCCACTATTGTATTGTGGTACATACAAATTCTTCCCATAGGCCGTAAGGATAAGAAACACTTTAGTGTATCCCTGTACACGAACGACAAATGGAATACACACCTAACACTATACAACTAATTCCGCTGGGCTCATAAATATGTGTACCGAATTGCAAGTCAATAGCGTGATTTTGAGGCCGCTATCGCGGTACATACAAATTCTTCTCATAGGCCGTAATGATAAAAAAAAACTTTGGCGCGTCCCTGTACACGAACTACAAATGGAATGCACACCCAAAAATATACAGCTAATTTCGTGGGGATCATGAACATGCGTATAACAAATTTCAAGTCAATAGCGTGATTTTTACGGCCGCTATTGCCCGACAGACAGACAGACGGACGGACAGACGTAACCCAAAATCCTTTTGAGTCTCAACAGAGGGCCTCCACTGACGTTTCGGCAAAAATTGGAAGTCAATAGCTTGATTTTTGCGGTGGCTATCGCGGTACATACAGATTCTTCCCATAGGCCGTAATGATAGGAAAAATTTTGGCGTGTTTCTGTACACGAACTACAAATGGAATACACAACCAAAACTATACAGCTGATTCCGTGGGGCACACGAACATGTGTAACAAATTACAAGTCAATAGCGGGATTCTTGCGGCCGCTATCGCGCGACAGACAGACAAGCACACAGACAGAGCCCAAAACCGTTTTGAGTCTCAACAGAGGGCGTCCACTGACGTTTCGGCAAATATGTATGAAGCAATTGAAGTAGAGGATTATAAGTCTCCGACGTTTTAACAGGGAAGTGGGACCCTTAATCGGAATTGTAACAAAAAAAAAAAAAAATGTAATATCCCAAAATCGTAGGGGAAAGAGCATTTAATCAGGTAGGCGCACTTGCTCGGAATTTTACTGAACGTAAAATTATTTGAACGAGAGCGACATAAGTTTTAGAGTTTTGTTACGGACTTATATTTATTAAACATTGTGTGAGTTTCATTTATATACTTTTACATGGACGCACAAAACAATTTGGATGCGTTACGGTCCATTGTAAAGTCTGAAAGGAAAAAAAAAAAAGGTCATCGCTGACAGTTTTTGTCGCAAATTATCGTATAAATATGCAGCTGTTACCGATCGATTGGTAATAACATCTAGTTATTAGTATTATAGAAAAATTTTATTTAAGGTCGTCTACATATATTAAGATTTTCATCAACTTCAAATGGTAGTATCCGTTTTTAACTACATATTTGAATTTCTTTGATTAAAGTTGCTCGGAAAAAAAAGATTACTCTGAATATTTTTAAATAATTCTTGATAAAGTTACAAACGAAAATGTATTAGGAGTTCATCCATAAATAAAAAAATAAATTAATAAATAAATTAAGATCTCGCGCAGAAAAATATTATACAGTAACCGCCGCTAAATAAAATCACTGGTTAATAAAATCAGCCGCTTAATGTGATCAAATTGCCAGGACCGGAATCAAATCAATGCAAACCAATTTTAAAACTGCCGCTTAATAAAATCAGCTTCGCCGGTTAATTAACTCAAAAAAATTTCTTCAGGAGCAAAAATATCATTTATGCAAGTTGAGCAAATAATTCTTATTTACAATGTGAATTTTAATTTTTTAAATAAAAAAGAAATTAAACACAGATATCCCTCGTTATCTCTCTTTGTCGAAAATTTTACGTTTACAATATTACATTTTACATTTGCAGCAATTAAACACGCCTCATCACTTGTCTTAGGAATAATTTCAAGTAATGTATTTTTCAAAGCGTAGTAATGAGTAAAAAATTTGATTTAATTCGCCAGGGATTTTTGTATTTAATTTTTAATTATTAAAAGACAATTTCTAAATCTTATACTGAATAACTAAGAAACAAGACGTTTAAACGGAAAAAAATTAAATTTTAAAGAATGGCGTGAACTTTTAGCAAAGTAATGACGATTTTACTCAAAGGAAAGCGCATTGGAGCTTGGAATGTGTTCATTTTCTTATTTTGAAGGAACAGTTAAATAATTATATGTTAAAAATGAATTAATACTGGTTATTAATTTCATTATTTGATATTCTTTGAAATTTCCTTTCAAATTCAGTGAAGTAACAGCTTTTCTTCGACTGCAGGAATTTTCGCCGGATATAAAAATCAGCCGCTTAATAAAATCACTTTCGATCAGAACGAATGTGACTTTAATAAGCGACCGGTACTGTATTCATTTAAATTATAACCGGAAAAAGTATGACAAATTTAATCTATATAAATAAAGAGAAGTGTCTGTCTGTCTTTCTGTGTGTGTGTTTATCTGCGCTCTACTGCTCACACTACTGATTGCAAAGCTTCTAAATTTGGCATATAGGTACCTGGAACCCTGCAGGTGTGCACCTCATTGAGATATTTTCGAATTTCGAATTTTAATTTTTTTAATTAATTAGTGTTCGATTTTAAATATTGGCTTCTATGTTTCATTTTTCATAGATTTATTCTTTTACTGTAATCGTCTGCGCATCTTAGCAACGGCTATTACGCTATTTATTTTTTATTTAATACATTCATTTGAAGACAAAGTCTTTTTTTCTTTCTTTTAATTTATTATATTTATTGAAAATAAAATGGTTATGTAGCAGAAAAAATTAAGAATATTAAATTTTAAATTTAAAGACGTTTTTATAACAGTTATATATATGTATGATTTTTATAATATAACAACTTTTTACTTTTCCTTTTTAATTAATTCCTTTAAAAGATTTTTTTTATTTTATTTATAGCAATTATTGGGAAAAAATTCATAATAAATAGTAAATAGAATTAAACTGATTAAAATTGATCTGTTTTTCATTTATTGAATTCCTTTTAAAAGAAAATCTACTTTTTATTTAATTTCGTTATATTGGTCGGAATCAAATTGTAATATAGTGTAAATAGCGGGGACTATAAAATACATGGTTCAAAAACTAAAATATTTAATAGATGTTGAGATGCAGTCATATTTAAAATCATAAATAATAGCAGATAATAGCAGTATAAACGTAAATAATAGCAGATCCACCAGTCATCAATAAATATCCATATTGAAATGCCTAGGAAAGAGCTTTCTGCAGGCAATTAAAACCTGAACCCCTGCAGAGTGGGAGGAAAAATAGCTACCGTAGGCAGTGGGTACCCTAAGCGAGATTTAGAGCGATTTCAATGTAGTATTTTTTCCCCCAGTTTTTATTTATAATGTGATGTAAAAAATAAATACTGATCCAATTCTTTTGTAAATTCATTTAAATATAGTGACCTGCGAAGCGGGCGTAGCCTGCTAGTTATGAAATAAATTAAAATAATGCTAATTAAGAAATTATATGTATATATAAATTTAATTGAATAAGTGTTCTGTTGCTTTTGCATACAAGGTTGTAGATGATACAAATGACGTGACAATTCCCAACACCAATAAAAAACGAAACATCACTATAACTCGATATACAATGATAGGAATTAGCTGAAAATTTTAAAACCCATATATTTGATGATGCCTATTCTATTTCTTCAAAAATTAATATAGGTCATATTTCATGATTTTTTTGGAATACGAATTTATTATTGATTTTCACAGTTAAAAATCTGTTTTTTAATCAAAAACATTGATGTAATATCTTTAGGTCACTTCATTTTAACACATCAAAAATGAAATTTGAATTTAATAATTTTTTGGAAGTTATGAATTAATGTCTGTCACATTTGTTTAACATTGGTATCCACAGACTTTGACAGATTATAAATGCATGAAAATTTGAGAGAAAATGTAAACTATTACTTTTTCCGGGCTGATTTGATCAATATAACCGCAAAAAAATTGAACGGGGAGCAGCCCCCGCTCATCACTCTTGGAGCGATTTTGAACGCTTCTAGGGGGACTACTCGCAGTTTATTTAAAAACTCATTAAGAAAAAAATAAAAATAAAGAAATTGCTTTATTAGCCAGGCTTTAGCCTAGAGCGGACAGTGGGCGATGAATGAGCTGGTGAATCTTTCTGTTTACCAATGGCACTTGCAAACTGAGCATATGGGCAAAGAGGAAAGAGAAAAACAGAGACTTTTAATCAGTAAGATTTGATATATCCATTAAAAGAGTGAAGATTTTATTAAGTTTTATGTTGAGAGTCTTACGCGTTACTATATTGTCTAACCAATTTTGAGGTCTAGGAGAAGGATTTCTAAGGTGAAAAGAAGAGGTGAGCCTGCATGTGAAATAATAATGGGCTGGAGTTCCATCCTCTCAGCAAGGACACAGAGGTGAACGTCGGCAGTGAAATCTTTTGAGGTATGCAGGAAAGGGACCGTGTCCCGTAAGAAAAGCTGTGATGGGTGGAGTTAGGTTCCAGGAATTTGAGATTGCTTGAGGAATTAAATTGTAAGTGTACCTCCCCTTCTCGGAGGTATTCCATAAGGCCTGCCAATTCTGGTGGAGGAGAGTTTTTAATTTAGATTTTACATGAGATGGAGGTGTAGGAAGATGGAAATGAATATTGGTGTTCTCAGTTGCAGTTTTAGCTAAAGTATCTGCTATTTAATTGCCGACGACACACTTGTGGGCGGAAACGTGCGCCAGGGAGAGGAAGTTTTTAAGTTTTGCAATTTTAATTTTAATTTCTAAAACTTCAGGGTGCTTGCTCCTGTGGCGAGCAATAGCGGGCAGACCCGAGAGACTGTCACTAAAGATGTTAATTTTGGCGAGATGGGTGTTGCTATCAGCCCATTCAATAGCTTTTTGAATAGCATAGAGCTCTGCTTGAAATATTGAATTATAGTCCTCGAGCCTGTCCGACCACCGGTGGATCACGGTGCCGTCTTTCAGCACACAGAATGCGGCAGCCACGCCATGATCAGCTTTTGATCCATCGGTGAAGATGGTCACAGGGGCAGTTGGAGTAAAACTATTTTTAGTACAGTTTGTGATTAAGTAAGCAGCATCTTCTGCCGTGTGGAGATTTCAATTAGAGGTGAGATATTGAATTTTCATATTGAGGAAAATTAAAATAGAAATTTTTGTTTCTTGTATTTGTAATATATTTGTTTTGAGGAAGTTTTTGTATAGTTGCAAATGAGCATGAGGTATACCCATGATGACAGTGAGGGCGTCAGTCGAAATTGTCCGGTAACCCCTTGTCATTTGCAAACGGAAGGGCCTTTGGATGGAATTTATTTTCGCTTGAGCCGCTTGCGACAAATGTCCATCCCACCACAAAAAAATTGTCAAAAATGGGTATTGCTATTTGAAAAAATGAATTTAGTGCAAGTTTTAATATGTAGACGATCCCTAAGTAAAATCTATGCATGCCATTATAAACTTGATGTTATTACTAATCTATTGGCATCAGCCGCCTATTTATACGACCATTTTCGGAGAAATTAGTCGAGAGGCGGCGTTTTCTTAGTACAAACACGACTATTGCTTTCAGGCAGATATTTCACTTCGTCATCGTTTGCTGTGTTTTACCTTGAATACGTCTGGTTGTTTTCCCCTTGTGCAACAAGTTAATAAAATGTTAAATAAAAATTGAGGTAAAAATCTTCCAATAAAATTTTCGGAAATCATTACTGTAACCTTTGCTAAGGAACAAAACTTCATTTTTAAGGTGAAAAATCAATTATTTATCTATTTTATTTTTTATACTTTTTGTATGTACATTTGGATCAATTAAAAAATGTTTTCCTTTATTCCCTCTCACATCAAGTTAAAAAAAAAAAAATGTTTAAAATAAAACTTATAAAATATTGTTGGAATTAAACGGAAAAGCTGTAGTATATATAGGATCCTTTGGCGAAATTTGAAATATGGCAAAGAAATAACTGGGACGCTTCTCGGCAAGGTCTTTACTTATGCCATTGCGATAGCATAGACTAATAAAATATCCTGTTGTACTAAATTAAATTCGGTTTTGTACAGAGTTTAATTTTGTTTGCTAATTATCTATTATTTAGCAAACAAAAATAGGTTTCGCTTTCTTATTATACATTTAAAAACACCAGGCTATTTTCCCCCCCAAGACTACACAAACAAGCGAACTTGGGACGAAATACTTAAACACCCTATTATACTTTCCATTCTTGTTTATTTACTAAATTATTCATTGATACAAACTTATTTAAGCTAATAAATGTTCGAAAAGTCTGTTGGAGCCATATCAGATTTTTCATAATTAACTTTTTTAAGCGATGCTTATTCCCTCCTTTTTTAAGATCTTTTCTTTTACCCGCTCTGTCTGCCACCGGCGTTTGTTCGAATGTGTCCCATATCTTTTTGCTTATATCTCAGCAATCAGACCACCTAAAGACTTCGGGTCTTCACTAAAATATTAGTCATGTCTGACACTACAATTTAACAACAACAACAACAACAATAATAATAGTAATAACAACATAATTGATTAGTTTTCTTTTAATTAATAAAAATAAGAAAATAATAAGCTAATAATAGCAAAAAATTAGCCATTTAAATGTTATCCATAATTTAATTGTTGCCAAAAAAATTTACGAGTTCATTTTTTTTTTTTTTTTTTTTTTTTTTTTGCGACAGGAAAATAAATACATTTATCTAAACGTGAACAATTAAAAATTTAAAAAAAAAAAAAAAAAAAAAATGCATCTCACCAAAATTGACGTTATTATCACTTAATTTTTTTTTTTATAAATAATTTTTTTTTAAATATTTATAAAGTGCTAATATATTTTACGATGCAAATGTATGTTGAACAGAAATTAGTTTTATTTATAGATCCTTCCACGCGATTTTTTTAATTTTTGCGTTGAAGTACACCGAGCATTTTTCTCCAAGAAGTTTAATTTAGCAACAGAGATTTCAATCTAGGTAGCGCATCAAAAATACAAAAATTATAAAATATTACAATATATAAATAAATAAATAAAATAAATAAATAACACTTATTAAAAAAAAAGCCCTTTTCTTAATTCATTAAAAAGAACAAAATAACTTTTTCAGCTCAGTACCGCCGATCTGAATACTTGCATTTTACTACTACTCCAATAAAATTGCACCTCAAACGAAGAAAAGGGCGGCTCAATTCAATTTTATACCAAAAATTTTCAATCTGGCTAATTTCAGCTTATATTTTCATAAATCCATACTAATTCAAAATTTTGAGCTGAAATTAGCCAGATTAGAGCTAAAATTAGCCATATTGGAAATTTTAGTATAAAATGGTTTGAGCCGCCCTTTTCTTCGTTTGAGGTGCAATTTTATTGGAGTAGTAGTAAAATGCAAGTATTCAAATCGGCGGTACTGAGCTGAAAAAGTTATTTTGTTCTTTTTAGTGCATTAAGAAAAGGGCTTTTTTTTTTTTTTTTTTTAAACAAGTGTTATTATTAATATTAATTAAAAAAAATTACTTCAAATTTTGTACATTTACTAGTTTTACATTTGTATTGATGACGCACCAATTTATTGGTCTTTTTTTTTTTTTTTTTTTTTTTACTTTCTCTTACCCATAACGTACCGAGAGTATTGTTTTTGGGCCAAATTTTCGAAATTGAATTTTGTTATACTTACACGTTTTGAAATCCCCTGAATCTAAAAATCATGTTTTTAGCGGTTGATCTCTGTGTGTGTCTGTTATCAGCATATCTCAGTTCAAACTTGGTATTCTAAATGTGTAGCATATAGGGATGCTACACTAAGCTTTTCGTTGAGATCAAGCAAATGGTTCGTGTACAGGGACACCCAAGAGAATTCATGTACATTGCGTCTATGGAGGAAAGAGCAGGTAAATAGAGTTTAACATTTATAGACTGCACTAAACCAAATGAAACGAATATATATTTTTTATATGCGTAAAAACTTGTTTCGTGTAGAATATGGTATAGAAATCATTCACTGTTCGTTTACAGGGCTACACGAAAAGACTAGATTATAATGCGACAATACTTGAAAATTGATGGAAGTGTATTTTAGGTTGTACTGTGTGTTATTAATATAGGATTATATTTATGTGCACCATGTGATGTGTACATAACTTCCAGAAGATATACAGGACTGCCAATATTTAAGCCATAACGTTCTTTTTTATTTGTCAGTGGAAGTGTTTTACTGTAATATACTATATCATACAATATTTTACTATGCCCAGGAAAGCTGCTCAGGAAATGAAATTAATTCCTCAAAGCCATATGGTAAATAATGTATTTTTTTAAAGATAAATATTCATCGATTGGTCTCTTGTATATTTACACGTTTTGAGGCTTCCTGAATACCGAAGTCAAGTTTTATAGTTTGATCTTTCCCTGAGCCTGTTAGAGTATATTAAAAACAAATAATTTCAGTCTATCCAAATAATGTATTTTGAAGTGAATACGTTTGTTACCAGAAAAGTTTGTTCAAGATTAATAAGTTTTAAAGAATGATGCGTGTGGCAGTTGTCTGAATAATTTTTAATGAACTTTTGAATTTAATAACAGATTTGAATTCCCTATAAATGTAGATACAATAATGAAATGGGGATTGAGGGGGGCACCGACATAGAATTATTTGTCAAATAAAGCTATTCCGAAGCCTAAGTTGAATTGTTTTAACATAGGTTTACATAACAGTACTCGTTATCTTAAACCTTAATCTCCAATCCGTACTTTTAGTATTAAATTTCAAGCTAAGAGAAAGTCGTGTGAGTGACACACCAGATTATATATTTTTTAAATAAGTCTGCCTAATCTATCTATGTGTTTGTCATTTGTGTATTTATTCTTTTTGAAGTTACACCTCTTTTAATCATTCTAGTTTGATAAAATGAAGGCAAAAATCTTTTTAATTATTTTACTGATTGTAATTTCTTTCCCTATGTTAACAATACAAAACGAAAAATCAATATTTTTCATTTACGATAGAATTACATTTATTTGTTTATTGAAATTTACTGTTTTCCACTTCATTTAATTCTCTATAATATTGATGAAACCTGTCGTTTACAATATACCTATGAGGTTAAAAAAGAACTACCGTGAACTTTGGCATTTTGGATACATTATACATTTTGCTGAATAGATGAACGAATTATGTTTGCTTATGTGTTTGGGCGTAAAATATCTATTATTTTCGTTGTACTAGAATGATGAATTATGACATTTAACTCATTTTAGTAGTAAATATTGAGAGCATTCCATGAAATATATTCAATAACTTATATTTATACTTACATTAATGTAATGGGAAAAAACAGAAATGCCTTTTTATTTTTGTCTTCTAAACAGCTCAATAAAAATAAGATCATTAAAAAAAGTTAGTTTATCGTTAAAGTTTTAAGCGAAAATTTTAGTATGTTTCCTAAATCCTAAATACTGTTTTATCATTTACTGTGATACGCTAAATTTCTGCTCTGTTAGATAAATAGCCTAAATAAAGAAATTTCTATATGAATTCTATTTCACACACGAACAAATATTTTAAATATTTCATTTCGATATCTTGTTAAAATTTTCCTCGACCAGTGATAAGTCTGTCTTATTATTATAAGTCCTTTAGCATTTGTTACAAGTTTCTAAATATTTCAAAAAACTTTCATAATTTTCTGATACAAGTGAAATTTATCCGGAAGCAATCGTATTCAGTTTCTACCATATCTCACCAGTTCAAAAATGTTTTCCGAACATATTTGATCTCTTCTCCCATTTGAATAGAAATACCTAATTTTGCCGATGAAGTTTGTTAGGAGATATAACGAAGTAAATTTATTTTAACAAAAGAATCGAGTTGAGAAAGAAAGAAAAGGAAGTCGAAAGAGGAAAACGATTTAAGTACCAAGGTTGAAAATAAATTACGAGCTTTCAGTCTGACATTTTACACTTATCAATTGAATTTACTAAAAGGCACATTTTTTTTGCTGAAGAAACGCATATCGCCCTTTTAAATCATTAAAATAATTCATAGTAAACATAAATCGCAATATACCACCAGAGAAAATAAGAATATTAAATAACTTTGCAGCATTTAATGCATCGCGAAAGAAAATAATAATAATAATAAATTAAACACACCGCAAGAAAATATAAGAATATTAAATGAATGTGTCGAATATTAAATACATCAAGAGAGAAAACTAATACTACTAATAATAAAATAATAAAAGAAGTATTACGAATTTAAATTTATAAAATAAATAAATAAATAAATAGAAATAGAAATAGAAATAAATAAATAAATAAACAAACGGAGAGTGATATTTTACATAACTTACATAACTTACATGCATTACATAACTTTCAATAAAATCTTTTTGTAAAAAAATAGAACCGACTCCAAAAAGCAACTACTATTCAAACAACTAAAAAAAAAAAAAAAAAAAAATTGGATATGAAATGAAACTGTAAATTGCGCCTAAATGTATAAAATAATTTCCTTCGCCAAACAATCTATAACACTACAATCAATCATAACTTTTGAAGTCGGCGCAAAATTAAATAAAATTTAATTAGTTTTTAAAGGTTTATTTTTAGATCAGTAGCAACAAATGCTGTTGTCTCGAATGATCCATTTTCATGTTTCCTTTATTATTTTATCACTGTATACAATTGTGGTCTATTAGTAGCATCTACACAGAACAGTGAACATCCTTCAGAATGCGGTATTTATGTTTCTACGAAGTTAGAGTTTCCTTTGCAAATTAGGTATAACTTTGATAATTATCATCCTTGGTGGCTTTTGGATTTGGCGATCAAAACTTAACGCAAAAAATATACGTGCAAGATGTATGCTTTAATAATATATATAGTACGAAGTATTGTTTCATATTCTTGATTACTCTCTTGATATACCTTATCAAAATAATCATGATATCCCAAAGAAATTAAATATGTTTGCCAGATAATTTTGCGATTTTTCTTTCACCAAGGACGTCAGATACCAGCATCTACGCCAACTTTTGCTGCTTACGAAATCTTATTATTATTTTTTTTTTATCAAAGTAGTTTTCGGCTGCGTTTTGCAGGTGATAATGTGAGATGTGTATTTTGAATAGGATTTGATTTTTGTATTGAATAAAGGTACCAATTTTTATTTAATTTTGAGCCGACTTCAAAAGTTATGATTAATTGTAGTGTTATAGGTTGTTTGGCGAAGGAAATTATTTTATACCTTTAGGCGCAATTTACAGTTTCATTTCATATCCATTTTTTTTTTTTTTTTTTTTAGTTGTTTGAATAGTATTTGCTTTTTGGAGTCTGTTCTATTTTTTTACAAAAAGATTTTATTTTTCTCTTTTCAGTGAAAATTTATTCATATAGCAGAACATCAGAAGACGTTCGACGGCAGTGTCACAAATCACAACTTCCAAGAAATGTGACATAACTCAAAAAATGGTTTATGTCACTGAAAAACATGAAATGCACCCAATGTGAACAAAAAAGTTACATCTCCATCTAGAAAGTTATCCACTCGAGAGAGAGTTGTGCCAGTTTTATTCTAGTCAAGTTACTTTTAAGTTGATTTTTCTCAAATGCTGCATTTTTAAGTTGTGTCACTTTTCTTGCCTTTATCGGATAGGAGCAAAAAACTATCTATTGAATGAACATACATTATATTAAAAAGTCTTTAGAAATGTAAAGAACGGATACGCTGTATTCGTAACCAAAAATTCTGTTAGACATATATATTGAACTTTACAGTGAATACGTGTCCCCCGCTGCGCTGGAAATTGCGCAGCGTAAAGTTCAAACAAAGAGCAAAATATGCATTGCAGCTGACGGACAGTTGTAAAAAAGCAGTTTCGGAATTCTTAAATTTTAGATGGATTTCAATAGAAATCGTTAATCGCCCTTGATAGATTAGCCATTTTGAGTCTAAAATATATCATAGATATTCATTATTGTAATACATAATGCATCATTCAAAAGATATTTTAAAGTATTTTTATTGCAGGCTATTAAAATGATATAAGCCGTTCAAATTCTGTACGAAACTTTCGGAGAAAACTACGGAAAAACCAGAAATTTTTTATTCTTTTATATTTTACAGAGTTTCAAATTCAGATTTTCGCTCACATTTCGTATAAATAATTTTTAACGATATTTAGCCCGGAATTAAGCAAATTTTGGAAAAAACCACAGATAAGTCAGACACAAATCTTTTAAAAAAATGTTATACGGCGCCGCAGGCGCCATCGAGCGGGACTTAGCTAAAGTCAGAAATTTGAAAGATCATAACATGGTGAGCGAACAGGCTGTTTCAGATATTGAAAAGGGAAGAGGGCGCCGAAGGCGCTACTGCATGGGAATTTACTGCGCTTTCAATAAGCTATTTTCACGATATATCGATAAGCTGTTATTAGACCTGAAACGGGAAAAAGGCGCCGCAGGCGCCACCGAGCGGGAGTTTCGTAAAGTCGGATTTTTCAGGGATCGCGAACCAGCTGGTCGCCGAAGGCGGCTAGTATTCAATATAAAAAAAGAATTTAACACGATACTTTCGTAAACTCGTATATTTTCAACTTCTGATTTCCATGGATTTATACCTTTTGAGACGTTCTAAACATGATATTTGGCTATTTTTAGGCATGACTGTTTGTTTGACTATGTGTCTGTCTGTGTGTAACAAATGTTCTGTGGAAGCTCTTTATTTCAAGAACAGAATTTCATGAAAAGTTATATTTAGTTGCAAATTAGCATAAATTAGCATCCATTAAACTTTATAGTACATCGCTCAACTGGTGACGCATTCATCCAGTTTTTTTCATAACTTTTACTATAAAAAAACAAAAATTGTGTATGTAAATGACCAATTTTTAAGCATAACATTTATTAATCAGTTATTTTATTACAATATTCCTTGAAAAAAAAAATCTTAAAGACTTAAAATGAAAAATTTTATAATTTCAACCAATATATTTGAAACAAATTTCAGCCAGCTGTAAAATGCATTGGAAGTTTGAAATTTTATAAATTTTAAAGAAGAAACGAACTGAGTTTATTTTCTACAAAGTATTATTCACATTAATTTTTTCGAAAGATAAAAAAAAAAAAAAAAAGGGATAGGGTAAGTGCTCCTGTGATTGACACTTTTAGAGTAATTTCTGATGTTTTTAATGTTTTAGTCATCAGAAACAATTTTTGTAAATCTTAAGTTAATATATATGGCATGAAAGACTTTCAGAACCACATATATGTTAAAATATGTGCATTTGATAATGATTTTTTTTTTTTTTTTTTTTTTTTTTTTTTAATAAATTTTTATTTGACACCCACTCAATGTAATTGACATTGCCAGTTTTTCATTTTACTAGTTATTGGCAACCTATGTTTGATATTCAATGTTAAAATGATTATATGTATACATGTGCTTTTATTTTTTTTTCTTATACATTAATTATTTCAGGAAAGATGTCAATCACTGGAGCACGTACCCTATTCTTTTTTTAAAAACCATTCATTAAAAACTGAAATAATGCATCCTTCGTAGGTTGGTAGCATTAGATTATTTTCTGAAGCACTATGTCTTTGAATAAAGGTGACAATTATATTTACATTTTGTTCGATAGTAATGAAACTATTCAAATTAAAGTTTATAAATTAGAAAGTATTTTTTTTTTTTTTTTTTTACTTTTTATGTAATTAATTAGTTTCAGGAAAGTATGTGTTCATTAGTTATTTTAAGTAAATCTTATGCATAATTATAATTTCTCAAACTTTTACTTATTCTCCAAAATAGGAAACACGTATGTACTTCCTGTTTTAAAAAGTGAGCGCATCTGTAACCCCGATTGTGACTTCTCTTCCGCATGCTTAAAGTATATTCAGGTTTAAAGACTACGCAGGGTTTCAGATTAAACAGCAAGCTAGAGGTTTAACAAGATTAATTCTATTTCAATAAGATTAATACCGGGCTTTGAACTTAAAGATACCAATGAAAAATAAATAATTAAATCAGAAGAAAAAAATCATGCAAAAGTGCGAACATTGAGTGATCACTAAAAGTGCTTTTGGATTTTCTTAATTTCGGTTTTTATGCCTTGCATTATTAGTTAATAGCATATATATATATATATATATATATATATATATATATATATATGTGTGTGTGTAATCATTTACTAACAGTTATTTTAAAGTTCTTTGACATTTTTAATAAATTATGCATTAATCTTATAATTAAAAATAAGTTTGATAAAGAAAATCAGTATATATTGCTATTCTGAAAAAATACAATAGCCCTGAATCAAAAACGTAGTTCATAATGTTTTTTAATAGATATAACGTTAGGGCGACTAAGGCGCCCGTTGAAAAATGATCATTTCATTTTTTTTATATAAGCTATAAATAATATACTTCAAATTTAATTTATTAAACTCACACAATCAACTGATTGGGAAGAAATTCATATTTTTTTAATTCATTTTTCCAACTGAGTGAAAATAATGCCTGGACTGGGAGTCGAACCACGGATCTTTGACTTACAAGGTCAACGCTCTACCAACTGAGCTAGCCAGGCTGATAACCGGTGGGCATTACTCACTCAGACAACTTTGACCTTGTAAGTCAAAGATCCGTGGTTCGACTCCCGGTCCAGGCATTATTTTCACTCAGTTGGAAAAATGAATTAAAAAAATACTTCAAATAATTCATTTGCCAGCCAGCCCGTGCGAAAGTTTCCCACTTCAATTATCTCTTCATTAACTTTAAAATTACTATTATTATTTTATAGACGTCATTTTTTCATATGCATGAGCAAATTTTATATTTTTTAATTTTTATTTATTTATTTATTTTTTCACGTGAAAGCATATTTCATTTTATGCTACAAAAAAAAAAAAAAAAAAGGCAACAATTAAAAATTTAAACGTCTATTTTAAAGCTGTTATTTTCATATTTTAATTAATTTTAAAAAATATAATCAAAAATTCGTTACAAAAATTGTACCAAATGAAAGGGGCGATTTTTCTGAATCTCTCGGATTAAACAGCTTATCGATCGGACAATTAGATTTTTTAAATTAACTAAAGTATGAAAAATTGGTGGCAACTTGCGTTCACACACAGGCAGAGTCCAAGGAAATCTCTATAGCCTAAAGCGTGGCAGAGTCAGACACTGATGAGCATAACTATATATGCTGATTAGATTTTACAGAAAGATTTAACTCAAACATATAAAAGATTAGTACGTTCACCTCCTCAAATATAGCTTATAAAAATTGATATAAAAATGAATCAAATGCAAAAAATTTTTAGTCACATGTCCTTTTTATCTATACAGTATATTGAGAATTACTTCTAAAAATATGGATATAAATAAATAAATAAATAAATATAGTGTATATATGTTGTATATAGTAGAATCTAAGCTTTAAACTATACTTTTAGAAACTATATAAGAAAATAAAAGTAAAATATTTACCAATTATGGCGTTAAGTTATTAAAAAATTGTCATTAAAACATACTAGTAACACTTCATTTAGCCCACATTATCATCGTGTTGGCACTTGTATTGCCAAAAAAGCCATAACGATTTTTTTTTTTTAATTAATTTATTTATTTACTTTTTTTTTTTTTTTTTTTTCAGAAATAAACATGGATTTGTAAAGATTACATTTATTGTTATATCCTTGTCAATATTTTTATTCACTGTCACTACCTCACATATTATTTTAGCCTTAATACAGTAATAAAAGTACAAATTAATGATTAGATTGAGTCGTCTAATCTAACTTCGAAAGTAAATAATTTTGATGCATGTGTTTAGGGAAGCAGACAAACTAGCCCTGCTTTTTTGTCTTTCACCTGTCGATATTCCCTTGTCTCATGTAGGGCAGAAAAAGGACTTACAGTCTACCAGAAATTGAAAATTTAATTTTTAAATTTTTTACAATAAAATATTTTTGCTGCTATATTTTATTGTTTATAAAGACTATATAAATGCAATATAATCGTCTTTTAATGGAAATAATCTAGTGTGTCACACACACAACTTTCTCTTACCCTGAAACTTATAAATACAGGTTGGAGATTAAGAAAGAGGTAAGATAGCGAGTACTGTAACGTGAACCTATATTAAAACAATTCAAATTAGGCCTCGGAAGAGTTTTATATGAAAATAAGTTCTGTGTGAGGGGGCTGCCACCCCTCTCAACCCCCCGTTTCATTACTGCGCCTACATTTAAATATAATTTAAATCTGTAATTAAATTTATAAGTTCACTTAAAATAATTCAGACAATTTTCACACGCAACATTCCTTGAAACTTATCAGTCTTGATCAAATTTTTCCAGCAACAAACTTATATTAACTTGAAAATATAACTTTTGGATCTCCTGAAATTATTCGTTTTTAAGTTACTTTAAGCGACACAGACAAAGACCAAACGTTAAAAAACTTGACTTCGGAAATAAGGAAGCACAAAACTTGCAAATATAAAAAAAATAAGCGATGAATATTTAGTTTCAAAACATACATTATTTACCACATGTCTATGAGGAATTCTTTTCAATTCCTTTCCAGCTTTCCTAGACATGGTAAAATATTATAGTAAAGCACTTATACTAACAATAAAAAATAATGTTAAACTTAATGTATCGCTTAAATATTTGCAGCCTTATACATCTTTTGAAGATTATGTACAGACCACATGGTGCACCTAAATATAATCCTATAGTAATAATGCACGGCACAACCTGAAATACACTTCCATCAATTTTCAGCTATTGTTGCTCAATAATCTTTTTTTTTTTGTGTAGCCGTTAAATGAACAGTGAATGATTTTCCTACCATATTCTACATGAGAAATGTTTTTACGCATATAAAAAGTATATGTTCATTTCATTTGGCTTAGTGCAGTCTATAGATGTTAAACTTTACTTACCTGCAATATCAACCATAGATGTAATTTATTTGAATTCCCTTGGGTGTCCCTGTATACGAACCATTTACTTTATCTTAACAGAAGGCTTAGTGTAGTATCCCTATATCATACACATTTAGTATATGACTTTTTGTTACTATTTGTTCTTGAGGTATGCTGATAACAGACAGACACACAGACAGACACACAGGCAGGCAAACACACAGACCAGTCGCTAAAACATGATTTTCGGACTCAGAGAACCTCAAAATGTGTAAATATAACAAAAACTCACTTTCGAAAATTTGACATAAAAACGATACTTTCTGTCTACCTTATGGGTAAGAAAAAGTAAAATTAAAGCCAATACAAAAAATATTGAGTTCAAAGAAAATTATCTAGAATAACATCAGGTAAAAAAAAAAAAAAAAAAAAAAAAAAGAGAGAACTTTTTTTTTTGTAAAATTTGAACTTTTACGAATGATAGTCTCTACAAGAGCTGCTCTCTATTAACCAATTAATTACTGTGTTTTAAAATTCTCTTAATTTTGGTCTAATCCAAGACAGCTTTTTGAATAAAAAATAGCGTTTCCTGATGGTGAGAAAAGTAAAATCTGTAAAAGCGCCCTGTGCAAACTTCTAAATCACCACTTGTAATGTAAGAATGACAGATTAAATGATAAAAAAAATATCATTTTAAAACATCACAAAGGTAATAAATCGTAAAATATGTACAATTACAAACAATCGATTTACTATAACTCAGTTGTCAATGAACTTACTTTTAAAAAACATACCGCGAACTATAATGAAAAATCATTAAGCCAGATTAATCTAGAAAAATACATTAATAATGGACTGACATTTAGAATTTTAAATGCCAATGGGTCGTCAGGAATACTATTCTTAATTTATTCTCTATAACAACTGAACGCACCCCAGACATGAACAATATAATAATTCTTTGTTATTTAATTTTGTGTGTTTATTTATCATTTATATTTATACAAACACTCTTCTGACGCAATAATGCAGCATTATACTATTGTCGATTACTAGTGGGAATACTTTTTATTACATATTTCTACTGTTTGTGTGTTGTCATGCATCTATTAGATATGCTACAATAAATAAATAAATAAATAAAGTTAAAAAAGTTTCTTTTATAACTAACTTATAGAGATTGCATAAAATATCAGAAATATCTGTGCTTATATTTTTATTACTAACGTTTGCATTTTAAATTATATTATTATGTAATGATGAATAAATCCCATGTTTAAATATTTAACATTAACGGAAAATCTGAATAAATAATTCTGTTTAGATCCATAATCATGTTTTATGCATAGCATACAGACATTCAAATCATTTTTACTTTCCCGACATACATTATGTAAGGATGGTAGTATAATCGGGAAAAATTCGATTATTAGATTTTGGTGAATCTGTACGTTTTGAGGTCTCCTGAGCTCATTTTTTCTATTTATACAGTGATTTGTGCGTGTTTTGCGTGTATGTGTATGTATGCGAGTGAACACGATAACGTCTAAATGCTTTGTTCGAATGAGCTGAATTTTCGTAGGTATGTTACACGCCATTGTCGCACAAACTGTATAAATTTTGATGAGTGCATCACTTATAGGTATTTTACAGGGACTCAAAGAAAAAGATCTTTATCGTTATAGCCAATGAACTCAAATCATTTAAAGTGCGATAGCGTCTAAACTCCTTAGCTGATTGAGGTAAAAATTGGTAAGTAAGTTAGTTATAGGTCATCTTCACACAATTTTAAAGAGTACTGAAATTATAGTTCTTTTACAGCCATTAAACTGTACATTCAATTATTTTATGATTTCATAGGCATGAGGTTATTATCACAAGAACAGTAAGATTTGCATACGTGTAAAATTTATAGTTTCTTTCATTCTTTTTTTTTTCAGGCATACAGGTATACAAAGTAGAATTTTTTTTATATCGGGTCTGTGAGCTCAAACTATTAAATGTTCACTTTGATAATATTAAATTGTTTAAAACAAAGGAAAAAAAAGTATAATTATTTGATATTGCGAACTTACAACGTATAGTCATTTTACAGGGACGCACAAAATAAATCAGATACTTTACGATTCATTAAAAAACGTACAACTTTTGGAAAAATGCTTAAACATACTGCTACGATTTATTGTTTTCTTTTACCCATAAATGTAAGTACAATAATGAAACGGGGTTGAGTTGAGCGGTAGCCCCTCACGCAGAATTATTTGTTAAATAAAGTTATTCCGAAGACTAATTTGAATTGTTTATACGTAGGTTTATACAACAATTCTCGTTATCATATTCCTTAATCTCCGATTTGTATTTAAAGCATTAAGTTTCAAGGTAAGAGAAAGTCGTGTGCGGTTCCACATTAGATTATTTCTTTTGTTTATTTAATGACTATTTAAATTTATTTAAACAACCGTTAATTATTAAATAATCGGAAAGTTGAGGGGAAATACTCCAGATCTGCATGTATTGTAACAAAATAGTTACATTTTCCCTAAGTTGAAAATTCAAAATAAAACATACTAGATCTGTTTTCAATAAGAGGATTTTTTTGATAATTATCTCAGAAACATGGTGTGATTACACAGATTATCATAAAAATATCTAAAGCAGTGTAATCGAGAAGAATACAATATCGCAGAGTTTGATAGAGAATGCGGAATTTTTTATTAAAATGTCATTAGTATGTCGCCAGCCCTGAACTGTACAAAGTAATTTCAGTATTCACTTTGTATAACGAGTCGCCTTCAACGAGAAAAAAAATCTAATGATGCCACTTCAGTTTTTTGGAAATTTTTGAATGACTTATTTATATACTAGTCGTTCTGCACCGGCCAAGCGCTCGATTTTTACACAAGTATTTCGAAATTTATTTTTCTTTGCCAGTTCAATTATCAATATTACTAAACATTAGTTTATATCATATTTACCATAAATGGTTTCATGTTTTATGGTATGATAAAACATGAAGCCATTGTATATAATGAAGCCATTGTAAATGGTTATATGTTTAGATATGTAAGCGTCTCCAAAAATTATAAATGATATTATAAAACTTTAATTTAAGTTTTATAACCACGATTCCATTTATTTATTTATATTAATAGCTCACCAACCCCCGAGGGAAGCTTATCTGCCCTTCGCGACACGCTTTGCTCACGAACACTGTGGCGCTCTACCCGTCTATTTCCAACTCGATAAAGAAAAAGAAAAAAGAAAAACAGTGGTAGTAACTTTTTTTTTTTTTTTAATATATAGAGAGAAAAACAATTTTTATGTCAAAAACGTTTTGAGTTTTAAATGTTTAGTGAAAAATTCGATGTTTTGTAAATTTAAAAATTATGAACCGCTAATATGTATTTTGTTAAAAATTTGATACAGTTAGAAAGAGAATTAAAAGACCTTTCTGCTGATAACTATAGTTAAGAAATTGAACCATTGGCTTTTCTTTCAGAGTGATTCAAAAAGAAACAAGCGAAAATGAGTTGAAAAAGTCAGATATTTTAGAGTAAAATTTGAAAAGGTGAATTTTTTTCTCTCCTTTCTTAAAGAGATCTTTATATCTCCATGAACGTATATAGTATATGACAGACTCATAAAACATTATACAGTTAAAAAGAAAGAGCCGTATAATTACACGCTACCGCCAAATTGCATTTCAAGCATTATTTTTTACAGGGTGATCCCAAACAATTTCATTCTTATTTAATTTTTTACTGTTTTCCATTTTACTTTCGGGGCAAATCTGTCCTAATTTACGTGAGGTATAACATGTTCTTTACACTTCTGAAATATCAAGATGATTCGTTTATTATTTTTTGAGATATTTGAAAAACTGTCTGAAATCAAAAGTGTTCGGTTATTTATGGAAAGGTAGTGCGTACTGTTCTTAACAACATTTTATCTTTTACCAAATACACTTTCCAACTTCTTCCACAATCCATTGACTTACTTTTCTTATATTTATTACCTTATGTTATTGTATTAGCTAAACTTATTGTATAATCTTATATCATTGTATTTAACACTTTGCTAATGTACTCCTATTACTTTCGGGAATTCATAATCAAATAATTTCTGCTTGCAGACAGAATCTATAACAAATACGCAATGTCAAAACTTGTGTGTTATTTAAATCTCTAATAAATTTAAGATTTTTTATCCCCGTAATGTTCTACGTTCTCAGATAGATTTTCCTGGGCAGGCAGTTAAAATCTATATCATGTTGCTGGTGCTACTTTTAGAAGTTTCATATACTTGTAATTTGTGTTTTTTGAAATGATGAAAATAAAAATAAATTTTGCCATAAAATAAAAAGTGTACATACTCACCGTTTGGTGTGATTGTTGCTCCCTAGAAAGAGAGAATAAAACAATATTTAGTGATAATAAATTATAAAGGTGAAAATAAATTTGTTAACATTCCCATTATTTTATAGTTAGATGAAACAGTTTCAAAAATTGCATAAAAAATACATATAAAAAATCACGGAAGAACAATTTATTTATGTTTAAACTATACTTAAATTATTTATTGTTAAAAAAGATAAAAGTAATGTAAAACAATTTTCTCTTAGTAGCATGTTGAAAAATTGAAAAGCTTGTACAACCATAACGGTATTTCTGTTAAGAAATTTTCTAATTTTACATTTGTGTCGTCTTGTTGCAAAACCAGTCAACTCCTTAATTTTAGAAAATGCGTTTTTTCGGTTCTACGTAAACGTTTTCACCACCTGGAAACACGAAAACATGCCAAAGCCGATCCATCCCTGTGTTATTTGCGTTTAAAAATCACAATATGCCGCAAAAGCGGCCAAATCTTAAGGCTGGTGTGCTTCAAAACTGGTCATCTCCATATTTGTGAGATCGCGATTCTGCTCCACACGACTAAAGTAGCACACTCGTAGATTAGGTTATTGTTATCATATTTTCTCTCGCCTGTTACAGCTCTTTCTTGGTGTACACAAAGTTTCTAATAATTAAATTTCATGTTTCCTTTGACTTTGGAATAGTTTGTAGAAGAAATATTTCCAGTCAATCGAGGAAGAGGATAAAATGACCCTATGACGTGGAAATGGAACAAAGCCAAAGTTCAAAGGTAATGTACAATCATTTTGTAGTAACATAATGTCAATCGATAACATAATAGCATCTTAGTTAGCATCTTATGATTAATTAATTAAATGTTATTAATTTAATAACATGCCTATGATGATTCAACAGGTTATAGCGATGTGTTTATCAAGTTTGTTTACAATTCGAATGGTTTTCCACTGTATCGAAGAATAGCTCGTGATTAATGAATTTGGGACCGTTTGTGATACATTTACATTACTTTCTAGAGTTATTTTTTTTATGAATATCGGTTAGTTTTTATCAGATTTTTTAAATTTTTATCAGTTATATATATATATATATATATATATATATTTATTTTTTTTTTGTCAGAAAACAGAAATCAGTTATTTATAAATAAAATTTAATTGAACAAAACATTTTGTGTATTTACAATCCTAAAAATCTAATATTCACTTTAAATTTAGTTAAAATTAAATTCTGATTTGTTGCAAAATCGGCCAACTCCAAAATAAGTTGAAAAGGTGGCCAAATCCAAAATAAAAATTTGAATATTCCTCTACCATCACGTTCCCCTGCCACCTTATTTCAAATTTTTAAATATACTGCCCTAACGATTATAAAACTAAAGAGTTTTGATTCCTATCTGATTTGCTCATTGTGGCAAAACATCAGTTTTATCTCTAAATTTTACTTTTTGAAGATGGCCGATTTTGCAACTAGACGGCACATTAAAGGAATAAAAGTGAATCGTGATTAAAAAAAAAAAAAAAAAAAAAAAAAAAGTAAAATATGCGAAGTGTTTGATGAAAGTTTACAAATTGACTAAAATAAAGCCTTCTCAAATTTAGTGCTTATACTTATACAATTCCCAAATGCCTTAATAAAAATAAATAAAGAAACAAAATGGCATAAAGACCAATGAAAGTAATCTTAAAATGTATATCCTTAATCTCGTCTTCTACTTTAAAAATTCATCTCAGACATATACTACAACAAATTACAAAGATGAATTAAAATAAGTTAATCTTATGAAATGGATTAGAAATTTCAAGCGATTTAATTTCGAGAATTTCAATTTTTAAATGTTTATATAAACCCATACAAAAATAAATAAATAAGTAAGTAAATCTCAATGAGTAAAGTGTACTCAGTACTCTATTTAGGTAATAAACGAAAGTTCAGTGTTATTGCACCATAACAATATTAGCGATTATTTAAACAAACTTTTTTGGAGGATAAATTGCAAATCTGTTTATTTATTTACGTTATCAATGTTTCCATTCGCAATTTCTGTAAATAAACCTTGATATGTATAGTCTACTTGCAAAATTGGCCTACTCCTTAAAATCGGAAAATGCGTTTTCTTTTTTTTTCAGTTTTTAATATTTAGTAAACTTTTCCATCATCTGAAAACAAGAAAAACATGACAAATCCGGTTTAATTACTGTGTTATATGCATTTGAAAACCACGATGTGCTGTAAAACCAGTGAAATCCTCGTGATATGATGCTCGTGAGTTTCAATACCGGTCATCTTCATATCCGCTAGATGACGCTTCCGTTTTACCCCAAGGATTTCTAACCCCACTTAGAAACCCTAGAGCAGCTCATTTGTTGATTAGGTTAGCGTTATATATATATATTTTCCAGATGGTCGAAACGTTTACTTAGAATTAAAAAAAAAAAAAAAAAAAAAAAACTGTACAAATAAATAAAATAATAATAATAATAATAATAATAATAAAAGCATTTTCCTACTTCAAGCAGTTGGCTGGTTTTGCAACAAGACAAATATGGTCTAATAATATGGTTTCTGGCATCGAGAACTGATGTCAGTTTATTTATTTATTTATTTTTCTTTGGAGAACTTATGTATAAGAATAAAAAATAATTTCAAGTAATATCTAGGTTTTGCCATATCGTAAGACTTTTTATGATGCAATTATTATACATCATCTAATTAGAGTATAAGAGACTTTTACTGTTTGAACCACCCCCTCTTCTTATGTGAAGCAAAAATTTAAATTTGGAATTTTTGACGGTTAATCCCAATGAAATTCTTAATTAATATCATAAAACTCTGCACTTTGTAAAACACAATTTTGCAATTTATAGCTTGTTTCTGAAACCAGTATTTAAGGTATTAAATCTGAAGTCAAGGTTGTTTTAACACATTGATATACGCATACACGCATATTTGTAAGTTTAAACGCAATTTTTTCCTTATTGTCTTATTTATTCAAAATTTGTTACAATAAAAAACAGAAGTCTGTGCTGTTATAACAGTTATCACGCAACAACTTTCGAATAGATTTTAACAAAATACTCAATACAATGACTCTAGCTTTAAACGCCATTAACATTTTGTTAGAACATTATAGACTCCGAAATTCATATTTAATATTAACCTAGAAACTTTTTCATTTAAAGAACTCTCATTTTCCGTACGTGATATGTAGATGTATTAAACTCAATTATTTCCGCGTTCTCGCCACACCCTGCGGGTTAAATGTAGATGAATCTTCTGTATCTTTTTTCGCTTCTGTGAAACTGTTTTTAGTTTACGAATGTAAGTGCTTCTTCGAGTAAGAGCGAGCTTCGAGCTCGCTCCATAAAAACGATATTATAATAAATATTCAAGAAATCAAATTAATGATTAATTTTTACTTGAATATAATTCACCAGAAAATAATATAAAAATGTTACAGATTACTTTACAGAATGAGTGCTGAATTCCAGAATAAAAAAAAAACTGGAGAATGCAGACAATCACCAATCAAGTAAGATAATATAAAAACAAATTTTCCAGTAAGAAGATTTACAGGTAAGCGAAATTTTACTTACCTAATGTCTACTTGACAAGTGATATAATATTGAAATAAATATCTCAAAGTAAAGTTGAATAAGAGGTAAAATCTTACTCACGCACATTTCTAGTTGAATATTTTATTCAAAAATAATCTAAAAGATTATGAGCTTGATTTGATAAACTGTTTTTTCAAAGAAACTATTCTTGGTGAAACAAAAACAAAAACAAAAAAAACTGTTTATATTTGTTTATATTTCAAATAAACTATTCTTGGTGAAAAATAAATTACGAACACTGATAACTATCGTTAAAAAAAAAAATAAAAAAAAAAAATAACTGTCTATTTATATACCTATATATTAACGAATTGAAACAAACTGTTGTATTTTTATTTTGGAGAAATAAATTAAATAAACAAAATGAACTTATTCAAAGATACCAATATTGAAGCACTAAATGCAAATAATTATGACATATGGAAATTTAGAGTTGAAAATTTGTTACAAAAAGATGATTTATTCATAGTTATAAGTGATGAGCCTCCAACGCCAATAACCGATACATGGAGGTCTAAGGATCGTAGAGCGCGTGCAATTATAAATTTATTAGTTGATGACACTCAAATAGTAAATGTTAAGAACCTCTCCACAGCTCGTGAATGCTGGGAAGCTCTTAAAAAAATACATGAAAGGTCATCGCTCTCAAGTAAACTATTTCTCCTTCGGAAACTTTATTCCATTAAATTAAGTGAAGGAGGTAATATGACAGAGCATATCACTAAAATATACCAAACGCGCGACAAGTTGATAGCAATTGGTGAACAAATAAGCGATCAGCATCTATCAGCATTAATGCTTTGTTCTCTGCCGCAATCTTATGATGTATTAATCACTTCTTTGGAAAGTAGAGATGAAGCAGACCTTTCTCCCGAGTTTATCCGATCCAAACTGATCGACGAATATTTAAAGAGAGAAGAAAATAAACACGAAAACAATATTTCAGCTTTGAAAATAACTAAAACAAAAAATGAAAACGTGAAATTCTGTAAGTTCTGTAAAAGAAATAATCACGATATAGACGAATGCTGGATTCTAAAGAGAAAAAATAATTCGAGATCCAAACAAAATAATAGATATAACAAAAACAGACAGCCCTTTAGAACTGCAATGTGCTCTCATGATAGAGATAACGCAGACAAAACACAGACTTCGGCAACTGATAAAAATAAATCAAATAAGGTATTTACATTATATATGGGTATGAAATCAGATAAGTGGTATATTGATTCAGGGTGTTCGACACATGTAAGTAACGATAAAAGTAAATTTTATGAATTCTATCCTAGCTCCTCCTGCGTAACGATCGCGAATGGGCAGGAAATAAAATCGTTTGGACATGGATCTGTAAAATTACATACCATAAATTCAAATAATACACAAAACACCATACTGTTAAAAAATGTCTTGTATGTATCGGATATTGAGACAAATCTCATATCTGTGAAAGGGGCAACAGAAAATGGGTGTATAGCAGTATTTAAAGATAGATCATGCAAAATAATGCATGAAGGCGAAACATGTATTGAAGGGTATATCAATAATAATTTATATGAATGTAAAATAAATTCAGATACAACACACACCATAAACATTGTGAAAACGTGCGAAAACAAAAACTGCATAGACAAATGGCATGTTAAATTGGGTCATAGAAATGTTAATCATATAAAACAGTTAGTAAACAAAAACATGGCAACAGGGATTAAACTAGATGATTGCAAACATGATAGTGTATGCGAAACTTGCATATTATCTAAGTTAACTGACAATCCTTATCCCAAAAAGGCTCAATTTAGGGCAACAAAAGTTTTAGAGTTGGTTCACAGCGATTTATGCGGGCCGATGAAAACCCCCACGGTCGGTGGAAAGTATTATTTTTTGACGTTTATAGATGACTTTAGTCGATTTACCGTTATATACTTATTAAGAAGTAAGGACGAAGTTTTATCAAAATTAAAACAATACATAGCAATGACTACAAATAAATTCGGGAGAACTTTGCAGGCAATCCGCTCAGACAATGGAGGGGAATACACCGGAAAAGAATTTGATGAATATTTAGGAAAATTAGGAATAGACCATCAATTCACAGTCCCCTATTCGGCTCCTCAGAATGGCGTTTCTGAGCGTAAAAATCGAACTTTGGTTGAGATGGCACGTTGCTTATTAAAAGATGGAAATTTACCGAATTCTTTCTGGGGTGAGGCAATTAATACGGCTGTTTACTTACAGAATAGACTCCCGACTTCCGCGTGTGAATCAACACCCTACGAATTATGGACGGGTCGAAAACCTGACCTGTCAAAATTAAAACCCTTCGGTTGTCGTGCCTATGCTTATGTACAAAAGGTACACAGGGGAAAATTAGATGATACCGCCCAGCAAGGTATATTTGTAGGGTATGATAATAGGAGTAAAGGGTATAGAATTTGTACGAATGGTAAAAACATAATTATAAGTCGTACTGTAAAATTTGTAGAACATGAAAATAAAGAAATAATAAATAATGAAACATTAAAAAATAATGATGAAAGGCCTGATAACATAAAATTATCACCGAAACTGCAGATAATAGACTCGGAAGCAGAAAACACAGATGATAGCAGTTTGTCAGATAATTCACAAGACTTACCGCGAAGATCGCAAAGATCTAATAGGGGGGTACCACCTGATAGATTTACGTTCACAGTAAACAATAAAAGAATTGAAGAACCGAAATGTTGGGACGATATAATGAAAATGAAAAATCCCATAGAGAAAGAAAATTGGATTAAAGCCACGTTAGAGGAAATAAACTCACTTAAGGAAAACGAAACATGGGAATTAGTAGAAGCCTCACCAGGAACTAAAGTAATTGGTAGTAAATGGGCATTTAAGGCAAAATTCAATAATCAGGGACTAGTGGAAAAATATAAAGCGAGGTTGGTAGCCAAGGGATTTTCCCAAAAATATGGCATTGATTATGATGAAACCTTTGCACCTGTTGCATCACACACAACCATAAGAAGTTTTCTAGCAATGTCCCTGTACAAAAATTTAAGTTTAAGACATGTTGACATTAAGACGGCTTTCTTACATGGGGAATTACAGGAGGATGTATATATGCAGCAACCAGAGGGTTATGCTGCACCAGGCGAAGAGCATAAGGTTTGTAAGTTGAAAAAGGCCATCTATGGGTTAAATCAGGCTGCGAGGGCTTGGAATCAGAAATTAAATGATACATTATGCAAATTAGGTTTCAATCAAAGCCAGTACGATAAATGTCTTTATAAAAGAAAACAAAATAATTCAACAACGTATGTTCTAGTCTATGTTGACGATTTATTAATTGCGGGTGAAAATAAAATTATAAACATGTTAATAGACAAATTGAAAGAAGAATATCCGTTGACAGACTTAGGCGAAGCTAAGTATTATTTAGGTATAAATTTAGAAAGACCCAGTAAAGATACGATAACGCTCGACCAAACGAACAAAATAATGGAACTAATAACCAAATTTGGGCTTGAAAATGCGAAACCGACAGATACTCCCATGGAGCCAGGCTACATAAAGTTAGTCGATAACGAAAACCTTCTACCGCACAACACCCAATACCGACAAGCTATCGGAGCGCTACTCTACATAGCCACGGTATCGCGACCGGACATTAGCGCTGCAGTGGGGATTCTAAGCAGAAGGAATGAGTGTCCCAGATCAAAGGATTGGGAGGCGGTTAAGAGAGTCATACGCTATCTAAAAACAACAATAAACTTAAAATTAACATTTAGCAATAAAGAAGAACCTATCCTGAGGGCATATGCAGATTCAGATTGGGCAAATGATGCATCCGATAGAAGATCAATCGCAGGAAACCTGTTCATGGTCGGAAGAAATCCCATTCAATGGAGCTCAAAGAAACAAAATTGCATCGCTATGTCCTCCGCTGAAGCTGAGTATGTGTCCGCAGCGAACGCTGCACAAGAAATAATATACATTAAGAATTTATTGCACGAACTAGATTTAAATCAAGATGAACCAATAACTTTGTATGAGGATAATATGTCCTGCATTAAATTAGCAGAAAGTGACAAGTACCATCATAAAACGAAGCATATAGATATACGATATCATTTGCTTCGTGAAAACATTAAAGAAAAAAAAATTCAAATGGTTTATAAATCTACAGAAACTATGATTGCAGACATCCTCACAAAGGCTTTACCCAGAACTATCTTTGTTAAACATAGAAACAAACTATTGAACTAAAAAAAAAAAAAGGACTTTCAGAGTCTAAGTGGGGATGTTAGAACATTATAGACTCCGAAATTCATATTTAATATTAACCTAGAAACTTTTTCATTTAAAGAACTCTCATTTTCCGTACGTGATATGTAGATGTATTAAACTCAATTATTTCCGCGTTCTCGCCACACCCTGCGGGTTAAATGTAGATGAATCTTCTGTATCTTTTTTCGCTTCTGTGAAACTGTTTTTAGTTTACGAATGTAAGTGCTTCTTCGAGTAAGAGCGAGCTTCGAGCTCGCTCCATAAAAACGATATTATAATAAATATTCAAGAAATCAAATTAATGATTAATTTTTACTTGAATATAATTCACCAGAAAATAATATAAAAATGTTACAGATTACTTTACAGAATGAGTGCTGAATTCCAGAATAAAAAAAAAAACTGGAGAATGCAGACAATCACCAATCAAGTAAGATAATATAAAAACAAATTTTCCAGTAAGAAGATTTACAGGTAAGCGAAATTTTACTTACCTAATGTCTACTTGACAAGTGATATAATATTGAAATAAATATCTCAAAGTAAAGTTGAATAAGAGGTAAAATCTTACTCACGCACATTTCTAGTTGAATATTTTATTCAAAAATAATCTAAAACATTTATTTTTCGCACTATTTGGTAAAGAGTTTGAAATATAAGTAAAAGTGATATATTATACGATTTTTTATTTTTTTTAAATTTCTTTATTCATTTCACACAGGTATTAGTTTTTAAAATAGCCAAGGAAAAAAAAAATCTTTTAATTTTTATAAAATATTTTGATATTAGAAGTGAAAATTTGTGTGTTTTTTTTAACCATGGTGCAATGTTCAATGACAGAAACATTTCTCTATTTACTTTTGTATCGTTTCAATCGATGGGTAAAAAGAAGTTATTTAATCTAAATGAAAATTCATTTTTGAAGTTTTTTTTAATTATTTTTAAAAGAACAACAATCATTCATTTGAAATAAAAAAAAATAAAAGAAAGAAAAACTGAAGTTAATATAAGAAAATCTCTATATAATTGTAGGAAATTTTAAGTAATATATATGTATGTAAACACTGGATAAAATACGCGTTTCTTGATGTTATATGCACTAAAATTACATTTTACTCTGGAATACAAAATTGCTTATTTTTATAAAAATACATGACTTTTTTTCTTTTTCTTTTGTATAAATACCAGGAGATACAAATGTAATACAAAAAATAAAAAATATAATATTCAAAATGTATTGATCGTAACAGTATATGGTTTTCACTGAAATGCACACTAAGTCATGGGTGTTTTTTTAAGTAACAAAAGATTTATTGCCAGATTAGTTTAATTTGTCTCCATCAGGTGTCATTTTAATAGTAAAATTATCTTTTTACAGTAGACACAGTACATTCAATAACGCAAATAGAACTATGAATGTTCAACGCGACGACCATCATTCGTGAGAATGGCAGTCTTACGTTGCACATTGAGAATTCTCATCAACGCTTTATTTCTTAACAATATCGTGATTTTATTTTTAGAACAAAGCAATAAATGTTTAACTTAAACATTCGCTAACATCTGAAATCTTGTACAACACGCCGAAGTCAGATTAATTAGTGTTCGCAGTGTGGAGTCATTTGACGAGGTAGATCTATTTTAATGGGATATACTGCGAATACAGCGCCATCTGTTAGGGAAAATATAATTAATATTTCTTTTCTTATATATATGCATATATGAATCCCAAGCTTTTCTGCTCATTTCAAGGGAAAACCGTTACACTTTTCGAATAATATATTTTTTATTTTTTCTGTAACTTTTGGATCATTTAGCATATATTTACACACATAACGGGTGTACCAAAAAAAAAACAAAAAAAAAAAACTAAATTTTATATATATACGTTTTTTATAGATTCCCAATTACATTGGTCAAATCTGTGGAACAACTCAAAAGCAAAAATTACATTGCAACCACAGGATAGTATGAAGAGCAAAGAAGTACAAAAATTGGTACTTTCCGGGTTCAAAAGTCCAGAAGCAAAATATTTCGTCATTTGAACAGTGTTTTAAGTTGTGCCACTGTTTTTAAGTGGTGTAATATGATTAGAAAGACTGACAATATTAAAACATCTCAACCTCCAGACTGTCCACGCATTGTCCGCACCAAAAATCTGATTAAAAAAGTGAAGAGTCGCTTGACACGTAAGAAGAGCATATCCATAAAGAAACTTGCTAGGGAACTGAAAGTATCAAAACCATCTGTACAGCGAATACTTAAAAATGACATTGGATTAAGACCTTACAAAAAACGAATACAACCTAAACTCATAGAAACCCAAAAGCAGAAAAGAATCAAATTTGCTAATTGGGTGCGACACAATTTCAGAAAAGGTTAGACTAAGAGAATCCTTTTTCCTGATGAAAAAAGACTTAAATCCACTGGACTACTCGATTTAAGATGAGTTTGTATAGCAGATGAACTGGGATAAAATAAAATGTTAAAAAATACTGATTTCAGAACGAAAACGAGTTGTAAAGAGAATAAGAAAGGACGTAATAATGGAAAGTTGTCTCAGTTGGACAAGACGCTTACATCGAATGGCAAACAGCAATGGGGATTATTTACATAAATTAATATGTTGCATTTTGTTTATTATTTTATCTATATTGTTTATGTGTAAAACAAAGTTGGGTTTCACTTAAATAAATTTAGTTATACATCAATTTATATCAGTGTATTTTATTCTGGTACACCCGTTATATACACACGTAAAAATACATTTTAGAAAAATTACTTGAAACATTTTGTATAAATTCTCTTCTTAAATCTCCCTTCTATATACATAAAAAGAAAGTATTGGATTCATGAAAATTTTTGACTTCCGGTTTTTGATGAAGAGATTCGACCATTTTCAGAAAATGAACCATCTGCCCATGCGTCTATATCAATGTAGATGTGTTAGTCAAATTTTGTGTACGCCGTATCTCACATACCAATAGGCGAAATTAAACTAAACGATATTTAGAAGACTTTGACTTAAATTGATAATAATTAGCTTTTGAAATATATCGCCTAATAAATGGCGCAGATGTGTTGTGATGTCCTTCACTTAAGGGAAGAATATATCTGAACTTTTATAGTATAAAATTACGTCATATTTGGTAAGTGAGATGGATATTATTTAAAACTATCTTGATTCAGTTTGAATGCATATCGGCCGAGAGATGGCGCTGCTATGTTGTAACTTATTCAGATTTATGGTAAGACCATATCTCTGCTTCTGTGATTCAAATGCACCAAACTTGATATGTGGGATGTATATTACGTTAACTACGCTGATTCAATTAGGGTGCTTATCGGACGACGAGTGGCAGAACAATGCTGCAATATTTCCCATTTGCTAGAAGGCTCTTGCTCAGTTTCTGTGTTATATAAATGCCCTAAACTTTGTATTCGAGATATGAAGTATTAAAATTTATGCTGATTCCATTTGGATATACATCGGCTAAAAGGTGGCGCTACTATCACTTCCTGCAATATTCCTGATGGCTCTATATCAGGATGCATTGGTGAAAATAGCATTAAATTGTATACATAAGATGTTAATCGGGAGAAGCTAAGCTCATTAATTTCTTCTGCATATTAACAGGGAAGAGGTGCTGTTATATATAATGATATAGAAGAAAGTTTTGTGATGGACACATCACTCTTGTTCTTTAATGTGTGAAAAAGCCTTTTATTAAGTCTATTTTTTAAATTTATTGTTATTCTTTCGAAATCAAAGGAATAGAGTTCAGCATAATATATTTATTGTATTTTCATTAATATTCATCAACCCACACTAATATTTCAAGAAATACAGTAAAATCTATACAGCAAACTATAGTGCTTTTGAAACTAATGGGACGACATAGAGCACCCTATTTATCATTTTTTGACACTTAATATTCATCCTTCTACTGTCGAGTTTCTCATAATTGACGAAGACACTTTGTATCCCAAGTGATTGATATTCTAGATGTTTTGAAAATGTAGAAAATCCTTCATTCATCAATTTTTGTCGTTTATATTGACAAGAATTTGATGGATAGACAGATTCTTTCCTTTTTGGAATTTTTTCATTCAGTACAATAACAAGACGAATCTGCTTTATAAAACTTTGTTAGGAAGGTTTTTTTATTATAAATGTACAGTTTATTTTGTTAAATAAAATGCTTTAAAAAAATCATAATTTTTTGTAGGAATTTTAAAATATTACAATTTAAAGTTGGAATCCATAAAACCAAGTAGAAGTAGCATAGTAGCCATCACATAATTTTCTCCTATATTTTCCTATGCAAATTCATGCGGTATAAACTATGTAGTAAAATTATTTAGTAAAATTCTATTCCATGACAAATACAGGCGATTTTCATCTCACAAAAGTTTAGCATTAAATGCCCCCCCCCCCCCCCCCCAAAAAAAAAAAAAAAAAAAAAAAAAAATGTTATTTATACAAACAGCATCTGTAGCATAAATGTACTATTTGTTTATTATGTAATCTTTAAAGTTATTGCTGAAATGCAGGCTGGTGCGTAAAAGATGTAAAGAGGAAATTTGTTCGGCCAAAATCCAAGTACTTGATGAAAATAAAGGCATATAGAAACGTCTTCACTGTAGATTAATTTTATTAATAATTTTATCATCTTTAAAAAACGGATGTTATACAATACTTAATATATGGCTAAATGTACGCATACGTGTGTGTAGAGGGGGAGGGGGATAACGGGATAAGGAGCATGCGAACAAAAGAGATAGTTTCTTGTAGATCAACAAATAGCGAGCGATATATTTTTATTTATTTTTTGCCTGAACATTTTGCTCATATTATATAAACCGCCACAATTTCAGTCAAAGCAAGATCTACTTTTTTATTCGTTAAGCACATTCATATCGTTTTATTTAAAAGTTATTGGAGAAGAAATGTAGCCAAATTGTCCGTAGAATGTTTCACGGGAAATTTTGCTAATTTTTATAATTTTTCGAGAAGTAAATAACCTTATATTTCTCCGTTTATATGAAATGAGTTAGATTTCAATTACTAACATTTAGAAATCTTGAAATGCTCGCGCCATACAAAAATTTGATGGGCACTAATTTATGTCAAGGTGCAATTATTTGAATAAAATTCTGTGCATTTGTTATTGAGTTAATATTGTAAGAGAATTTTTGTCACTCATACAAAATTGTCAAATCGTGTTCTGGATCTCTCAAAATAAGTCAAAAACTTTTACAAATCAAATACTTTTTTTAAAACCAGGAAAAATCTTTAACGTCGCGTACCGTCTTCTGTACATACACACACACACACACACACAAAAAAAAAAAAAAGCTTCTATACGTAGAAGTACTTCTTTATGAACTGCAGACGGTACGCTAAATGCTATCGATACATCTGTCTGTTATTTAGTTTTTCTTTTTGGCGTTTAAGACGTTGAAGATTTTTCCCGGTTTTAGTTATTCCGCGTCAAGTCTTCTTTTAATATTCGAATACTTTCTTCAATTAAACATAAAATAAAGTAAAATCTATCAATTTTTTAAAAGCTGAAATTTTTTGTAAAGATAATGTTTATTGTGGCAATCTATATAATATTTATCTAACGTGGACCAGGAAAGGTAAATAAATAAATAAATAAACTGCAAAAATTTCGCATGGGTTTTCTAGTGAGCAGATAAAACAGTAATTATTTGGGAAAAGTCACGAGGGAGAAGAGAAATTATTTCAACTCCGGTTTAGTAGTCATAAAGAACTTGATACATTCGTTGGCAAAGTCACCGAGTCTGACTCGGTGACTTTGCCAACGAATGTTATGTGAGAAATGCGTAGCTGGTAATCAGCCAGGGCAGCTCAATCGTTTGAACATCCTCACGTAAAGCGGAAGGCCCGGGTTCGATTCCCGGCTTTGGTATTTTTCGCATAGTTGGTATAAAATATCAGCCTTCCACTTCAAAATTTTCTGAAATGAATTTTCATGGTTGATGTATAAATTTCTAAATTATAATGAGAAATAAAGAAATTTTCTTTTAGAACAGTATAGGGTTTGGCTGTCGTTGAAGACAGGTTTTACACCCTTTTATTATTCTATTGTACAAAGCAATTTTACACAGATCTTAAAAAAAAAAAAAAAAAAAAAAAAAAAAAAAAATGTTGTTTCATGGGTACATTCTATTAATACGAATTAATATGAAACGACATCTTATACAAAATATTATATTAACCCGTTAACGCCCGAATTAATTTTGCAAAATATTATTAGCTGATTATTTTACTTCTAAATTAATATAGACAACTGACAAATTATATTAACTTAAACAATTCTTCTGATAGTTTTAAATTTAAAGCCTATCCTTATTTATTGATGTTTAGTGTTCTAGCGAGAAAACTTCGAGATAGAAAAACTTTGAGATAACAGATTAATTTCCTATTTGAAAAATCATAAAATGACTATTCAAATTATGAAATAATAATTAATAGTAGGCACATAAAACTTTCAGGGATCATTTAGAGTGACGCTATAAACTGTGACTAAAAAGCAGAAATTATTCCAAGAAACCACAAAAAATATACGTGCCATTTTATTAGCTGTCCTCAAATGAGGACACTGGGTGCTAACGGGTTAAATCAGGGTTTATACAGATCCGCCTTTTTTCAAAGACTCTTCCATCAGTATTTTCTAACAAAAAATTTCTTTTTAAATTTATAGAATTTTTTTATTTAAAAAAATGTTATATAAAATTAGTGGTGCAGAAAATCAAGGAAATTCAAATACAATATGAACCCTGTAAGTACCTTATCTTAAAATCTTATTTCAAATTTACTTTAAAATATAGGTAATGTTTTTCAAAAAGTAGAAAATACATGTTCTCACATTTTTGCATTTATTTAAATACTTATTTACAAATTATATATAAGCCGCTTTAATTAACTGCGCTGCCACTGAGAGTATTTCCGAGCAATTTGTTATGTTGTTTCTGTAACTCAGAAGGGCGCGGTTTTTCGGAAAACAGTATGTCACTTCAGTTTTTGACCGACCTTCGAATATGCGGCCACCGCCCTTGCACAGGACCATTCTTTCTCCAGTCCTGCCTTTCTTCGTAATACTCTTTAAATGTTTCTTGGTCAAAATTTCTTTTTCTTCGTTCTTGAATTTTTATTTTTGGTCAATGTGATCGCGTGCACAATCTTAATAATAGAACATAGTTTTCTGAATTTTTATAGTAAAATAGTTTTACGGAAAATTCATGGTAAGAAAACTTCTTAACTTTCTCACAATTGTAACTGAGCAATTTTTTAATAAAATGATTTAGTAATTTTAGGCACGTTTACATTTCCACAAAATTTTGATATAATATATAAATCGAGATATAATATGTAGTTCAGATATTAATTGAGAATTAATGTATTATAACAATTCTCAATTAATGTAATAGGTAAAGAGGGTTAAATATTATTGATGTACAATGGCAAGACCGTAGGCAGAAATTCTTTTCGAAATTTAGTACATAATGTTGAGTGCTAAAAACGAAGTGTAACTCAAAAATGTTCAACAAATGTGCATACATATATTCATTTCTTTTTTTTTAAAGGGGGGGGGGAGGGTGATTGAATTCCTCAAACTATTGGCTCTCTTGGGCTATGGTCTTGGCCAATGGCTTTTTAAAGTATAAATTTCTTTAGGCGCAGGATATCCCCCCCCCCCCCCCCCAATGATTTTAATCTAATTCTTTGTTAAATTAATTTTACTTTTAGTCTCACATTTATTTGGACAATAAAAGACGTCAATTGGCATCTTTTAGGTTGATTTCTTTAGAAATCGACCTATTGCAATCACTTCATTTATCTACTTATCTATCTATCAACCGTGTATATAATGAAACAATTTTAAAACACGATAACTTCTGAAATACTGAGCCGTTTCGAACCAGAGTTGGAGAAGGAATGGATCGTGAGAATCAAACTAGAATTTCTAAACATCGATAAATAAATTCAATTATTGGTAAAGTATTCTAATCTTAAATTATTAGTTGGAAAAAAAATGACTTAGTTTGACTATAAGTCGATACTTCACGGTGTAACTACACCAAACACGGAGGTTCTATCCCAGGGGTCAAAGCAAACAAATAGGAAAATAAAGTAATTTTTTCATACAAATATAGGAACATAATTTCAAGAGAAGATTGAGAGATTCAGTAAAAACGAACTTTCTCTAACATTATTTTGTAATATCAGGATGATTAAATGACTTAGTAAATAAAATACCATAATTTTATTTCATCTAATTTAACAGATAAAATAAATGAACAGATGTATTACTGTTTACTTTTCACATTGTTTAGAAAAGAATCTATTTCCAAATTTATCATCTGTTGCTTGTCTAGCGTTCATACCAGTTTATATCATTCAACATCAAACCACATAATACGTAAAAAGTCAAAAAGAAGAAAAAAAAAATCACAGCCCTTCAATTTAACTACATGTAATTAGTTGAATACGTTTTGAGGCTGCTGTCATTCCCTATTAAATGAACTGTGCCCCCCCCCCTCCCTATAAAAAGTTAAAGAATAAGTGAAAATATTAAAATTATAATGGAATTATGAATTTTTTAAATGATTGTATGAAAAAAAAATTCTTGTTTCAAATGATATTTGTTAAGTTCCGAATAACACTATGTTTACAATAGGATATATTAGTTTTATTTTAAATAATCTTTTTATTTTATTCGTTTAAAGCCATGGGTAAAAATCCCTTTATTTTTCATCATATTTTCTGTTAAATTATCCTTTTTAAAAATTCTTTTATGCCTTACATACCATAGTAAGTTTGTTTTTTCTTTTTAATCGATAAATTGTTATAGCTATGGAGTCGAAATGTCAAGTCCATTGGATCATACTGAAACTGTCTGTGAAGTTAGGTCAATTCTTATTGCAAACCGAATTCTTGGGATGTTTGTTCAAAGTGGCTCCTTGTCTAAATAAACGCTTTGTGGAGAAAATTCTTTCTGTAGTATGCGCAGCATTGTCTGCTCATAGTTGTACACATACACTGTTGTACACTGTTTGGTACACATACAGATTTCTATGCCACAAAATCTTTTACAATTGTTGTCAGTTCAGTATTCGTGCAGATTCGTCTTTTTGTAAGGATTCTTCCGCCACCTTTCGTCAACAATAGGAATCTTCTTAAATTTATAGGTTTATTTTGGAATAAAAAAAAATTACAAAGTAAAGTAAGTAAGTAAGTTAGGACTAAGGAAAATTAGTGGCGTAGAGAAGAAAGGACCGTACGCAAAATACAATTTTAGCTATGGCAGCAATCGACAATCCAGCACATCTGTTACACTTACTAATATATCCCTCCCCCTCCCCCCCCCCCCCCCAAGACTTTTTTTTCCCCAAAAAACTTTTTTTTTCTTTTGACGGAAACCTATAGGAATTAATGTATCGTTTCAAGTCTGGTGATCTCGGAGAACATTCAACTTAATATCCTTACTAGTAATACTATTTTCAAATACTGGGGCTAATAGAGTATACAGAGTGATCAGTTTAAAAGAATACCCGTAGGCTTTTTTTTTTTTATAACCCTTAAATCTGACGGATGTGGCAACTATTCAAACATTGAAGTATGATTTTTTGAACTTTCTTTTAGTATGTGACACAATTTCTTACACTGTTAGACTGTTACAACTTTATTTGTGAGGTAAAACAGAAATGGAGACGCACAATATTTTGAAATCCTGTAATAATTTTATTTTTGAAAAACATAATTTAATTCACTTTTTTTACATTATCATTCCTCATAGAAAATCTTGAAAATGTTCGCCACCATTTTGAATGCAAACATGAACACGTCGAACCAGGTTTTTGACACACTTCGTAGTATTGTTTGAGTTATTGATGAGGTTTCTACAGTTATGATCTGTTTTAATTCATTCATCGATGTTTGCAGGACTTCTCTGGAAAAGCCTATGAAATAATAATGTAAAGATGATAATGTAAATGTAAATGTAATGTAGGAATAATAATGTAAAAAAATTTAATTAAATTTTGTTTTTCATAAATAAAATTATTACAGGATTAAAAAAATTGGGCGTCTTCATTTCTGTTTTACCTGACAAATAAAGTTGTAACAGTCCAACAGTGTTGGAAATTGTGTCCCACACTTAAACAAGTTCAAACAATTGTAGTTCAGTGTTAGAATAGTTACCACATCCGTCATATTTAAAGGTAATATGAAAAACCAACGGGTACTCTTTTTAGATAAGGAATTAACATATTTTCTGATTTTCTGAAAACGATTTGATTATTTTTCAATTAAAACAGCATCAAATACGATATATACGTCACACATTATACGAAAATTTACTATACTGATAAAATTTTTATGCATACTGCATAGTTACCATAGTTAAAAACTTTTGTTCATAATATGCATGAAAAAGATATATTTATAAAAACTTTATTCTTTAAATGTTGGCACTGATATTTATCTAACTAAGTGTATGACACGGTTGTGCTATATCCGATGAACTTTATAACTATACGAGACCAATCCCCCGCTACGGGGATGTATTATTCACGCGTATCATACGTCAGTCAGAAAAATTTTGTGGTACTCTATCCTGCTGAAAAAAAAAAAAAAAAAAAAGACAGAAGCCATATTTAGAGCATATCGAGTTGCATAGTAACCGTCACAGGGGTTATAGAAAAAGAGAATGGTCCGGGGACATTTTCACGGGATATTTCCCAAACCTTTATTGTAACACCTCTATAAATTTATCGTCTGAATAGAAAGATTAGTTACATTTTAAGTAGTAAAAGTTTTAAATCCTGTCAGTCATCTCGACTTAATCTAAATTATAAATATTCAGGATTATTTACCAATTCCTCTTTCAATACGCAATATGTGTTTAGTATTTCAGTATGCATATTTAGCAAAAATAAGTCTATTATATTAATAATGTGAAAAACATTAGCAAATATTACTGTTGTATATTATTTGGCATGCATGAATCAGCAATTCTATCAAGAAACAGTCCGCTTTTCAAAATTACTGATAGAGTGATAAAAGTAAGAATTAAGACAATGGCTTTCTCTAATATGTTGCATTATTTATGCATTTATGTTATTTGAATATTATTTTACTAAATTATCAATTAGAATTAAATTTAGACTATAAATATAATACAGTGAAACCCCGATCTATCGTTGCCGCATCCATCGTTTTCCCGCATTTCTATGGTCCCAGCACAAATTGTATTTAGATAATGTTAACGAAACCTGCATTTATCGTGCTTCAAAAAATCACTTTCCTGCATTCATCGTTGCAAAATTTCCCCTGAAGGTCAAGCGGTTCCATATGGCATATAAACTGGAATTATTTCTTTTATCCCAAAATAACTCTTTTCCTCCTCCACGGAGGATCAAAATTTTGATGCCATATCTCCAGACCATCCTCAAAGGTAAGTTCTAGACCGTCACTATTTGCTCATATTGTAGGATTTAATTTTCTATCTGAAAGATATCCAAATTTAATATTCCACGATAGTGAGAAGAACACCATTTCGCTATGTAAATATAATATACTGAAAGGTCACATAATCTTAATTAAGAATGATAACATCATAGTTTAGTTTTGTACACTTTAAGTTACTAACATCGAACAAATGCTGTCTGAAATAAGCAATATGTTCGAATTGTTTTTAAATCTAAAATATAGATAAAAGCAATGCTATAACATGCTACAACAACATTAAAGTTAGACCTTATGAAAATTAATAGCAATCTGTATATATTTACTTCTGTTCAGAGTTCAGATAAATAGAAAAAGTAAAATTATAAGTTTCAACTATATTTAAAAATGTTAAATTAGAGAAAAAAATATAAATAAAATAAACACCGACATACATTGATTGAGAACTGTCTACCAATAGATTGAATACAGTTAAATTTTAATTAAAGAAATAAATAATAGTAGATCGATATATAATATTAAGAATACATAATATTTAGAGAAATAAATACGGAGTGACTAATAAATTTTTAAATAGTATACAAATCTCTAAAAGTTAAAGAATTTTTGCATGTTTTATTGCAGTTTTCAAAAAGTTATTAGAATCTGCCTTTTTTACATACCACTTTTTTTAAGAGTAATTGTTTCTTCCTTGATCGTAGCTATACATTGGAGAAAATTACCCTTAAAAAGAGCGGTGTGAAAATAAGGTAGGTACTAAAAAGCTCCGTAAAAAAATTAGAAATGTTGGCAACTTTGTAGGAGGAAAAAAAAAAAAAAGTACAACAGAGCCTTTTAAAATCTTGTATATTCGCAGCAATTTTGAAGCACTAAAGGCGTGTCCACTGTGCGACTATGGGTGCACAATTCCCCCACCAGATACTTCGAAATTAAATAAATTTTCATTAAAAGGGACTAGGACGTCTATATCAGGCTCCCACAAACTATCTAAGCCCCTGCAGATAACGTCTCTGACTAGGCACTCTGATGAAATGCTTGCATGTCGTAAAACACTACCTGCGAATCTCTACTCTAATAATTTGCGAAATAATGTAGCTGTGTTGAAACACGAAGTAAAACCGTATCAATTAAAAAATTGACAAATCTTTTAGATAAATAATGCTAGTTTCTCAAGTAACAAGAACTTTAATAAATTAATTCAAGTTTAACAAATATGATATTTTTTCCGAACAGTAATAAAAAAAAAAAAAAAAAAAAAAGAATACTTCTATTTTTGTATCAGTTTTAGACTATACCTATCTAACATGCATGACGATGATTTATAGAAAGAGGAAAATAATTGTCCGAATCTGGGTCACAACATTTCTGATATGCTAAGTGATGAAACTAATTATCACGCGAAAAAATGTTACAAAGTAATTGGAAGTGGTCCAGGTGAACTTTGAAAAACTTTAAAGTGCATTAGTATCGTGTGAAAATTATCTTAATTACTGGATTTAATCTTCTTCAACATTTACAAACGAAATATTAAGGCCTAGAAAATATTTTTGGTTAATTTTACATGTACAGTGTACCCAAAAAAGGATTGAAAACTTTTTTTTATTTTTTTTTTATTTTTGTAACTAGGTTGAAATTGGATCGGTAATGTAAATTAGAAAAACTAAAAAAAAAAAAAAAAAAAGTAGATAATACGATTACGTTAGTAAAATGGTGATGTCATTAATTTCCAAACAGTTATAGGTTCTAAACTTTTTAAGTAGTATCCCAGACAAAAATAGACCATTTTTTTTTTTTTTTTTCTTTCTACTGAAGAAAAAAAAAAATTATATTTGTATTATTAAAACATATTTATTAATAGTTACTTATTAAGATGCAGAAACTAAATTACAAGTTAAAAAAATAATTAAATTACTTTTTATAAAATTTAGATAGGTACGAAGTAAAGCAATTGTTAGTTAGAATATCCATAAAGGAATACAAAAATATTGCCATTTCCATGTTGAGAAAAATACAATTACTAAAAATGTAATGTGCTAAACATAAAAACTGAACTCTTAATAAAAAGTACTTGAAATATGTAAAATAAATGTCAAATGTTAATTTCACAAAACCAATAATGCTGATTTTAATGAACGAAAGAAACTTATTATACGCACACAAACACAAACACACGCACACACACACACATATATATATATATATCAGTTTTGTACTATTGAAATCAAATCTTAAAAACAAACCTTTAAAATATTATTAAAAAAAAAAAAAAAAAAAAAAAAAAAACATTTTTCGGTTTTTTTTTTGGTTTACGTATGGAATTTTAAATAATCTAATATATTTAAAATACCAAAGTTAGCGTAAGTTTAAAAATAAGGAATTTCAAAATTCTCACCTTTCTGAATATAAGATTTAAAAATATTAAAAAAAATCTTTGATCTATTCCCAGTATTCATTTAACAATTCTAACATAATGAAAATTCTTTTCGCTCTGTAAATGATATTATTTTGACTCATTTCTTCCTTTTGTTTTGTAAAACCAGATAATAATTGATTCGGTTTCATTTAATCTTATACCGTTACGTATAAAATTACGCAATATGTTACGCATAAACACATACAAGTTTTGAAAAGGTTACCACATAATTATAATTCAAACGGTCCCCACTAAACGCCAACATTCGCCATGAGAACATGGAACTTTTAAGCAAAATTGACGTACCATGTTATAAGACAAGGAATGCAATCATGACGACAAAACTGCATTTATTTGCAAGATGGAAAGAAACTGAATTAGAAAAAGTCATAACATGCTATTGTAGATCTACATTAAGTTAAAGATCGAATAATAGATGATCAAAGGTTTCGATAGAATTGCAATTAGCAAGAGATACATATGTGGGAAGAGAGAGGATGTAAAAATTTAAAGAACATACTGTATGTAAATTTAAGTTGCAATTTAGAGGCCATAAACACGTGTTCGTTATTTTATTTTATTATCATTATTATTTTATTTTTTATATGATAATATATTTTTTTGAATATGTGCTAATCGACATCACATTAGGGAAGTTTTATTATTATTATTATTATTACTACTATTATTATTAAGCTTCCAATTCGAGGACTAAAAGGATACCACATAGTATCATTTAATTATTAAATACTAATTCTATTACAAATATATGAACTTTTTTAGACTTTCTAAAGAACATTATCAAAGAATGAATAGGAAATATCTTTCAGAATCACTGTTTTTTTTTTTTTTTTTTTTTTTTTTTTAAGTTTTACGTAAACTTTTGTTGTTTTAAAATACATTTGTATTCATCTTAAATATCGCAAATGCGAATTCAAGAAAATAAGAAGTTAGTAACATTTATATAGTATTAAGCATAATATTAATATGTATTAAACATAAAATTAATTAGATTAAACTACTTTATCTTTTTGCCATAAATAGTTATAATTATTTTTTTTTGCTTCGTGTGAAAATTAAGATAATTTGACCTTTACAAAATGCAGGTGATTTTTTTTATAGTCATGAAAAATTACCTATCCGTACCATTTTTATTTTTATAAGTTCATTAAATACAAAATTTATTGTTGCCACAGACAAAATCCTTAAAATATTGGCATTTTTCCTATTTTCTTCTGACATTTTGCTAAATTTATGAACTAAGAATGGCATTTTTAGTTTTGATCATGAACTTAATTTTAAGCAAGTTTAAGTTAAGTACTTTGCTGTCCTCAAAATACATATATCTGTTTAGTACCTCGAAAATTAATTTATTATGAATTTTGCATTTGAAAACAGCATAATTTATTGATTATATGCATGAGATTTACTGATTTCGTGGAAATCAGGTCCAATATAAGTATTTTATTATCGGATAGTTAAGATTCATTTGAATTATTTAGATGTATAATCAACTAGAATCTATAAATTAAGCTTACTAAATACATGGCTATGTTAGATTTATAATAAATAGATACATTGTGTGTAAAATATTTTTATATTGAGGATGTAGACAAGATGTCGCCTCTTTGTGGGGAGTTGTTTTGGAAATCGAAAATAAAATAAAAAATTGATAGTTTTAGATCCGAAAATGCTTGTAAATAGTTACATGCAACAATATTTGGGCGTTGCAAGATGTAGCATAAAAACACTGTAAAGAAATACCGTAAAAAACTGTAAAAATACATAACATTGTTTCGGGTCGAAATATTTAAGCAGGCAGGCAAAAAAAGTGGGTACGAGTGCAACATAACAGCAGTGCTGTACTTGCATCAATTTTGATTCGCCTGATGAAGAGTTGTGCATATTTATTTCAACCTAAATAAATTGTTGCGTGTTTTTACTGGTGTGTATGTTTACAAAGTTTTAGTTTTCCTGGCAATGCTTTCAGAACTTATTATACAACAGATTAGAAATTTCAGTCATTCGATAGTTTTGTAGCTACAAATTTAAAAGTGTTATTTGTATATCAAACGATGAATGATATCAGTGAATTTTGTAAAGTAAATATTCTCTGATTTTTAAGAAAATTTAACTAATTATCTTAATTGTGATGTTATTTGTAGAAAATTCTAAATCAAATTTGTTCTATTCATCTTCTAATTTTGTTTAAATTAATAATAATAATAATAGTAAAATATTTACTCCTTAGTCATGAACATTTAGTTTTCCTTAAAACTACAATAAAATATATGGTGTGTTGTTGTAATCTTTACTTATTCAGTTTCGGTTTGTTTCAGAATATTTTTATGAATTTAATTATTAAGAATAAATAAAGTTTAATTTAGGTTGAATACTTGAAAGCATCATAAGTACTCTCTTTTACATAAGTGACTGGACACTTTCGATTTCAGATATTTTGTCAAATACCTCAAAAAATATTTGATGAATTACCTTCAAACTTCAGGATTATAAAGAACAAGTTATAATACTTCATATATTTCAGCGAAAATTTTGCACCGAGAGCAAAAATATAACTAGGAAAAAATTAAAGGAAAAACAGTACAGTACCAGAAACAAATTGTTTAAACGTAAATTATAGTCATTAACACTTTTCAACTTTGTTAAAATATGTTTAAAATGATTTTTTATTTATTCTATTTATTTTTATTTATTTATTATTTATTTTTTTGTTTTTTGAAGGCAAAACTAAATTTAAAGGTTATGAATTTTCTAATGTAAAAATGGAATTTAAGAAGTTACGTTAAATACCGAGTTAGTCTAATAACAAATTTTCCCATAGAATAGCACGGGATTTGTTACCTGGTGACGGGGAAAATTTTCAGGTGTACAGAGGAGCTTTTAAATTAAAAACTCACTTTAAATATTAGTCTGAGCATAAAGTTTCTTTTTCTTTTCTATTCTTTTTCTTTATTAAATGGGAATTCAATGATTCCTTTACTTATAGTGAATACAGAGAAATCAAAAAATGTAAAATATTGAATTAAACAGAAAGAAGTGTATATCCTCATTTTCGAAATATTTGATGATTTAAGCTATAAGAAATTTGAAGCTGCTAAATATTTTCTAGTAAAATCAAGATTTAAAGTGAGTTAATTACAGCATCTTTGCTTACTTTTGTTATAAAACAAGTTTATTAATATTCACAAATATTAGAGTTTACACTCAGAAATGAATTTACGCCACCTTTTTACGCATAATGAAAGAAAACTTAAATAGCATTCTGTTGTCAGAAAAACAAAATTCTAAGTAAAATACAGGGTGGTTCAAAGTAACCTTATAGAACTGAGAAATCGGTAGCTTTGTATCGATTAATCAGAGGAGAATATTATCATATTTTTATGACTTCAAATATGTGATATATAGATCAGTAGATTGAGGTTAATGTGAAAAAAAAAAATAATAGTTTTACATTTCTCTAGCAGATGATGCTTTGCGGATTAAAGCAGAGGAAAATGAGAAAGATTGAAATGAATTTTGTTATAATTGAAATGCCAGTCAGTCCAGTCTTTTTTGTATATTATTCTTACTTTTAGATATAAAAAATTAGAAATCTTTTTCAGTAATTATTTTCAATTGAAGAATAATAGCGGTATTCAAAAAAGCGACTGCGTCAATCCCCAACCACAGCAATTCCCTATAGTGTTGCTGGATTTTGCTACTTTTTTATTTAATAATTTTGTTACCAATAATTTTGAGAAGTTATATTTCATATACACAGAAGCCGATTAAACTTCAAAGTATTTAGAAAATACATTTAAAATTTAGTGGTGGATATTGAATTCGCAAAATCTGGCAACACTGATTCCGTAGCCAGAAATTCTTTCGAAGGGGGTTCAAATCAGAGTACATAATGTTAAGTTTTAAGAAAATGTACCATAACTCAAAAATTTTCGTCAAATTTGTGAATTTCTGGGGAGAGTGTTTGAACCCCCCAATAAGCCCACTTGGCTGCGGCCTTGGACCACAGTGATCATGTTGCTGTATAAGAAGCAACGTACATAAACTCATGTTTGGGAAAATTGCAACACCATGAAAGAATTGTCAGAAGTTAATGAAATTTATTCCACATATTACTGATAGTGGTACAAATAAACGATCAAATGTACAGGACAAAAACAAAAAGAACGTCTGAAATCAGTACTTTGTGCGTCCGCCATGCTGAGCGATGAGAGTCTGTACACGTCGCAGCATTGAATCATACAGGTTCTGAGTGCAATCCTGAGGAATGGAATTCCAGATGGCTTTGATTTGACGGAAAGTTCAATCGTACTGTGCACCCCACCAGTTATACGAGCGAGTCGCCGACCAATGAAATCAAATACATGCTCGATGAGTGACATATCCGGGGAATAAGCAGGCCATGGAAGAAGCGAAACCTGTTGTGCACTGAAGAAGACTTGTGCAGTGTGAGAAACATGTGCTCGGACATTATCCTGTTGAAATACAGAACCCGGGATGTGTCGAAGAGTGGGAAAAATTTCCCTTATGTATCGATATCTGTTGAGGTTGCCCGCAATGTGCACTAGATGGGATCAACAATTAAACTCAATAGCTTCCCACATCGTGATCGTGCAGTATGACGCTGTATAACACACTGTGGGAGCAGACGTCCCCCCTGTAACGTCTGCTGACCGTGTAATGTCTAACTCTGTAACTTTCTCCTCCATCATTGTACTCCAGCTTGTAGCGAGATTCATCGGAGGAAGCAATTAGTTGCCACTGGTCACGTAACGTGCTGTGTTGCTGAGCCCATTAAAGTCGGAGGCTTCTGTGATTCAACGAGAGAGGAATTCTGCGTAGAGGAACACCTGTAGCTGTGCTCCAACGTAGTGACACACGAGAGGACGCTGTACAGTCCGTCACAGCTATGCGGATGAGGTGTCTGTCGTCTCGTGCCGTTGTTCTATTGCATGCTCCGCTGGCAGGTTTTCGGCTTGTTTTTGATTCTCATCTGTATATTTCTTCAAAACACGCATCACTGTTATAGCATTACACTGCGATTTCTCGATACGAAAATCCACCCTCTCGCATACCAACGATGCGGCCTCGTACGAACTCCGTTAGTTATTGGTATGGCACCCTCTGCTTTTGACGAGGCATATTGAACACCAATGAAACGTTTACCGCAGACAGAGGTCGATAAACAGATTTAAACGCGCCTTTACAGTCCTTTATGTACCTAGAACAAGCGACTGATAAGGAGTCTGTTCTCGCTCCACGCATGTGCAATCGCTGTGTAATTCTAATCATTTGCATGCCTTACCTGAATTTACATTTCATTTAAGTTTGGTTCAATTTGCATAATTCTTCATGGTGTTGCAATTTTCACAAACATGAGTATAGTTGTTTTAATAATTCATTTGTATCTGCTTTATGCATCAAAGCGTCACCTTTTGTATCAGCAGCATAGCATCAAGGGAAAACGTTTGGCTAAAAACTTTCATTTTTTACACTAATCTCGGTTCCATTATCTATATAACACATTTTGAAGTCTCATACGGATCTAGTTTTAGTTCCTCATCAAGCCATAGGTATGGGGAACTTAGGTAATCATGAAAATTTTCGACCTCAGTTTTTAAACTTTTTTAAACGTTTTCAGGTGTGAGGAATCCGAAAATGACAAAATTTGTATGGTGTCTGTCTGTAGGGTGTCTGTTAGTGTGTTAGTCCGTTAGTTTGTTAGTCTGTGTACACAATATCACAAGAACAAATTGTCGCAGAGAGGTCAGATCAGTTTTAAAATATTACTTTCGACACTGGCAAGAACCCTATTCATTTGCAACATTCGAATTTAAAAACTTTAGCAGTTATTCGAAATTTACGATTTTCTTAACATGGGAGAAAAACGTCTTCACACACCATAAATTTTAAATCAGCACAACCGGTTTCGAAAGGACGTAGCCTTTCTTCATCAGGTGCAAACACGTGCAACTGCCTTGGAGCCAAAAGCAAGACAGAAAGCAGGACAAAATCCAGAGGGGGAGGAGCAACACAAACAACCAATAGGAAGCAACATGCAGGGCAGGACCAATCAGAGAGGAACACACACAACACACAAAGAGGAAGGAGGAAAGGAGTAAACAATTATTATTATTATTATTATTATTATTTAATTTCAAAAATATTAAACTAATAAGTAAATTTAATAAAATTTATCCATTAATTATTATTTTTATTTTAATTAGAATTATTTTATTATAACTAATATGATGTTATAAACATAATGAAGGAAATTATTTAATTGAATTAAACAAATTTTTCCAGGCTGTAGACAACAAAGTGGAATCAGATTTTTCATTGACAATTTTATCACGATTAAGGTAAATGGCTAAATTTTCCAAAAAATCCAGTTCAGAAACGCGTTTGGCATGAAAAATAATTTTCGCACTCTTAAAATTAAAACTATGATCAAATTCCCAACTGTGCTTCGCAATAGAAGATTTAGAAATTTCTTGATTAACAACATACCGAGAATGTTCACGTAAACGACATTCAAGATTTCTTTTAGTTTGACCAATATAAGATAAATCCCAGTTATTACAAGGGACATTATAGATACCCCATTTTTGAAGCTCAGGAACAGGGGATTTGGTTGAAGGGAATTGGAATTTATTGACAGGTTTAAAAATAACGTGAAAATTGAAACGCTTCAAAACTTTGGCTAATTAGGTTCTTTGGCTTTATCAGGTTTAATTTTATCATCAATGGAAAGAGTAGAATTATAAGTTGGCCTACTGAACTTTTTGAGAGCTTTATCAATTATAGAGGGTCTAAAACCTCTTTTAATAGCAACAGACTTTAAATAATTCAGTAAACTGAATATGGGGATCAATAGCATAATCCCCATATTCAGTTTACCTTCGAGTTAGAAAATTGTAATCAACTTCCCTTTCTTGATGTTTTAGTTACTAGGTACGATTCCTCTTTTAAAACCTCTGTGTACAGGAAACCTTTCTGTGTTTCTAACCCTCCCCATGCTCTCTCTAATCATCCGGCTAAACAAATAATTGGCACCTTTTACACTTACGTGTATCGTGCCCTCAAAATTTGTTCTGATACTTCTTCTCTTAAAGAAGAACTGAATTATTTAAAGTCTGCTGCTATTAAAAGAGGTTTTAGACCCTCTATAATTGATAAAGCTCTCAAAAAGTTCAGTAAGCCAACTTATAATTCTACTCTTTCCATTGATGATAAAATTAAACCTGATAATCTTGTTGTCTTACCTTTTTATCCCCCCTTATGTTTTAAATTAGGCAAAGTTTTGAAGCGTTTCAATTTTCACGTTATTTTTAAACCTGTCAAAAAATTCCAATTCCCTTCAACCAAATCCCCTGTTCTTGAGCTTCAAAAATGGGGTATCTATAATGTCCCTTGTAATAACTGGGATTTATCTTATATTGGTCAAACTAAAAGAAATCTTGAATGTCGTTTACGTGAACATTCTCGGTATGTTGTTAATCAAGAAATTTCTAAATCTTCTACTGCGAAGCACAGTTGGGAATTTGATCATAGTTTTAATTTTAAGAGTGCGAAAATAATTTTTCATGCCAAACGCGTTTCCGAACTGGATTTTTTGGAAAATTTAGCCATTTACCTTAATCGTGATAAAATTGTCAATGAAAAATCTGATTCAACTTTGCTGTCTACAGCCTGGAAAAATTTGTTTAATTCAATTAAATAATTTCCTTCATTATGTTTATAACATCATATTAGTTATAATAAAATAATTCTAATAAAAATAAAAATAATAATTAATGGATAAATTTTATTAAATTTACTTATTAGTTTAATATTTTTGAAAAAAAAAAAAAAAAAAATAATAATTGTTTACTCCTTTCCTCCCTCCTCTTTGTGTGTTGTGTGTGTACGTGTGCTCCTCTCTGATTGGTCCTGCCCTGCATGTTGCTTCCTATTGGTTGTTTGTGTTGCTCCTCCCCCTCTGGATTTTGCCCTGCTTTCAGTCTTGCGTTTGCCTCCAAGGCAGTTGCACGTGTTTGCACCTGATGAAGAAAGGCTACGTCCTTTCGAAACCGGTTGTGCTGATTTTAAATTTATGGTGTGTGAAGAAGTTTTAATTTCTTACTATTGTCTGTACGCCAGTTTTTTAATTTATTTTTGGGAGAATAGGACAAAAATTCACTTAAACTTGCACTAAATGGAAACTTTTTACTGTAAAAATGTCAGACCAGTTTTAAAATATCAGTTTTGATGCCGGAATGAACATCAGTAGCTATAAATATGCTACTTTGAAAATTTCCCAAGTTATTGGAAAAGTTACGAATTTCTTAACATGGCAGTACAGGGCAAATTTTCACATAAACGTCAATTCTGAGAGATATTTTCATCGTAAACATGTCAGACTACTTTTGAAATAATATTTAGAACACTGGCATGACTATTAATGACTATGAATTTTCCAATATAAAAATTTCGTAAGTTATTGGATATTTACGAATTTCTTAACATGGCAGAATAGAGCAAAATTTCACATAAACGTGAATCTTGAGGGATATTTTCATTGTAAAGATGTCAAACCACTTTCGAAATATTATTTAGGATACTGGCATGAATATCATAGACTATGATTTTTCCAATTTAAAAAATTCGTAAGTTATTTGGAATTTACGATTTACTTAACATGTCAGAATAAGGCAAAATTGAGCATAAACTTCCATTTTGAGGATCATAAATACATTAGACAACTTTAAAATTACATTTATGATATTTGTTTGAACATGATTGAATACAAATATTCTAATAGGAAAATTTCGTAAATTATTCGTAATTTACGATTTTATCAACATAGCGAAATTGTAAATTTTTCATATAAATATGAATTTTGAGGATTATTGCATTGGAAATAGTAGCATGAAAACCAAACAACGGAATTGACCCTGATAAAATAAATTAATAGATTAGAATAAGATAAATATATCGAAGTGAACTGTGGATAGCCTATTAGGCGGGGATTTCATTCTGTCACTGTATCAAGCTTTGGACAAATTCATTTCTTTTAATATGGTTATAAAATGTCTCGCACTAGAAATTTATGAGAACATAAATATGACGGGGAACTGAGCAGAGTCCACCTATACCAACTAGTTTAGAATTGGAGCTATTTGTCTTTCACTACAGTCAGTTTAATATTAACCAGGTACAGTGCTATCAATTGTGACATATTTAATTGTTTTTAAATAGTTATCATTTATTTAGTTTCCATCATGCAATAGTTACCTGGAAATTAGGTATTCCTGAAATTTGTTCGACCTCGGTTTTTGAAGTGTTTACATGTTTTGAATAGTGCTAAATCCCGAAATCACAAAATCATTGTGGTGTGTGTGTGTTTAGAGTGTCAGTTTGTTTGTACGCTAGTGTGTTAGTTTTGTTAGAACGTGTACAAGATAATTCAAGAACAAATGATCGGAAAGAAGTCGAAGAAGTTTTAAAACATCACTTATAACACTTATAAGAAGCCTATTTATTTTCAACATTCTAATTTTAAAACTTCCTAGATTATTCGAAATTTATGATTTTCTTAACATGGGAGAACAGGGAAAATTTTAGCATAAACGTGTAAAATGAGGATCATTTTCATCGTAAAACTATTAGACCAGTTTTAAAATATCATTTATGATATTTGATGAACGTCATTTGTTAATGATATTCTACTTTGAAAATTTTGAAGTTGTTCAAAATGGGGGATTATTCGACTTAAAACACTATGGACTTGTATGAAAACTGTAATATAAATCTTACCATTAATAAAATTAAATAAAAAATATATAACCCAAATAAAATTAAATAAGAAATTATGATTATGTAAATATAAAGTGGAGGGAGAATATCCTATTGGGTGAAGCATTTCACTCTACGACATTGGCGGGTTCTCGATAGATGTATTTTCTTTTAACATGAATATAGCATGTGCTACAGGAGAAATTTAGGACAACAAATACATAATTCGGAATTGAGCAAAGTTTATCTACGTCAAATTAGTTTCATTTAATTGTAATATCATGATGCATTGGATTTTTTAAAATTATGGTGCATAGATTTAATAAAAATATTTTTGTGCAAACTGACATATTTTTATGTATATCAGTTAAACAAGAGAATTTGTTGTCATATGCATGAAATAAAACTATATCATAGAAACAAGTTTTGAATGTTGTCGTGTTAAAAAGAAAAGAAGAAAATGACAGGTTATTCAAAATCTGTCAGATGTTTCCTCAGTTACGAATTCTAAAATTTGTAAAATCAGTTATGGTTTATATTGAAATAGAAAAAGCTATCTCATGCTTTCATTTTTTTTTTTCCATGAGTTTGAGATTTTAATTAGCTAGTTATATTTTAGTGTTTCAAACAATTCGGGAGCTTTATTTGCAGCACACACACATATATGTATATATATATATATATATACTAGCTGACCCGACAAACGTTGTTTTGTCATATAAATTATTTCTAGAGAATATTTTGCTAGAAAAAAAAAACTAACTTATTGTAAGTGTGTAAGGATGTGGTGTATAAGTGGAAGATGTATGATGCGCTGTAAACGGTGAAAGAATATAAAAATAACAAAACACCAATCATTTATGTTTTTAATTTATTAAAATTGATTCTTTAAAATTATATACATATCGCTACTTATAACAATATTACTAAAAAACAATATCAATCCCTTAATGCAACAGAGTGTACAATATTTTTTGTTATCCCATATTTCGCCAATACAAACAAACTGGATGGTTTGCCCACTCGAGAGCCACGTATAATTGTCCGTGTGAAAAACATGATGTGCTCAAATCTAAGCCACAGACAGGCATCGTTTGGCCCTGAGACTTATTGATAGTCATTGCAAATGCCAATCTAATTGGAAATTGAGGGCGTTTAAATTGAATTGGCACATATGTGGGTATAATAGGGATTCGCAGTAGTAATATATTTTCACCTCGGAATTTGTCATTTAAAATGATGGCTTCGATAACATTTTTCATTAATTTTTTATGACTAATCGCGTGCCGTTGCACAACCGTGGTGGGTTCAAATTACGAAGCAAAATAACCGGAGATCCAACCTTCAGTTGTAAAATATGCGGTGGCATGCCTGGTAAATCCAATGAGTTTAAAAACTTTGTTGGATAATTTACAGCTTCGGTGGCATCGCAAACTGTATCATTAGATTTGTATGACACCAAGTCTCCTGGTAACAAATGTTGTATCTTGAGATTCAATTCGTTGACGTCCACATTTTTAACTGCTAAAATTGCTCTTTCATAATTTGTGTATCGTCTGTGTATATCGGGAAATATCTGGTCAATAAGAGCATCTTGAGAATCAATGATTGCGCAGAAATCGGTCGGTAATTTTATGCATCCAGTTTCATCTGTAGTAACTTTTCCATCGCCGATATCTAACAATTGTTTTGAGAATGTTTCAGCGGATGGATCTTGAAGCTTTTGAACGCACAAATTTACTTTCAGTTGTACTTTTTCAACATTACGCCACAATGACGATGATTTTAAGCATGCGTTGATCTCATCAGCGTATGTTGAACACGGAATAACGGGAAGTGCTAGTCTGAAATCACCTGAAAAGAGTAACAGAGTGCCGCCAAATAGTTTGTCGTTGTTTTTTATATCTTTCAATGTCCTGTTCGACGCCTCAATCGAATGTTTGTGTGCCATAGTGCATTCATCCCAGATAAGAATTTTGCACTATTTCAGCACTGTGGCCATGGACGATTGTTTTTTTATGTTGCACACTGCGTCTGGGTTATTTTGAATATTTAGTGGCAGTTTAAATAATGAATGAGCTGTTCTGCCTCCATCCAATAAAGTTGCCGCAATGCCAGATGATGCAACAGGCAATGCGATGCCATTATTTGATCGTATGTCGGCGAGAATTAGCGAAATAAGGAATGTTTTGCCAGTTCCACCTGGTGCACCCCCCCAAAAAAAAAAGATTCCACCTTGTCCTGCCAAAACTGCGAGCATGATGCGGTCGTAAATGGTTCTTTGTTCTTTATTCATTAGTGGGACATTGCGAGCAACAATCGCTGCCATTTCTACAGTATTGTATTGTAGTTCACGATTCAATTCAGTGCTTATTAAATCAGATGCATTTCGATTTGTTGAATGCATACCGAAATGACTGAGTGGTAAGTTGGCAATGATAATGCAAAGATTTCCAATTGCAATCAATGCTTCATTGCACATAGCGTCACTGAATACTATCGTTAGATCGTTGCACCGTGAACGATGTTGATGCAATATATCATCAGTCATTGAATCTTTGTGATTATCCCATATTGTCTCTGCTCGGGCCGGGAAACATGTAGTCAACATTATAGCGAATAGTAGACGAATTTGTTTTGCTGTACAGTTCAGTCCTACTTCAGCAAGCATACACTCCCACTGGTTGTCGTCTTCCAGCAAGCCGAGTGCAAGGCATGCATCTTTATACGTTGGATATTGTTGTCCATTCACTTTACTTAAATCTTGAAATGACAAAGGGCCGATGACATTAACCAATAACAGTCGAAGATAAAAGCACTCAGTCTGCCTTGGATTGACTGTAAATACTCGTCCCAAGGTGTTTGATTTGAATAAACTGGGACATGCATCAATCGGCGTGCCTTGCTTGCGGGGCATCCATTTTTTTGTTGGAGCCCATGTGAAATAGCGTGGTACTTCTGAATAGAGTAATGTCCGTGCAAAAGCACCAAAAGCATCCGCACGATTACACAATTCAAAAAATTCGGTGAGTGTAGTTTTTGGTGGATTTATAGCACGATCAATCGCTGTCTCGCTCGTGAAATATACGCGCTGGCCATTTTCAAGATGGACGGCTAAATGAAGAACTGCTGGATCTCGTTCATGAATTGGGAAACCAAAGATACGCCAAACAGCTTCATTGGAGCTGACGTACCGGCCAATTTGGTAAAGTGTTATTTCATCGTTGTTATTCACCGGAGGAGCATTCACATTGGTATTTTCAACTCGAAATACAGCCATATCACTGCCTTTATTCACATACTTGCAAATGTATTTGTTGCTCTTCACTGAACTGCAAAACTGAACATTTATATGAGCATTGAATGTTTTGCTCAGCAGAGGCGAATATGGGACCACCCAACGGTTAGCAATGTCAATATCTATGTTGTTGACATAGATGACCGCCATAGATGATAAGATTGTCCGCCATTATCGGGATTTCTTCGACGATATATTGGATATCCGTCAACATTTGTGATCGTGAAATTTTTCAGAAAACTTTTAGTACATTTTCCATCTGCACAAATAATTATGGCCTAAAAATTCATTTTTCATTTTAACATAAAATAACTCCGTCGGATATTGACGAATTTTTTAAAAGAATATACCATTTTAACTAATTTTAACATTTTAACAATATTAACGTTGAAAAAATATTTTAAACACTTACGGTTAAAAATTCATTTTTCATTTCAACATTAAATAAATTCTGACATCGTGTTTACGATTCTAAAATATTAACTTTGAAAAAATATTTTAAACACTTCGTAAGATACGGTTACGATTCTAAAAATATTAATTTTGAAAAAATATTTTAAACACTTCGTAAGATACGTTAAAAATTCATTTTTCATTTCTACATTAAATAAATTCTGACATCGTGTTTACGACAACTCACGCCATCTAGGTGGAAAAGTTGTTGAAAGAGTTGGTTAAAAATTAATTAAGAAAGAACTAATTAAGTTACAACTTTCATTTGTAAATCTAAACCATTCTCGAATCCACCTGAAGACACACAAAAAATTTCATTAAACTCAGTCCAGCCGTTTAGGAGGAGTTCAGTGACATACACACGCACAAAAGAAATATATATATAAAGATATGCAATAGAGAAATATATATATAAAGATATGTAAGATATGCTATGAGTATTTAAATAAAACTTAACATATTCACATAAATGTGTGTATATCTAGGAATTAATGGCAGACTGTCTAATGGCGGCATAATGCCAAATCTATTGTGTCGAATCTGCAACAGAGTTAAACTTTGCTAAATCAATATGTGCGGAGTATCATTGAAAGACACCCTAATCGACATCACCCTAATATGTTGATTCACTGATGTCAGTAATTATTAGCATAATATCTTTTAAGCAATTACGATCATTTTGAGCATGCAATCTTTCCCCTACATTAAAGACATAATTATGGTTGAAGATGGTATCATTGAATACTTATTGATTAAGGTTAATTAGTTTATGACCAATATTTTAGGTATAATAACATTAATCAAGTAATTACGCCATATTTTAATTAGATATAGTGATTTATGTATTAATAATGTATCTTAAAACTTCTCAGGTATATATATATATATATATATGGGCGCATGTGTGTTTTTAAATTCAACGTATACTCATTTACTTCAATACATAAAATAGCATTTTGATCATTTTCTGGAAGAAAGAACATTCTGTTGCTATTAAACGCACATTTAAATTAAGATATTTTTGTAATTAAAGTATTATTAATTTTTCATAACAATGCTGTTTTTATCTATATAACTGTAGACTTTTTAAATTGTCAAATATATATATATATTTTCATTTTTTAAATAATTTATATAATTATAAAGTGATATACAATTCACATTGTAAGTGATATTACCTTTTGCTTTTGAAATAAATCTTATGTAAGTATTATTTCTGTACATAAATATTTGCACTCTAATATATAAATAATGTATAAAATCTTATTTTTTATTTATTTATTTATTTATAGTATATGCATACATATTACTCTATGTAGTACTCTATATAAGTCTATAAATATTCCTTTTTTTTATTAAACTAAAGTACATAATTTGATCAAGTAATAAGGGCAAATTTTTTAATTCTTACCTTGTGATTAACTTTTTTAAACTTGGCAAAATCCACTTCGGGAAAATCCTATAATGAAAAAAATCAGTTTTACACAATATTATTTTCGTTGGTTTATATATTTAATTCAAACTTACACGTGGTCTTACATTCGAAATTATGTACACATTAGTATAAGTGAAATATGCACAGAATCAAATGCGAATTAAAAAAAAAAACGTTATGGAGAGATATATTATTATTAATATATATATATATAATGTATTTTTAAAATTTTATGAACGAAAACTGTTCTATATTTCTACAGATATTATTTTCATTCTCTTGTAAATTAGGCATATTTTGTAAGTAACATACACATATTTTTCTTTTTCTCCTTCTTAAGCAGTACGGCCTGTCAGAGATCAAGGCTTTCTCTCCAATTTTCTTCCCATCTGATCCTATCCGGCACAACCGCCCAAAGAGGTTCATTGGTTCACTGGATCCATTTTAACATCCAGCCATCTAGTGGGCAGCTTTCGTCTTTGTCGTTTAATACCCTCCATTTTCGAAAAAAGTTATTTTTATTTATTTATTTTATTTTATTGTTTTGAATACCCAATCATATTTAGATTTAATGAATGTATTTCATAAATATATATTATTTTTATTATCAATTTTATTAAAAAAAAAAAAAAAAAAGGAATAGTTGTTTGAGGGGAAAAAAATCTATATCGATTTGTTTACTTAAAAAAATAAATATAAATATACATTATAAGCATATTAAAAATGAAATTATCAATATTCTATATCACGTCTTTTGTTTTTGCAGTTTTACTAAGGTGAGTGAGCATTGCACCCCTAATCTCAAAGTCATATATACATGAACCTGCCAGTTACGCAGATAACTATCTCTAAAGGATCCTTGGTTGAATCAAAGTGAAAATTGTAGATGCATTTCCAATAATATTTAGAAATGACCGACTTATTGGTTTATTGATTACGAACATGACTAATATTTTTCTTTCAACGAAATTTAAGACTATTAAATACTGCTGGGAGAATAATCAAAATTTTTAATTTTTATTTAGCTAAAATAATCTGCAAGTTCTAAATCTGCGCATGGACTTGATTTCATTGAAGTGATAGTGAAAAAGATTTGGAAAGTAGGATTGCATATTTAATTATTATAAGAATCGTAATTGGTTCTAATTACAAATAAACAAATCTTTACACCTTGTTAGAGTACCAGCTAAACCGCTAAACGGAAAGTGTACAAAAAACAAAAATGCTGTTTTCTTGCTAATTACAATTAATTCCTTAAGCACATTATAAACGTGAAGTGTTCGCATATCGTAAGTTATTAGCATAAATTTGAACAATTTTAGAATTTCAATGTATTATTACATATTAGTATTCTCAAAAGGTGGGCACACATCAAAGTTTCATACTTTAACAAATAAATAAATATATTAGTAATAACACAGGCCTACAACCAAAACGGGTTTAGAAACCAATAGCTGATACTGATAGATTTTTAGACGCCGATTTCAGGAAGAAAAAATTCCATGACGTACCAGTTAAAAAAAAAAAAAAAAAAAAAAGAAAATTAAAAAGAGATGGAGATACCCAGGTGAATGGAACGTCAGTATGATGATGGACTACTGTTGGACGCTACCCAGAGAAGTCCCCCGTACTACCTACAATAGACCAAGTGCCAAAAGGAACTTTCAGGGTAAAAGGAAATGAAAGATTAAGGATGTACTAACCCTCGCTTTCCCAAGATGGGTTCATTTTGACCCCATTTTGCAGATGAAATTTTAAGCTCGCCTCATTCAAAAAGTGCGCTAATTCGCCAGAAATAGCAAACGTAACCAGTAGAATGTTGCAACTTCTAAACGATGTTGGTGATTTTCGCCAAACGTGCCAAGCGGCACCTGAAAGCAATTTTTCTGCAGTATCGCCTTGATCATGGGAAAGCGAGGGTTAAACAATGGTAACCATTAACCACTCTAATAAAAATAATTTCCAATTAATATAGAAACAATATATATTTAGTAAATCATTTTCAGTTGTTTGATATATTAATTAATTTATAAATAAAATACTTAAAAATATTTTGAAAAGATCTTCTTTTCCCTAAAATCTGTAAAAAAAGGCTTCCTCGCCCAGATATTTAAGCCCATTTTGTGAAAAATTCTTATGTGATAGAAAACAATGAATACCATATTTGAAATCAGCTCACAAAATAATATAAAAATCAGTTATTTCATTGCAAACACTCTTTCGTGACTCAAATTTTGCAGGCCTGTGTAATTTGTTTTTAGGAGATTTATTCTAAAATGACGAATGAATATAAGAAATTTGTGAAGGAAATTTTTTATGACTTTCTCAACAGAAAATAGTAAGTTTAATAGTTTCTGCAGATAGAAAGAATTTCAAGAATTATTATTATTTTTACTTCCATTACCCTACTACCGTAGGTAATGGAAGTATTGTATTCGGTCTGAAAATTCGATATCGGGTTTTCACCTGATTTACACGTTTTAAGGTCCCCTGAGTCCAAAAAAGTGGTTTTTGGCAATTGGTCAGTGTGTATGTATGTGTGTGTGTGTGTGTGTGTATGTGGAGAATCTTCTGGCTATTATAGCTCAGAAACTAATAAAGATACAGCTACGAAACTTTAGAATTGAAATACGTCTGGTGCACAGATGAAATTTCCAAATTTTGGTGAAAATTGAAAAACCGGAAGTGGGAAATCGGAAACCGTAAGTGGGACCGTAAGTCCGTATCTCAAAAACGGCTCTAACGATTTTCTCCAAACTTGCTATATAAACACTCTATTAGATGTCCTTTCGAATGCTATAGTTGGTTAGTTCAGGAAAATTGATAGACGTCCTGTATAAATAGTTCAATTTCAGGCCTCGCAAAGGCGTTCCTTTAAAAACGGTTGTACGGATTTTTTTCAAACTCCCCATTTTAACTCACTTTTAAATATGCTTTTGTATGTAATTATTGTTTTCCTGTCAATAATTGAGTTTAACCGGAAGTGGGACATCGGAAACCGGAAGTGGGACCGTAAGTCCGTATCTCAAAAACGGCTCTAACGATTTTCTTCAAATTTGCTATATAAACACTCTATTAGATGTCCTTTCGAATGATATAGTTGGTTAGTTCAGGAAAATTGATAGGCGTCCTGTGTAAATAGCTCAATTTCAGGTCTCCCAAGCGCGTTCCTTTAAAAACAGCTGCACGGATTTTTTTCAAACTCGCCAAATTAACTCACTTTTAAATATCCTTTTGTATGTAATTATTGTTTTCCGGTCAATAATTCATTTTTTGTAAAAGTTGGTATCTCAAAAACGGCTCTAACGATTTTCTCTTTAGTTCACTTTTATGTTTTCTGATCGCATTATCTCTCAAAAATGCAAAAATATGTGTAATAGTGGGTAATTGATGTCGTGTGGTTGTTTCACACCAGATTTTTATTATTTTGTTACGTCTAAAAGTAACGATTTAAATATCGATATGTATATATGGCTGAATATCACATAAGTGTGCATTTTGGATTTTTTTAAACTTTTTTTTCAAACTTTGTATTTTAATTTGAATTTTTGAAAATAAGTCCGTAAGTGCATCTTAAATAAATTCTGAGTTTGACAGAGATCGAACATAATTTTTTAAAATTTTATTGAAAATTTTCAATAAAAATTTATAATTTTAATTATCTTATAAAATCAAAATTACCATTTAATTTTTTTTTTTTTTTTTTGTGGTTCAGATTCATTAAAAAATACAAGACTTAGGCTTTTCTAAAAAGTTCTTCCCATTTTAAAAAATAAAATAAAATAAAAAACCCAAAAATTTTAAATTTAAAAAAATAAATAAATAAATAAATAAATTTAAATTTATTTTTTTATAAACATAAATTATATCAATGGGAAATATCATAGACTGCATACCTCTTGACTATAAACTGGAAATAATTAGTTTACTTGCATTAAATTTTTAATTATAGCATTTAAAGATGTCAAAAAATGATGTCACTGAAATGACTGGTTTGTCACTGAAATGACAATGTTTGTCACTGAAACGACTGTTTGTCACTGAAATGACAATATTTGTCAAAATGACTATTTTTCACTGAAATAACATTGTTTGTCAATGCAATAGGACCATATAATATTAAAAATGGAACATATTAGAACAATAGAGAAAAGATTGTGAAGGGAAAAGAAAGAGCAATAATGAGAATATCAAGCAATTTTATTGTATTAAAATCCTTATAGTTACAAGTTTAATGATTAACTGAATTAAATTCAGAAAAAGCATTTTGAACATTATTAAAATCTTCATCCTGAAGTTTAAAATATCTATTTGAAGCAGGTTCAGGAGAATTCCTAATTTTGCACAGAATATGTGGCACTTGAATTTCATGGACATCCTCTTTGTCAAGCCATGCAAATTATTTTTTCTGCATCTTGCCATAAATAACACAAGTAAAATATTTTGAGTAACATTCTCAATGACACCTTAAAGGGGGCAAAAAAAAAAAAAAAAATAAAAATAAATAAATAAATAAATAAAAGTTTGCTTTTTTAATTGTATCTTAATATTAATGTCGTATGTAATTTTTTTATATTTACCTGGATACCGGAAAGTACTTTAAATATTTAAATATAAAGCTTATCCTACACCAACAAATCTTTTAATTCAAAATAAAAAATTACTTAAATCCAGGGCTTACAAAATAGTAAATCTGCAACAAATGTCATTTTCGAGACGTCACAAAAATGACCGTCACGAAAATGACAAATCGTCAATAATTCGTTCTGTACTGAAAAACATTCTTTCACTAAGCCAATATCGTCACATTTTCTTCTTCTGGTCGTCATTCTATATTAAAATAAAACTTTGTTCTAAATTTTATAATAATATTTTTTTTATTTTTTATGCATCTCGAAAATGACAAGCAATAAAAGTACGCACAGCATGTAAACAATAAAAATAATGTTAACTCTTACCTGTTTTCAATTTTCTTGAGATTTTTTTTTCCCACATATCGTCAATGTTGATTTCTGATCTTAAACTTTAAAAAAAGTGAATGGTGGCACCATCCCTTGATGATATATGAAGTTATTTTCATGTGTCACGAAAATGACGTGAAGACTTGCATACAAGCATTTTAATTACACATGCATGAAAATTAACGTAATTAAAAAGAAAAAAAAATTTCCTTTGAAAACAAATAGTTTTTTTTACAAGAATTAACAATTATTATAATTATCATTTTATTTTTTTTAGTAAAAAACATACTTTGTATGTAAACATTTGGTCTTGGAGACAATCACGAAAATGACGGTTATAAGGTTTAAAATTTTCTAAAAAATACTGAAATTGCTATAAACTCACATTTTATGATTTGATGCTTTTTTAAAAAGGTACTTCTAAATAATAATAATAAAATTTTACAATTTATTTGCTTAAAATTAATAATAAAGACCTGAAACACTAAAATGCACATTTATGTGATATTCAGCCATATATATCTTAATTTATCGTAATCTGATTTTTTAAAACTGATTTTTTTTTTTTTTTTTTTTTGGGGGGGCTAACAAGACATTTGATAGTGAAAGTTTAATTATAATCATCCTCTATACTTCTAATCGGTTGGCTTTCTTTTCGCTTTTTTTGTTTTAATAAATTCAAAAGCATTGATTGCTGGAACAAAAGATGTCTACAACTAGATTTTGGCATGCTCACTACATTTGGCTGGCACATTTTAAACTCTCTGGGACAAAAATTTTGAGTATAAAAATGCTTGAGCTAAAACCTTTCGCAGTAGAGTCATTTAAAGGAAGCATTGATTGAGATATCGAACACAGGTTATTATCACACTCACTAAAACTAAAAAAACGCAATAAATAGCCAGAAAATGTAAAACTTTTTACTTCTGATAAAGTTACTTTAACCAAAAAATATTTACGAATGAAACGGGATGTTCAAAAGTATCTTGAATGGGCCCTCCGTGGCCGAGTGGTTATGCCACCACACTGCTAATCGCCTTCGAGCGTAGGAGAGCGGGTTCGATTCCCACGTTGGCCCTGGATGTTTCTCCATTTCTTCGTATTGTAATTCTGTCATGTGCTATCTGTAATTATCTGACGAAGATTTACAAGCGGACAACTAGTCAAGCATACAAATCTGATGTATATGTTATTAATAAACAAACAAACAAGCATCTTGAATACATAAACTAAACATACAAACAACTAAACTCACAGCATTTATTTTCCAAGCCTCTCTTGTTACTTTTACACTGTCTGCATATAGCAATATTTTTTAACAGAAACGAAAAGTTTATAAAATGATTTTTAATATATATATATATATATATATTAAATAAATAACTAAACTTTCTTAAAATAAGCGCTAAAAATCAAAAACTAAATTAGATGAAAGTACAAATGTATTATTGCCCTGAAATAAAGCTTACATTTTATTATGTAAAATTACGTTAAAATTTCATTATGTTAAAATTACGTTATATACCGTATCACTTAGTGTGTTTTTGAGAGTAATTTAAAATATACAAACAGTTATAGATACATTAATTTGAAAGCTTTTTCTGATCTAGCAACACATTGTAAACAGGCTTATTGCAACCGAAAATAAAGCATAAAAATTAAAAAGATAGCATGCCCCCCCCCCCCCCCCCTGGAAAATGTGTATTAGACATAAACTACACGCACACACGTAAAATAACTCAAATAAACTCAGAATGAAAATTTGAAGCTGGAACAATAAGGCAATACATAATACGTATAAGAAAAAGGATAAATGAAACATTATTTCTTTTTCTCTGTACCTAGCGATATTTTACGACTAGAGTAACATTTAATACTATTTATACATCAAATAAAAGAAAGATTGAAGCGGTCAGTGACAATAATGTTACTCGAGATAGTAGAAATGAAACAATATTCCATCATAAATGATTGAAAATTAGTAAATATCATTGCAAATAGTGTTTTATTTCATTGAAATTAGAATTTTAATCGCGCAGTTATATTAACGCAGTTAAATTCATTATTATTTTTAACTAGAAAAACTTATTTTAAGTTAAAAATCTGAAATAATTACACTGTAAACGGAAACGGTATGAAAAATAAATAAATAAAAAAAATTCTCTGCCTGACAATAGTTAATGCAACAAAATTAAATTGTGAATAGAATGCTTTAGAAATTCGGAAGATAGATAGAGAATACATATAGAATTAAGTTGTTTAAATTTCTCATAAAATATGAATTACAGCGATGAAATGTACATATTAGTTGGTCGGAAGTATGTGATGGTATTCGAATTAAAGACGATTCTCTACAAGTGGGACCTGGGAATGGGTGGGGTGCCCTCCCAGTCGGAAGCAAGATTACCCCTTGCAACGATACAAACAATACTCTTTCGAGATCTAGAAAAAAACAAACGTATACGGATGTTGTTCTAAGAAGAATTTACCATATTTCTTCAAGCATACTCCAAACAGTTCGACCGCCTATTTAGATAGACTCCGACCGAGCAAATGACGGCTAATCTTGTGAAAAACATGCGTTTTGGACGAGACAACTTGAGATACTGTCGAGCAAGGAAACACTTAAATAATTTATAGTGCTTGGTGATTACCGTATAAGTTTAGGCACTGTCTTAACATTTTAAAACCGCTAAGGGAAGAAAATGCAACCGAAATATACAGTAGCGAAGCGTCCATAGAAGCGATGGAAGCGGCGCTTCCCTTACTTAAAATTTAATAAAATAATTTCCGTACTTATGTGAAATAATATTTTCGGTTTCTCGTCTAGCAGATTCAAACTCGCGTCATTGAAAAGTTCAATTGATTCTCCCGTTGCTCTTGGAAGCGTGTTCCTTCAGCGCTTACAGAAGTTTTCTGAACCACACTTCACCCCTGGAAATATAATACTATGGCAGCCAGTAATATTGCACCCATGCACCGTCATGGGTGCATGAGTTCAGGTGGAGTACACCCCCAGGTGTTTTAAATTTTCAGTATCGATATCGTTAAAAATAACTCATCAATATCTTTAAAATGAATGGTTGAGCCATAGATCTGTAATAATTTAAAACAACAAAGTTATCGACAGTTTTCATTTTTAACGAAAAAAAAAAAAAAAAAAAACTAGTTGGCATAGGTGGACTCTGCTCAGTTCCCCATCATATTTATGTTCTCATAAATTTCTAGTTTGAGACATATAATCATGTTAAAAGAAATGAATTTGACAAAAGCTTGATACAGTGACAGAATGAAATCCCCGCCTAATAGGCTATCCACCGTTCACTTCGATATATTTATCTTATTCTAATCTATTAATTTATTTTATCAGGGTCAATTCCGTTGTTTAGTTTTCATGCTACTATTTCCAATGCAATAATCCTCAAAATTCATATTTATGTGAAAAATTTACAATTTCGCTATGTTGGTAAAATCGTAAATTACGAATAATTTACGAAATTTTCCTATTAGAATATTTGTATTCAATCATGTTCAAACAAATATCATAAATGTAATTTTGAAGTTGTCTAATGTATTTATGATCCTCAAAATGGAAGTTTATGCTCAAATTTGCCTTATTCTGACATGTCAAGTAAATCGTAAATTCCAAATAACTTACGAATTTTTTAAATTGGAAAAATCATAGTCTATGATATTCATGCCAATATCCAAAATAATATTTCGAAAGTGGTTTGACATCTTTACGATGAAAATATCTCTCAAGATTGACGTTTATGTGAAATTTTGCTCTATTCTGCCATGTTAAGAAATTCGTAAATTTCCAATAACTTACGAAATTTTTATATTGGAAAATTCATAGTCATTAATATTCATACCAGTGTCCTAAATAATATTTCAAAAGTAGTCTGACATCTTTACGTTGAAAATATCTCTCAAAATTGACGTTTATGTGAAATTTTGCCCTATACTGCCATGTTAAGAAATTCGTAAATTTCCAAGAACTTGAGAAATTTTCAAAGTAGCATATTTATAGTTACTGATGTTCCTTCCGGCATCAAAACTGATATTTTAAAACTGGTCTGACATTTTTACAGTAAAAAGTTTCGATTTAATGCCCGTTTAAGTGAATTTTTGTCCTATTCTCCCATGTTAAGAAAATCGTAAATTTCTAATAACTTACGAAGTTTTTAAATTCGAATGTTGTAAATGAATAGGGTTCTTGCCAGTGTCGAAAGTAATATTTTAAAACTGATCTTACCTCTCTGCGACAATTTGTTCTTGAGATATCGTGTACACAGACTAACAAACTAACGGACTAACGGACTTACACACTAACACACTAACAGACTAACAGACTAACAGATACCCTACAGACAGACACCACAGAAATTTTGTCATTTTCGGATTCCTCACACCTGAAAACGTGTAAAAAAGTCAAAAAACCTAGGTCGAAAATTTTCACGATTACCTAAGTTCCCCATACCTATAGTATGATGGGGAACTAAAAGGAGAGAGAGAGAAAGACATTTTTTCAGATGTCGGGGAAAAATTGACTTTTCCATTTTTGGCATTTAGTGTTACTTCCCTAAGAAGAAAATCGCCTTGAAAATTATTATCATTGAAAATGATTTAATAAATATTAATTTAATCAATATTTTGTACTGCCGGAATTTTAAAAGGAAAGTATAGAAGAAAGTCTAGTGGTAGCCATAACATACTAGATTCATTTGTAATTATTATCTTCATGAATGTCTTAAAATTATTTTGTATGTGACATATCAATTAATCCATGCATGAATCTCTATGTCTTATTTGTCATATCTATACATATATATTTAATTCCTGATAAATTTTTGTGCATGCATTTACGCATAGAATCAACTAATAATCAATAATAATAATAATAAAAACTAGTATGTTGTGGCCACCACAAGACTTTCTTCTATATTTACCTATACATATTCAATCAGTAACAATATTAAAAAAAAAAAAAAAAAAAAAAAGTACGATTTTTTTTTTTTTTTTTTTTTGTTAAAAGTGAAAAAAATCGATAACTTTGTTTTAAATTATCACAGATTTATAGTTCAACCATTCGTTTTAAAGGTATTGACGAGACCTTTCGAAAGATACCCATCTTGAAAATTTATCCCCCCCGGGGGGGTACTTCCCCCCCCCCCAGGGGGGGAAGCGATGCCCCCCCATGCAGAAAATTTTTTTCCTAGTTACATACTACTATTATCAATAATTCATATTAATTTTACAATCACAAGTTTAAAACAACTCTAATTATGCACATTTATACGAATTTTTGTCCTATGCTGCCATGTTAAAAATTTAGATAAAATGCTATCACAGCGCCACCTGTTGAGCTATTGATCCCCAAACATAATCAGCACCAGTTTATGTCGGGGACCAACTAAATACCAAGTTTTGTTAAATTTCGTTTAAAAAAAAAAAAAAAAAAAAAAAAAAAAAAAAAAATTGCGATATTTTTCGTTAAAAGTTTTTTTTTCGTTAAAAGTAAAAAAAATCGATAACTTTGTTTTAAATTACCACAGATTTATCGTTCAACCATTCGTTTTAAAGGTATTGACGAGATCTTTCGAAAGATACCCATCTTGAAACTTTGCCCCCCCGGTCGGGTACTCCCCCCCCCCGCTGGGGGGGGGGGAACCGATGTCCCCACATGCACAAAAATTTTTTCCCAGTTAACTATTACTATTATCAACGAGACCTTTCGAAAGATACCCATCTTGAAAATTTACTTCCCCGGGGGGGGGATTTTCCCCCCTGGGTGGGGGAACCGATGCCCCCCATGCACAAAATTTGTTTCCTAGTTAACTACTACTATTATCAATAATAAAAAATTAATTTTACAATCGTAAGTTTAAAATAACTCTCATTATGCCCATTTATACGGTATTTTGTCCTATGCTGCCATGTTAAAAATTTGCATAAAATGCTATTACAGCGCCACCTGTTGAGCTATTGATCCCAAAATCTAATCAGCACCAGTTCATGTCAGGGTGCAACTAAATACCAAGTTTGGTTAAATTTCATTCATTGGTTCGTGAGATACAGCGTCCACAAAAAAATGATACAGACAGACAGACAGACAGACAGACAGACAGACAGACATTTTCTAAAAACTATTGATTCGTGTTCTCCACATCCCAAAACATGTAAATCCATCAAAAAGTGGACTTCGAAAATTTTCGCGAATCCAATACTTTCTCTATATTACATATAGAAGAAAGTAATAATCTAATCAAGTTTAAAGTTTTGAATTTAAAATAAAATTCATTTTTGAATATTTAAATACAAAACCAGAGAAATTTAATAATTTATTTTTTCTTATTCCAAATAAGTTAAACGACATTACTTATTTTTACAGCGAAATACGTAGGCATATTTTCCAGAGACATAAAATATGTATAGCATGATACAAGATAATAGAAACTTCAATAATTGTAAGTCTTTATGAACGCATTAGATAATTGCAAAGAACACAAGCGGTTTGCATTTATAGAATTTGAAATATTGTTGAATATTTTATTTTCTGTAATGTAAATTTCAGTGAGCTTCATGCGTGGGTTTTTACTTTCTTCTATATGTAATATAGAGAAAGTATTGGATTCGCGAAAATTTTCGACCTCCGTTTTTTGACGGATCTACACGTTTTGGGATGTCCTGAACACGAATTGATAGTTTTTAAAAAATGTCTGTCTGTGTGTCTGTCTGTCTGTCTGTCTGTCTGTGTGTCTGTCTGTCTGTCTGTCTGTATCATTTTTTTGTGGACGCTGTATCTCACGAACCAATGAATGAAATTTAACCAAACTTGGTATTTAGTTGTACCCTGACATGAACTGGTGCCCATTAGATTTGGGGATCAATAGCTCAACAGGTGGCGTTGTGATCGCATTTTATGCAAATTTTTAACATGGCAGCATAGGACAAAATTCCGTATAAATGAGCATAAAGAGAGTTAATTTAAACTTGTGATTGTAAAATTAATATGAATTATTGATAATAGTAGTAGTTAACTAGGAAAAAAAATTTGTGCATGGGGGGGCATCGGTTCCTCCCCTGGGGGGTAAGTACCCCCCCGGGAGGGTTAAATTTTGAAGATGGGTATCATTCGAAAGATCTCGTCAATACCTTTAAAACGAATGGTTGAACCATAAATCTGTGATAATTTAAAACAAAGTTATCGAATTTTTTTACTTTTAACAAAAAAAAAAAAACAGAAAAAAATCGTATTTTTTTTTTTTTTTTTTTTTTTTTTTTTTAACGAAATTTTACCAAACTTGGTATTTAGTTGGTCCCCGACATAAACTGGTGCTGATTATATTTGGGGATGAATAGCTCAACAGGAGGCGCTGTGATAGCATTTTATCTAAATTTTTAACATGGCAGAATAGGACAAAAATTCGTATAAATGTGCATAATAAGAGTTATTTTACACTTGTGATTGTAAAATTAATATGAATTATTGATAATAGTAGTACGTAACTAGGAAAAAAATTGTGTGCATGGGGGGGGCATCGCTACCCCCCCGTGGGGGGTAAATTTTGAAGATGGATATCATTCGAAAGATCTCGTCAATACCTTTAAAACGAATGGTTGAACTATAAATCTGTGATAATTTAAAACAAAGTTATCGATTTTTTTTACATTTAACCAAAAAAAAAAAAAAAAAAAAAAAAAAAAAAATTCGCATTTTTTTTTTTTTTTTTTTTTTTTTTTTTTTTTAATATTGTTACTGATTGAATATGTATAGGAAAATATAGAAGAAAGTCTTGTGGTGGCCACAACATACTAGTTCTTTGTTGTAGATCTCAATACCGTGTCTCTACGGAAACTTTTTGTGTTTCTTTAGACATGCACGGCATTGGTTATGATCTAATAATTCTTTTAAATTCGATAACACTTGTCACGAGAATCTTAGTTTAATAACCGGTTTTTTCAGATACATAAATAAAAAATAATTATTTATTAAATGTTATTAATAATGTAGTTCTCATTCATAAGTTTTAAGACAAATTTGAAGAAGACAAATTAAGATAGTAATATATATAAATGAACGATTAAACATTTAAATTCGTTAATTGGTAAAGGTTTATAATAAGAAAGGGGTTTATTTCACATCAACATTAAAAAGAAAAAACTCTTGCAAAACTAGCTTTTGCATTCAAAAGTTAATGCACATTATATAACGATTATTATAAAAGAAATATTGTGTAATTAAAAATCTTTTCTTATATATCAAATAAAATTTCAAAAGAATGTTTAAAATATAAGAACGTTTATAGTTTATCAAGAGAGGCCAATAGTTGTGCTAGTACAGCATAGCCGACAGTGACACCAGACATATTAACAGTAGACACATTAGGCTTTCAGATCTGTGTGTGACGTTCAAGTGGTGTGAAAAGAACAACTATTTAGTACCTTGAGCATGTAGGATTTTGTTTTAAAAAAACAGCAAGTAATATTTTTCTGCTTTCATCTCAAGCAGTCGATTAAAAAAAGCCAACGTTTTATAGTGGGAGCATATGAAGAACATGCTCTATCGGAAACAACGTCAGAGATTGGTTTCGATGATTCAAAGACAACGATTTTGAGGTGAGTGACAAAATGCGTCCTGACCAGCCGAAAAAGTTTGACGATGATCAGTTAGAGTCATTACTGGCGGATGATGCAACTCAGACGCTTATACAGTTGTCTGAAACACTTAATGTAGATGCGTCAACTATTAGTAAACGTTTAAAATCAATGAGGTGATTCAAAAATTGGAAAAATGGTACCATATGAATTGACAGAAAGACACATTCAGAAACGCCTAATCATTTGCTAAATGTTGCTTGAAAGACAAAAACGGAAGTCATTTTTGCGTTTCATTGTTATGATCTAGCATTGTTATGATTTAGTGGATTCATTTCGACAATCCAAAGCACAAGAAATAATGTACTCATTGTAGCGAAGCATCAACATCAACGTCAAAACCGAAATATTAATGGCAAGAAGATTATGCTGTTCATTTGGTGGTATCAAGTCGGTGTGGTGCACTAAGAGCTGCTGCAACGGAGTCAAATGAGAAATACTGGATACTACAAAGAACAGTTACTCAATTTAAATCTCGCATATAAAATCAAGCACCCACAATATGCTCAGAGGCACGACAAAGTCCTGCTACAGGACAATGCTAAATAACATGTTGCAAACCGGGTGAAGGAAACATTGAAGGACTTAGATGGGATGCCTTACTGCACCCACCATATTGACCAGACGCTACCCCTTCCGATTATCATTTGTGTCTGTGCATGCATTGTACTGTGATCATTATAAAAAAGAGAGAAAAAGTATTTTATAAATATTTCAGAATGTATGTAAGTTGGAATATCTTTTTTGCAATTTCTATGTATTTATATTGTGCTAAAATTTGTTTGGTAATGACAATAAACAAATGCACGTGCGTAATACTTCACATATCATATCATTCAGCAAGAAAACAAAAGTATGTGTAGCTTTATTTTATTTATTGTATTTTATTTATTTATTTATTTTTGAGTTCATATATTTAGTTCATGTCATTTTAGAATGATAGTGAATTAAATTATATGAGCTAAATTATCTATGTTGTAATAAAGTAGAAGTGCTTAAAATATTATTCAAATGAGACAGAATTTGAAAATAAATTAAAAGTTATCTTCATCATTACTATTAAATATTGGAAACGTAATTATTTTCAAGAAAATAATAGAAATTCAGTTATGAATGAATTATATTTACACTTGATATGTACAACAAATATATAGGGTGTGAAAAAACAACTGTCTAAAATTAAAATTTTATATTTTGCTGTTTATTGTAGGTAAAATTACTAATTTTCAAGGACTGACTTAGAACGTGTCGGAGTTTTATGCTTACATAGCGGTTAAAATAATAAAATTATAAGGGAATTATATAATTATTTTTATTTTTTACCTGATTGTTACAACAAATTACCAAATTGTGTAAAATGTAAGCCTTTATTGGTCTTATATCTTATCGATCTCCGTCAGTGTGTATTTTTCCTTTGGGTTATGTCAAGTACAGTGTTCACACGAAAATCTCAGTCCGCTCAACGACCTTATTGTGAAAATCGGAACAGAAATACAGTCGATATCCATACACATGCTTTGATCTGTAGCTATCAGTTATAACATTTGCCAATCCTGTTGTAAATAATAAAAGGTAGTACTGGGAACTTGCTACATTGTAAGTTCCCTATGTGACGCTGTATACAATGTTTCTTTTACCATCGTATTATCTATAATTTCAAAATAATAAGCTTTTTCTCCCCCCCCCCTTAAATTCATGTTTATATGCTTGATATGCGCAGTATATATTGTGCCTGATATGTACAACATATGTATAAAGCATGAGCGATGAAGTTAAATAGAGATATAGCTTTTGTAAAAGCTTTAAATTCGATTGATATAATACTTTAATTTTTTAATATAATCTCCTTTTATAGGGGTGAATAATCTTTAAGCAGTTAAAAATTAGTTATTATTATTTTAAAAGCGAAAATAAAACCAAATAAAATTTTATAAATTAGTGTAAAATGTTACGGTGACGTGCCCTTAGCCGTAAGTAACAGTAATTATCTAAATTTTGCGACTATTTTAGTGAACAATGGTAGGACAATCCCAGAATTACTCTATATTTATGGAATGTAAATAGGCAAAGTCATCGCACTAACAATCCTGTAATAAGCTCGTATTATAGCTTAACACTGCAATGGGAGGCTTACATATATATATATAGAAGTTACAGTTTGAAATGATGACTGATAGTCCACGATTTTTTTTACTTTCCCTTGGCCATATATATGGTAGAGAAAGTATTGTTTTTAGGTCAAATTTTCGAAAATGAGTTTGTGTTATATTTACATGCTTTAAGGTCCTTGAATCCGAAAAATATGTTTTTTTGCGGTTGGTTGTGTGTGTGTCTGTCTGTCTGTCTGTCTCTGTGTGTGTCTTTTACCAGCATATATCAAGAACAAATAACAGCAGGAAGTTGAAACTTGGTATTCATAATCTGCATCATATAGGTATGCTACGCTAAGCTTTTCGTTGAGATCAAGCAAATGATTCGTGTACAGGGACACCCAAGATAATTCAAATACATTATGTCTATGGGGGAAATCGCAGGTAAGTAGAGTTTAACATCTATAGACTGCACTAAGCCAAATGAAACGAATATATATTTTTTATATGCATAAAAACATGTTTCGTGTAGAATATGGTAAGAAAATCATTCACCGTGCGTTTGGAGGGCTACAAAAAAGAACTAGAATATAGTGAGACAATACTTGGAAATTGTTGGAAGTACATTTCAGTTTGCGATGTGAGTTACTAATATAAGGTTATATTTAGGTGTAAAAGTGTATAATGTGATGAGTACAAAATATTTAGAAAATATATAGAGTTGCCAACAACTGGGCAAAAACGTTCTTTTTTATAAAATGTAATTATTGGAAGGGCTATACTACAATTTTTTTTACGATGTCCAGGAAAACTGCTCAGGAATTAAAATTAATTCTTCATACCCATATGGTAAATAAAATATTTTTAAGCGAAATATTTAGCGCTTGTTTTTTGTATATTTACACGTTTTGAAGTTCCTGAATGCTGAAATAAATTTTTTACCGATTTTTAAATTGTTTACTCTTTACAGAATAACTTCAGACAATTAAAATAATTTCAGGCAATTAAAATGTTTTTTTTTTTAAGTTGGTATAAGGTTGTTACTTGAAAAGTTTTATCAAGATTAATAATTTTAAGGAATGGTGCGAATGAAAGTTGTGTGAATAATTTGTAATAAACTTTTACATTTTATATTAGCTTTGAATTCTATATAAATGTTGGTAGAATATTCAAACGGGGGTTAGAGGGGATCTGTAGTCCCCCTCACGCAGACTTATTTGTCAAATAAAGCTGTTCCGAAGCCTAATTTGAATTGTTTTTAACATAGGTTTATAAAACAATACGCGTTATCGTACTCCTAATCGCCAATCTGTCTTTATACTATTGAACTTCAGGGTAAGAGAAAGTCGTGTGAATGCCACACCAGTTTATTATTACATATCAATATTAACACGGCAACAAAAAATATTCTTGCAACTTTTTAATTGTATATAACATAACAATGACGAACATTCTTGCAGTTTTGTTATTGTATATATGTATAACAAAGGGCACTGCGTCAATTTTTACTTTCTCTTACCTGAATGTATGGTAGAGGAAGAATTGTGCTTGGGTCAAATTTTCGGAAATGAGTTTTCGATGTCGATTATCACATATTCTAAAAAATATATTATGATTAAAAAAAAAAAAAAAAAAAAATGCAACGAACACATTTTGATAACCTCTAAATTACAACTTAAATTCACATACAGTATGTTCTTTAAATTTTTACATTCTTCCTCTTCCCACATGTGTATCTTTTGCTAATTGCAACTCTATCGAAACCTTTGATCATGTATTATTCGTTCTTTAACGTAATGCAGATCTACAATAGCATATTATGACTTTTTCTAATTCAGTTTCTTATCATCTTGCAAATAAATGCAGTTTGCCGCCATGTATACATTCTTGTCTCACAATATGCAACATTAATTTTGCTTAAAAGTTCCGTGTTCTCCTGGCGAATGTTTGCTTTTAGTAAGGACCGTTTGAATTATAATTATGCGGCAACCTTTTCAAAAATTGTATGTGTTTATATGTAACATAATTACAACCCTTTTTCTCTACTATTTTGAATTTAGCTACGATTAGAGCTTTGGCGAAATTAATGAAGAAATCGGAGCGTCACTTCAGCATCATGACTGTAACTGAGAAGTCGACGTCTTTGGGCTCCCACTCCAGTGTTATTAAAATTCCTTCAATTATAATTATCCAATAATAATAACTTTATAAAATGGTCACCTATTCATGAGTAATTATATCAAATAAATGTTTAATAAACTTTTTCGTGATTACCTACAAAAATTTCTAGATTAATGATCACTGTGTTATTGACGATTCACATCGCAAGAATTCTAAAACTGTTTTTAAAGTTACACTTCAATAACCAACGGCCATCTACAATTCAACGTCACATCTGGAAGAAAATATGTGATGTAGATTATCACATATTATAAAATTTATTTTTTTCTCTTTAAAATATAGGTAAATTTTCTAAATAAATAAAATTATTTAATCTTAAACAACTATTTAAAATATAACTATATAACTATTTTTAACCTATAAATAATAAATTTACAATATACGTTTTCTAATTTTTACATCTTCCCTTTCATATCTTTTTCAATGTAACTGAAACAATTCTTTCATCAATTCCAGTATTCACCTAGCAATCCTAACGTAATGAAAATTCTTTTCGCACTGGAAAGGATATGTTTTGACTTATTTCTATCCTTTTGTTTTGTAAATCCAGAAAATAATTAATTCTGTTCTTGTCGCCTAATTTACATCATCAGCTAGATAAAATATTTGCTTAGCTGGTTGTTTCCCCGGAATTAAAATACTTGGCGAAATCATGGCACCATTCACTAACAACGGCCATTGAAGTACTGGTCGCCTTTTCAAAAATTACATAAAAATAATCGTAACGTATCGCAACCATTCTCTATCTTAAACTTTGAACTTGGCGTCTATAATTAAATGTCAAATGCATTGTAATTTTTTTTTTTTTTTTTTTTTTTTTTTGGCTCCAGTTTTGGAGGTCACTTTCTTACTGACTTTCGATCATGATATAACTCAAGAAAGATTAGGGCCCGGGACCCGGTCTTATGACCGGTGCTGTTCCCCCCACTCCAGATTGTTATCGTCAAAAAACTTATCATGTTCTTTTAATAGGCTATGGTCACGTCCTTTTGACAGTTTTGAATAAATTTGCAAGGGAACAAAATATGTCTCTGAGTTTGATTCCGAGCTTGGACCTTCATATGGAAACTAAGTTTTAATAATATTTTTATTTTTTAGCCTTTGTCATCAACCAAAATATTTTCTTTACGACAGCCGATTCAACGCCTTCACATCATGTTTTTAGCGGTTGGTCTGTGTGTGTGCGCATCTCAAGAACAAGTAGTATCAGGGAATCAAAACTAGGTGTTCTAAATCTGTAGCATACAGTGATGCTACACTAAAATTTTCTTTGAGATCAAGCAAATGGTTCGTGTATAGGGACATTGAACAGAATTGAAATATACACACTGCCATAAAAATTTGCGCACCAAGAAGTAATGGACCGTAATGAAACTTGAAATGAAGGTACGTGCTAGAGAGATATGCAAATGATTAGAAATGCAGCGTGACTGTGCATTGTATAATGGCACCAGAAGGCTTTGAACTTCGTTCTTCTCGGAGTATAAAACAGGTAAGCAGAGCTCGTTTGGTGTACATAATCTGTTGTAGAGGAACGCTTTTTGAATAGAGATGCTGTTACGCCGCCATCGAAGACAATACGAGCAGCTATCAGAGTCCGAGAGGGGAAGAATCGTCGGTATGATGGAATCCGGGTGATCCTCTCGGCGAGTAGCCAGCCACTTAGGCTGTTCTGATTTTACTGTAAGGAGCTGTTGTGAATAGTGGACAAGTGAGAGGTCGCATACACGGCAACCAGGCTCAGGACGCGCTCGATAGACCAATAATCGAAAAAAACGACGCATCATACGAAGCCTACGCATAGCGCCAACTGTCTCGTTGTTTGTCATCTGGACATATACAGTACCTACATGACCTGTGTCTGTGTCTGTACGTACCATCGCAAGGCTCCTAGCTGAAGGATATTTGCTATCGTGCCACCCATTACGTGTGCTGTCAAAAATACCCACTCCCGTCTCCTCTGCTTGGAGTTGTGTGATTGGATTGCAACTAAATGGAACCAGATTGTCTTCAGCGAAGAATTCAGATTCAATTTGGGCAGTGATGACAATCATGTACGCTTGTGGGGGCACAAAGGTGAACGCCTCAATCATGCCTTTGCTTTATAGCTTCACACTGCATCTACAGCTGGTGTGATGGTATGGGATGACACTACATACGACACACGGTTATTCCTAATATTGATCCCCGGCACCATGACAGTCCAGCGGTACGTCCGTGACATACTTCAGCCATGGGTGTTGCCACTCATAGATAGACACCCCACATCGTCTGGGGGTATTGACAGCAAGTTGGGCAGCCTACGAGGTTGGACGAATTAGAGGCGCGTTTATAACAAATGTTGAAGGAGATGTCGCAGGACATCATACTGGACTTGTATGCCTCAATCCCCGCCCGTATCGCATCGTGCATTCACGCTAGAGGTGGCCAGACAGCATACTAAAACCTCCATTCTTTCTTAATTTTTCCTGTAATAAATTATCCTTTCGCTTTGATTTTGTAATCATTTACTTATATCAACGTTGCACTTACGTATGTAAAATTTCATTTCATTCTGACAACTCTTCTTAGTGCGCAAATTTTTATGGCAATGCGTGTACATTGCGTCTATGGGGGAAATTTTTCGTTAAGTACAGTGAAACATATATAAGCTGCCGTAAATAAAGTGGAAAGAGCATAGTTTTTAGTTTCTCTTACCCATATGTATGTTAGAGAAAAAATTGTTTTTGGGTTAAAATTTTCGAAATTGAGTTTTTCTTATACTTACGCGTTTTTAAGTCTCCTGAATCAGAAAATCATGTTTTTAGCGGTTGGTCTGTATGTGTGTCTGTTATCAGCATATCTTAAGAATAAATTGTAGCAGAAAGGCGAAATTCGGTATTTTAAATGAATATCATATAGGGATGCCACGTTAAAATTTTCGTTGAGATGAAGCAAATGATTCGTGTACAGAGATATTCAAGATAGTTCAAATACATTATTTCTATGGGGAAATTTCTGGTAAATGCAGTATGACGTCTATAAGCTAATTTAAACAAAACGAAATGAACAAAATTTTTTATATGCATAAAAGCAGGTTTCGTGTAGTCTGTGGTATGAAAATCATTCATCATTCGTTTACAGGGCTACCCAAAGTATTTGAATATATTAGGGCAATACTTGGAAATTGCTGCAATTGTAATTCATTTCGTATTATGTGTTTTTCAAATAAGACTAAATTTAAGTACACAATATTGTTTATTGTGCGTGTAGTTTACAGAAAATATACAGGGCTACCCAAAATTGAGCTAAACGTTCTCTTCTCTTGAATGTAATTGATGGTAGTGCTTTGCAACATTTTAATATGTCGACGAACACTGCTCAGAAAGGAAAATTAATTTTTTATACCCCTACTGTACACAAAGTATTTTTTGAAGTTCTATTTTCATCTCTGCTTTTTGTATAATATCCTGTTTTGAGGTAACCTGATTACGAATATCCAATTTTTAGCGGTTAATCTGCATGTATATCTCTTATCAGCATAACTTAAAAACAAATAACTGCAGGAAATTCAAATGCCCCCCTTACACACAATTATATTTCGAATAAAAGTATTCCTAAACCAATTTTAGATGATTTTTAAAGTACATTGAACTTTATTATCTTACCTGATTGATTTTACGATTTAATGCCATCTATCTTTGTAGTAGTGAAATGCAAGGTAAGAGAAACTTGAGTGAATGACACACTAGATTATTTTATTGTATGAATGTGACAACAAAGGACATTCCTTCAAATTTTAAATGCTCTTATTTTGCGATAGTTTACTTCTGAAACCAAATAGCCAATCCTTGGTCTGGATATAGTGTGAAGGAAAGTTGAAAACTTTATTTTTCCTTTCCTTCTTTCTTTTTTTTTTTTCTTTTTTTTTTTCTTTTTTTTTTTTTTTAACTTATTACAGATTTACCTTAAAGGCACTTACGCTGAAACCACGCCACCAAGCGGGATGGGGGAAGGGGGGGGGGGGAGGAATAACATTTGCGCTAAGGGGACGGGTTTATAGATTTACGTTACTAAGGGCACGGCCTCAAATATTACATAAGTATTAATTTAAAAATTCTTTTCGCATTATTTCATTTCTGTAATTTTATGTACTTTCTTGTTGTAAAAAGTAGTTATTTAAGTTTTGGTGTAATAACTAATTTACTTTAAAAAATCAATTGGCATTTTTTTTTTTTTTTTTTTTTTTTTTTTTTTTTTTTGTTTAAGTGTTTCTTAAAAATTAAAAGAATGTAAATATAATTAATGAAATTTACGTGGAAATCTCTATTTACGTTTTTCAATGATGAACATTTAGAAGTACTTTTGGAAAATAGTAAGATTCATTGATACTGGTGAAACATTAAGTCCATGATTAAATGCGGCTGCACATCACCCAGATTACCCCTTTCTTCCTTCCCATGTTATACTATGGGATTTTTGTTGATTCGTTTTATAAGGATATATATTATTCCCATTTCAATTTTTGTCATTTTTTCCAAATTAAAAAATTTTTAATATCAGTAATATTTAAAATTTTGATAAACTACCAATGCAATGTCTTTCTACAAGTATCTTTTGTCAAAAATCAGCCGAACTGTTTTTATAGTTTAAGTAAAAACTTCTCCTAATGATTTAAATACTCACCTTAAATGTCTTTAAAATATCATTATCACAAAATAAGAATTCAAGGACTAAAGAGTCTTAGCTGGATCGATGCATAGTTTTGAAGACTTTAATTTATATCGGAGTATTTTTTATTTCGTACCACTTTATTTATAGAATATATTTTTCCAATATATAACTACGATAAAATAAGAAAAAAAAAAAAAAAATACGCCTAAAATAAAAGTGGTATGAAATAAAGGCGGGGCTAAAAATACTCCAGAATAAATTAAATTGCTGATAACTCTGATCACTGTGATACAATTTTACCATCTAACAAATTACTTCAGTTCTCCTTAGCTATAACTCATACTACTTAGAAACTTTTATTGCTGAGAGTTTGATTTAATTTATAGACATTATTTATATATTTATTTGGATTTTACCAAATAAATTTTATTATTTAAATGGGTTTGATTAAAATTTCAAAAGTAAAAGCTGACATGTGGTCTCTGTGCGCAAGACTGTAGCAAAAATATTGTGTCTAGAAACAAAAATATAACTGATAATTATACAAACAGTTGGTTTCTTCTACTCATACCTCAAATTAAAAGTTTTAAAAAAAATTGAATATTTAAAAAATGTATTTAAGTAGAAGTATCATGTTAATTCGAGATATGGATTGTTGCACACATTAAATTCAATATGGTTACCAGGGTTCTTGAAAATAAATTATAAAGTTGTTGACATACAGTGCGCGCAAGAGTAAAATTTAAGAAACTGTGAAAAGAACAATTAAAGATTAAAATGTCAGCAAATGAGAGCATGTATTACTTTACTTAACCCGTAAGTAGTCGCTATAGACAGCGCCACCTATTACAGATTCCGCACTTTTTATTTAACTCTCACCAATAATTTTAAGAAGTGTTGTGATCGACGTTCCTTCGATTTTATTCGCATTTCTTGTATATCAAATGTTACTTCTAAAAATTTTTGGTGGCTATCAAATAAAAAAATCTTGCAACACTGAAGGATGGGCGGCAAATCGACCAACTAGCGACTACTAACGGGTTAAATAATCATCTCTCAAGAAATTATGCGATTTTTTTTTTTTTTTTTTTTTTTTTTTTTCATATCGTTCAGAAATGTTTAAAAAATAATAATAAATTTTAAAAAGAATCGATTGTTTGAACCATTTAAGGCATTTTAGACACCTTAAGTAATACTAATGTGTCTTTTTGCATAAAAATGTAACATTGTTACTTTAACATTCTGTTTAAAATAAAAAAAAAATTGGTTAATATACAAATTTTGGAGTATCTTGCTTAAGCAGTAGGGTGTTTCCTGAACAATTTCTATTTTCTTTTCGGCAATTAAAGCATTAAAAGACATTAAACACTGAAATATGTTAGTTATATATTGACTCTGGTTTTAAATTTGAGGTTATTTTTTATCGAATTATAAAGCTTCTTACTTTGGCATCAATTGTTAGTTCATCTGATTCTTCACTCATCTCATTACTTGGCCTCTTTTGTACAGTTCGTGCACTGGATACTAAAGAGTTTTGCTGTTCTGACTCATAGTTTGTATCATTTTCGAAAGTTTCTCTGCCTCTTTTAGCACTTAAGTTAACCATTTCAATATCAGAGTTCTTTTCGTCGTGCGGAAAGTCTGTCCTTTCAGATTTTGTATTGGTCACTAAGTCCAATGTGTTTGCTACGATTTCCTCAATATCGTCGTCGATATTGTCACGAGATGGTGGTGAGGGGACACGTACAGGCGTAATAGTTCGTGTTAATGCTGTATGATTTTTTCTATAATGTGAACAGCATGATCCTGTAGGTCTATTACAGTCACCTGTTTGAGATGTATGAGCACTGAGTCCGCGTGAAGATAGATCACTGGGAGGACGAGACTTGACCAGAACGGTAGCTGATCCAGGTCTACTGCTCGTAGAGCCACCGACGCCCATCAGAGATCAAACCTAGAATATCAGAAAAAATGTACATATAATCTCGTGTCAAAGATAATGAATGAAAACATATTTATAGAGAAAAATATTTTCTCAAATCTTTTACTGATAAAATGATATGAATATACTGAATAAAAGATTTTTTACTTAAACTCCATAAAGTTTCTATTTCAAAGACTGCGGCCTTATGGCGGCGCAAAAATCTTTCTATTAACTTGAAAACTGGTACACATGTTCATGAACCACACAGAATTAGCTGTATATTTTTGGGTGCGTATTTTTGTCTGTAGCTCGTGTACAAGGACACACCAAAATTTCTCTTATCATTATGGCCTACGGACAGAACTTATATGTACACTATTACGGTCGCAAAAATCCTACAAATGACTTGCGATATGGTGTATATGTTCTGGCGCTATATAGAAATAGCTGTATATATTGTTTATGATTTGTGTGCAGGTATACATAAAAGTATTTCTTATCATTACGAAATAAGATTAGTCGGTAAGATTAGACAACGTCGGTATTGTGGTGGATTTCATATTTCTTTTAAATATTCCTGGATATATCTATATTGGATCTTATGAATAAATTTGGCATTTAATCATATATATATATTATAAAAATAGTTAGTTTTTCGAAATATGGCACAAACTAGGGTTATGTCGTTTAAAAAACAGATATAAAAGTCGCCAATATTACACGATAAATGTCATTAAAAATGAAGATATTTTCAAAATAAATATAATTCACAAATAATTTTAACATATTTTAGTTCCCCATCATACTATAGGTATGTGGAACTTAGGTAATCGTGAAAATTTTCGACCTAACACGTTTTCAGGTGTGAGGAATCCGAAAATGACAAAATTTGTATGGTTTCTGTCTGTAGGGTGTCTGTTAGCGTGTTAGTGTGTTAGTGTGTTAGTCCATTAGTTTGTTAGTCTGTGTACACGATATCTCAAGAACAAATTGTCGCAGAGAGGTCAAATCAGTTTTAAAATATTACTTTCGACACTGTCAAAAACCCTATTCATTTGCAACATTCGAATTAAAAAACTTCGTAAGTTATTAGAAATTTACGATTTTCTTAACATGGGAGAATAGGACAAAAATCCACTTAAACGTGCATTAAATGGAAACGTTTTACTGTAAAAATGTCAGACCAGTTTTAAAATATCAGTTTTGATGCCGGAATGAACATCAGTAACTATAAATATGCTACTTTGAAAATTTCGTAAGTTATTGGACATTTACGAATTACTTAACATGGCAGTATAGGGCAAAATTTCACATAAACGTCAATTTTGAGAGATATTTTCATCGTAAATATGTCAAACCACTTTTCAAATATTATTTAGGATACTGGCATTAATATCATAGACTATGGTTTTACCAACTTAAAAAATTCGTAAGTTATTGGAAATTTACGAATTTCTTAACATGGCAAAATAGAGCAAAATTTCACATAAACATCAATCTCGAGGGATATTTTCACCGTAAAGATGTCAAACCACTTTCTAAATATTATTTAGGATACTGGCATGAATATCATAGACTATGGTTTCTCCAATTTAAAAAATTCGTAAGTTATTTGGAATTTACGATTTACTTAACATGTCAGAATAAGGCAAAATTGAGCATAAACTTCCATTTTGAGGATCATAAATACATTAGACAACTTCAAAATTACATTTATGATATTTGTTTGAACATGATTGAATACAAATATTCTAATAGGAAAATTTCGTAAATTATTCGTAATTTACGATTTTATCAACATAGCGAAATTGTAAATTTTTCATATAAATATGAATTTTGAAGATTATTTAATTGGAAATAGTAGCATAAAAACTAAACAACGGAATTGTCCCTGATAAAATAAATTAATAGAATAAGATAAATCTATCGAAGTGAACGGTGGATAGCCTTTTAGGCGGGGATTTCATTCTGTCACTGTATCAAGCTTTGGTCAAATTCATTTCTTTTAACAGGATTATAATATGTCTCGCACTAGAAATTTATGAGAACATAAATATGATGGGGAACTGAGCAGAGTCCACTTATGCCAACTAGTTTTATTAACCCTCTATTTTAATAATAAAATAAATTTTGAAAAACATAAAGGGATTTTAAAAATGTATGAAATGATTTTAATGATTTTATTTATATATTATTATTATTATTATTATTATTATTATTATTATTATTATTATTTTTATTGGATAACTTTATTACAATATACATTTACATATGGGACATTAAGTAACTGTTGAAGTGTTTGGAAATGAACGAATGTTTAAATGAAAAGCATGACCCATAAAAGCTATTCAACCATTCTACACCTAAATAGTTAATTGAAAAATAAATTTTGAGAAACATAAAGATATTTTAAAAAGGTATGAAACAATCTCTTAATGATTTTATTTATATATTATTATTATTATCCTTTATTATTATTGAATCACTTTATTAAAATTTACACTTACATTTGGGACAGTAACTAACTGTTGAAGTGTTTGGAAATGAACGAAAGTTTGAATTAAAATCATGACCCATAAAAGCTATTCGACCATTCTACACCTAAATTGTTAACTAAAAAATAAAGAGAATGTGGATAGCTTTTAGGTCAATTAGATGAGCAATAATGTGGAAACAGAAACTTTAATAGTACAGCTAGCTCTTTGTACTGTATCCACTCAAATGACACATTACCACCTTGTTAAATATTCAACACACAAGTAAGCGAATGTGTTCTAGAAATTAGATGTATGCATTTTTCGTGTCTAACAGGTGTTTTCTTTTTAAAATTGCATAAGTGAATGATTCATGTCGTTTGTTCACGTTTTTTAAACAAAGTAACATGTTTAGAGTACGTTTTTATGATTCACGGAAAAACGAAATGAATAAGTGTCGTGTGTTTTTTACTATATATGTATAGAAGTTTTTTTTTTAGTAATTTCCGTTTCTTCTAATTAAGAGATTGTTTGTTGTAATTTTTTAGAGATTACTTAGTGATTGTAATTGAAGTAGTTGATTTGTTGCGTATTCCTTTAATTCCACACCAATAATTGTTGACTATTAAGATATTTGCAGTTTTGTAAGTTGCTTCGCGTATAAGATTAAGTAATAAAAAGTTCTTTTTATTTTTTTATTTTTTATTTTTTGAAGATGTGTAATTTTTTTTTCTATTTTGGGAGATTCATGTGTTTTTATTACAATCAAATTCGCTTTTTATGTAGCTTGTACTACAATATGACGCATTACGCCTACTACTACAATCACTAGTTTTAAAATTAGTAAATTAAAAATTGTAAATGCTCTATTTTTATTAATTTTAATGTATTTTCAGGTATTTATGTAAGCGAGGCATTTTTAATTAATACTGTTTTTATAACTAGTTTATTAGCTGATTTTAATTTGTATGAAAATAAAATTTGTGGTAAAATTAGGTTTATTTTTGTGCATTGAATTTTGTATATACACATATATATTACTACAGAAACATTTATTACTTTATATTACCTGGCTATTATGCTATTAAAGAAAACGATATGGACAAAAAAGCTATAACATTCTTTTCCTGTAAAATCTGTAATTTTAAGTTGGAAGATATCTATTTCGCAAAAAAATGCCCATGTAGAACTGGCTTTGGATTTAATGAATGTTGTGTTTGTTTAAAATATCTCATTTTCAACTTATTTTAGCGATTTTTGAATTATGCACTCATAATTACTATTTTAAACCATTTTTTTTTTCACTTTTATCAAAATACGTTAAAAATTTCCGATTTTTTAAAAAAGCTTTTTTTATACTCTAAAATAATAATAATAAAACACCTGACCTAATATAAGTTGTAAATTGGAAAATTTACAACTTTAAAGTTTAAAAATACAAGTGTAGAGTGTGTCTAGAAAAAAGATAGGGGAGGAGGAATCCTGATTTAATTAATTTTTACTTCCATTACCCTACTACCGTAGGTAATGGAAGTATTGTATTCGGTCTGAAAATTCGATATCGGGTTTTCACCTGATTTACACGTTTTAAGGTCCCCTGAGTCCAAAAAAGTGGTTTTTGGCAATTGGTCAGTGTGTGTGTATGTGTATGTATGTGGAGAATCTTCTGGCTATTATAGCTCAGAAACTAATAAAGATAGAGCTACGAAACTTTAGAATTCGTCGAATAGATACGTCTGGTGTACAGATGAAATTTCCAAATATTGGTGAAAATTAAAAAACCGGAAGTTGGACATCGGAAACTGGAAGTGGGACCGTAAGTCCGTATCTCAAAAACGGCTCTAACGATTTTCTTCAAACTTGCTATATAAACACTCTATTAGATGTCCTTTCGAATGATATAGTTGGTTAGTGCAGGAAAATTGATAGGCGTCTTGTATAAATAGCTCACTTTCAGGCCTCGAAAAGGCGTTCCTTTAAAAACGGTTGTACGGATTTTTTTCAAACTCGCCATTTTAACTCACTTTTAAATATGCTTTTGTATGTGATTATTGTTTTCCTGTCAATAATTGAGTTTAACCGGAAGTGGGACATCGAAAACCGGAAGTGGGACCGTAAGTCCGTATCTCAAAAACGGCTCTAACGATTTTCTTCAAACTTGCTATATAAACACTCTATTAAATGTCCTTTCGAATGATATAGTTAGTTAGTTCAGGAAAATTGATAGGCGTCCTGTATAAATAGCTCCATTTCAGGTCTTGCAAACGCGTTCCTTTAAAAACGGCTTTACGGATTTTTTTCAAACTCGCCATTTTAACTCACTTTTAAATATGCTTTTGTATGTAATTATTGTTTTCTGGTCAATAAGTGATTCTTTTCAAAAGTTGGTATCTCAAAAACGGCTCTAACGATTTTCTCTTTAGGTCACTTTTATGTTTTATAATCACATTATTTCTCAAAAATGCATATAATACGTGTAATAGTGGGTAATGGAAGTCGTGTGGTTTTCTCACACCAGATTTTTTAAAAAGGCTCTAAAATATCTCTAATTTTCGATAAAATATAGAGACTTTCGGAATGTGAACTCACAGTCACAATTTAAACCAATTTTTTAATTTTTATCAAATGCAATTTAAATTTTGCAATTAAAAAATTGCGTTTTTATACTCTAATAAAGATTAAAGAAAAAGTATATGATTTATTATTTAATATGGTGTGGATATTGGAAGTTTCCAGCTCACAAAGTTTAAAATATCAATACAAGGTGGTCTGAAAAGCACATTTTTGTTAGTAATAATAATAATAATAATAATAAAACTATTAAACAGATTTTTATAAAATATAACTAAAAATTATCCCGATCAGCGTCCTTTAAAAAAGAAAGTATAAAGAAATAAAAACCAGCAATGTAATAATCCTCACATATGAAGTCCTTTTTCGAACCCTAAAGGATTTACGCAACAAATACTTTACAATTCAGATTTAATTATCTCTACAAATGGAAATACAGATTTTAAATATTTAATAGGATGCGGTTCGTGGTGTTTACTTAGTTCATATAATAAATCAATCGGCATCAGTTTTTGAGCAAATAATATTTCAATACCGTAGAACATTTGAGGATATTCAGATAACATACAATAATTTATACAAACATACACTAAGAGGGGAAAAAAGAAAGAAAAAACACTTGAATAATTTTATTTTATTTTGAAAAACGACCCACCAGCTGCCGAACGATTATGTGCTAATAGCTGGTACATGGGGAGTGCCGGGTTCGAACCCAGGTCACGCTCCTCGACCTAGCCGTTCGGAGTTTTCCGTTGTTTTCCCCAAAGCTCGCGTAAATGCGCACTAAGACCGCTTAGAAAGGCCCCCATGGAGAGCCTCCCACCTGTAGGCCAAGGATCCTAGTGAGGTCAATCGGCCTTTAACCATACAACCCACCAATCTTTCAAAAACGGTCAATTTAATCCTTTGCAAATAAAGATGGAACAAATAGTAATTTTGCCAGATTTCGGATATATCCATTAGGCAATAAAGCTCCAGATATTCGATATTGTCAAAATCCCTGTCTATTTCATTCCTTGATTTAAGTGATAAAAATGATGGTTTCTGCCTTTTTTTCTTTTTTTTTTTAATTCTTTAGTGTAAAGTGTCAATAATAAGTAGCTATTCTACATTGTTTATTTTTTCGATTTTATTTCGAATAAGGGAAAAAAAAAAAAAAAAAAAAAAAAAAAAGCATAAAGTACATTGATACATTATTAAAGAAATTTTTGAAAAAGTTCGAAATAAAGTATTGTGACATTTCTGCTCTGTTAAATGACTGTATCGTTTTATCAATAATTTTCACTTTCCAAAAGTATTGTCATCAAAATCATATAACATGGCTTACTAAGAAACAAATCTTCGTGATGTAACTGCAGTAAAATTTAAAGCTTGTTTATTACATAGAGGTCAAAGTAAAGTTTCTTTTTTTTTTTTTTCTTTCTTTTTTTCTTTTTTTCTTTCTTTTTTTTTTTTTTTTCAAGCTTGCTACTTTTATGCCCTATAATATCTTTAGGATCTGCAGCACGCAAGCAAATATTGTCGATCTAATAGACACTCAAATATTAATTTTGTAATTGCCAGTAAAAACTCTATATACTTTATCGATCCAAAAAATATCAACAAATAAAACGAAATTGTGAATAGTTTAATAATTTGTAAATAGTTCGTTAAACGCAAAGTTCAAATCAAATATTTATTATTTCTGATCAAAAATGATCTGATCACGCAATTTTATTTTATTTTATTTTATTACTTCTACTGCCTTTCATATCTATCTATATCGACTTAATTGTACATATACTTTTATATTTAACATATTTTTTTCTAGTGCACATGTGTATACATAGGCATTTAGATATATATAGATCTAAAAGATTTATTCAGTAACATGAAATGACGGGTACAGTACAGACACAGAAAATATAAAACAAATTACAATAGTAAGACATTTTTACTTCCAATACCCGACTGCCGTAGATAATGAAGGCATTCTATTCAGTCAAAATTCCAATATTGAGATTTTACCTGATTTACATGTTTTAAGGTCTCCTGAGTCTAAAAAATTCATTTTAAAATTTGATCTCTCTGCGTGTATGTGACGAATCTTATGAATATCGCATCTAAAAAAAAAAAAAAAAAAAGAAGAAAAAGAAAAACTACGAAACTTTTTAATTAAGGCTTGATGAACAGTCAGCAACCCCCCCCCCCCCCCCCACACACACACACCTAATTTAACCATAAATTGTCGTAGAAACATGTGGTTGGTACCAATCGATTTGTAATACCGTCTAGTTTATAATGGTATAGTTAAATTTTGTTTAAGGGGTCGTCTACATATTAAAACTGGCGTCAACTTCATCTTTTCAATGGTAACCCCCACTTTTTATAATTTACTTGAATTCTTTGAATCAAATCATTGCGGAAAATGGTATAGTTTATATATTTTGCTCAATTTTTCATAGAGTTATAAGCTGTCAAAATATGAAGATGCTAACGTTAAAAGAATGTGACAAACATGAATTCATATCTTTTAAGATAATTATGATGTTCAAATTCTGTATTTTATATATATATATATATATATATATATATATATATACGATAAAATGAAGTGACCCAAACATATTTCATGCATATTTTTGATAAAAAAACATATTTTGAATTATGAAAATTATTAATAATTTCATATTTGAAAAAATTATGAATTATGACCTATGTTAATTTTTGCATGAATAGAATGGGTATCATCAAAAACATGGGTTTCCAAATTTACTGTTCGTTCCTAACATTATTTTTTGAGTTACAGTGATATTTCATTTTTTACGGTTGTTAGGGGGCCGTCACTTATTATAATTTGTATCCTCTGTGAGTAAATATCTTTATATATTTTGACGAAAAACTATTTTAATTTACCTTTATGTTATTCTTCTTGCTTTCTAAACAACATTTCGATGTTTATGATACAAATTGGATTATTTTTTATAAAATTATCGCAATGCAAGTGAGAGATTGTGAAAGAATTCCAAAAGAAATGAAGCCCCGCCGCTATACTGCGGAAGCAATATTAAAAATACTAATTTACATATTCGTATATGACTCTATATTTGACGCTGGTATGCATAAATGTGCCAATGGTATTTACAACATCGAATACTAAAGACAAAATTTAAATGATTTAATTGGAAATATGTAAAATAATTTTCTTTTATTATGTAAAGTTTCAGAAAAATTGTGGAAAGGCGTGATTTCCGTTGCAAAAAGGAGTATACTCGATTCTGAAATGTTAAGTCTTTGTTCTTATATATTACACAACTTTTCCTAGTTTCTCACTGCTAAAATTCTATTTTATCCGTCTTTTTTTTTTATTGAATATTCAAAGATTTCTGCTCCTCAAGTTAAATGTCATGATTTAGAAAACGCGGTAAGACAAGGATTATTATTTGAAAGAGCAATACGCAATGAACAATACTTTTTTTTATTCCTTTTTCAAATTAAAACAATTAATTTTTATTAATTTTTATCAGAATTTTTAAAACAAATTTTCTGTTTTAAGCTTGTTGGAACATTTTCGCATTCGTTTACTGTACCGTTTGTAAGCTAATGCTATTTAAATTTTATCGCATGACGTAACATAATAAAATATTAAATTTTTATTAAATGTTTTTTTACTACTAAATAATATAGTCAAAAATAGTTTTTTTTTTTTTTTTTTTTTTAAATAAAATTTATTGCTGAAACAAAGCGCAATATTATTTATTTTCGATTATTCTAATCACGGCTTAAAACTGGCGTCACATTTATTATGGAAAAACAATTTAAAACAAAGTAATATGTCTAATTGCTTTTAAATATATAGATTTTACACATTTAAAAATAAGAATTCAAGTACAGTAGATGACCGCAGAACAGGGAATATTCGTTCTGGGCAATAGGAAACCGTTTTATGGGGACATACTTTATCAGACCAATTTATGCAAATTCAGTCCAATACAGAAAATTTTTATTTTATTATATTTTGTTGTTTTGTTTTATTTTTTATTGGTTTCTGAGTAAGGTTTCGATGTTTACTATACATATTAACCTATTTTCGTAAAATTAACGCATTGCAGGCAGGAAATGTTGATAGCATTCCAAAAGTATGATAAACCCCATCCTCTGGCTTTTTCTGAAGCAATACTTTACTTAAAAAAAGGTTTTTGTTTCCTGAATTTTAGTTTGTTTGACTCTTTATAGAACTCTAGCATATATAACCGAATGAAATTTACCGTTTCGGTTGTTGATAACAAAATTTCAGTTATTTAATCATGAATTTGCGAAATAAATTCATGTTTTAGAGAAACGTATAAAGACGGGACGTATTACTCAAAATAGAAATGATTTTGAGCAGTATCTCTTTTTTATTGAATATTAAACACTTTCGCGACCGCAAGTTTTTGACTTTTAGATAGTCTGTTCCGCCTGTGGGCGTTATTCATCCAAACTACATTATGTCAGAACGAGGATTTCTATATTTATTTCACATATGAATATTTTCATAATAATTATACTTTTTCTAGTGAAAGTATTTGTATTCATACTATTTTGTTTATATAAATATGAATATAAGGAATATTCTTAAGAAATATATTAACACACAAATTGTGAAAGAAACACCCACTGGAGGAGTTACAGATTTCCAATGACGTGGATCTACGTCAGCGGTCGTGAAAGTGTTAAATATCATTTCTCAGATTTTAGCTTAAATCTTGTTATCTATATTTTTGTATATTATATATTATTGGTTTCTACGCCTAAAATTAAATGTAAAACTTTATAGTAACATTTTCATGCGGGGCTTACTGTACAAAATAAAAATGTACCCAACAGAAGTACATAATTCTTTTTTTTTTTTTTTTTTTTTTTTTTTTTTTAATATCAAACACTTTTTTTTTTTTCTTTTTTTTATAACCGCTATTAATATTATTATCATTATTACTATTATTCTTTTATCTTGGTATCTACATTTTTGTAATTCAACGTTCTAGGGTTCATATAACTCAAGCTATTTAATTTTTTTCGTATGAAGTGATGTATTTAACTGTTCGATGTTTAATAAACATAAACTAATAAAAAACCTTTGATTCATAAGTAACACGGAGCCTTCTGCGAATTAGCTTCGTTTTTTTTTTTTTTTTTTTTAAATTTTATAATTAACATTTCTGTACTTTTTTCCGGTGTGAAACTTAATAAATAATGTGTATTGTGTGGTAGATCACGATTTATTTTTTCTAAATGTATAGACGGACCCATAATACATTTTCACGTGTAATTCTATTTAGAACTGATTTAAAGTATACAAATAGGTATGTTTTCCTAACCGCCTTGATCTCAGAAATCTGAATATGAGGTCAAAAATAGGGGTTGTCATTGGAAAAATTAACTTTATGTCTGTTTTAATACTTAGATGACCCCTTAAGAAAACTCTAACTATACCATTAAAAACTAGACGTTATTGCAGATCGATAGGTACCAGCCGCATGTTTCTATGATAATTTACGGCGAAATTAGATTGGAGGGTGGCGTTTTTTTTTTTTTTTTCTTTCTGACTGTACATATGATTTTGGCAACTTTTGGTAAAAATCAGCGCAATCAATTTTCTTTAAATTCACGATATAAACTCTTTTGCATATGTCTTTGCGACGTACCTATTAGTTGAATGTTACCGGAAAATTTTTAGGCATCTGACTGGTTAGGTCTCTTTCATGTCTTCTGTCCACTATATCTCCAAAAAGAGTTTATAATAAGCGTAGTAGTTGGTAATCGAAGTCATGTAATTGTTCCATGCCATTTTTGTTTTATTCTAAAATGCTGGTGATTGCATTTGTTAACTGTAGCACTTGGCAGCAAAAGACTGCTTTTCACGTGATTAGTATACATTTAAAAAAAAAAAGTCCCATTTAAAGAAATAGAGACCAAGAAGTGCATGCGTTTTAAAGAGTAAACAACATTCAAAATGAGCATGAGAATCGAGGGAACGATGAAAAACGTTCTATAATCAAATAACAAATAGATTTGTTTGAAACAAATGAAAAATAGTTTGTTTATCAACCTTAAAATCACATGTATAATCTGAAGTGTATTGAGAAAAGTATAGAGAGATGATAATCTCATGTGACTTTTTTTTCTTGCTGTTGTGTTGAACTTTATAATAATTATTATTTTTTTCTTTTAAAATAGAAGTTGCACTATGCTCAAATAAATAATGTCTATAGGATTCTGTTCAAAGATTCAATTGAAACTGGTATAATCTGTTTCCAACGAATCAGAATAAATATTTTGTGGTGATTCATAGGGAAACTGGAATTGACATTGAAGGACAATACAGCAAGTCTCAGACAAAAATTATGTGGAATGGATAATAATATCACTTTCATGATTCATTCTTGCCGTCTTAAACTGTACTGTTGTTGGCCTTACTTCATTCAAACCAGCTGATAATCGGAATTCCATGATTTTGCCTGCCATATATTATTTTATGTTTAAAAGTATCAGGTACTGTCTTAATGTGCATCAAAATTTTCCTTCTAAAAACTGCTAAAAATATTTCATTGCCTTGCATTATAAACAATATTCACTTCTATCTCATGTGAATGTTCCAATGAATAATTAAAAAACAAAAAGTTCGTCGATTGAAGAGTTTTTAGATAATTACTTAATACATATATGTATATAAACAGTGGAAGCTCCATATATCGAAGTCCATGGGATCCATGAAAGTAATTCGATGTATAGGAATTTCGGTACATGGAGACGATCTTTTGTCAGAATCTATTACATTATGAATAAGTTATGCTAATGTAGACGAGTAATTAAAATCAAGAAAAAAATGGATTGAACGTAAGTGCTTACCTTAAAAAGCATCTTTGTAACTTTGAATGTTCATATATAATTACATTTTTCTAACAAAGGTTATTATACCCTTCTGGACAATAGATTTCGATAATAATTCATCAAAAAAGTGTTTACACATTTTAAATACATGGAATATATCGTCAGGAACATCTTTAGCGAACTGAAAACCTCGACGTATTGGGACAAATGCAACTAATATTTAGGCTTGTAAACAGGATAAAATAGTCGTATCTTTCCAATGTTAAGTTTTCCGAAAGGAAATTCCGGATTTGTTTAAATTCGATATATAGAATTTTTTTGGATACATAGGAACAGTTTTCTGTGTAATGACCATATTACAGATTCATCAAGATTTCGATATAAAGAGAATTTCGATATGTAGAAGCTCGATATACAGAGGTTCATATTTGTACTAATGATTTTTCTCTTGCTAATAGCAAAGTAGATATACTAATACGTACACAAATAGATAAATCAGGAGAATAGATGAAAGGTATTAAATATATATTTTTTTGAACTATTTATAATTCAAATGTACCTCTTTGCTTTGTGAAGTGATGTTATAAAGGGAATTTGTAAAATCTTAATGTAATGAAAATGCTGTACTGAAACATAATCAACATTCTTCTTCTTCTTCTTTTTTTTTTTTTTTAATGGGACATTTAATAATTTAAAAATAAGTAATTATTCAAAATCTATTTTTGAAAAAAAAATATATATATATATATATATATATATATATATAGCAATCTTATCGTAATAATGATAATTACTTAGATATAAAATACGTATGTATACAAAGAATATAAAAATAAGATAGATATTGCTAAAGTGCATTGCATTTTCTTTTGATTGGTTACAAAGATTCAAACGTTCGATTATCAATGGAACACACTTTTTGAGTTCATATCTGTGTTTTCACACAATTATCTATCTATCTTTGCTAAATATAGAAACAGTAATGGGCTTCTACTGGAAATTTATATAATTATATGAAAAATATATTTTCTGTCATCGATCCATATCATTCTAGGAATGAATATAGTGAATTAGTTCATGTATATTTGAACCACATTATTCGCCAGTTATATCTATCGCTTACAAAATAAATATATTTATTTTCTTAATTTAAAAAAAAGTTTATTTTAAAATTGCAACTATTTTATTTTATCTAGCATTTTCAAAACCACGTTAATTTTTGTCTCAACCATGAACCCGTGTATTATAGAGAATATATTAATAATTAGTAATATATCAAAATTCTTTTGAACTAATATATGCAAATGAGTAATGTTTGAGTGTTGTCTTGGGAAGAGTTTTCGTTTATAATTTGCATAAGAAATAGACTTAAGTTAGCAATAAAACTATATTCTTGTTGTTTTTTTTTTTTTTTTTTTTTTTTTTTATGATGGCGAATTTCAACACTATGGAAAACATTGCATAAAATTATCTCAAAAATAGTTTTATAAATACAATTGAAAAATTCTGCAATGTTCTGAGCAATGGAATATCAAAATTTAAATATCTGGAAGCTAGTAGACGGAAATTTCCAAGTTCGATACCAGATTGCTTTCGTCGACATATACACTTGGAGTTTACTATGGTTTTCTCCAAAACTCAAATAAAAAGGTATATGTAACACTTAGAAACACTTTCTACAGAGAGTACACAACTCAGGTCTAGGACCCTCTTTTAGTCAACTGGCTTTAACCCTAACACTACACACCATTAAAATTTAAATTCAAATGTCTCAGAGTGTAATATTATTTAGCTTACGGTAATTATATCCCTAAATCTTTTAATTATAGAATTCCAAGTGTTATATTCATGTTTCTTATCTATTTGAATTTAGAAAGTCATGATTAATGTAATGTGGATACATATTTAAAAAAAAAAAAAAAAAAACATGTATCTCACTTAATTTTAGATAATTTAAATTAACTTTCAATAAATAAAGAAATAAAACAGGCTACCATCTTTAAAAAAAAAAAAAAAAAAAAAAAAGAAAGCAAGAAAAAATAAAGAAAAGAAAATAAAGAAAAAAGAAACATATTGCGGATATTTCTGTTTAATAATAATAATAAATCACAATTTTATGCACTATTTAATCCATTTATCCATGTAAATCCATTAATTATTTATCTAAAAATTTTGCAATTTATTTATATAAAAGTTTTAATACACTATTCTGAAAGGGGAAAAAAATCGCAAAATATTTTAATTTTCTCCCCCCTCATTTAAATTCAAAACACTTTAGTTAAAGAGGTCTTAAATTCTTATACAAGCTTTTATCTCAAAGGCTAGTCTAGAAAATATTTTTGACTATTACCAGATTTCTTTTTTTGAACACTAAAATTTTAAACTGTCATATATAACTCTAAAATATTCACCGAAAAGTCAATGAGGAAAAAAAAAAAAAAAAAAAAAAAGAAAAGTAAAAAAAAAAAAAAAAAAAAAACGTAACGCAGAAGTCGCCAAATATTACCCATGGTTAACAGACAGTTTTTTCCCCTATAGTTTAGTTCCAAAGGGCCAGGACTCTGCTGGCCCAACGACCAGAAAATTACAGCGTGCTTAAACTGATAAAGCAATTAGTCGCCAAATATGTCAACCCGATCTTTTAGTAGAATAAACTGTACAAATAAACACGCCAATTTCGGGCCGGCTGAAAACGGCCCTATTCTCTTAGATAAGGAAGGGGAGTCATTACTGATCTGTGACAGCTGAAAAAATAAATTGACAAATAAATGATAATGGAAGAAGAGTAAGAAAAAATTAGATAGACGTAGTTATTTTGTATATATGTTTTTCAATAGTTATAAAAAACAAAACTATTATTATTATTATTATTATTATTACTATTTTAATCGAGAAAAAATTTAGGTGGGGCCGTGCCCGCTGGCCCTTAATGTAGAATCGCCACTGTATATATATATATATATATTCATTAAAAAGAAGACAAAGATCTTTATGATGAAAAGAAGAACTTTTTCATTAAAAAGGTTTTAAATACAAACTGCGTTTGAATTATGATTGATTCTTGTGTTGCTAGTAGTTTACGTTAAAATTTTGCGTAGGAAATAAACTGAAATAAATAAGAAAATCATTTTTTTTTTTTTTTTTTTTTTGCACATTTCAAATTTAGGGGCCTGAATGGTGCAAATCCATTGGTTTATTTTCAGTTATAATTACAGAAATTTAAAAATTCGAACATTTATTGTTATCTTAAACTTAAATTGGTATTTCACGTACATTTTATTCTAACGAAAAAAAGAAAAGACATTTTGAATCAAAAATACAAAATTGGAATCCTGAAAACTGTTTTTACTACGTGACGTGTACCGTTTGCGGAAATAAAATTGAAATCCCGTCTGATTCGTCGTGGCTTTTGTCTTGTCTTATCCCATGAGTCTAAACAGGGCTCGACTGTATAGATTGAACCTTCATTAGTTTCATGCCTCTTTTAAAGGGTAAAATGGTTTCCTTTAAAAAATAACTATGAAATATAGTTTATTATGTATCGTTAGATTACACAGTCATGGTTAGAAAATAGATAACAGATAATTCATAAGAAGGTTTTTGATGACTTTGTATTACGTAAATATTGCATTTTTGTTCATTGAGAATAAAGAATCAAATAAATACAGTAAAATCTCGTACAACGCGGGTACAAGTTTGCCTCATGAACATTACAATTTTATTTTTTAACACCACTGATTTTATATCAAAGCAACTGTTTTATACGAAAACTAAATCGAGTGTATGAACCAACAGTGGCGGATTTAAGGGGGGGGCTAGGGGGCTGAAGCCCCCCCCCAAAACACTGTCATTCGTAATTGAATTTTGCAATTGTAAATTTTGTATTGGTCTAGAATAACACTTTGAAAAATCTTAGCCCCCCCCCAAAAGTCAAGTTCTGGATCCGCCACTGTGAACCAATAAATTGGTACTCTAAAAATTTAGTGGTGTAAAAAAATAAAACTGTTTTATTTATTTGTCATCTTTGCCACCGCGTTGTACGAGACTTTACTGTAGTATATATATACAAAAGGACTTGTAAATAATGTCAAACTTAAAGAGAAAAAGGAAAAACCAATAGAAAAGCATACTTTTAAATTCCACAATCACCAATCTTACTCGAAAAATAAAATTAACTCTAAGAATAAATTATAAAACCAAAATTATTGCTTACTTTACAATTGTAAATATCGACAATGACTCAAACATACCATAATAGCCATGAGGTTGAATAGAGTTAAATTCACAGTTTGATAAAGTGTCGAAATTAACTACTATACTATTGAGTAAAAATAAAATTTAGATTATAATGCATCTGCTAATTATACTAACTACTAAAATAAAAAATAAAATTTTATTTGATTAAATTTTACAATATATATATATATATATATATATATATATATATTGTAAATATATAAATATATATATATATCTATATCATTATATAAAGCGCAAAAAATTGTTTGTTTGTGGAGGGTAATCTCTGAAACTACTGAACCGATTTAAAAACTTCTTTCACTGACCGAAAGCTACAGTATGCCATATTGTTATAGGCTATATTTAATTTTGATAAAATAAATTTTAGTTTAAAATCTGAGCATTTTAATTAAAATCCCCATAGAAGCCGTAATAGAAATGGAAATAATGAAATATTAAAAAAATTAGCTGCTGCCAACATAAAAGAAACATTTACATATCCATTTCGTTTTTAAAATATCTTGACGTGAAAAGAAAAGAAATATATTTGCACGTGCATTAAATTGAAATTCATATAAAGCTTTTTTAATTGTTAAACTTACACGTTAAATCTGACGTCATTATAGAATTAAAAGTGTTTATTTTTCTAATAATTTAATTTGATATGATATGATATGATATAATATCTAAGCATCAATGTTTAAACCACGGAGTCTTTATTACTCCGTGGTTTAAACTGATGTGTGTAAACGAAATTGGAATTTAAAAATAAATAAATAAATAAAATAAAATAAAATAAGAAATTCTATTTTATAATATTATTTATTTTAATTTATAATTGTTGCCAAAAAGATTTACGAATTAATTTATTTTTAGACATATAATAAAATATATTTTCACGCGAACAATAATATAAAAAGTGAACTGGATTTTTTGTAAAAAAATAATAAAGATCGAGGAAAATTATTTCCCCATTTTAATCCCCATATTTGGATATAGATATGTATTAGTTATCATGTGCATCCGTTAGATTAAATTGTTTTTGTTGTAAAATTGATAAAATTGGAATTTTAAATTTCAAAACTCTAGAAAAAAAATGGCAAATTTCCATATTCGATTGAAAACATAAACATTTCATTTCAAAGGATGATATTTACACAATAAACATCCAACTAATAAACTAATTAAAAGGGAAAGGATAAATATTCTATCATAATTTGAAGTCAAATTTGTTTTCAAATGTCTAAATAAAGTATCTGATATAATATACTAATATGTTGCAGCGGAATAGATTTGATATCCGTCATCCTTGGCAGAAAAAAAAAATATCGCCAAATTATCTGGCGAATATAATTTAATTCCTTTCAAAAATCATGGTTATTTTAAAAACTTACATTAAGAGTGTAACGAATAATATGAAACAATATTTCGTACAATACATATTACGAAAATATACATCTGGCATGTATATTTTTGTATTACGTTTTTGATCGCCAAATACAAAAAACGCCAAGGGTGACAGTTTTGAAATTTAAAATTAAAATTTTGTCAATTTGACAGCAAAATAACTCAATCTAACGCATGCATACAATAACTAATACATATCTATACCCAAATATGAGGATTAAAATCGGGAAATAATTCTTCTAGAATTTTAATAAAAAAAAAAAAAAAATCCAATGAGCGATCCGCGTTTGTAATGATCGATAGATGGCGCTCTCTGAACACTGCAGTTGTTAGTATATATAACAGCCACGTGTAATTATTGTTCTTTCTCCGCCATTTCATCATGGAAAGTCGATTGCATAATATGAGGATATGCAGTGGTGTGATAATTTCACCTTAGCCCACCAGAGGGCGAGCATTTCATTACAATCGCGGATTAACATGGAAAACCTTTTTCTTGCATCCACGGGCGGTCAGTGATGTCATACTTCGCTTGCGTATTGAGATGTTTAAATTTATTTGGCAGCTATTTTTAGCAACTAACAGTTATGGCAAGTAGCTCAATATACATAGCGCATACAGCCATTACTGAAATGTAAATAGCATTGAATTATTTGAGTTACATTATGTTGACTGGAAACCTATTTAATATACCTATGCTCTACAGCTATACTAATATAAAAAAAAAAGAAAGGTTTATATGCATATGTAGAGAACGATCGCTAGAACTAAAAAGCCGATTGCTTTTTTTTCTTTTTTTTTCTTTCAATAATCAAAAGTTACACTGTCTCTCTCTAAATGCTAGAAGCTATAATAAATTTTGGTAAAATAAATTTTTAATTAAAATTTTCAATATTTTAATTGAAAACAAAGCATAGATTTGATATCTATCGTCATTGGCGATTTTTGTATTTGGCGATCGAAAACGTAATACGAAAATCTGTATATTATCGTAGTAAATACGAGATGTATGTGTTTACTTCAATTACCCTACTACCGTAGGTAGTGGAAGTATTGTATAGGTTTTGGCAATTGGTCAGTGTGTGTGTATATGTGCACGTGTGTGTGTAATCTTCTGGCTGTCATATCTCCAAAACTAATAAAAATAGAACTACTAAACTTCACAAGTGATTCAGGTCTGGTGTACAGATAAATTTTCCAAATTTTCGTGAAAATTGAAAAGCCGGAATTGGGTCATCGAAAACCAGAAATTGGACCCTAAGCCCATATTCAAAAACCCCTCTAATGATTTTCTTCAAAGTTGCTATATAAATAATATATTAGATGCCCTTTCGATTGAAAAGTTGCTTAGTTCAGGAAAATTGATAGGCGTCCTCTATAAACAGCTCAATTTCAAACTTCGCAAGTGCGTTCCTTTAAAAACGCCTGTACGGATTTTTTTCAAACTCGCCATGTTAACTTCCTATTAAATATCCTTTTGTATGTAATTATTGTTTTTAGGTCAATAATTGAGTATGTTAAGTTTTGGTAAAAGTTGGTATCTCAAAAACGGCTCTAACGTATTCTTGAAAATTTTTTCTTTAATCCAATTTAGATAACCTTTCTCAAGTATTACGTGCTTATTACAGGAATATTAACGGTCATCCTGATTAGGTAGTTCAGTTTTAGATCTCGGAAATTCGTGTTTAAAAAAATAACTATCTATTTTTTTCCCCTTATTTTTTAACTCGCTATGCAAACTCTGTTGTGTGTGTCTTTATACATGTATCAAGTGTCTCTTACTCGAAAATCTCAAAAAATGCAAGTAATATCTCCAAAAAATTGTATATATTACGTGTAATAGTGGGTAATGTAAGTCGTGTGGTTGTTTCACACCAGATTCTGTAATAGTATATATTGTACGAATATTGTTTCATATTATTGATTTCTCCTTTAATATACATTATTAAAATAATAATCAATTATGGAAAAAATTAAATATATTTGCGAAATGAAAAAATAAATAATAATTAAAGCTATTATGACGTCAATTTTATCAAAAACATTTTCATGTCATAGGTTTATTTTTCAATATTTTTTATTCATGAGTAAAGAAATGTTTCTTTTTATGAAATAAATAAATAAATAAATAAATAGCATTAAGTAAAAATTGCCAACATTTAACAACTAATTAAAAAAAATAATTGTAAAATTATATTTTGACTTTCCAGTTAATAATATTGCCTGACTATAACATATAAACTGATATATTTCTTGATTTTTTACATATCAATCCATCTTTAACTAAAATTTGTTCATCAGTGCGAAGCCGGACGGGTCAGCTAGTATATATATATATATATATATATATATATTTAATGTAAAGTTTAACATAACATATTTGACCAACATAGTAAAATAAAAGGCTTGAACACTTGATATGATGCAAAAAAAGGGGGGGAGGATGTTTTGTTTGGTGTTTTGGGAGTAAGGCCGATTGACTGCACTAGGGTCCTACGTTTGAGGAGGAGAGTCCTCTGTGGGGTCTTTCTAAGGGATCCTTGCCCGCATTTAGGAAACCAAGAAAACCACAGAAAACTCAGAAAGGCTAAGCCGCCGAGCGCGATTTGAAATCGAACCCGGCACCTCACGTCTGCCAGCTTTGAGCACAGAACCGCTGGTCTACTGGAGGGGATTTACAGTTAACGTTGAATTATCAACTGTACAAAACATGATAGCCATTATGAATAGCACATATAATTAAAAAAAAAGTTTCTCTTCAAAACTAACAAATAAGAAACTACCAATATTTTGAAATTCCAGTTATCCTTACAACACATTTTTATTAAATTTTTAATAAGTATTCAATTTTCAAGTTTGATAAAGTTTATTAAAGTCTTATATAAAACTCACGAGAAAAAAGAAAATTGTACTAATTTACAAATTGAAGAAATTTGAATTTCTGTATTTTCAGAAAGAAATTTATTGTTATGTTAATGAATAAAAATAAGTTAAATGAATAAATAATAATAATAATAATGAAAGATTTAACAGAATGAAAATATTGTGTAATTTTTCTATAAATTATTTCTTTAAATTATTATTATTATTATTATTATTATTATTATTATTATTATTATCATTTTTTTAACTTAACTTTTTTTTTTTTTTTTTTTTTTTGTATTATAGCAGCATTATAAATGAATTACGATAGATGCCAGTGGTATTTTGTTTTGTTTCAAATTTTCAATGATGTCTTAAAATATCATTTAATTAAAATATTTTTTTTTCATTAATAATCAATTATTGTTTTTCAAAATGTTAAAAAATTAAAAAAATTCTAAATTTGTTAAAAAGATATTTCGGTATTCAGAAAAAAAAAAGGTTTTGATTTATAAAACACATAATTAATAAATCAATTAATGTCTCAGAGTTTTTTCTTCTCAAATAAAATCTAAATTTTAAATGAAATACTAAAACTTTGATTTATAACATATCAGGATCCCTTTTTCAAGTGAATTGAAAAAAAAAAAAAAAAAAAAAAAAAAAAATCGCAGTTTAAGTTATAGACAAACAATTTTATGCAGAGCACTGATAAAGACTGTCTGACAGAATCAGAGACAGAGTCAGAAACAGGCAATAAAATTTTTAACAAAAATAACTTAAAATTAAATATTATTTTCAATAAAAGGATAATATAAGAAATTTAAATGTATGTATTTTAATGTAAAATAAATTTAGATAGAAACATACAACTTGAGAAAATTATGGATTAGTTAAGATTTGATCAATTATCTTGCGTTATAAATTTAAGGTGTCTAACATTTTACTTCCTTATACAAAGTATAAGACGTATTGTAATCCCGATTTGCGAAATAGAATTTGTATCTCGTATAGCTCAACAGCAAATGATTGTAGAATATTACAAATTTATATCTGGAACTATCATGCTGTTTGTTAATGTCATCTGCAACTTTGGTCTTCATACGACCTCCCGTTTTAGAGATTTAATGATTGCTCGTGACGTCTGTATTGTATGTACGTATGTGTGTATGTATGTGTGTATATATGTGTGTATCTCGCATAATTCAAAAAACGGTTGAACGTAGAACATTACAAATGAGTATATAGGTTTGTTATAACATCTAGTTTAAATGTTTTCGAACAAGGACAATATGAGTCTGTGTCAATTAATCACAAGTTGTTTAATTTCTATTAACACTTTCAGGACCGCATGTTTTTGACTTTTTGACAGTAAGGTCCGCCTGTGGGCGTTATTCTCCTAAGTTACAATATTTCAGAAATAAATTTTCTATATTTAGATTCGTATTACAAATGGATATACATTATAATTATACTCTTTCTAATCAAAGTATTTATATCCGTAGTATATTGGTTGTACAAGTATGAATATTGTGAATATTTTTAAGAAATAAATGACATACAAATTGCAAAAGGAACGCCCACTGGCGGAGTTACAGATTTTCCCATGACATGAATCTACGTCAGTGGTCGCGAAAGTGTTAAAATTACTCAAAAATTGGTATGATGTTTAAAGGCTTTTTTCAGTTTTGAGAAAATTCTGAATTTAATACTCTTAATTAACTACTTATAATAAGAACCGGAAATCATACGGTGTGTATAGAATATTAACACTTTCCAACTATACGTACTCTTTGTCTCGTTTAATCTTCAATGTACTTTGTCTGTTTGATCACACAACAGACAGACAAAAAGACTAGTTGAATGCATAATCCCTCTTAAACATTGTTGTAAATGTTAAAAACACTTAACACAAACGTAAATTCAATCCCAGCAATTTCCAGTTGTAGTCCTTAATGTATCTGAATTTTTGGTATAGTACACCTTTAAATCGCAATTCTGAACATACATTATTCTGCAGAAAACAATTTTTTTGGCATATTAACAATAAATGTCAATTCAGTTATGATTTGTACAGTACCAAGTTAGTTTTAAATATGGTTTATAAAAAATGCATCTCATCTATGCATTTAGATTATTTTGGGTGACTTTGTACACAAATTACTTGTGCTACTTATACCATTTTCAATAGAGACCATCCCACAGTGGACTTGAATAAGATATATCAGTTTCAAGGAATTCCAAAAGTATTTACGAGAGTTTAAGAGTAGACAGACGAACAGATAGACAGACGGTCAAACCGAAGTCATAAACACATTTCAACTTCGTTGGAAAGTGTTAATTAAAACTAGTAAATTATTAATATATAGCAAACGTTTTAATGCTATTTCACGATTCGTAAAATAATTTAGTTTATAATTCCGATATAAACATATAACTTCCATTGAAATGTTCCTAAAACTGTATTTTATAAAATGAATTAATATTTTTAAAATAACTTAATAAGTTTTATTCTATTAAATGATAATAAGAATGTGTTCATATATTTTTCTTTCATATTCGCATGATATATTAAAGTATTTTATCTCACTTCAATTCTATGTAATTAATTCACTTTATAAAATGCGGTTTTGGGAGACAATTTTAGTTTAGTTTGGGAGACAATTTTCATAATATTAATTCATTTCGCAGGATTTGTGAAATATTTATATTCTCAATAATAAATATTAATTAACTTTACTAGAATGTTTCTATATTAAAATGTACATATATATATATATATGTTTTTTTTTTTCTTTTTTAGAATTTAAATAAGTAATACATGTAAATTAAAGCTTTGCAATTTAAAGTGTGCACAAAAAGAATTAAATATATTCCTGTGTCTGAATTAGCTCTATAAATTGTTAAATAAGAGCATTAATTTTATAACTTTCCAAAAAAACGAAAATCTATAAACATCATACCAAGTTCTAAGTGATTTTAACAATAATTAAAACACTTACTATAAAGTGAGTCAGGCTCATTTTTCTTTTGTACTAAAACAATTAAAAGGGTAATAAGACCCCCTTAAAAATGTTTTTATTGAAATATATCTTTGATAGGAACATTAGACTGCATAATGATTAATAATCAACCAATTAAATTATTTTTAATTTATTACAAATTTAAATAGTTTAATAATTTAAAATATAAAACGTTGTTTATAATTTCCATCGCGTCAACAAAACTGTTGAAAGTTTTAATAAAAGTGACAGCTTCTGTCAGGCACAGGTAACTTTTGACGGATCGCGAAAACAACTTCATGGTTATAAAACGATAATAGACTCATCATACTAACTTAAATCTATTACGAAAATATCATAAAAGTTTGTAAATATTTTTAACTGTCACTTAAAATGCATAAACTAAGATTTTAAAAAAGCGTAAACAATTTAATTTAAATTCAACTTTATAAGCGCAAAATTTTATTTTGATATAGAATGGGGTAGAGAAAATAAAAATCTTCTTTAAGAACAAAAATGTGTAAATTAAATTAAAAACATTGTGATAATCTGCATTAAAACGTGTGAGTTATGTAATTATCATTATAAGCATTAAAATGTAAAATGAATAAATTTCTAGAATACTTAGAAAAAGTTGCTTAATTTCATTAATATTATAGTTAATGTTGCTTAATATTGCTGTTCTAGAACAGAATGCAAATTTTAGAATGCAAGAAACTTTACTATTACATAAAGAGAAATAAAATAACCAAAAAGAAAAGTAAAAAAAAAAAAAAAAACTTCGTTACATTTTTTTAAACTTATAATGAACCTCATATTACTTTCGACTATAACAAATATTTACAGTGGACTTAAATGAAAAGTAATATTTTTTTATATAAATGAAATTGATTACAAATTAAATTTAAAAATGCGATGAATTATATTTTGATAAGTAAAAAAAAAAAAAAAATAATAACAATTTGAAAAACATAAAATGAATATATTCTTATTCTTATTCTTGTTAGTATTTACGTTGATTTTGCAGTTGTTGCGAATTTATCCTCAAACACCGTTTGATAATAAATATTTAATTGTAAAAAACAAGTTTTACTATCATATTTAAATCTAAATTTGGAAACATGCAAAGTTCGATACAAATTGTAGAATCTCTTATTAATATAAATTTTTATTCGTACTTTTGATAATATTTATTTTTACCAATCTTAAATTAAATATTGAAAGAAAAAAGATATTTTCTTAAAATTTTTAGAAAAAAATAAAAAGAGCTTACTTACTCTTTTCTTTGATTTTTTCGTCTCTATTTACATCAGATTTTTGACTCGACGGTAAACAAATATTAGATATTTTTTTAACATGATTTAAATATTGATTTTCCACAGACATAAATAACATCTACATGCGTTTAAAATATTCTTTTACGTTTTCTTTTCATTTCATTCATAATTAGGTAATTTCATTGCTAATAGAAACTTAAAATTCGGCTCCTGTACACTTATATCCCGAAAAGAATTTTTACCTATGAAAAGCTTTTATGAATGCCCGTGCTCGATTCTAGAAATCGGTCACGTGTCTAATGCAGTCGCCATGGCATCCTTCGGAAAACGAACGTCCACTTGTGTCCATCTTTTCCTATTGTGTCATGGGACCTTTAATGGTCTTTTCAGGGTGGCCTTCATTGCCATTTTATTCCTTTCTTATAAAGGTTATATTTTTTTTGTTTCGCCGTACTTAAATATAGTCGTAAGACATTAAGAGGTTTTATAGACGGGTGTGACTGGCTTTGCACGATCTGAGACTAAAGGTTAAACTTTTCTCATTTAATAACAGAAATCCTTATAATAAAGATCTTCATTATCGCAAATGTCAAATTATATCGATCAAAATGAAAAGTTTTTGGTAATATAAGTCAGTATTATTTGGATTTTGGTGTTAGGTTCCAAGTTCGATCTTAGGTTGCACTCGTTAGCTTAACCTTCGGAGTTTTCTATGATTTTCTTCGAAAGTATAGTACATATGCGTTTGGACCCACTTAGAAAGATCCCCATGAAAGGTACTTCCCCCAGGTCTTGGACTTTAACGCTGTCAATTGGCTTTAACCACCTACACCAACACTCTGGTGTGTTACTTGAACCCTAAACGGTAAAATGATTAAAGTCGCCCCTGGCACTGGTTTATGGAGGAATAGGGCTATAATTCGTAGTTTATCCCTAAAGGATAAGAACTATGTCCATCACTTCACTAAACCAGTGCCAGGCAGGAATAACTTCAATCATTTCATCGTTTTGGGTTCAAGTAACACTCCAGTGTCCAAGTATCCCCTATTTACTATCTATATATATAAAATCGTTCTTCCTGACTGACTGACTGAGTGAGTGAGTAAGGGGGTGATTCATCATCACCCAGGCCAAACGCCTGGACCTAGAAGCATGAAATTTTGTGACAATGTTCTTTCTATGACGTAGGCATCCACTAAGAAGCGATTTTTCAAAATCCGCCACCCCAAGGGGGAAAGGGGGGCAAAGCGTGATTTCACAAAATCCTTCATATCTCAAACAAAAAAACAGATATCCATAAAATTTTTGCTTTAAAATGTATCTAATACAAATGTGTAAAAACCAATTTCTGGAATTTTCATAATTCGGTCCCCAAGGGGGGCGGGGGGCAAAACGTGATTTCACATGCGTAAAACGCGATTTCGCACAATCCTATATACCTCAAACAAAAAAATAGATATACGTGAAATTTTTGCTCTAAAATATAGCTAATGCAAATATCTAAAAACCTATTTCTGGAATTTTAGAAATTCAGCCCCCAGGTACGGCAGCAGGGTGGGGGGGGGGGGGGCTATGGGGCAAAAACAAATAGAAATACAGTTAAGACGTTCAAAATTAGTACAGATAGGTTTTAGAGGCCTGCAAGTCGAATGGGGATATTTTCGATTGTGTAAAGTTATTAGGAGGGGCAGGAAGGGGAGAGGGGAGGGGGGGGGGGGCAAAAAAAATAAAAATAGTGTCAGATTATTCAAAATTGGTACATAGAGGTTTTCGATACTTAAAAATCGATTGCAGATATTTTTGAATTTGTAAAATTATTAGGAGCAGCGGGAAGGGGGTGGGGCGGTAAGGGGGGCTATGGGGCAAAAACAAATAGAAACACAGTTAGGCCGTTCAAAATTGGTACAGATAGGTTTTAGAGGCCTGCAAGTCGAATGGGGATATTTTAGAAAGTGTAAAGTCATTAGGATGGCCGGGAAGGGGAGGGGAGAGGGGGGCAAAAAAATAAAAATAGAGTTAGATGGTTCAAAATTGGTACATAGAGGTTTTCGATACTTACAAATCTATTGCGGATATTTTCGAATTTGTAAAATTATTAGGAGGGGCGGGAAGGGGGTGGGGCAGTAAGGGGGCTGTGGGCAAAAACAAATAGAAATACAGTTTGGCCGTTCAAAATTGGTACAGATAGGTTTTAGAGGCCTGCAAGTCGAATGGGGATATTTTCGAAAATGTAAAGTTATTAGGAGGGCCGGGAAGGGGGGGGGCGGAGGGGCAAAAGAAAATAGAGTTAGATCATTCAAAATAGGTACATAGAGGTTTCCGATATCTACAAATCGATTGTGGATATTTTCGAATTTTTAAAATTATTGGGAGGGGCGGGAAGGGGGCGGGAGCGGAGGGGCAAAAAAATAAAAAAAGAGATAGATCGTTCAAAACTGGTGCATAGAGGTTTTTGATACTTACAAATCGATTGCGGATATTTTCGAAATTGTAAAATTATTAAAATAGACGGGAGGGGTGATCGAAGGAGGAAAGTAATAGAAATAAGAGTTAGAGCATTTTGGGAATTTTTTCCGAAGGCAATGAGAACCCGGTGCGACATTTTTCCTAATCAAATTTTGTTTCTCTTTCTTTTTTTTCACGTGATAAAAATTAATGCAATTTTGAGAATTCAGTAATTACAGTGATTCATTTAAAAATAGGGACCAGGGAAGCGGGCGTCGCCTGCTAGTATTGTATAAACTATAAGTGTATAAAAGGGTGATCACATTTAGTATATCATATTCCTCATTAGTTACAAAAAATGTACTCTATCTCAATTAAAGGAACACCTCTGGTAGCCTAATGGTTAGCAGTTCGCCCTTAAGTTGCTTGGTGACAGATTCGAATCTAAATTAAGGCATGGATATTCGTAATGGTTCACAATACATTTTAAGCCGTAGATCCTGGTCTAATAAACCTTAAGTGCAAAGAATAACAGCAGGGCGATAATCTAAACGCATTTAAAGAAATAATTATTTTGATGAATTAAATTATTTAATAAATAAATTCTTCAGTCGAAAACAATTCACAAACATATGCATGAGGTGACAAATTAACATGTAAAAAATTATAAAAGGTTAAAAATCTCTGAACATCATTTTAGTTGTTAGTTTTTTCTTATCAGGAAATTAACATCATATATTTACGCATTGCGTTTCTAAAATAGTGAACTTCTCTTGTATTTTACTGTGATATATTTTATAATAATGATTTTTGATTCTTGAACTTGACCATGTCTGTACTTTCTAGAGCTAAAAAAAGAAAGAAAAATGACGTTTCAATAACTATAATTTAGTTTATTCTCTGATTTTACGAATCTCACTGTCTAGTTATAAATTAGGAACGAGTCTACAAGCAGATGTTAGTCTATTTATCTCCTTACAACTGAAACATAAGCTAGAAATTCTCACGTTATTAATATTTCACATTTTTGAATAAAACAAAGTGTATTTAACTAGCCAACTGTGACCATTACAAAATTTTCTTCTATAACATTCTATATAACAGTACCAGCCATCAGTTAACAAGCACGAAAACCTAATCAACATATCTTTCTTAATACAAATTTTACATATGCAGTTTGATGCTAATTTAATTAGTAGATGCTAAGATATAGTCAACTGGAAATTCACTGGAAGTTAAAAAGACATTAAATGACCGATTTATATCCAAATAATTTCAGTATGGTTTCTCATAACGGAAATCAAACATACAAAGTTTGGTGAATGTGAGATGTAGCCTTACCGTACATGAGAAAACTGCAGCATAGCAGTGCCATCTGTCGGTCGATATGCACCTGAATTGACTCAGTATGTATATCTCAGTCTCACATATCGAAATGCATGCACATATTTATGGTAGAAGCTGAGAAGTAACCTTCCCATAAATGGAAGAAATCGGATTATAGTAGCACTAATTCCTGGTATACGAAAAAATCTAATCAGCACCAATTTATATCAAGGTTCAATTAAATATAAATATTTTTTCAATTATGTTCATTATTATGTGAGGTATAGCATTCCGCAAAATTTTAGTAAATCCCACATAGACAGCCACTTAGACAAAATTTTTTTAAAAATGTTAAAATAGTGTTAAAGACACCTAAAAACGTGCAAATATATTGAAAACAAGAAGTCAAATATCTGCACGAATTCAATACTTTATTTTTAATGTACATAGAACAAAAAAGAAATGAATATAATCTTTATTTCAAGTATCTCATTTATATAAATTCAACAGAAATGTTTTTAAGTCCTTTCCAACACTGTTAAAAATAGTTTCTTAAAAATGAGCTAAATTGTCTCAAAACAGCTCCGAAACAATATATACTTAAATCTGAAAATTCATGTACTCATTTTTGAGTATATTGACATGCTCAAAAATGGGGTTGACCAATAAGAATCCCAGTATCTCCATGTTTGACATGTCAATATACTCAAAAATGAGTACATGGATTTTCAAATTTAAGTATATATTGTGTCGGAGCTATTTTGAGACAATTTAGCTCATTTAAAAAAAAACATTTTTAACAGTGAACTTTGAAAGGTACTTGAAACTTATAAAATTAAACACATCACTAACGCAATTTTCTTTTTCCAATTTATCAAACTATTTAAATGTTTAAATAATATGCATGATTTGACGAAAAGTGGAAAAAGAAATTGTTTAAACAAAACAAATTAAAAAATTCCGGACTAGAATTAAAATTAATTAATTTCGCATCCATTCTAATGTATAATTACAAGTTTTTGAATTAAACAAAATTTAGTTTATTCTAGAATATATTATTTATTTATTTATTTATTTTTAAATATTTCATTACATCTTCGCGATTAAAAAAAAAAAAAAAAAAAAAAAAAATCAGTACTATTTAATATTTTGACAATGTAATTTTTAGACGTATATTTAAAAAATCTGGAGTGACTCCACTCGACTTTCCGAACATTGAGTAACTAACAGTTTTGTAGATAAAATAAAGAAAGAGGAATTGCTAAACAAACAAAAGAGAGAAAACCATAATAGAGTGTTTTTTTCTCCATATATCACACGAGGTTTTATTTAACGCTACTGAACTTTGAGCCCTTAGATCATAATGATAAAGAATTTTTCGTTTTGTCCCTGTAAAAATCTATAGATGCTAGATTCACCAAAATGCTTATAGTTAGTGCAACAGTGATTTATAATATTCATACAAATTTTCAGCTCAATTGAATAAGGCGTTTAGATGCTATCGCACTTTTAAAAATTTGGTCTCATAGGTCATAATGATAAAGAATTTTTCTTTGTGTCCCTGTAAAAAAACTGTAGTGCTAGATTCACCAAAATCTATACAGTTGGTGCAAATGCGACCTATAACATGTGTACAATTTTTTTGCTCAAATTAATAAGGCGTTTAGACGCTATCACACTTTTAAAAATTTGGCCCCATTGGCCTTAATGATAAAGAATTTTTCTTTGTGTCCCTGTAAAAAAACTATAAGTGCTAGATTCTCCAAAATCTATACAGATTGAGTATCTGTGACCTATAATATGGGTATAAAATTTTTGCTCAATTGAATAAGGCGTTTAGATGCTATCGCACTTTTAAGATTTTGGTCCCATAGGCCATAATGATAAAGAATTTTTCTTTGTGTCCCTGTAAAAAAACTATAAGTGCTAGATTCACCAAAATCTATAGGGTTCGTACTATGGTGACTTACAATATACGTACCAACTTTCAGGTTAATCGAACAAAGCCTTTAGACGCTAGCGTGTTCACAAACATACACACATACACACATACACACATACACACACACATACATACATCATCGTAAAAATAGTGAAAACGGACTCAGGGCACCTCAAAACGTATAGAAACATCAAAATCTCGAATTCGGATTTTTGACATGATTACAATACTTTCCTCACTATAGTGTTCGGAAAGTAAAAATAATAAAAATAATTGATTGTTTTAGTAATTTCTAACAATGCATTCTTCTTCTATTTTGATCCAATTTACTTTCCGTTTGTATATGTAATCCTTGTTCACTTTTTATCGAAATTTATACATTATATACTTTACAACGTATAAACATTTAACTGTCCAGAAAAATAAAGCAATATATTTAGTTATTCAGAATTTTTTTCATGAAATTCTTTCCTTTGCTGGTTTTGCTATTATAATTTATTTACAAAATAAAAAATTACATAGCTCATATTCTATTTTGAAAACATAGTGTTTTGCATTTTATTATTTCTATTGCTATAGTTCTATTATTTCTATTGCTATAGTTCTATTATTTCTATTGCTATACATTTGTATTTATATTTTACAAAAGTCTTACTTAAATATGTCATTTGCAGTTGTTGTTTTATCTAATTTAAAAAACATAGAACTTTTTGTATTCATACAAAAAAAAAAAAAAAAAAAAAAAACTATACAAGTAACACGAACATAAAAAAGAAAGAAAGAAGTTTATAATTAAATAAAACATGCATGAAAGTGAAATACATTAATACTAACATATGTAAATTAATCGTTGCATATTTTTGATTTCATAAAAGAAATTTAGAGAATTTTATATTTCATTTATATTCCTTAAATAATGTTTAATTAAAGAAAATCAATTTATACTTCAGTTTCGTGTTCAGCTGTTCTTTTGCATATCATAGTTGGCAAAAACTTTCTGGACTAATAACTGTTATGTTTCTAACAGTATACAACTCCAATCTACCACTCATTCATTCACACACTGAGAAAAAATTCTGTAACTAACATCTAGAATCTAAGTTGTGGCTCTAGAAAAAATAGTTCCATGTCATCCTTATAAATTCGAGTCCCCTTTGAAAGCGAGTTCTAGAAGCCCCTATTAGAATTCTAGAGCGTTTGCCTATATTCTCCAGGGTAAAGTTATTTAAAAATCTCTGCAAATAAATGAGACTACAAGAGGCGGGTTTCAGTAACTATAATCTTGGTTTATTACCCAATTCTAGAAAACCAAGCGAGAATTTCTCGCAATACAAATGATTCAATATATTTAGAGTATTCAGAATATTGTTTCACTATCTAGAAATGTGTACACTAGAAATTCTCGATTATTTCGTCTATTCAGTTTATTGGCGTGCCTTACGCGCATAGCTCGGAAATCTAAAATGGTCACTTATTCATTCTAGAGGAAGGCGGTATATTTTTTTTTTTAGTGTAATCATTTTCACCATTCTAATAGCCACTGCCTCTTAGAACAAAAAAATCTGTAATCGCGAGTTAAAGAATGCTACATCTATACAAATTACTGTGTTTTTATTTGAATTTCAAGTAATCGCCAGATTTAACAGCTTTCTTCTTTAGGAAATTTTTAATACAAAAGAATATGGGTATAAAATGAAAAAAGTGCATAAAAAATAAAAGCACTTTAAATTACCTTCTTGACACCGTAAGAAAATAATTTCTGTATTCTGCAAATCTGGATAATGATACCTTTCGAATGATACTTCTTTCAACCCACTACTCCTATAATTAATATGAAAAACTTTTACGAAAAATTTAATTTTGCTTATTAATATATAGATAATGCATTTCATACATATTTCAGCATAGAACATACTATAAGGGAAGATGCAACATGGTGATGTCTTGTCAAATCGTATGAAACTTCAAGTTCCTTATTGTTATGATTATTATTATTATTATTATCACAATCATAATCTTAAGAGCACAATTTTTCTTAGAATTTCAAAGTACAAATTCGAACAAATTAATGTGTGTATAATTAAAGTTTCAAATTAGATAAAAACAAATGCAAATATTGTGCTTTTTTAAATTTTGCAGGTTCATAGCAGAGGATCATACAAGTAAAAAACAATGACAAAAATTACTCGTTGAGCTTTAATTTATAATTTTTTTTTTTTTTTTTTTTTTTTTTTTAAAGAATATGAGAGATACCCATTTTAACAAACTAACTAACTAACTAACTAAATAATAATAATAGAATTAACACACCAAAAAGTAGGGAACGCCTTAAAATTCTCTCTAATATTACCTGTTCATGTCCAATATTATTAGTTAACGCATTTATTTTGGATTTTTTGAAATGTGCATTTTGGTGGAATGACGTCTTTTCAACTGACAGAACTTCAATACAAGATAAAGTCCTTAAACTGCACTTTTTTTTTAAAAAAAAATCTTGTTTTAACAAATCTTGTGGAAAAGATGCTTCAAGTATTTTTGGATTAACCTATTTATTGTTCTTTTCTGTTACAATTGGATTCTATCACATTAGATGAGGATTTATTTGCGGTGGATTGCGGTTTAAGAATCATTTTATAGACTTCCATGATTTTTTAGGAACAGAATGCTGAGCAAAGAATTTTTAGATTCTATTCATCAAGATAATCAATAAGCTTTTAACAATTTCTTCATACTGAACAGAAAATATTTTATTGCATAAAAAATTCGCATTCATAATTAAAAAAAAAAAAAAAAAAAAAGGAAAGAATTATATAAAATGTTTGTATGCATTTATGATTGATTAAGATGTTGATATGTGTATACGTGAATTATTCCATACAAGCAAACCCGTGCGAAAATTTCGCACTTTATTTCTTTTCTTATTTACCTTTTAAATTTGAAATTCACAAACTTTAGGCCAATCCCCCCCCCCTCAATTTTAATTTTAATTCATCAGAAGCCAAGTTATTATTAATATTGTAGGATGAAAAGCTAATGATAATCAAACCAATATCATTCACGAAAGGCTTAAAAGTAAAATTCATGTCTGACGACCTAATTTTCATACTTAGCGAGGCAGGACAGATTTAGTATAGGACCACCATGGCGATTTTAAATTTTTGTCACCATATTGACGATACATTTTTATTAATTAATTAATTAATTATGGCATAATTTTGTGTTAAAAAGTCTTAGTACCTATTTTGATTATACTTTTTATTATTGCGATTTTTAGTCAATTTATGACAAAAGTTTATATGGGGCTTATATCATTAAAATACTGCTAGATTTAAAATGACACTTGCAAAGATTGTAAAAATGCAACTTTTAAAAATACATTTTTCTATAAAACGATTTTATCAAACAAATGTCGTCTTTTTTTAATTTTTTAATTTATTTTTTGTTAGATCACTGAACTGAGTCCGCTTGCTTAAATATTGCTTATGTACTACTTTTTATCCACGTATTTTATTAAGTACCTATCGTATCGTTTCTTAAAAAAAAAAAAAAAAAAAAAAAAAATCGTAACTGGACCACGTTAGAGAAATATTATGCAGATAGCTGACTGGAGGCTAAATAAAGTCCAAGAAATCTGACTCCTTTAAAGTCTTATACCTGTTAGGAAATTAGAAAGCCCTATTCGAAGATTCCAAAAGAAAAAATTGTTCAGCGATTACAAAAAAGAAAAGTTACGAATATGCTCTATATTTTTATCCAAGCGTAAATTTAACTTGAAACTGAATTTTAATTATTATTTCATTTTTTAATTATCTTCTGTTTAAAAAAAATGAAATGTTAATAATTTTAAAAAATGTAAAACGTTTGGAAAAGTGAATATTGTGACCTCATAAGTAAAACAACATATTCGGAAGTAGAAATAAAAGGGATGAATTGGTAGATTATGTGACGTCACAATCGTCACAGGGGAAAATAAATAATTTATCCATGGTGCAAAAAAGAAGAAAGAAAAGAAAGAAAATAATAATAATAATAATAATAATAATAATAATAATAATAATAATAATAAAGGAAAGTTAATTAAAAAGGAAAAGTGCAGCATAGAAAAGACTCGGAAATTATTTGAATTTTATTATTATTATTTTTTTACTTTCTCTTACCCATAAGGTAGAGAAAGTATTGTTTTTGGGTCAAATTTTCGAACGCGAGATTTTGTTATATTTACACGTTTTGAGGTCCCCTGAATACGAAAATCATGTTTTTAGCAAATGGTCTGTGTGTCTGTGTGTGTGTCTGTCTGTTATCAGCATATCTCAAAAACAAATTATGGCAGAAAGTTCAAACTTGGTATTCTAAATGTGTATCATATAGGGATGCTACAGTAAGCTTTTCGTTAAGATCAAGCAAATGGTTCGTGTACAGGGACAATCAAGAGAATTCTAATACATTACGTCTATGGGGGAAATTGCAGGTAAGTAGAGTTTAACGTCTAGAGACTGCACTAAACCAAATGAAACGAACATATATTTTTTGTAATAGAGATAGTTAACTGGGAAAATTTTTTTGTGTATGTAGGAGCCTCGCCTCCCCCCCCCTGGGGGGGAAGTCCCCCCTCGAGGGGAGTAAATTTTCATGATGGGTATCATTGAAAAGAGCTTGCGAATACCTTTAAAACGAATGGTTGAAACATCGATCTGTGATAATTTAAAACAAAGTTATCGATTTTTTTTTTACTTTTAACGAAAAAAAAAAAAAAAAAAAAAAAAAAAAAAAAAAAAACTTAGAAAAAAATCGTATTTTTTTTTTTTTTTAAATATTGAGAATACAATGGACTTTTTTTTTTGGATATAGGAGATAAATTTAGAGAGGAAGGAGAGATAAATTTAAGAGATAAATAGGAGATTTATCTCCTATTCTTGCCGATATCTATATGCATTATTTTGAGGAAAAATTATTAAAGATGTTAAATTTAAAATGCTGCTTACGTTACGTAGATGACACTTTCATTCTTGTTGAAAATCCGTTTGATGTTTCTGCCATTCTTAATATTGCTAATGCTATTGATCCCCATATTCAGTTTACCTCCGAGTTAGAAAATTGTAATCAACTTCCCTTTCTTGATGTTTTAGTTACTAGGTACGATTCCTCTTTTAAAACCTCTGTGTACAGGAAACCTTTCTCTGTTTCTAACCCTCCCCATGCTCTCTCTAATCATCCGGCTAAACAAAAAATTGGCACCTTTTGCACTTACGTGTATCGTACCCTTAAAATTTGTTGCCAATGATAAATTCTACAGCCTGTAAAAATTTTTTTAATTCAATTAATTAATTTCCTTCATTATGTTTATAACATCATATTAGTTATAATAAAATAATTCTAATTAAAAATAAAAAAAATAATAATTAATGGATAAATTTTATTAAATTTACTTATAAGTTTAATATTATAGAAATTAAAAAAAAAAAAGTAATAATAATTGTTTACTCCTTTCCTCCCTCCTCATTTTGTGGTGTGTGTGTACGTGTGTTCCTCTCTGATTGGTCCTGCCCTGCATGTTGCTTCCTACTGGTTGTTTGTGTTGCTCCTTCCCCTCTGGATTTTGTTCTGCTTTCAGTCTTGCTTTTGCCTCCAAGGCAGTTGCACGTGTTTGCACCTGATGAAGAAAGGCTACGTCCTTTCGAAACCGGTTGTGCTGATTTAAAATTTATGGTGTGTGAAGAAGTTTAAATTTCTTGCTATTGTCTGTACGCTAGTTTTTGAATTTATTTTTGGTTATTTTTGGTTAGCTTTGAAAGTCTGTATTCTATTTAAGAAGACTGTTTATTAAAAAAAAAAAAAAAAAAAAAAAAAAAAAAAAAAATTGTGTGAAACAACCACACGACTTCCATTAACCACTACTACACGTATTATATGCACTTTTTTGGAGATAATGTAATCAGAAAGCATAAAATTGTCCTAACAAAGTAGACACCCAAAAATTGTAAGGTATAAGAGAAAGCTGATACACGTGTAAACACAGATAAAAAGGAGTTTACATAGTGATTTAAAAAAAAAAAAATAATAATAATAAATTGGTAGAGTTATTTTTTGAAACACCAATTTCCGATTTTAAAACTGACCTACGTAATCAGGATGACTGTTAATCATCCTGTAATAACCACGTAATACATGAAAAAGGATATCTAAAATGGGTTTATGTAACAATTTTCAAGAAAATCGTTAGATCCGTTTTTGAGATATCGACTTTTACCAAAACTTGGCATTTTCAATTGTTGACCAGAAACAACAGTTACATACAAAAGGATGTATCTAGAAGGATGTTAATAAGGCAGGCTTAAAAAAATCCGTAGAGCCATTTTTAAAGAAAAACAATTGTGAGACCTGAAATTGAACTATTTAAACAAGACGTCCATCAATTTTCCTGAGCTAACGAATTAAATCATACTAAAAGACATCTAATAGAGTGTTTATATAGCAACTTTGAAATAAATCGTTAAAGCCCTTTTAAAGATACGGACGTATTGTACCATTTTCGGTTTCCGATGACCCACTTCCGGTTTTCCGAGTTTCACTAAAAGTTGGAAAAATCATCGGTACACCAGACCTGTCTTGATTCTGAAACTTCGTAGTTCTATCTTTATTAGTTTCGGAGGTATGCTATTTAAAAGATTCCACACATACACACATAGTGACTAATTTCCAAAAACTACTTTTTAGGACTCAGGAGACCTTAAAACATGTAAATAGGGTGAAAATACGATATCGAATTTTTGGACCGAATACAGTACTTTCATTACCTACAGTAGTCTGGTAATGAAAATAAAAAGTTTATCAATCGCTTGTATATCATTCACGTCAACAAAAAAGAATTCAGTTGTGTAAGCTTTTCGGTCGGAATTCCGTGATATTTCAGTGTCTTGGTGCAATAAAATTCATATACTTTAAAATTTTTACTCACCTAATTTTTTATTTTTTTTAAGTCACTTAGAATATTATTTTGATTCTTCTTCTTCTTCTTTTTTTTTTTTTTTTTTTCAAAATTATGAAATACTAGCGGATCTGCAGATCAGGAGCCTCAACGTCTTATTTGTATCACACATTACGCAACAGATCAGTTTTACTTATTCTTTATTATATGATATATATATATATATATATATACATATAAATTGATTCGATTGATTTCCTACATAAACAGAAACGTTCCTTCCGCCTGCCTCCCTCAACCCCCCGTTGCATTTCTCTTTCTTTAAATATCTGTATATATGTATACATATATATTCATAATAACTCATAGTCTTGTGTTAATTCCCTGTTATTCATAAATACTTGTACCAAATTTCATGCAAAATGATTACACAAGATAGCGGAATTATTTTGCGCAGTCCTGTAAATTATTTACCAATTCTATGCCCACACTTTTCCACAGAAAATATGCTTTAAAAATTCCAATAAAATTCCATTATATTTAATGAGGTGTAAACATGCCAAAATACACTTTTAAGAAATACCGACTACAGACCGTAATAGTACGAACTTCTTTTATGTATCTCGGAAAAAGAACCACAGTAATTATATAAACTATAAATAAATACATCTTTTTAATTAATTATAACTCATTAACGTATCAACCTCATTTGACATTATTTGGATGATTACAGAAAATCATCCGAACTCTTTTGTGTGGCACCGTAAATAAATAATTTAGTCTATACATAGAGACTAAACATGCTTTAATACATCTTTATCATGTATGACAATTCCCTTATGTTGAATACAGAGCATAAACGCGTTAAAGTGCGCTAAAATAAAAATTTGTCTATAAGCAATAATGTCATAAAATTCTTTTGTGTGTGTCTGTAAACGAACCATAAACATTGTATACATCAGTAAAAACTATTCAACTGATTCTACGTTTTTTATGAATAATTGTTCGAAACTGGACATAATTTAGATGATTACGTGAAGACTTTTGTCGGAACACGTTTCTAAAGTCCTGTATATTAATTAGGAAGCCTAAGACAACATATTTTCTGCAGAAAGCATAAGTTTAAGCATCTGAGTAATGTACACTAATTTCATTTTGTTGATTGCAAAGTAATGATGGTAAAATGCGTTCAAACAAAAGTCACCCCATATGCCGTAATGATAAGAATTTTAGCGTGTCCCTGTACACAATCCATCAAAAATACGGACATAAAAAATTATACAGCTATTGCTGTACAGAGCCTGAACGTGTGTGCCAATTTACAAGTCAATCGGAGGATTTTTGCGGCCGCTATTGCGGTACATACAAATTCTTCCCATAGACCGTAATGATAAGAAAAACTTTGGCGTGTCCCTGTAGATGAATTACAAATGGAATATACATCAAAACTGTACAGCTAATTCCGTGTGGCTCATAAACATGTGTTCCAAATTGCATGTAGATAGCGTGATTTTTGCAGCCACTATCGCGGTACATACAAGTTCTTCCTATAGACCGTAATGATAAGAAAAATTTTGGCGTGTCCCTGTAGATGAATTACAAATGGAATATACATCAAAACTGTACAGCTAATTCCGTGTGGCTCATAAACATGTGTACCAAACTGCATGTCAATAGCGTGATTTTTGCAGCCGCTATCGCGGTACATACAAATTCTTTCCATAGACCGTAATGATAAGAAAAATTTTGGCGTGTCCCTGTAGATGAATTACAAATGGAATATACATCAAAACTGTACAGCTAATTCGGTGTGGCTCATAAACATGTGTTCCAAATTGCATGTAGATAGCGTGATTTTTGCAGCCACTATCGTGGTACATACAAGTTCTTCCCATAGGCCGTTATGATAAGAAAAATTCTGGCGTGTCCCTGTACACGAACTACAAATGGAATACACATCCAAAATTATACAGCTAATTCCGTGTGGCTCATAAACATGTATACCAAATTTCAAGTCCCTAGCGTGATTTTTGCGGTCGCTATCGTGCGACACACAGTGAGACACACATCCGGAGCCTAAAATTTTTTTGAGTCTCAATAGGGAAGCCTCCATAGGCCGTGGGCCATAGCTTGATATCGTTCAAGTCCGTTTCAATCATCGAGGGGCAATTTCAAATTAATGTTAAAATTAAAAGAATATTTTATTATCTACAAATTCGCAATGTTCTGGTCTGAAGATGTGCACATTATTTTAAAATTGATTAAATTAATTCTACAAATTTGACATTTCTGCGGTCCTGCTATTCTACTTACACTTAGAGATAGTCACATTCTCTACTCATTCATTCGCTTATCCTCCAATCAAAATAGTAATTTCCTTTCCGCTGATATTTTTAGCCCAATGACGGCTGCTGTTAGTGCGCGCGCTAGCATTTGATATGTTTTATTTACGTTTATTTATGTTTACATTATCTTGAGTATTGTTGACATTTTGATCCAATTCTACTATTGCTTTCTTTTCGTGTATTTTTAAGTTATTTTTACATTTCATATAATGTGAGAAAAAAAATAACATGTTGTTTGTATATCGGGAATGATATAAATTAAAAAATGTAGTATTTTTCTCAAATAAGATGCAAAGGATCTCTCGACATCATTATCTTGCATATTATTAACATTTTGATCGAATTCTGTTATCACTCTTTTTTCCTTTATTTTTAAGTAGAATTATTACAGGTAATATAATATCAGAAGAAATTACTTATTGTTTGCACATCGGAGTTAAGATACATTCAAAGGTGACGTGTTTTTCTCAAATAAGCTGGGCTGAAGTGAGATTGTTTGCTGATCAGTGGGAAGTTTTAAATGTTCGTGAAAGAAAAATATCTACCGATTTGCTTTTTCTTCAAATTAATGAACTGTTCAAACTGTCTTTAGACAACAACGTAGGTTACCATAGAAAGTGCTACACAGTAAGTTTCACTCTGAAATGTAGCTGAATTATTACCGAAACGTCAATGGAGGCCTCCATATGGAGACTCAAAAAATTTTTGGGTTCTGTTTGTGTGTATATTTCTCGCGTGATTGCGGCCGCAAAAATCACGCTATTGGCTTGCAATTTGGTACACATGCTCATGAACCATACGGAAATAGTATACTTTTAGATGTGTATTCCATTTGTAGCTCGTGTACAGGGACACACTAAAGTTTTTCTTATCATTACGGCCTATGGACAGAATTAAATGTACTGCGATAGCGGCCGTAAAAATCCCCGATTGACTTGCAAATTGGTATACATGTTCAGACTGTGTATAAAAATGTCTGTGTAATCTTTTATGTCTAGATTATTCATGGATCGTGTACAGGGATACACCAAAGTTTTTCTTATCATTACGGAATATGGGGTGAATTTCGTTTAAGCGAATTTTAACTTTGTTTAATTGAATTAACTTTGTTTAATTGAATTAACTTTGTTTAATTTTAATTTCATTCAACGAAATGAAATTATCGTACATTATTGAGATGCTTAAATTTATGTTTTCTGTAGAAAATATGTGTGCTTAGGCTTCATAATTAATATACAGGACCGTACAAAAGTATTCCGACAATGTCATGTAATCATCCAAATTTTGTTAAATTTCGAACAATTATTTTTGAAAAAACATAGAATAAGTTGAAATGTTTTTTCTGGTGTTCTTTTACAGAGAAACGCAAAATAATTTCATAACATTAGAATCTATGGGCAAATTTTTATCTAAGCGCATTTTAACGTGTTTATGCTGCATTTAGTGGAATTAACATATATTATAAATATATTTATAAAAGCATGTTTTCTCGCTCTAAAAAAAGGGGGAAAAAAGTGTATGTATAAGCTAAATTAATTTACAGGACCACACAGAAGAATTCCGATGATATTCTGTACTGATTCAAATGATGTCAAATTAGGTTGAAATATAAGTGAGTTATAGTTAATTAGGTGTGTCATTTTTAGTGGTGTATATAATAACGGTGGCTCCTTTTGAGGAACACATAAAAGAATATCGTACCATTATGGTCTATAGACGGTATGTATTAAAAATGTATTTTAACATGGTTACACTAAAAATAATGAAATGTTATTAGAATGTTTAAAAGCATGTTCTTTTATGGAAAATTTTGGGATAGATTCGGTAATTAGTTTAGAGGGTTACACAAAATAATTCCGATATGTTATGTAGTCTTTTTGCATGAAATTTGGTACAAGTTTTTATTATTTACAAGGAATTAATAGAAGGCTATTTCTAGGAAATATATACATATACATATGTAGAGAGATAGATATAGACATAGATATACAATGAAAAGTTGAAGGGGGTGGTAGCCCCGGTCAGAAATGTATCTGTTTATGTAGCGAGTCGTCATATATATGTATTACATATATATTATAAAGAGAGAGAGCTAGAGATGCATGTTAAGACTCACCCAAAGAGACAGAAAACGAAACACTTGTATTAGATTAGAAAGCAAACCAATGTTACTGATGTTATTTCTAGAATTAAGTTAAAATGGATCTGGGCTGAGCACTTCCAGAAGAAATTATGATAGATGGTCCACCAGTCTTGTTTTGGATACCAAGATAAAAGAAGAGACCAGTGTGTCGTTGAAGCTATAAAATTGTGAAGTTTAGAAGAGAGAATGGAGAAGAATTGCAGAAAACAGGGCAGTACGGAATCGTTTAGAAGAGGCCTTCATCCTGCAGTGGATTAATAAAGGTTGAAATTGATGATGATAATGATAGATATAATATGGAATTAATAAAAATATTAATAAAAAATTATCTAAGTAATAATGAATAATGAGTGATGAATATAGGACGTTGAGGCTCCTGATCTGTAGATCCACTAGTTATTAATATTTTACCCTTTTTTTAACACTTTTTCTCAGAAGTATGATTTTAGCACATGAGTGCAAGATACTTTAAAATTTATTCAACGAATCACAATATTATCAGAAATATATTGCACACAGCTTTAAACAAGCATCCTAAATGTAAACTCAATTCCTTCAAATTGGAATGAATTTTCCAAATTTATGTGCAAAGTTTACTTCCAGAACATTTGATATTTTCATTACCTATCTTAACAAGAATACATTACCAACATTTTCAGATTGCCCCCGAAAAGTTGAAACGAACTTGTTTTTAAATGACATTTTTAGCTTATGGCCCACGGTCTACCACTGATGTTTCGACAATAAGTAAAAGATGAATTTTTAAAATCTATAAGAGGGGAAGTGAATGTTGTCTTTCAACTTTCCTCACACATGTTAATGTATTATCTTAAAAATGAATTTTTTAATTATTATTTTATTTTGCATATTTAAAGAGAGGGGTAGAATTTTTTGTTTTATGTCAGCGTAAAAAATAATATATATATTTTTTTATAAATAAGAAACCAACACACAATGTTCTGTTCTAAATACATTAGTTTGTTTTCATTAGTTTGAGGAATTACTAAATCTCCATTTTAATTGAAATAATATATTAATAGATTTCGTGAAATGTGCTATAGTGTACGAAAATACACAGGTTGGTCCCATTAATCTTAAATAGAAAAATATCTACATAAAATAAACTTACATTGAACTGTTCATTTCCAGAATAATATTGAATAAAATGTGTATAATGACTCAAAAAGATACCATCCGGAAACGATAAATAAGCGAATAGTTCAGTTATATATCAGCGATCTTTTAAACCAGCAAGAGGTCTCACAGCTTGATCTTTTTCAGCCTAGTAAATATCATTACTGCAAAAGCATTTAGCTGATTGGTACTTTTTAGTTGATTGGAACTTGTACTGAATAAGGATTCATGCCCCTTATTCGTTCGAAACAAGCAAAGACATCTAATTATAAGTTTTAGAAAATTTTAATGATATAAATAAGGGATATAAATTTCCTGACAACAATGAAGCGAAAAAGGATTAAGGTAAATTTCCAAAGGTTTTTGAAATTAGAAAATTGATTCTGATAAATTGATTTAAAAGAACATTTTTATGTATAAAATGTTGGCTGTTAAACTGGAAATTTTTAACCATTAAATGTTATTATACAGTTTGGAAAAATAGGAAATGCTTTCCGATAAATATAAGAGCGAAATTTAAAAATAAAATTTTTAAATATAAGTGATACATATAAAACTAATGTATGATAAATACAAAATAGTTATAAGTACGGAAAAAAAAAAAAAAATATATATATATATTAATTTCATGAAATTTAATAAATTTTCATAACAATTGATATGGATAATTTTCAGTGGCTACTTCAATGATAAATATTTAAAATAACAGAGGATTCGTATTGAATTACCTTTCACGAAATTTTGGCTTGGGCAAACCAACTCCAGAAACTTATACTCATCACGTCTACCTTTATAGAAATAAATTTTTATATAAATTGTCATAACATTTATCTATAATTATTAATACATTTATTTTATCTTCTAATTTAAATACACTCTATAACAAAAAAAAAAAAAAAAAAAAAAAAAAAGACACACCAAGAAGGAGATATGCAAATTGGACACAAATTGACATTCATACAGGTTTCGATGAAAAATGCAAGATTTTAAAAAGTTTGGATGCCATTGAATAAATATGTGACGCTGCAGCGCATCTTAACTGTGCAACTGGCAAAATATTAAAAAGGAGAAATTTACATTCCAGGTCATAATTTCTTTGAGAATTTTATTTCGTCTACTCAGATAGATAGTATCTATGCCTCACATACAGGTGCGAAAACAACATGCGCAGATGTCAGAATTTAAGGGAGGAGTGTAGTTGGGCTCACAGAAGCCGGTTGGTTTAATCGACGAATTGTTTAACATTTTGACAGGAGTGATGCCACTACTAGATGATGTTGGCAGGAATGGGTGAATCATGGCCAAGCATAGCGTCATGAAGGAAACGGTCGGCATAGATAAAGGACATAATGAAAGACCCGATCAATCGTCAGAGCGGTACCCAAAGCCTCAGATTGATCATTATCATCGATCCTACATGCAGCTACTACTTCGGTGACTTCAAAGACCATTAATAGGCGGTTCAGAGAAAGAGGGTTGAGCTGACGAGCCCCTTGCACCGACTTCTATTAAACTCTGTACACCGCCATGCCCATTTTCAACAATGTCGGTCACGTTCGACCTGGAATGTCACAGAAGGGAGTAGAATTGTCTTCAATAATGAGTCACTCTCCAGTTTGAGCTCCGATGATCAGCGAAGATGTGTCCTGGAGACGCCCCAGAAAAGGGGGGGGGTGATCCCAATCTGACTTTCGGCAGCCATACGGCCCGACAACCAGGAGTGATGGTCTGACTATTTAATTTCATAGCAGGACCCCTTTGGTTGTCATCCGCGGCACATTTACAGCACAGTGGCACGTCGGCGAAATTCTACGCCCCGTTGTGTTTCCTTTCATATCACGTCATCTTGATCGTATATTTCAGTATAATAATGCTCGTCCGTGGGTGCTTTCTACTGCTTGTTTTCTTGCTTGTCCAACATTACCTTCCCCAGAAAAGTCGCCGGATATCTCCCTACTGGGGACGTTCGAAGCATTATGAAATGAGCCCAACGCCAGCCCAGGATTTTGCCAATCTAACGCACCAGTTTGACAGAATTTGGCACGATAACTCGCAAGAGGACATCTGCCAATTCTATCAACCAATGCCAAGCCGAATATCTGCTTCCATAAAGGCCAGAGGGAGACCAACGTAAATGAAAAATGTCTTTTCGTGGTCCATTAGCGCAACTGGTTAGAGCATTGTGCTAACAACGCGAATGTTCGATCCTCCAAGGATCAATGTATTACTTATTGCAGATATTTAATTGAAAAGGTGTCACTTGATAAAAGAAAATCTTTCAGTGTCTTTACATTACCCTAAACCTTATGGACGACGATAAAGTGACAAAAAACAAAGTTAAAATTACAGATGTGATTTTCAGTTTGTAAACAAACGGCTGATGGGAGAGCTACAGAATTTTGCATGGAAGTCCGTTATGACTTCTCCTGAAGAACCTCGAAGCTTGATTTTCTATTAGTTTTTTTTTTTTTTTTTTTTTTTTTTTTTTTTTTTTTAATTAGACTTTTTTGTAAATTAATTTTGTGCAGTTGGTGAGATTGCCTGGTGATACCATCTGTTGTCAAATATTAAAAAAGATGATCTGTCATATTAATGTCTGTCCAAAAAGCAGCTCTTGAAAATTAGAAGTGTTATTTATCGTCCAATTATCACCTAAAGTGAAATGTCCCGTTTAAGCGCAAATACGAACAGAGGGGACTCGGGACCGGTATATCACAGGTCACAGGCGGTGAAGCTACTATCGAAGGTATAGGGGAACCGAAGCGAGGCTTTGCGATTTCAATGTTTTTTTTTTTTTTTTTCCTTAGTTTTTATTTATAAAGTAATTTAAAATAAAGTGATTAATATTTTTTGATTTTTTTTTTTTTTTTTTTTTTTTTTTTAATGTAGTGACTAGTGAATCAGGCAAAGCCTGCTGGTATAAAGTAAAGTATTGAGATATTTCTGATGAAGCACGTGCTTTGACATTTATTCGTAATTATTTGTCAAAGAGTTTTTGAATAGTTTCTTAGGAGTTAAAATTTAATTATATTAAATAATTAAGCAAAATCTTCATCTAAAATATCTATATATACAGTTTAGATACTTTCCACTAGAATTAATTAAAGATATTAAGAGCTGCTGAAATATTTGAATTTATTTATACGTTAAAGAACTTTTTTTAAAGTATTTTGCATGCTAAATGAATGTCATGAGCATATTTAAATTTCGTTTCTGTAAAATTCTAGACTGTTTCCTTTAAGTGACGACAAACACAAAGTAATGATAAAATTACAATCTGTAATTTGTTATAATTTCCATTGCAGTATTTTGTAATTATATAAGACACATTAACCATATTTTTAAAATTCTCGCTGAAATAAAATATTTTGACATTCAATTTCTGAAAAAGAGTAAATATTCAATTTTACGAAATATCCTATAGTGAAGCGTGACAGATGCTGTCACAGCCCCTTTCAAAAGGTTTTAAAAACTTCCTGAGAAGTGAAATTTGCAACATACAAATTCCAAAAGTATATGAAATACAGTTTATTTCATTTCTATCTATTTTTCATATATGTATAATTGCTATGATAGAAGTGCTTTTTCGTGTACGTTAATTATTTTGTGCTAAAAATTATTTTTTTGACTGACAGAATCAGCCTAGGGATTTGAAATATTTCATGACATTTTTCGTAAATACAAAGAATTAAATATATATATATATATATATATATGAAGGAAAAAAAAAAACAGAAAAAGAAAAAAGAATGACGTTAAAAGCGGTTAAGGTTATTGTATTTTATACAATTACGTTTGTTTCAATATTTAGGGTCATTATTAATTTATAAATAAACTTTTTCAAGGATAATTAGAGAAAATTGCGTCCAATTATATTAAGTAATAACAAGATAATAGTATCCAAAAATCTGGAATGACTGCACTCGACTTTTCCAACATTTAGAAATCAATGGATGTTTAAATAAACTGAAATGAGAGAAATCGTTATATAAACAAAAGAGAAAATGATAATTTGTATGTGAGTATTTTCTCCCGCGTTATATGTCGTTTAATAGGTCGCAATGTATCTATGTTTTCTGTGCGTCTCTGTAAAATAATTATAAATGATAAATTCGCAACATCAAATATCTATCTTATTTTCTTTTTTATGTTTTAAATATTTAACATTACTAAAATATGCTTTTAACAGTTTAAGCCCATAGATCACAATGTATAAAATTTCTACTTTGTTTCCCGGAAATAGAAAAATCTGTAAGTCTTATACACATGCTAGTATATTCTGGGTGATTCAAAATATATGTTACGGTGATTTTCTTTTAAATCGATAATCAAAGAAGAATGTTTTCAATTATAAAATTTGCTGAAATCTTAAGTAGCTTTCAAATATGATATTTTTCTTTTCTTTCTTTTTCTTCTCTCTTTCTTCGTGTCTCTATATCTCCTTTTAAAGAAAATATTGTTCATATTTTAAAACAAAAATTTAATTTTCTTTACTGTTCCTCTTTTCCTAACACTTACATCAGGAAAAATATTGACCTTAGTCTAAGAACGAAAGCGCAAGAAAGTTGGTAAAATAGTTTTCGCGATCTGAATTTTAAATTATGATTACACATGTCATTTTACTAACTGCGGTGGCGTCCATTTTCTGAAGGGAAAAAAATCTCTTCCTTAGGAGACTAAAGATAAGATGATAAAAGTTTAAAAATGATCCATTTGTTTAAATCCATTATAAATAAATTAATTTGGCAGTGTTAAGAAATTTAGGTAAACTGTTACAATTTTCTATAACGAAACTTTATAATTGATATTTTAAGGGTACTCTTTTAATTATGCAACGCATTAAGAGAAAGGGGTGAAAAGTGCAGTAATGAATAGGAAAAATACCTTATTGCAATTTCCTTTTCCAATTCTTTGATTTTAAAATACATGGGGAATATCGAAAGCTCTTAGCAAAGACATTTTATTTTTACATTAAGATTTATTTAAACCCCGTATATATATGCTTACATATATGTATACTACACTGTTACTACACACACACATACATATATGTATATATATATATATGTGTGTGTGTGGTAACAGTGTAGTAAAATTTAGAAAAATATATAATAAAATGCTACCTGAACCAAAATGAATTTAATTAAATAACCGGTGACATCTTTAAACTAGTATGATGTGACCACCACATGACTTTCTTCAACATAATTTTACACAAAATTCATTTAATACAAATTATTTATTAAATTATTAAATTATTTTCCATTATAAATGCAGACGATTTTTATCTGACAGAATTATATCACTAAATGCCGAAAGAAAATCAATTTTTCGCCAGTATCAAAAGAAATACGATGGCTGACATACCTAGTAAGTTAAATAATTAAATGAGTGAAATAAAAACAATAACAAGACTAAGACACACACGCATATTATATACTCAAATATAAAACGTATAACTAGCAATTACAGGATTACATTGTTGTTATTTGTAAATAACACGTCGTTTTTTCTCTTTAATAAATAATTTGGATCGTTATGTATACGAGTGCATCAAAATGTTTTCATTTCTTCTGTATTATTTATCTATTTATTTTAATTAAAAAAAAATTATTGTTACCCTCCCTGAAAGAGAAAAATATAACATTGGGCTAAAACATGCATTTCTGTCGTCTGGCAGGTGAATGTATTAATGAAGAATGTGAAGCAAATTACTATGCAGCACGTTTCCAAAATAGCGGAAATACTGTAAAACGAGAACACAATACCATGAAAGTCAAAGAAGTTTTTTTTTTTTTTTTTTTTTTTTGTTTTTTTTCAGTTTTGCACACATTAATCATCTCAAAACTTTGTGTCATTGGTATGTTTGGTTTCTCTTTCACTGTGTGATTCAGAGAAGCGTGTGCCGAATATTTTATGGAAACCTATTAAAATCTGAAGTAATTCACAGATATTTCTGTTTAGTATAGTAATATGATACCTAATCAAACTGGGACAAAAAAAAAAAAAAAAGTCATAACCAATTTTTTTTTTCCATCAAAACAATGATTTTCATTTTTTGTGTTTTCTTCAGTAGTTAAAAAATACATATAAGTCAAAGATTTAGTTTGGTAAATAACTAAAATGGCCTATTTTCTAAGAAATCGAAGAAATTTCTTTTATTCGTAAATATATATTATTTGCTTGTTTTCTCAATCAGATACTAAGAAAATGAGTGTCGATCCCTATTTTTATAACGGAACAAACTATTAAAAAATGCTGTCGAAATTAACATTTTGAGTCAACATTTTATTGCGCTGAAGTCAGGGAAAGATCGTTATAAGAAAGAAATGGATTGTAACTTAAGATTTACCACAATTTAGATTACTTACCCTACATTTCTACAAAAAAAAAAAAAGTAATTAATTACAATTAAAGGTGCACGATAAGAGCTAATGTTGTAGGTGTTCGGGTTAAGTCCAACTGTCTACACTAGGAAACTAGACCTAACGGGGGATGCCTTCCACGGGGATCTTTCAAATGGATTCTAGCCCAAAAAATTTATATAAAATCCATACCTATAAAATAAGGTTTGCCAAAAGGAAACTAGTTGGCATAGGACTCTGCTCAGTTCCCCATTATATATTTATTCTCATAAATTTCTACTACATAAATTTCTACTATATCAATGTTAAGATAAATGAATTTGACTGATTGCTTGACACGGTGATAGACTAGAATGCCCCCACCTAATAGGCTACTCACCATTTAACTTAACACATTCACCCTGTATCTATTTCTTAATTTTATTCGGGTAATTATTATATTTTAGTTTTCAGGCAATTCCATACTATTCCCAACGCAATGAATCTTATAATGCAAGTTTATATGAAATATTGTTCCATTCTGCGATGCTAACAAAATCTTAAATTTCGTAAGTTATACGAAATTTTCGAATTAAAATATTTGTAGTCAATTCTGATCAAGCCAGCGTCATAAAAGATACTTTTAAAGTGATCTGAAACCTTTACAATGAAAATATCCCTTAAAAGGAACTTTTATACGAAATTTTCCCATAATCTCCCATATTAAAAAATTATAAATTTCGAATAACTAAACAAATTTTTTAAATTAAAAAATTCATCGTCAATTATGTTCATGAGTTTATCCTAAATGATATATTAAAAGTGGTCTGACATCTTTACGATGAAAATATCTCTCAAAATGGATGTTTTTTGCGAAATTTTGCCCAATTCTGCCATGTTAAGTTTCAAATAACTTACGAAATTTTCAAAGTTGAATTTTCATAGTTAAATATGTCTATGCAAGTATCATAACTAATATTTTAAAATTCCCTGATACCTTTAGAGAAACAATATTCCTTTTCATGCACGTTTAAGCGAAATTTTGCCCGATTCTCTCAAGGCTAAAAAAAAATATGAATTTAAAAGAACTTACGAAATTTTTAAATTAGAATGCTTCAAAGCAATGTAGTTCTTGCTAGTGCTATAAGTGAAATTTTAAAATTGATCCGATGTCTCTGCGTCTATTTATCTTTGAGATAGTGACCACAGACTAACAAACTAACGCACTAACAGACACTAACTAACACAATGAACGGTTTTTTATCACAGCGGTACAAATATCTGCAAATTTATTTTATTTACGCTTAAAAATATTTTCTGCAATACTTTAAAATCATGTCTGGAGCTTGCATGATTTTTTTTTCTTTGCGGCGAAAAAGCTATAAAGATGATTGTTTATTTAACATTTAATTAAATATTGATAATATTTTAAATAAATATTAAGGATTTTATAAAGCTTAAGTGTGAAAGTTAAGAAAAATTGTGGATTGGCTGTTAAATCAATACATTTTTACTTTCCGAACACTATAGTGAGGAAAGTATTGTAATCATGTCAAAAATCCGAATTCGAGATTTTGATGTTTCTATACGTTTTCAGGTCCCCTGAGTCCGTTTTCACTATTTTTACGATGATGTATGTATGTGTGTGTGTATGTGTGTATGTGTGTATGTGTGTATGTCTGTGAGTGAACACGCTAGCGTCTAAACGCTTTGTTCAATTAACCTGAAAGTTGGTACGCATATTGTAAGTCACCATAGTACGAACCCTATAGATTTTGGTGAATCTAGCACTTATAGTTTTTTTACAGGGACACAAAGAAAAATTCTTTATCATTATGGCCTTTGGGAGCAAAATATTAAAAGTGCGATAGCATCTAAACGCCTTATTCAATTGAGCAAAAAATTTATACACATATTATAGGTCACAAATACTCAATCTGTATAGATTTTGGAGAATCTAGCACTTATAGTTTTTTTACAGGGACACAAAGAAAAATTCTTTATCATTATGCCTATGGGGCCAAATTTTTAAAAGTGTGATAGCGCCTAAACGCCTTATTAATCTGAGCAAAAAAATTGTACACATGTTATAGATCACAGTTGAACTAACTGTATAGACTTTGGTGAATCTAGCACTTACAGTTTTTTTACAGGGACACAAAGAAAAATTCTTTATCATTATGGCCTATGGGACTAAATTTTTAAAAGTACGATAGCATCTAAACGCGTTATTGAATTGAGCTGAAAATTTATATGAGTATTATAAATCACTGTTGCACTAACTATAAGCATTTTGGTGAATTTAGCATTTATAAGCTTTTACAGGGACACAACGAAAAATTCTTTATCATTATGATCTATGGGCTCAAAGTTCAGTAGCGTTAAATAAAACATCGTGTAATAGATGGAGAAAAATACTCAAACACTCTATTATGGTTTCCTCTCTTTTGTTTGTTTAACAACTCCTCTTTCTTTACTTTATCTACAAAACTGTTAATTGCTCAATGTTCGGAAAGTCGAGTGGAGTCACTCCAGATTTTTTTCTTTGATGATTATATAAAACTCAGTGGAAGAGTAAAATAAAAATGATCTACAGTATTTCCATCTCTATAAAAATTATCCATAACATTTATTTTTCTAAAAATTCTGAAAATAAATCGCTAAATATAAAATCTTTGAAAGCATAATAAATCACCTTTTAAAATGAATTTCTTTCCTTTTTTAGTTTTGCCTTCTTTTTAACACTTTTCTCAAATAAGGACAATTTAAACATTAATTTTTAAAAATGTCAAATAATTTTCACTTTTAAGTGTTTGTAAATTAGTAATGAAATATCAAGCTTTCTATAGTAAGATTGTTAAATTTATTTTATGAATATAACTCCCGTTCAGAAAAGGGCCGCTGTAGCCCGGTCGATAGAGCGCCAAGCTCGTAATTGCAGGATTATGGATTCGATATTTGAGACGGTTAAAGACCATCGTTTACACTAATGGTGTCTGGTGCACGTTAAATCTGTCGTGGCCGCAATGTCCTTTATGTTCCCATCCAAATTATGCCTCTGGGTGTCACCGAAGAGTTGGGACTACCCTATCCGCGGAGGACCAAAATTATGATGGCATGTCTCCGGGCCATCCTTAGGACTATCCCTTCGGACCATCCCTCCCCGCAGACTGTCACCAATTACCCATAGCGCAGCACTAATGCGACGTTAAAACCCAACCAACCAACCCATTTAGTAGAAGAAGATTAATTGAATAAAAATGCAGCCATGGTACCTCAGAAAAATTACTCATTTTTTTTAATTTTTAATGTGCCTGTAAATTACTTGTAATTTTTATTTTTTAATTTTAAAACAATTTTCTCAGTACTTAGCAGGCTTTATACGCTTCGCTGGTCTCTTATTTTTAAATGATTTTTCAAAATAACTCAATCATTATTTCTTATATCACTTTACACTGTTAAAAATAAAATGGCATGTTTCACCAGAAAAATGGCCAACCAATATTTTGGTGCAGTGTTTCACCATTTTAGTGATGCCATTTTTAGGAGTAAGCACTACTAAAATAGTGAAACATAGCACGAAAATTGCATTTAAATTAAAAACATTTCTCTGGTGAAGCCTGCCATTTCATTTTTAACAGTGTAGGAATAAAAACTAAAAACAAATTCCATTAAAATCGTTCAAAACCTCTTTTCGGGCGTTACTTTTGAACTTTCAGGTTTCTTTAATTTATCTCAATACCATTGGTTGTATTTTTCCGTCCAGCTGCGTCAGGCAGTTAGCGTTGCTGTAGACGTACAAGAACATTGTCTAGTAGTACGTTGTGCCGCTTATCTTGTACTCGTTTTGAGTTTTAAATGGATATATTTTTAACTAATTGGAATAATTTAATTTAAATTTTTTAACTGTTTTGGAACCCATAGGTTATTTCGCTTCATTGGTATCTTCCGTGTCTTTCTGAGTTCAAAAATAGCCGGACATACGAATAATAATACAATACGGATAATCAAATTTTATAAGTATGATTATTTATCTGTAAAACAATATCATGTTTTTTTTTTTTTTTTTTTTTTTCGAACATAAGGAAAGTATTGTAATTATGACAAAAATTCGACTTTCAAATTTTAGTGTACCTATACGTTTTGAAGTCCTCTGAGTTCCTTTTTTGGTATTTTTACGGTGATGTATGTATGTGTGTGTATGTGTGTGTGTATGTATGTGTGTATTTATGTGTGTATAAATGTATGTGATTGAACACGATAGCGCCTAAACGCTTTGCTCGAATGAGCTGAAAGTTGGTACTTATGTTGTCACCGTAGCACAAACTGTATAGATTTTGGTTATAGTTATTTTACAGGGGCACAACGAATACTATATACATATGTCCATTATAACTTATAGTCTTAAATTATTTGAAGTGCAATAGGATTAAAATAAATAACATACTATTTGGGTAAAAATACTCAAACACCTTAATAAAATTTTCTCCTTTGTTTATTTAATGAATTCTCTTATTTTAATTTATCTAAACAACTGTTAATTACTTAATGTCCGAATAGTCGAGTGGAGTTACTCCAGATTTTTATTGTTTATCTCTTTATTAGGCAAAATCTGCATATTTAAGAAAACTTTTTGTATTTTTCATTTTTCAACCATTTTCTATTTTTCAATTATATTCAATCAATTTATTTTTTCTAATCTGTTATTATTATTGTATTTTAAAATTATTTTCAGTAAAACTATCTTTTTAATTTCTGAGATAAACAATGAGTATGAGTTTTCTGGAAATACGGTCACTTATTAGAGGCGAAAATTGTTTACGAGAAACAGTTCAAAAGACACAAAAATATTTTTCCGACATAAAATATTTATTCTCTCGGTCAATAACAAAGTAGCTTCTAAAAAACTTTCTTGTTGATTCAAAATGCTTGACATACACTATTTATTAAAGTTTAAAAGTAAAACTGTCATTTTCAATACGATGTCTGCAGAAAATATTTAACTTTTCTGCGTTTGAAGTTATTATTAAGTATTTATTTTATTTATTTTTTTTTATTCTTCTCTTTTAATATTTAACAAATAATTTTAATTGTTTTATCATTTTTAAATGTAGTATATTTTGTTAAGATAGCTTTTCTCGAAACCCTGCAGATTTGCATATATGTACAGTCGGTAACAAAAGAATCCGAACACTAGCAAAAATTCTTATGTGAAAAAAGTAGAGTTAATACTGTTTTGTTAAATAAATCCTTGTCGAATCATGTTCTTAGTCACTCTAAGAACAGGATTCGACAAGGATTTATTTAACAAAACAGTGTTAACTGTACTTTTTTCATATAGAAATTTTTGCTAGTGTTCAGATACTTTTGTTACCGACTGTATAGTAGGTATTTCTCTTCATTCTGCTAAAAATTTTATCGAAATTTTATTTTCTGCTAAGAATTCTATTAGTCACGTTAAATCCATCCGAGAGTGGAATGGTTACTGCAATAGCTTTCAGTTTAGGTGCAGGGTTCGAATTCCGGATGTGACATGGATGTTCGTAGTGGTTCGCATTTCCCTCTAACGGGACCAGGGACAGTAATAATTATAAGATAAAAAACTTTTTATATACCATGTTTTCTTATTTTCTGTTGAATTGAACAAAATTAGCACTTTATCAATGCATATAAATTTTTTAAAGTGATAGTGACGTCAAATTTTCTGAGATGCATATTTTAACTTTTTACAATTTTTTAACGTTCACGTTTAATTAAATGTATTTGTTTTTATGTCGAAAGAAAATTAACTCGTAAACTTTTTTTTAGCAGCAATTAAATAATAACTATTAAATAATGGCTATTTTTAAAGCTATTAGGAGGTCATTATTTTCATATTTTAATTAATTAAAAGAAAACTAATCAAAAATTCGAAAATCGGGATTCGAAGTATTGTGTTGTCATCGAGTTCTGAGCTATTGTGAAAGTTTCAAATGTCTAGCTAGTAGGAAAGTTAGTTAAAAATCGATTGTAAACTTTGTACCGGACAAACAAACAAACAAGAATCGAAGTTAATAAAAACATGGTAAAAGTTGTTGAAACCGATGCAATTACAAGTATTCAGATAGTTATTCTAAACCGTATGAAGGACTATAATACTTTTTTTAAGTAATATAATTCTACATTTCCTCAAACATTATTAAAAAACTTTTTAGAAAATTTTAAACTTTAAATTTATTTTTCTTCAGTTCCAAATTTAGGAAATAACCAATTACTTGTAATGCTTCGTGCGAATTTGTTTTCATCCAATTCGCTTAAAAATTTGCATGAATGTTAACCTGATTCTGTAGTGAAGATATAAAAAAATAACCTGGTGTGTCACTCACATGACTTTCTCTTACCTTGAAATTTAATACTATAAATACAGGTTGGAGATTAAGAGGTAAGATAACGAGTACTGTTTGTTTATTATACCGCCGCCACTTTAGAATGTTGAAAAAGAGGGGAAAAAAAGGCTAAAAACCCCATAGAAACAGCATGGGAAGAAAAGCAAAAAAACTCACAATCTCAAGTGTGTTAAAAAAAAAAAAAATTCACACCGGAAGTAATAAGGGGACAAAATTGACTAGGAAAATACATTGAACAGCGGGAACCGGGCGGGCTGGGGCATGGGTCCTACGTCCAGGATTAATACGACTCGCCTAACCTATATTAAACAATTCAAATTAGGCTTCGGAAGAGTTTTATTTGATAATTAGTTCTGTGTGAGGGGGACTACCGCCCCCCTCAAACCCTCGTTTTATTACTGCACCTACATTTATTGCCGAAACGTCAGAGGAGGCCCTCTGTTGAGACTCAAAACGGTTTTGGGCTGTGTCTGTGTGTCTGTCTGTCGCGCGATAGCGGCCGCAAAAATAGCGCTATTGACTTGAAATTTGGTACACATGTTCATGAGCCCCACGAAATGAGCTGTATAGTTTTGGGTATGTATTCCTTTTGTAGTTCGTATACAGGGACACGCCAAAATTTTTCTTATCATTATGGCCTATGGGAGAAATTTGTATGTATCGCGATAGTGGCCACAAAAATCACGCTATTGACTTGCAATTTGGTACACGTGTTCATGTGCCCCACGAAATCAGCTGTATAGTTTTGGGTGTGTATTCCATTTGTAGTTCGTGTACAGGGACACGCCAAAGATTTTCTATCATTACGGCCTATGGGAAGAATCTGTATGTACCGCGATAGCCACCACAAAAATCAAGCTATTGACTTCTAATTTTTGCCGAAACGTGAATGGAGGCCCTCTGTTGAGACTCAGAAGGATTTTGGGTTCCGTCTGTCCGTCTGTCTGTCTGTCGTGCGATAGCGGCCGCAAAAATCACGCTATTGACTTTACATTTTGTACACGTGTTCATGATCCCCAAGAAATTAGCTGTACAGTTTTGGGTGTGCATTCCATCTGTAGTTTGTGTAAAGGGACACGCCAAAGTTTTTTTTATCATTATGACCTATGGGAAGAATTTGTATGTACCGCGACAGCGGCCCCCAAAATAACGCTATTGACTTGCAATTTAGTACACATATTCATGAGCCCAACGGAATTAGCTGTATTAGGTGTATATTCCATTTGTCGTTCGTGTACAGGGACACGCCAAAGTTTTTCTTATCTTTACGGCCTATTGGAAGAATTTGTATGTACCGCAATAGCGGCCGCAAAAATCCTTCGATTGACTTGCAAATTGGCGCACACGTTCCAGCTTTGCATATAAGCAACTGTATAATTTTTATTGCTATATTTTTTATAAACTGTGTACAGGGACACGCCAAAATTCTTAGCATTACGGCGTATGGGTTGAATTTCGTTTAAACGCATTTTAATATCATTACTTTGCAATGAAACTAGCGTACGTGAGTAAGATGCTTAAACTTATGTTGTTTGAAGAATATATGTGCTCTTAAGCTTTCTAATTAATGTACAGGATCTTACAAAAGTGTTCTGACAATGTCACGTAGTCATCCAAACGATGTTACATTTGGAACAATTATTAATTTTAAACGCAAAATAAGCTGAATAGTTTTTACTGGTGTATACAATGTTTATGGTTCGTTTACAAAGACACACGAAAGAATTTCGTAACATTAGAGCTTATGGACAAATTTTAGTTCCCCATCATACTATAAGTATGGGGAACTTAGGTAATCGTGAAAATTTTCGACCTCGGTTTTTTTACTTTTCTACACGTTTTCAGGTGTGAGGAATCCGAAAATGACAAAATTTCTATGGTGTCTGTCTGTAGGGTGTCTGTTAGTCTGTTAGTCTGTAAGTCTGTTAGTCTGTTAGTCTGTTAGTGGGTCAGTCCGTTAGTTTGTTAGTCTGTGTACACGCTATCTCAAGAACAAATTGTCGCAGAGAGGTCAGATCAGTTTTAAAATATTACTTTCGACACTGGCAATAACCCTATTCTTTTGCAACATTCGATTTTAAAAACTTCGTAAGTTATTAGAAATTTACGATTTTCTTAACATGGGAGAATAGGACAAAAATTCACTTAAACGTGCATTAAATGAAAACTTTTTACTGTAAAAATGTCAGACCAGTTTTAAAATATCAGTTTTGATGCCGGAATGAACATCAGTAACTACAAATATGCTACTTTGAAAATTTCGCAAGTTACTGGAAATTTACGAATTTCTTAACATGGCAGTATAGGGCAAAATTTCACATAAACGTCAAGTTTGAGAGATATTTCCATCGTAAAGATGTCAAACTACTTTTGAAATATTATTTAGGACACTGGCATGAATATTAATGACTATGAATTTTCCAATATAAAGATTTCGTAAGTTATTGGAAATTTACGAATTTCTTAACATGGCAGTATAGGGCAAAATTTCACATAAACGTCAAGTTTGAGGGATATTTTCAGCGTAAAGATGTCAAACCACTTTCGAAATATTATTTAGGATACTGGCATGAATATCATAGACTTTGATTTTTCCAATTAAAAAAAATTCGTAAATTATTTGGAATTTACGATTTACTTAACGTGTCAGAATAAGGCAAAATTGATCATAAACTTCCATTTTGAGGATCCTAAATACATTAGACAACTTCAAAATTAAGTTTATGATATTTGTTTGAACATGATTGAATACAAATATTCTACTAGGAAATTTTCGTAAATTATTCATAATTTACGATTTTATCAACATAGCGAAATTGTAAATTTTTCATATAAATATGAATTTTGAGGTTTATTGCAGTGGAAATAGTAGCATGAAAACTAAACAACAGAATTGACCCTGATAAAATAAATTAATAAATTAGAATAAGATAATTATATCCAAGTGAACGGTGGATAGCCTATTAGGCGGGGATTTCATTCTGTCACTGTATCAAGCTTTGGTCAAATTCATTTCTTTTAACATGATTATAATTTGTCTCGCACTAGAAATTTCTGAGAACATAAATATGATGGGGAACTGAGCAGAGCCCACCTATGCCAACTAGTTTAATTTAAGCGCGCACTTTAACGCGTTTATGCTGAATTGAACTTAATAAATTAGCATACTTTAAAAAGATGCTAAAAATCATGTTTACTCTTAAAAAAAGTTATGTATAGACTAAATAATTTATGGGACCACACAAAATAATACCGAGTATGTACTGTAATCATCCAAATGATGTCAAGTTAGTTTGAAAAATTAATGAGTTATAATTAATTAGGTTTATTCTTATTATTGGCGTTTATAATGACTCTGGCTACTTTTCCGGGATACATAAAGGAATTTCGTACTATTACGGTCTATAGTCGGTATTTCTTAAAAGTGTGTTTTAACATGGTTACATCCCCATCAAATATAATGAAATTCTATTAGAATTTTAAAAGCATGTTTTCCTGTTGAAAATTGTGGGCATAGAATTGATAATTAGTTTAAAAGTTACGCAAAATATTTCCGATATGCTATGTAATTTTTTTTGTATGAAATTTGATAGTTATGAAATTTGGTATTTATGAATTTCAGGTAAATAATACAAGACCGTCGTTTATTAAGAATACATATTGATTCGTACTTGGGGGTTCGTAAGTTGTCCGAGAATGAAAGGCGAAACTTGCAAAAATTCAGTGATTTATTCACAGAAAGTTCCAGAAAAATACAGGTCTATAAACCAAGTATCAGCTTCAATTCAACCAGTAAACATAGCTTAAACAACAGTCGTTAACAGCAAAACAACATTACAAACAGTTTATCAATAACACATAAAGCAAGTCTCATTCAAAGAGGCTCAAAGCAAAGCAAGCATTTGATGAAACTGACACAGATCTGAGATTGTCCGCCTTGGCTAAAAAAATGCTCGTTTTATACTATTCTATCCAACACAGACTGTTCTGGAAAATTCTCGTATCTCATCAACCAATGAGATTAGAGCTTCCATATTTGGTATATCCCTAATAAGGATTTTCTCGCCAAGGTCGCCAAAAAAATCGCGAAGGAGGGAAACAGTCGCCAAATTTGGCGCCAAATCCATTTTTTCTTTATTGGAGCTTTATAATGCGTTTTTAAAGGAAAATTAGGCTATTTTTACGCTAATACGACTAGAAATGCAGAAAATTAGCATTTATCGACTTTCTAAGCCTCTTTGTGAGAATTTATACAAAAATAAATACAATTATTTACAATTCCGTAACACTTTATATGATATACAAATAGGTATAGAAAGAGAGATAGAGCAGGGGGTTGAGAGGGGCGGCTGTGATATAGATTATCACACATTATAAAATTTATATTTTTATCTTTAAAGGAATAGGCAAATTATCTAAATAAATTAAATTATAAATTAGATTCCTTAATCTTAAACAACTACTTAAAATATAACGATTTTATCCTATAAATAATAAATTTTACATTATGCGTTTTCTAATTTTTATATCTTCCCTTTCATCCCTTTATCAATGTAACTGAAACAAAATCTTTGATCTGTTCCCAGTATTCACTTAACAAGCTTAACGTACTGAAAATTCTTTTCGCTCTGTAGATGATAATGTTTTGTCTTATTTATATCCTTTTGTTTTGGGAAACCAGAAAATAATTAATTCTCGTCTCTTTTAATCTTACATCGAAATGTAACTCCTGCAACCTTTTGTCACCAATTTTACATCAACGATCAAATAAAATATGTGCTTAGTTAGTTGTTTTCCCATGGGTCTAAATCTTGGCGAAATCATGCCAACATTCCCTAACAACGGTCAATAAGTTACTCGTCACTTTTTAAAAATGTACATGTGAATATTCTTAAAAGTAATGCAACCATTCTCTATCATAGAACTTTGAACTTGGCGTATAATTCAACGCCAAAGGCATTGTCATTTGTTTTGCTTCAGTTTAGGAGCTAACACTTTCTTACTGTTTACTGACCACGAAAGATGTAAAAACCTCAAGAGCGATTCGGGCCTAGGGCCCGGCCTGTTCCTCCGCACTGTTTCCCCACTCCAGAATGTTTTCAGAATGTTTTCATAAAAAAAACTTGTGTTCTTTTAATTGACTATGGTCACGTGAAGTGGATTATTTTTAATAAACTGGCATGAGAACCAAAATATGTCTCTGAGTTAATTCCGAGCCTGGACCTTTTATCGAAATTCAGTTTTAATAATGTTTTTTACTTTTCAGCCAAAGCCATCAACAAAATATACTTTCTTTTACGACGGCCGCTCATCAACTTGACAGCGGCAGCCCCCCTGATTATGGAAATAAGTCGATTGAATCAATATATACTATTATATAATAAGGAATAAATAAAAATGAACTATTGAATAATGTCTGATGCAAATAGGACGTTGAGGCCCCTGATCTGCAGATCCACTAGTATAGAATTTAAATCTGTTATTAAAATTAAAAGTTCACTTAAAATTATTCAGACAACATTCACATTCAACATTCCTTGAAACTTATCAGTCTTGATCAAACTTTTCCAGCAACAAATTCATATTAATTTGAAAATACAACTTTTGGATCTCCTGAAATTATTCCTTTTTAAGTTACTCTAAGAGACACAGACAAAAGGTCAAATGTTAAAAAACTTGACTTCGGTAATCAAGAAGCCTCAAAATGTATAAATATACAAAAAACAAGCGATTAATATTTAGCTTAAAACATACATCATTTACCATATCTCTATGGGGAATTTATTTCAATTGCCGAACAGCTTTCTTGGAAATGGTAAAATGTTATTAGTAAAACACTTCCACCAACAACAATTAACTAGTGTGTTGTGGCCACCACACGACTTTCTTCAATATTTTCCTATATAAATTCACTCAGTAAAAATAATTATTTAAAAAAATTATCTTCCATGATAATGCAGAAGATTTACATATTAAAGAAGTAGTATAATACTAAATATCCAAAAGAAGTTTAATTTATTCTCAATATTACATAAAAAAAAAAATCGACAACTTTATTTTAAATGATCGTAAATTGATGGTTCAACCATTCGTTTTAAAGGGATTGGCGAGCTCTTTTGAAAGATACCCATCATGAAAATTTACTCCCCTCGAGGGGGACTTCCCCCCAGGTGGGGAGGCGAGGCATACACACAATTTTTTTCCCAGTTGACTATCTCTATTACAAAAAATGTATATTCGTTTCATTTTGTTTAGTGCAGTCTATAGATGTTAAACTCTACTTACCTGCAATTTCCCCCATAGACGTAATGTATTTGAATACTTTTGAGTGTCCCTGTACACGAACCATTTGCTTCATCTCAACGAAAAGCTTAGTGTAGCATCCCTATATGATACACATGTAGCATACCGAGTTTGGAATTTCTGCTACTATTTGTTCTTGAGATATGCTGATAACACACAGACAGACAGACGCACAGACCATTCGCTAAAAACATGATTTTCGTATTCAAAGGACCTCAGAACATGTAAATATAACAAAAACTCACGTTCGAAAATTTGACCCTAAAACAATACTTTCTAGAACCTATGGGTAAGAGAAAGTAATATATAACGATATGTGTTTGGTTACATACAAAAAAAAAAAAAAAAAAAAAAAAAAAAAAAAAATGCATAGTAAAAAAAATCGTTGATTAAAAATAATTTACAATTCGCATGGAGCATTTTAAAATTAGGCATTATTTCGCATTATTTTCGACATAAAAGAAGCCTTTCCATCTTTAAAATTACCTTGTATTCTTTTAAAATGATCTATGAATAAAAAATAATAATTTCCATGAGAATGTTGAAAATGTATTATTATGTCTATTATTTACTTTATGAACATTATTAATATTGGATGGTAACGTTGGTTTAAAAAAAAAAAAAAAAAAAAAAAAAAACAAGATAGTAAAGGTCTCGTTTAATCGAGAGCACGTGTATATTAGAATTTTCAGAATGAGTAATTTTCTGCTTTTGAGCAGTAGGTTTTTTTCCTTTGAGAATAATTTTTTTGTATTTTTCAATTGGTTTTCTTTTCGTAAATAATATTCAATGTAGCTGTGCTCTTTTTTACTATTATTTAAGTTTCAGAAAAACGCAGTACGTGTTATTCAATTGAGTGACCGCTTTGAAGATAAAAGTGTGAATATTTAATTTACTGCCGTCCGCAGGTAACGCTAGAGTTTTTTTAGAAAGCAGAAGGAAACGGTGATTTTCCTTAGGTAGCTTTAACATTTGTGGCGTCCGCGAGACAGGACATTAGTGAAGAAACAACATGTTTCAAGCAGTAAAAGGATTTAAGAAAGATGATTTGATATATGTGACGTCTGAAATTGGCGAAGAAGTACCAGCCAATATTACTGTGTCAGATTTGTTTTGACTAATAGTTTTTATGTTTTGATTATTATCTATAATCAAAAGATGGTAGGATGTTGAAAATGTATTATTATGTCTATTATTTACTTTATGAATATTATTATTACTGGATGGCAACGTTGGTTAAAAAAAAAAATAAGATACGTGGTCTCGTTTAATCGAGAGCACGTGTGTATTAGAATTTTTAGAATAAGTAATTTTCTGCTTTTGAGCAGTAGGTTTTTTCTTTAGGGAATAAATTTTTTGTATTTTTCAAATGGTTTTCTTTTCGTAAATAATATTCAATGTAGCTGTGCTCTTTTTTTACTGTTATTTAAGTTTCAGAAAAGCGCAGTACGTGTTGTTCAATTGAGTGACCGCTTTGAAGATAAAAGTGCGAACTATTTAATTTACTGGCGCCCGCAGGTAACACTAGTTTTTTTTTTAGTAAGCAGAAGGAAACGGGGATTTTCCTTAGGTAGCATAAACAGACAGTATATTAATTAAGAAGTGATGGAATGTAAAACAAAAATAATTAATTTTAACGTCACTTGACAGCAGGTCACGGCCTTCTGAACCTTAATGTGCAAAAAAATGACAGTAGAACAACATTGAATCTCACTTAAATTTAAAAACTGGCATGTTGGGACAAACAAGAAAATTTCTTCTGTATTTTCTTATGCAAACTCGCGCAGTACAAATTATGATTTATTAAATTTATTATTTATCAGAATTATTTTCCGTGATAAATATAAACTATTTTCATCACAGAGAAGTGAATTCTTTTGAAAGATACCGATATTCAAAATTTTCACCTCCTGTGGGGGAAAGGGGGGGGGGATACTCTACCTGCCAGGTTAAAAATTTTGAAAAGTAAATAAAATGAAATAAAATAGAATAGAATGAGATAACAGCGTCACCTGTTGAGCGATTGATCCTCAAATGTAATAAGCACTAGTTCAAGTGAAAATCTAACTTAATACTAAGTATGGTTCAATTTCGTTCCTTGGTTTGTGAGAACAATGTGATACACTCCCAGAGACACATACTAGACAATTTCTAAAAACGGTCAAATCATGTTCAGGAAATTTCAAATCGTGTAAATCTATCGAAAACCGAAGGTCGAAAATTTTCATAAATTCGATACTTTTTTATTAAAACCCAAATTGTTTCATTAATTCACGTTAATAATATTTTTAATAATTCACTTTTTAAAAAATCCTGATCACTTTTTAAAAAATCCCCTATCTTACTATTGGCAGCAAAATTATTCGAGCGCTAGCAATAATTCCTATGTAAAAAAATTACACTTAATACTGTTTTGTTAAATAAATCCTTGTCGAATCGTGTTCTGAGACTAAGAATATGATTCGACAGGGATTTATTTAACAAAGTAGTATTAAGTGTACTTTTTTTACATAGGAATTATTGCTAGCGTTCGAATAATTTTGCTTCCGACTGTATATAATGCATATTTTTATAAATTTGAAAGTTATTAAAGAATTTGCCTCACCTGTCTGTATATACTCTCATCGTCCTGATTATATTTAGAATACATTGAAACTGATATATCATAATTCGATTTAGTATGGCATACTTTCTATTGGTATAAATATTGCTACTGGTTTTGAACAGCGAGATCAAATTTCGTAATCCTTATTCTGAATTTTGAAATTTTCAATCGGCGAATTCAGTATCCGCGTTTGTAATGATCGATAGATGACGCTTTCTCAACTGCAGTTGTTAGTAAATATTGCCACGTGTAATAATTGCCACATGCATTTATTATTGTGTTTTCTTGTTGTTCTATCATTGTTTCAGCGTGAAAGCTATCAGTGGTATGATAATTTCACCTTAGCTCACCAGAGGGTGAGCATTTCATTACAATCGCGGATTTAAACCTTTACCAATGTATGCGGAAACATGATATTGATATAAACTTCTAAAGATGCTTTTAGAAAACTGTATTAAAAAAGTTGAGAGGAATCACTTGATATTCTTTTTTTTCTTTTTCAACAAAACATTTGAAATAATTTGTGTTGGCGTTAGGATAAAGTTCGTTTGGCTGCGAAGAATCCTTTACATGAGTGGAGTTGCAGTGTTCTCAAGGAAATTTCTTTTAGGTCCTAGCCCGTATTTCTGCGAACTTCGGAGAAATCACAAAAAAACTTCTGAACGACAAGACCGACGAAAACGATCTAGTACGAAACCTGGTGCCTTCCGTCTACCATTATAAAGGCACAACCTCTCTACTACTGGTGAAGCTATAATAATTGATTAAAAAATAAATTAAAAATCTCACAGATCATCAAAAAATTTAGTTAATGAACATAAAAGGAGACGAACATCCAGTTGTTACCGTTTGTACGGTTATATTTATTGAAGTGAATAAATTTTCATGGTTTTATACACTTTTAATGATATGCAAATAAATGCATTTCAACAGTTATTTTTTGCTGTTTAAGCGACATTTTCAATGAATCCAAAAAATGCTTGAAAATAGAAACCTCTCAAATTTTCATAATGAAGGAATTGTCTTTTGACCTGGAAACGATATTTTTATGAAAATGTAATTCAATTACAGAGATTTAGGATCAGAAGATATTACCTATTTTGCATTTTTTTTAATCTTGAAATTTATAATGTTAAATAGCATATTTAAATGAATTGATCGAGTTAAAAGATTTTATGACGATGAGTTAAAAAATTATAAATTGAAAAAAGATCTAATATTAAATATTGTCCGTTTATAAAAAATTTTGTCCTACATCGGCAATGTTAAAAATTTTGAAAAAGTAAATAAATACATGAACGAAAAAAAAAAAAAAAAAAAAAAAAAAAAAGATGCAGCACCACCTGTTGAGCGATTAAATTTCGTTTGTATGTTCGTGAGATAGTGCGTAACGTGCATCAATAATTAAAAAAAAATCTGAAGTGACTCCACTCGACTTTCCGAACATTGAGTAATTAACAGTTTTGTAGATAAAGTAAGAAAGAGGAGTTGTTAAACAAACAAAAGAGAGAAAACCATAATAGAGTGTTTGAGTATTTTTCTCCATATATTACACGATGCTTTATTTAACGCTACTGAACTTTGAGCCCATAGATCATAACGATAAAGAATTTTTCGTTGTGTCCCTGTAAAAACCTATAAATGCTAGATTCACCAAAATGCTTATAGTTAGTGCAACAGTGATTTATAATATTCATATAAATTTTCAGCTCAATTAAATAAGGCGTTTAGATGCTATCGCACTTTTAAAAATATAGTCCCATAGGCCATAATGGTAAATAATTTTTCTTTGTACCCCTGTAAAAAAAACTGTAAGTGCTAAATTCACCAAAATCTATACAGATGGTGCGACTGTGAACTACAACATGTGTACAAATTTTTTGCCCAGATTAATAAGGCGTTTAGACGCTATCACACTTTTAAAAATTTGGCCCCATAGGCCATAATGATGAAGAATTTTTCTTTGTGCCCCTGTAAAAAAACTGTAAGTGCTAAATTCACCAAAATCTATACAGTTCGTGCAACTGTGACCTATAACATGTGTAAAAAATTTTTGCTCAGATTAATAAAGAGTTTATACGCTATCGCACTATTAAAAATTTGGCCCCATACGGCATAATGATAAATAATTTTTCCTGGTGCCCCTGTAAAAAAACTATAAGTGCTAGATTCACAAAAATCAATAGGGCTTGTACTATGGGGACTTACAATGTACGTACCAACTTATTCGAACTTATCGTTCAGCTTATTCGAACAAAGCGTTTAGACGCTAGCGTGTTCACTCACACACATACACACACATACATACACACATACATGCATCATCGTAAAAATAGTGAAAACGGACTAAGAGACCTCGAAACGTATAGAAACATCAAAATCTGAAATTCGGATTTTTGACATGATTATGATACTTTCCTCACTATAGTGTTCGGAAAGTAATAGGTACAGGGTGTTCAGAAAGCGTTTTGACAAAATTTGAGCGATGGTTGTGCCCATTCCGCTAAACAATAACACTGTTCAAATTTCGATGAAATTTTCGTAAATCTATTCAAATGCGGTATTTTTTTTTTACATTTTTATGACCGGAAAAAGATATAATATTACCACAACATTAAATAATTAGCTTTAGTATATTAAATAAGAGATGAAAATAATGTAATTAATTGAATTTTCACAAATCATGGCTACAAAGGGAAATTTGCAAAAAGCATTCCACACTTTTTTGGGAATTTTCATAAGAAACAGCAGTAATATTTACCGAAGTCTATAAGAAGTGATTAAATAACTACATGTATTGCATTTTCATTTATTGAGAATGACTGGGAAGATGTTTAGATAGGTTTTATTCTTTTAAAACATTTCTCGGCGAACAGTTGGTATCATAGAGATATAAGAGCTTATTGAATGATTGTAGATTCTCTCTATATCTGGGACATTGTAAGAGCATTTAACGAGCTTTAACATTAATTCAACTATGCAAATTACTGACACATATATTGCACACAATATAAGGCGATCCTGATTTATCTTGATCTGCAATTAGACCAAAATAATAATAATAATAATAATAATGATGATGATTTTATGTCGTTTCAAACAGTGGCGTGATAGTTTCCCTCTCACTAGATAAGGTTACTTTCCCACAAACGTTACAAGAGTTGTCAAAGAAGTTAGTTATCAAGGCTTTCGAAAGCAAGAAATAAATATAACCAAGCTATAAGCAGAATATAAACAGAGGTTAAATGCAAATACTCATTTAAAAAGTTAGTTATTAAGTTAGTGCCTGATGTCAAAGAGAATTTTATCGGAGATTTAATTAATTATACTCTATGATTTATCACTGAAAAGATTACTTAAAAACTAAGTATCGATTATTGTGTTATTTTACACCATTTCAACATTGTAAAAAATAGGTTCTTAAAACTGTTTGTATTGTCTCAAAATAGCTCCGAAACAACATATACTTAAATATGAAAACCCATGTACTCATTTTTGAGTACATTGACATGTCAAACATGGGGATATTGGGATTCTTATTGGTCAACCCCATTTTTGAGCATTTTAATATACTCAAAAATGAGTACACGAGCTTTCAAATTTAAGTATATATTGTTTCGGGGCTATTTTGAGACAATATATACTTATTTTTAAGAACCTATTTTTTTACAGTGAAGAATTTGGATACACTTCGATTTCTCCGCAATCCCATTCTATGCACTTTCACTGGATAAAACTCAGTCTTCGCGCCATAAATTTTACTTTTTCAGATTTTTTTTCATGATGTTATGCCAAATTCGCATTTTATTTCCAGTTATGACTTGGAACATTTAAGAAAAGGTCCGTTCTGTTGACTAGTAAGGAAAGAAACTTTGGAAACATATTGGGTTCAGTTGGTTCTATTCTGTCAAAACGTGCGGAACACATATAAAGGTTTAAAGGTGCATCTGAGTTTTTTAAAAGCCAAAAGCAGTGGAAGTATTAATATTTTGTCTCACAGTAATCTTTTCAGTGGTAAACTATGGAGTATAATGACTTAAATTGCGAATAAAGTCATCAGTGAAATTAGACATGAACTTCTGCCATTACCGAATATATCTGTTAAAATTTATCTAATTTAATATGTATAATCCGTTATTCATCCTGTTAATAACAGTAACTTGGATCTTAGAAATATCAGTACTATGGTAAAGAATCTAATTTATCCTTTTTCCTTTTGCTTCAATATAGAATAATTCCTTAAGTGCCATAATTTACGATCAGTTATAAAAAATGTTAATGTATTTAATCAGCTTTTTTTTTTCCCCTCTGTAGTCTAGGTGCACGTGATACATATTTTTTAAACTTCGTTAAAAATGTTACAAAATATTGTACAATGAAATAAATATGCTACTTCAGCATAATAATAATAAATACATAAATAAACAAAGTGATCTGGCTGAAATTTTTATTTAATATACATTTCTATAAATAAAAATAACATACAAAAACAATTTAAAAACATTTTTTTTTTTTTTTTTTTTTTAATTGGTATTTGACTTTTTTCAAACGACTAGACAATGTGATGGCGTATTTACAAAAGAAAATGAAACTGCTGAATCGTCAGTTTGCGTGTACTTGAACATCAGATTGTATAACATAAAATCTTTCTTTTGAAGCCGTTATAATTTATGTGCATATGTTACCAGAACAGTTATTTTATTGATTTTCAGATTTGTCTTGATAATGTAAGCAAAATATTTTTTGTAAAAGAGATATTAAAACTGATTTAGGTTATTTGATTTAAAGGTAAGAAAGCTTTTTGATGTATGGATTGTGCATTTGTCATCAATTATCTATTTTTTAATGCCGAATTTTCTTCTTATATACAGGGTATTTAAAAAAAGCTTGATGTCGATTTTTCTCTTTAAACATTTATCTAAAACACGTACTAAAATTGTATTTAAAAAAAAATCTAAAACATATTTTTTGTTTTAATTATTATTATTCAATTTCAAAAATTAAAATTTTATAACAAATTTTTCTGAGAAAGAACACTACAACACACATGTAGTAGATCAAACCAAAATTCAACTGAATAGATTTTTTATGGTATGCACCCTATACACTATCTGCTAATAAGTACGTTGCCGATTTTAGACGTTTTGTCAACTATCTAGAAAATCTCTTTGCGAATTGTGTTGAAATTTTGGAGGTGTAAAGAGTATGTTATATCTCATATATATTTCAGCAAAAGTTTTCCTCCCAGAGAAAAAGGCGACTAGTAAAAAATTAAACAAATATTAAAATGTTTTGGATCACCCTGTAAATTGCTATGCTTGAAATGCGTTTTGGCTGTAGCGTATGATTATGAGGCCAGGGATGGAACACTGGCGCAGAATTCATACCAATATCAATGTAACAAAATTTTCTACTTCTTAAATCAACGATATTATAGGATGAGAAATTTCTTAAACAAATACCAGTATGAATTCTGCACCCATATTCCATCCCTGTGAGGCTTCTTCTAATTGCTTGCATAAATTTTTATAAGGCTATCACATATAAAATTATGGAGATATAACGGTGTCTTTAAAATACTGAAAAAAAAAAGGTATATTTTTAAAAATATAACTCGTTGAGTAATGTACCCAGTGCAAAGTCATTTTTAGAAAAGCTGGCTTACGACATTAGACGCAGCATACTACAATTAGAATGCAAAAATATTAAATATCTCACTAAATACGAGCATTTTTATTAAATAATTTTTAACTACGCATGCGCAAGCTAAAAAAAAATTCCATTAGCTTAATTTAATAACCAAAAGTATCGAGTTACTTACATGAAAAACCCTAAAAAAAATTCTAAAGCTTGTGGACGATAGAATTAACTGATATTCAGGCTGATTGTAAAAAAAAATATTGATAAGAGACCTACCAGTTTTTTTTTTTTTTTTTTTTTTTTTTTTTTTTTGAGAGAGAGAGAGAGAGAGAGAATGAAATTTTGTTCATTCTATCGCCGAGAAAGTTTTGAATTTACATGACATTTGTTTGGGTTTTTAAATAAGTAGCTCATTATTTTCTGTTATTGAATTATGCAAATGAAATATTTTTTAAAGCTTGCGCATGCGTTGTTTAAAATTATTTAGTGAAAATGCTCATATTTCTTAAGATATTTAGCACTTTTGCATTCTGATTGCAGGATAATGTGTCTAACGTAGTATGCCAAGTTTCCTAAAACTGGCTTTGCACTGGGTCTAGTAACCTACGTGTTATGTTTAAAAAAGTGCCTTTTTTTTTGGGGGGGGGGGGGAATTTTTTAAGTTAATCAGTGTATTTCTTTGAATATATATGGTAGCCTCATAATAATTTATACAAATAATTACCGTACCTGTCAACATTCTAATTAATGTTCCGTACTATTATTAGGACCGCCCCTTTTTCCACACTACATAATTTTTATAGTAATTTTCTTCAAATTTGATTAATAATAATTAAGAAGCAAAATACCATAAAAAAAGACTGGTGTGGAAAGGAAGGCGAGGACTATAGGACTACGGAATATTAATTAGAATGTTTGCAGGATCATAATCACATGATACAATCAAAATGCAATTTAAGCATTACTTTTTACAGGGTAATCCAAAACATTTTTATTTTTGTTTACTTTTTACTGGTCCTTTTTTTTTTTTTTTTTTTTTTTTTCTTAAGGGACAAAACTTTTTCTGAAATACATGAAGTATAACATGTACTTTATACTTCTAGATTAGGATTTTTTTTTTTTTTTTTTTGAATATTTGAAAAAGCGTCTAAATCCGAAAATGTCCAAATACTTATTGGTAGATCGTGTATTATGAGTTTAGTAAAATTCCGTGCCATAGTCACTTATTTATAGCTTAAATATCAAGTACAGCTATCATGTACACAGTAAATACTTTTACATAACACCACTTTCAGTCCGGCGATATTGGTCATAAATAAATTCGTTTCATCAAGAAATAAATAAATAATAAAGAATCGATGCAATTATCTATATAAATAAAGAGAAGTGTCTGTGTATCTGTGTGTTTGTCTGTGTGTGTATCTGTGTGTGTGTCTGTCTGCGCTCTGGTGCTCACACTATTGATCGCAGAGCTTCCAAATTTGGCATATAGGTACCTGGGACCCTGCAGGTGTGCACCTCATCGAGATTTTTTCGAATTTCGAATTTGAATTTTTTTAATTAATTTTTTTCCGATTTTAAATATTGGCTTCTTTGTTTCATTTTTCATAGATTTATTATTTTGCTTCAATCGTCTGCGTATCTTAGCAACGGCTATCCGCGATTGTAATGAAATGCTCGCCCTCTGGTGGGCTAAGGTGAAATTATCACACAACTGCATATCCTCATATTATGCAATCGACTTTCCATGATGAAATGGCGGAGAAAGAATAATAATTACACGTGGCTGTTATATTTACTAACAACTGCAGTGTTCAGAGAGCGCCATCTATCGATCATTACAAACACGGATTACGCAACTTATTTTTATTTAATGCATTCATTTGAAGGCGATTTTATTTTATTTTTATTTTGTATATTTGTTGAAAATAAAATCGTAATGCAGTAGAAAAATTAGGCATAGTTAGTTTTAAATTCAAAAACGTATTTATAACAGTTATGTTTAATTTTTTATAGTAGAACAACTTCTTATTTTTAATTTTTTAATTAATTCCTTTAAAAGAAAAAACTTTTATTTATTATTTTTTTATTTATTTACAGTATTTATCGGGAAAAATGGTAGTATATACATAGTAAAAAGGATTAAATTGATTAAAATTTATTTGTTTATATATATATATATATATATATATATATATATATCTACAGTCGGTAACAAAAGTGTCCGAACACTAGCAAAAATTCCTATGTAAAAAAAGTGCACTTCATACGGTTTTGTTTAATAAATCCTTATCGAATCCTGTTTTTGTACTGACTAAGAACAGGATTCGACAAGGATTTGTTTAACAAAAACGTATGAAGTGTACTTTTTTTACATAGGAATTTTTGCTAGTGTTCGGACACTTTTGTTACCGATTGTACTTTTTATTTTATTTTATTTTATTACATTGGTCGGAATCAAATCGTAATATAGTGTAAATAGCATGGGCTATAAAATACATTGTTCAAAAACTAAAATATTTAATAGATGCTGAGATACAGTCATCTTTAAAATCGTAGTTCTTAAATAGTAGCAGATCCCCCCTGTCGTCGATAAATATTCAGATTGAAGTGCCCGGGAAAGATCTTTCTGTAGGCATGGGAAACCTAGACCTGATGCAGTGCGGGCGGGAAAAGAGCTGCCGTAGACAAGCAGGTACCAGAAGCGAGATTTGGAGCAATTTCAGTTTCTTTTTTTTTTTTTTTTTTTAAGATTTTGTCTATAATGTGGTATAAAAAAATAAATATTAATTCAATTCTTTTGAAAATTCATTTAAATATAGTGACCAGCGAAGCGGGCGTAGCCTGCTAGTATAGCAATAATATAATGAAATATATAATTTTCCCTCATAAATATAAAAGTTCATAATAAAAAGTTAATGACGTTTCTTATCAAAAGTATCTTAAGTTTAGTTACTATAAAACTTTAATCTTAGAGTATCAGTACTATGGAAACTAGAAAATATGCAGCATAGCCGTCTGTCCTTGTTGGGTGATACATCTATATAAATAAAGAGAAGTGTCTGTGTGTGTGTGCGCGTCCGTGTGTCTGCGCTCTGGTGCTCAAACTAGCGATCGCAGAGCTAGAAAATTTGGCAGACGGGTACCTGGGACCCTGTAGGTGTGTACCTCATCGAGATTTTTTTTTTTTTAATTTCGAATTTGAACTTTTTAAATTAATTTTTTTTTCAATTTTAAATATTGGCTTTTATGTTTCATTTTTCATGAATTTATTCTTCCATTGTAGTCGTCTCCGTATTTTAGCAACGACTATTAGGCAAATTATTTTTTATTTAATACATTCATTTGAAGGCAAAATCTTTTTCTTTTTAGTTATTATTATATACATTGAAAATCAAATGGTAATGCAATAGAAATAAATTGTTATGTTTATGTGTAATTTTTATAATATAAAAACTTTTTATATTTCTCTTTAAATTAAATACTTTAAAATAAAACCTTATTTTGTTTTCTTTTTTTATAATTGATAATATTTATTGGGGGAAAAAAATGGTAGTATATAGTAGAAAGGATTAAACTGATTAAAATTTATTTGTTTTTCATGTATTTAATTCCTTTTAAAAGAAAATCTACTTTTATTTTATTTTATTATACTGGTCAGAATCAAATCATAAACAACGGGGCTATAAAACACATGTTTCAAAAACTAAAGAGATGCAGTCATCTTTAAAATCGTAGTTCTTAAATAACAGAAGATCCACATGTCGACGATAAATACCCAGATTGAAGTGCCCGGGAAAAACCTTTCTGCAGACAGTGGGAACCTGGACCCCGTGCAGTACGGACGAAAAAAAGAGTTGTCGTAGGCAGCGGGTACCCGAAGCGAGGTCTAAAGCGATTTCAATGTAATTTTTTTTTCTTTTAGTTTTTATTTATAATGTGATATAAAAAACAAATACTGATATAATTCTTTTGAAAATTCATTTAAATATAGGGACCAGCGAAGCGGACGTAGCCTGATACTGTATAAATAAAAGCACTATCAATTTTCGATAGTTTAGCAGAACGGTAAATTAAAAAAAAAAATTCTTGCATGATTATTTGAGGTACCATTCTGAAAATTTTGTTTCACAAAAGAATGCAGAAATTTTCTAAAAACAAGCAAATCATGTTAAAAATATCCGAAAACGAGTAATTATACCAGAATTTGTATAAATTTTCACGAATCTAATATTTTCACTTTTTTTTTCTTCTTATGAGTACAGAAAGAAATAAATATTTAGAAATAAAAGAGCTAAAAAATTAATAAAAAAGCTTTAAAGAGTAGTATCAGTTAGACAAAACGTATTAATAATAAAAGAGTGCATAATATACAATCGGATATGAAACCTCAGTATTGAAGAAAACCCTTTCATAAGAAAAATAAAATTGTATAATGATTGTAATTTTTAATATTAACAATGAACGAGAAATTTAACTATTTAGTAATGTATTTAGTCTTTAAAATCAAAAAGTTATAATGTAAAATTATACCGCATATAGAAGATAACATTTATATATAATGAAGTTCATATATTCTTTTCGATAACCTTAGGACAAAATTCCATTCAGATTAGCTATCCCCATTTTAAATGGCAATATTTAATGTTTTTGACAATATAATTTTGATACTTTTTGTACCCGATTTTAGCTCCTCTGGATTATAATTCTGATATTTTTTGCACCCCTTTATAACTACCAAAGAAAAGAACTGAAGAAATTGGGAATTTCTGTACTAAGATTTTATTCCTATAATCTAATATCATTATTCTGCATTATTAGAAATTACTATTAATACCATTTTTGTGTTAAAATTATTCATTAAAAATTTCAGTTTAATCATACAAGTAATCGATTTTGTTTTTGATTTTGAAAATAAATATTAATTGAATTGCGGCGTTTTTTGATTCAATAAAATATATTTTTATTCTACCCAGGTGACAAGATAACCATATCTCTTTCACATAGAATGTATTAAAGAAGTATAACATTTATTATCAAAGGTGAAGGAAATACTTTTTACATCTTCTAGAAAAGTTTAAACATTATTCATCGGATCTGAAGATGTAAATGTTATTATTATTATTATTATTATTTTGATTCTGAATGTTCTTTGCAGATAATTTTGATTAAATTATTATTATTATTATTATTTTCTTTTTTCATGCAATTTTGCACAGGCATTTTTGGTGAAATCAGCTAAATCGTCAAACGGTTTTAAGTAAAATTATATAAATGGGTTAAAGGGAAATTAAAACCAAATGCTGTGCGGATGAAATTTTAAAGTATAATTGAAGAATTAAATGTAGGGTAAGTGCACCAGTGATTGACACTTTTAGAGCAATCTCTGATGTTTTTAATGTTCTAGTCATCAGAAAATATTTTTAGAAATCTTAAGTTAATACATATGGTATGAAAGACATTCAGAACCACATATATGTTAAAATATATACATTTGATAATAATTATTTTTTTTAATGAATTTTTATTTGACACCCAGTCAATGTTCCAGTAATTGGCACTGCCAGTTTTTCCTTTTTTTTTTTTTTTTTTGTAATTGGCCCCCTGTGTTCAAGTGTTTGACGCTGCTAGTTATTCATTTTACCAGTTATTAGCACCCTATGCTCCAGTGTTTGACATAAAATGTTAAAATTATTTTATATAAAATATATGATTTTATTATTTTTATTATTTATTAATTATTTCGGGATAGATGTCAATTACTGGAGCATGCCAATCACTGAAGCAACTACCCTATAATAATGCTGAACAGCGACTTCTCTCTTTCGCTGCTAATTTTCTCTCTACACCGTCTTCATATTCTTTTGTATTTCCCCCATAATCTGGTTTCGTACATAGTGCGCACTTTTGACATTAACTATGTATTATTCAAGCATAATGACTTCAATGGTATTTTGTTTATTGATATATTACTGATTTACCATAAAAAATAAAAAATAAATAAAGAAGTGTCTCTGAATTTTCTATCAGTGCTTATATGCATGCTTTGAATCATTTATAATTTATTCTGGAGTATCGTTAGTACCCGCCCCTTTTTTACACCACTATTTTTAAAGAGCATTTTTCTTCTTATTGTATCGTAATTACTGAAGAAAATTTCTCAATAACCAAAGTGGTATGAAAAAAGGCGTGTACTAACAGCACTCCCGAATAAATTATAAATGTTACAAGGTATGCTATAAGGTTTCTGGACTTCTACTTTACTGCCATAACCTAATTTATCCACGTAAGATTTAAATTTGTTTATTTTACAAACTAATATAATAAAGTTTCACCAGCAATCATAGGATTAAGGGTCAAATTCGTATTAATTTTAAGAATACATTCCACCTTTTCGGGAGATTTGTAAATGCAACAAATAAAAAAATCAAATGCAATTAATTATTATTTGCCAAAAACTAAATTCGAAAACTGGCGTACAATCAATAGAAAGAAATTAAAACTTCTTCACACACCATAAATTTTAAGTCAGCACAACCGGTTTCGAAAGGACGGAGCCTTTCGAACTAGCCTTTCAGTCTTGCTGTTGCCTCCAAGGTCGCACGTCTTTGCACCTGATGAAGAAATGCTACGTCCTTTCGAAACCGGTTGTACTGACTTAAAATTTATGGTGTGTGAAGAAGTTTTAATTTCTTTCTATTAATTTTTATTTGGTTAACTTGAATTTAGGAAAGGAAATGTATCGCATAATAAATAAATGTATATATATATATATATATATATATATATATATATATGTATATATATATATATATATATATATATATATATATATATATATATATGTATATATATATATATATATATATATATATATATATATATATATGCAATATTTGAGGCAATAACTTACAGCCAATTTGAAAATATTTAACATTTTTTTTTCTCACAATTAGTATAGATAAAAGAATTTAAAACCGAAAATTTATTACGATCAAAACATAAAAGTAATTGACTGTTGTTATTTGAAAGCAAGATCGAACGGTTATTGATTGGTATTTCCCGGACAACGTACCTCCATAAAGTAGTCATAAACAAACTTAGAATAAAATTCAGCAGCCCCAAATGCACTTTATGACTCTAATTCATGCGCACAATCGATAAAAAACGGAGTTTAACAATATTACTTTTTCATCATTCAGTCTCCCGTGAACGTGATTAATAGCATGTAAAGCAATTAATGATACCCAGTCTTCTCCGAAAATGTAATTATTGTATGTTCTTTTGCATAACGTGTGTTTGAACAAAACGTTCTCGATTTCCAGTTTATTAGGGTATAAGGGAGTTTTTATTTCTTTTTTTTTTTTTTTACTTTCTTCTATCATCAATAGAAGAAAGTATTGGATTCGTAAAAATTTTCGATTTCGGGTTTTTGATGGATTTACACGTTTTGGGAGCTGTAGAACACGATTTGACCATTTTTAGAAAATGTCTGTCTGTCTGTCTGTATGTGTGTGTGTGTGTGTGACAAAATTTTGTGGCAACTGTACCTCAGGAACTACTGGACAGAATTTATACAAATTGGTATGTAGTTGCACCTTGACATAAATTAGTGCTTATCAACTTTTGGTAAAAACGTCTTACAGGTTGCGTTGCCATCCCGCTTTTTCTTAATTTTTAACATGGTGATATAGGGCAAAAATTTTCAAGATGGGTATCTTTCGAAAGGTCTGGTCAGTACCTTTAAAACGAATGGTTGAACTATAAATCTGTGATAATTTAAAACAAAGTTATCGATTTTTTTTACTTTTTACAAAAAAAAAAAAAAAAAAAAAAAAAAAAACCTTAGATTTTTTTTTTTTTTAACGAAATTATTAAAACTTGGTATTTAGTTGGCTCCCGACATAAACTGGTGCTGATTAGATTTGGGGATTAATCGCACAACAGGAGGCGCTGTGATCGTATTTCTTCTAAATTTTTAACATGGTAGTATAGGACAAAATTTCGTCTAAATGTACATAATGAGAGTTATTCTTAACCTGTGATTGTAAAATTAATATGAATTATTGCTAATAGTAGTAGTTAATTAGGGAAAAAAAATTGTATCTTTCGAAAGGTCTCGTCAATACCTTTAAAACGAATGGTTGAACTATAAATATGTGGTAATTTAAAACAAAGTTATCGATTTTTTTTACTTTTAACGAAAAAAAAAAATAACACTTGGATTTTTTTTTTTTTTTTTTTTTTAAATATTGTTACTGAGTGAATTTGTATAGGAAAATATAGAAGAAAGTCTCGTGGTGGCCACAACATACTAGTTTTTAATGAATGATGCGCGCGTAATAATTGCAAAAATTATTTTATTTTTTCATTAAAATAAAAATATTTAAATAATTTAAAAGTACCGGGATATACTTATTTTTTCCTTAACAAAATTTCTCGATTTAAATATTATAAGGTCACTTTAACTATAACTTATAATCGGAAATGTTTATTTTGGGGAATATTTTTTATCATTACATCATGGATATAAGAAAGTTTATTTTTAAACGTCCAACCTAAAGTAATTAAATAAATGATACATGATTAATAATTACAAAAAATATATTTCAATTTCCTACTTAAAAATACTGGGATCATTTTTCTTGCATAAAGTACTTGCAGAATGTTTCGAAAGAACGTTTTCGATTTGAAGTTTATTAAATCACATTAATGTGAAGAGCTTGTTGTTTCCAAACGGCGTTAAGTCAATTTTTTCCATTCTTAGAAAAACACTATTTTGTTATGTAAGATTTATTATTGAATTTAAGGAAAAGATAATTTTTTCCAGTATTCTATGGATGATAGTAACACTAAATTATATGATAAAAAAAATCCTGAGAGTATAGTTATTTAGAAATAAGAAAAGAAAAAAAATGACTTAAACCCTTTTGAAACAAAACTATGACTTACTCCCTTTTGGCACAAACAAATAGCGAAATGACATGACTTACTTGCATTTGAAAGTAAACTAAATATTTTTTTTCTTCATGTAAATACGGTATGAATTTTAGATACACAATATTGGAAGGCAGTTACCACAAATCTTCATTTACAATTATTTTTTCTTCATCGATATCATCATTTTCACTTACGTTAGCGCTAGGTGTATCGTTCCAAGATTGTTTATAAAAATAAAAGTATTCGTGCAGTTTGTAAATCCCCAAAGCTTTAAGTAATTTCAAAATATCTGTTTTTTTTTTTTTTTTTTTTTTTTTTCGCTTATTTCATATTGTTTTTTGGTTTTATTTCAGAAGGGATGCACGGGAGTATTTTTTTTTTTCCATGTTTCAAAATCTTGTGACGGCAAAACAATCCACAGTATGGTGATTGATACCCACATCTCGCTTCATAATTTCCATTCTTCTTGCCTCTGAAATCAAGAAACCTTGTTTGCTTTTCAGAAAACTATGCACAATTTTTTTTCAATCTAAAATAATCCACGGCTTCCTACAATCGAATAGATTTTCAACCCTAGAGAAATGTTCAGAATATTCAATAAGGAATAAAATTGTATCCACTTTTTTTAAACTAGTCACTACTCGGCCGATTGCTTTATCTGCTTGTAAGTATGAGTGACCACACACTGGGAAGTAGTTTGTGAAGGTAAGGCCCTTTTGAGCAGCCACTGCTTAAACCATTCCTAAGATGGCACAATTTTTATTTTACCTTCCGCACGAGTCCCTGAAAAATCGAACACTTTTCACTTCTGATGGTATACGCTTCATCGAAAAATCATATATAGCACTCGCAATTTCATTGGGAGCACGTCCTGCCTCATGTTCACTCCAGGTGTTAAAAATATATTATATATTTTTAACACTTTTTTTTATATTTTTCGATAAACATTTTCCACATTTTTGTAACTTTTAAGCGTCGCAGGAAGGTACTTTCTGTGAAGCGTCTTTTTTCTTCAATAATGACGGGAACTACAACGAAAATTTAGTATGTGCTCATGTAACAATTTCTTCTTGTCTTCAATATTAAATATGATGCGTTTTCCACCTCTAAATTACGATCTCCCAGTTTTGTTCCTGAAGAAATAATTTGCAACATTTTCAACTCTTTTTTGTTCCCACACAGAAGATGGATCGAAATGTGATAGCATGTACGTTAACATATCTATCATCATTGGGAATAAAGAACTTTATACTTATCTGTCTTATTTTTTATTCGTTTTTTCGTGGACGATATGCTTCCGCGGGTATTATTCACATATGAGAGCACAAAAAATTGTCTTGTCACTGTTTATCTGTATTTCTGTACTTGGCCTTAAATGCTCCTTCGATAACATTGATTGTGAGGATATTTACCATACAAAACACACTGTCAATATGACAGCAGGCGATTGTTCCATGCTTACCGGATGACGACTGAAATTTATTTATTTATTTATTTATTTATAATATTTTTTCCTATAGACTTGGATCACGTTTATGTTTTCTGAGGTGCGAAGATAATACCACATCATCATTCAAATCACTTACTATATTCTTTCAAACTTAACCTTATTAGTAAAAAAAAAAAAAAAAAAAAAAAATTATCTCTAACTGACAACCTACAACAACATTCTTTTCTGTATTTTTGACTTTTCACCCAAGCCAGACAAACCACGTGATCTCAAGGTACGCTGCAATTGGTTAAACTTGACTAAATCCCTTTTGGCACAAAACTTACTTGTGACTTAATTCTTTTTGGAAAAAAACTAGAATTTCATCTTCTGCTTTCAGTACGACCAAACTCTGTTTGGAACTTCTACTTATTGAAAATACATTGTTAGGTATGTGCTGGGATCGTTTGCATCGAAAAGTCAATTTTTGAGAATTTTGACTTAACGCCTTTTGGAAACAAGCTCTTCAAATTACAAGAGAAATCGTTTATTTTTGGAGAATTCGTTATCATTTCATCTTTAATATAAAAAATTTTTTACACATAAAATTGAAAATAACAGAAGAATTGTACATGGTTAATAATTACAAAAATTATTTTAATTCCTTATTCGAAAGTACTGTAATTTTTTTTTTCTTGAATAACACATTTTTTGCATTTTACAAAACGCTCCCGATTTGAAGTTTATTAATTCATCACTTTAGCGTAAACTTATAGATGATATTATTTATTCTGAAAATTTATCATTTAATCATTAATGCATTATCATTAATGCATTTTACAAAACGCTCCCGATTTGAAGTTTATTAATTCATCACTTTAGCGTAAACTTATAGATGATATTATTTATTCTGAAAATTTATCATTTAATCATGAATGTAAGGAGTTTTTTTTTTTTTTTTTTTTTAACGTCCAACTAAAAATGATTAAATGTACATGATTAAATAATGAATAGCACATAATTTAGAATCGCATAAACTTTTTTTTTTTTTTTTTATTGTTATTTCTATTATAAAATACGGGTTTTTTTTCTAAATATAATAAATTTGATTATTTCACTTTTAAAATAAAGCACTTTTAAAGAAAAAGCAGTAGAGAAAAGCATAAAGAAACAATTTGATTTCCTTTACTCATTATAATTGCTCATTAAAACTTGCACTTCATTGAGGAAACGAATAAAAACCAGATTATAAATTTACTTTTTCGGGTATTTGTTTTAGATACTTTAACCCTTATAATATCTCATTTAACAAACTACGTAAAATTACTATAAGTAAATATTTATACTAAGTTATAAACGCAAACTTAATTCAACAGCAACCAAAGTTTGGTGTATTTTTCTCTGGTTTCGTAAAAATTTGCGGTTTTTAATTTATTTACACGTATTGAGAGGTCCAGAACTGGATTTAACAATTTTTTAAAAATGCCTGTTTGTAATTGTGTGTGTGTGTGACAAAAATTTTGCGGCAGATGTAGCTCAAGAACTAATGCTTAAAATTTCACTCAAAGTTATAGATAGTTGTACCTTGACATAAAGTAATGCCTATCAATTTTTGGTGCAAACGGTTCAACAGGTGCGCTGTTATACAGAAATTTCCCCTATTAAAGGGAAGATTAAAGCGGCTCAGGTTCTAATATGTATGATCGAAAAAAAACTTGATATGTAAGATGGTCATCATGAAACATTTTGCTGATTCAGTATGGGTGTATATCAGCAGACAGGTGGCTTTGCTATGCTCTAATCTCCCCTGTGAACCGGGAGTCTTTATTTTATTTTCTATTGAGTATGACTGCACAAAAATTGATACGTGAGAAGAACATTATGAAATGCTATTCTGATTCAGTTTAGGTACATATCGGCCGATTGGTGTCGCGGATGTACTGTAATATACTTCGTGAATGGGAAAGCTAAATTTCAACTTTTATGGTATATAAATCCACCAAACTTAATACGTGAGATAACTATTAAGAAAACGAATAAAACAGGTGGTGCTTCTATTTCTCATCTTCTATAATTTTCCTCATGTCTACTTCTCAGCATCTGTTAATTGAATTTGCACTCTTTGTCTATATGTAGAATATTTATCGTGAGAAGCTAATTTTTGTGGTGTCCACAGCCCACTATATTTTAAATGACGTAATATGCTGGTGAAACGCTTCAATTTAAAGCAAGACAATAAAAATCGTTAAAGAATAAATTCATCAAAATATGCACGTGGTTGAAGATGATGAAAGAAATTGAAAGGTTTCATCTATAAGCAAGAAGATCTTTAAAACGATTTTAATAAATATGCATCAGGATTAACTGTCCACATCAAAGGGTACACTCGAAATCAATAGTGGATAAATGTTCTAAATTTTTTTCTTAAAGCAAAGGCAAAAATCAAACCAACAGACATTTTAAATTGGCACTATGTATTAATTGTATTAGAAAACTATGACATTCGTGATCGATAATAAACAAACTTATTATACCTTATCACGACTGGCCAATACGACTGACCAACGGATATACACATGTTAATTAAATTTACATAGTTCAGTTATTGAATACACATCGCACTCCTACAATAAAAGCGACACATGTCAAAAATTGCAATTTTTAGTTTATGCTATTATAAAATATGTATGAAGTGCTTCAACTTGCTCGAAAATTGACACATCTCTCTCTCTCTCTCTCTCTCTCTCTCTCTCTCAATTTATCCTCTTGAAAGGCAGTTGTGTCAGTTTTTTTGTAAGCTAGTTACTGCTTTATAATAGTTTTTAAATTTATTTTACTGAAATACTGCATTTTTTGAGTTGTGCCACTTTCCTTGCGATATATATACATTTTCTAATTGTTTTTTTATTTATTTATTTTTTGGGGGGTACATTAACCACTAGGGGGCGTAGTAATAAAGAATAATACAGAAGAAAATTTTATGTTAGTCCCTATATACTATTTTTATTATTTCCCAAATTTTAGACATTCTTAGGAAATGTTAATACATTTCAATTTCCAGTGGATATTTCAAAATATTTATCACTTTTAAAACTATTGGGTAACTTAAATTTGTTAATAATAATTTGTGATAGTATTTTTTTTTTAATTGTTATTATCTCGCAAAAATTCAAAAGTCTTATAATTTTAGCATATATGTGTATACATATACATACAAGGACTTTACTACGAACGTAACTACAATTTTTTATTCCCTGTAATTCTTTCGTTATCAGCCACTGTTTCGGCTTCGTTTCTAGGTCTACTGTGTGTTGATAAAGAAATCTATCTAGACTACATGTAATTGCTTCAGTATCTCAAGGAATAGGTCTGCGTGCGAGCGTGATAAACACGAAGCCGAAGTAATGGCCGACAAAGAAAAAATTCATGACCGGTCAAGAATGTTAGTTTTTCTTTTGTAAGGTTTCGACGAAAATTTACTGAGTAAGCGATATATTTCAGTTAATATTTTTACTTTCTTCTATATGTAATATAGAGAAAGTATTGGATTCGCGAAAATTTTCGACCTCCGTTTTTTGACGGATCTACACGTTTTGGGGTGTCCTAAACACGAATTGATAGTTTTTAGAAAATGTCTGTCTGTCTGTCTGTGTGTCTGTCTGTATATTTTTTTTGTGGACACTGTATCTCACGAACCAATGAATGAAATTTAACCAAACTTGGTATTTAGTTGCACCCTGACATGAACTGGTGCTGATTAGATTTGGGGATTAATTGCTCAACAGGTGGCGCTGTGATCGTATTTCTTCTAAATTTTTAACATGGTAGTATAGGACAAAATTTCGTCTAAATGTACATAATGAGAGTTATTCTTAACCTGTGATTGTAAAATTAATATGAATTATTGCTAATAGTAGTAGTTAATTAGGGAAAAAATTTTGTGCATGTGGGGGCATCGGTTCCCCCCTTGGGGGGGAAGTACCCCCTCGGGGAAGTAATTTTCAAGATGGGTATCTTTCGAAAGGTCTCGTTGATAAAAGTAATAGTTAACTGGGAAAAAATTTTTGTGCATGTGGGGGCATCGGTCCCCCCCCCCACCGGGGGAGAAGTACCCACCCGGGGGGGGGGGGGCAAAGTTTCAAGATGGGTATCTTTCGAAAGGTCTCGTCAATACCTTTAAAACGAATGGTTGAACCATAAATCTGTGATAATTTAAGACAAAGTTATCGATTTTTTTTACTTTTAACAAAAAAATAACAGATTTTTTTTTTTTTTTTTTAAACGAAATTTTACCAAACTTGGTATTTAGTTGGTCCCCGACATAAACTGGTGCTGATTATGTTTGGGGATCAATAGCTCAACAGGTGGCGCTGTGATAGCATTTTATCTAAATTTTTAACATGGCAGCATAGGACAAAAATTCGTATAAATGTGCATAATAAGAGTTGTTTTAAACTTGTGATTGTAAAATTAATATGAATTATTGATAATAGTAGTATGTAACTAGGAAAAAAAATTCTGCATGGGGGGCATCGCTTCCCCCTCTAGGGGGGAAATACCCCCCAGGGGGGGTAAATTTTCACAATGGGTATCTTTCGAAAGATCAGGTTGATAATAGTAGTAGTTAACTAGGAAAAAATTTTTGTGCATGTGGGGGCACCGGTTCCCCCCCACCGGGGGGGGAAGTACCCCCCGGGGGGGGCAAAGTTTCAAGATGGGTATCTTTCGAAAGGTCTGAACTATAAATCTGTGATAATTTAAAACAAAGTTATCGATTTTTTTTACTTTTAACGAAAAAAATCGCTATTTTTTTTTTTTTTTTTTTAACGAAATTTAACCAAACTTGGTATTAAGTTGGTCCCCGACATAAAGTGGTGCAGATTACATTTGGAGATCAATAGCTCAACAGGTGGCGCTGTGATCGTATTTTTTCTAAATTTTTAACATGGCAGTATAGGACAAAATTTCGTATAAATGTACATAATGAGAGTTATTTTTAATTTGTGATTGTAAAATTAATATGAGTTATTGATAATAGTAATAGTTAACTAGGAAAAAATTTCTGTGCATGTGGGGGCATCGCTTCCCCCCCTGGGAGGGAAGTACCCCCCAAACCCGGGGGGGGGGGTAAATTTTCAAGATGGGTATCTTTCGAAAGATCTCGTCAATACCTTTAAAACGAATGGTTGAACTATAAATATGTGATCATTTAAAACAAAGTTATCGATTTTTTTTACTTTTAACAAAAAAAAAAAAAAAAAAAAAAATCGTACCTTTTTTTTTTTTTTTTAATATTGTTACCGATTGAATATGTATTACTTTTAACCAAAAAAAAAAAAAAAAAAAAAAAAAAAATTAGAAAAAAAAAATCGCACTTTTTTTTTTTTTTTTTTTTAAATATTGTTACTGATTGAATTTGTATAGGAAAATATAGAAGAAAGTCTTGTGGTGGCCACAACATTCTTGTTTAACTTGCTTTAGTTATTCTACATACATAGCTCATAACGTGTTAGCAAATGAGCTAAAATTTACTTCGCTAATTTAAAAGGGTGCATCAATATAACGTATGCCAAAGAGAAACTAGTATGTTGTGGCCACCACATGACTTTCTTCTATCTTTTCCTATACAAATTCACTCAGCAACAATAATTAAAAAAAAAAAAAAAAAAAAAAAAAAAAGTGGGACTTATTTAAGTGGGACTTATTAAAGTGGGAAATTTTATCAAAGTCCCACATTTTTTTTTTTTTTTCTTCTTCTCCCCTTAATTCTATCAAACTGCCACGGTTTCCGTGTTCTGACAAACTTAAACAAATTTTTGCATTTCCCTCCCAATTTTGTCAAAGTCCCACGGTTTCCGTGTTTTGACAAATTTAGAATAATTTTCACATTTTACCCAAAGTTTGTCAAAACACGGAAACCGTGGGACTTTGAAAAAATTAGGGGAAAAATGCAAAAATATTTTAAAGTTTGTCAAGACACGGAAACCGTAGGACTTTGACAAAATTAGGGGAAAAAAGCAAAAATTAGTTCAAGTTTGTCAGAACACGGAAACCGTGGGAGTTTGTTAAAATTAAGGGGAGAGAGGAAAAAAAAAAAAGATTTTTTTTCTAAGTTTTTTTTCGTAAAAAATTAAAAAAAAATCGATAACTTTGTTTTAAATTATCACAGATTTATAGTTCAACCATTCGTTTTAAAGGTACTGACGAGACCTTTCGAAAGATACCCATCTTGAAAATTTTTGCCTTTATCACCCTGTTGAAAATTTAGAAAAAGCGGGATGGCAACGCAACCTGTAAGACGATTTTTACCAAAAGTTGATAGGCACTAATTTATGTCAAGGTGCAACTACATACCAATTTGTATGAAATTCTGTGCAGTAGTTCCAGAGATACAGTTGCCACAAAATTTTGTCACACACACACAGACAGACAGACAGACAGACATTTTCTAAAAATGGTAAAATCGTGTTCTACATCTCTCAAAACGTGTAAATCCATCAAAAACCCGAAATCGAAAATTTTTACGAATCCAATACTTTCTTCTATTGAAGATAGAAGAAAGTAAAAATAATTATCATTTCATTAAGAAAATTTTAAAATAAAACCTGCATTTAAATATAAAATGTGATATTTGCTCTCAATTTAAAACAAAGAGGGAATTGTTAAATTTGATCTCTTCTTGATGGTGATTTTTTTTTAACAAAGGCAAAATCTGTTGGTAGACTTTCTAAAAATTAAAAGTAACTGCGACAAAAGTAAACATTACATATTTTCAATATTAACACGATATTTAAGAATCACATAAAATTCAGTTATTTAATATTTGAATATCCCATATTAGACCATGGGCTATATACTATAAAAATTCTTTAAAAACAAATTCCGTTTCAACTTCTCGCAGGCAATCTGAAAATGTAACTAATATATTCTCTTTAAGATAGATAATAAAAATACCAAATGTTCTGGAAGTAAACTTTGCAGATAAACTTGGAAAATTTATTCCAATTTGAAGGAATTAAGTTTACATTTACGATAATTATTTACAGCTGTGTACGATATATTTCTGATAATATTGCGATTCGTTGAATAAATTTTAAAATATATTGCACAAAAGTGCTAAATTATATATATGAGGAAAAATGCTAAGAAAAAAAAAAAAAAAGTAAATTTAGTGGATCTGCAGATCAGGAACCTCATCGTTCTATTTTAATCACTCATTATCCAACAGACCATTTTTATTTATTCCATAATATATATACATTGTATAAATGAATCGCTATATAAACAGATAGTATCTGAGGGGGCTGGCTTATAAACATGTGTACCAAATTGCAAGTCAATAGCCTGATTTTTTTCGGCCGCTATCCCGGTACATACAAATTCTTCCCTTACGTCGTAATTATAAGAAAAACTTTGGCGTGTCCCTGTACACGAACTACAAATGGAATACACACCCAAAACTATACAGCTAATTCTGTGAGGATCATGAACATCTGTATTAAACTGCAAAGTCAATAGTATGATTTTTGCGGCCTCTTTCGCGAGACAGACAAACAAACAGACACACAGACGGAACCCAAAATCTTTTTGAGTTTCCACTGGGAGGCCTCCACTGACGTTTCGGCAATAAAATAAATATAACTTAGATACATTTCATAGTCAAATTTTGCTTCTCAAAATACATTTGGTTCATAAATAACACCTATTTTTTTTTTTTTTTTTAGTCTTTGTGAATTTAGTCTCTCTTTTTCTCCCTTTTTGGGCTTTTCAAACTTTCAAACTTTATTTGAAAACTCGAACATTAGCTTTTTTCACGCGTTTCTTGTCATTCGGATACGGAACGTTACCTGGATTTTTATTAGAATAAATAAAATAATTACTTATATTTCAACAACAGCAATAAATTGAAAAATTTATTTTAATTTATTTTAATGTACCGTACCCCTTAAAATAGTATAAATTAAGTTCGTAAATGTTAATAATCGTCTGTGTTAGACATTGTCTTGGCATGGGACAGATTGCAATTTCTGCTATTGTTACAGTAATATGGTTCAGTATAAGAAACACTAGCAGCCCTACGGGAACACATCATTGTTGAACAAGAAGAAGCAAATCGGTAAGCAAAAAAAGAATACAAGAGGCAAATCTGTAGATATTCTTTTTTCAGGAGTATTTAAAACTTTCCATTGATCAGCACACAATCTCACTTTAGCCTAGCTTATTTGAGAAAAACACGCCACTTTTGAATGTATTTCATCGCCGATATGCAAATGACAAGTAAAGCAGTGGAGTTAAGCACGTCCCACCCTCTACTTAAAAATGTAGGAAAAAAGAGTAATAACAGAATTCGATAAAAATGTTAATAATACGCAGGATAATGATATCGAGAGAAACTTTAGTCCACCTTATTTGAAAAAAATACTTTATTTTTGAATGTATCTCATTTCCGATATGCAAACAATATGTCATTTTTTCTCACATTATATTAAATTTAAAGAGTACTTAAAAATATATGAAAAGAAAGCAGTAATAGAATTGGATCAAAATATCAACAATACTCAAGATAAAGTAAGCATAAACAAAACATATCAAATGCAAGCGGGGCGCTAGCGCGCGTGCTAACAACAGCCGTCATTGGATCGAAATACCGACGGAAAGAAAAATTATCGGTTTTGATTGGAGTATAAGCAAAGGAATGAGTAAAGAATCTGACTTTCTCTAAGTGTAGGTAGAATAGAGGAACCGCAGAACCGTCAAAATTGTTGAATTATTTTAATCAATTTTAAAATAATGTGCGCATCTTCAGACCAGAACATTGCAAATTTGTCGATGATTGAATATTCTTTTAATTTTAACTTTAATTTTAAATTGCCCCTCGATGACTGAAACGGACTTCAACGATATCTATGTATGGCGCATGGTTGGTCTATATGAGCAATTTCATCCATTCATGCGCATTTCAATTTAGTTTTTTAATCCATACACAATATTTATATTAAAAAATAAGCGTAATCTATATATATAAAAGAGTAAACTCACTGATTCATTCACTGATTCACTCACTCATTCACTGACTTAACACGGCTGTGGCGATCCTATGGGAGAAAGAGTCACAATTTTTGGTGAACAGGTTGATTTTAGGACCCTGACGTTCATTAAGACGGGATTTTACGAAATATCACCCCTCCCCCGTTCAACACCCGGGGGGGGGGGCAAAGGCAAAAACCACCTTTATAAGCATAACTCAGTTCCAAATTACTTCACGGTGAAGAAATTGCAGATGGGGAGACTAGACTTGAATACAAAAAAATCATTTTCTCCAATTTGGAATTTTTGATTTTTAACGGGGGGTAGGGGGTAAAAATGAGATTTTCGGAGGCGCATAAGACAAAAACACATTTATAAGTATAATTCGTCTCCAAAGTACTTAACAGTGAAGAAATTACAGATGGGGAGACTAGATTTGAATACGAAAAAATTATTTTATGCGATTTTGAAATTTTGGATTTTTAAGGGGGGAAGGGGGTGAAAATGATTTTCGGACGTGCAGAAGGCAAAAACACCTTTATAAGCATAACTCGGTTCCAAATTACTTCACGGTGAAGTAATTGCAGATGGGAAGACTAGACTTGAATACAAAAAAATCATTTTCTGCGATTTTGGAATTTTGGATTTTAAAGGGGGGAATGGGGGGGGGGAATGATTTTCGGAGGTGCAGGAGGCAAAAACATCTTTATAAGCATAACTCGGCTCCAAATTCCTTCACGATGAAAAAATTGCAGACGGGGAGACTAGACTTAGGTACAAAAAAATTATTTTCTGCGATTTTAGAATTTAGAATTTTTAAAGGGGGAAAGGGAGTAAAAAGGATTTTCGGGTGGAAATTTAGCAATGTATGGAATTTCGAGTAAAATTCTAGCAGTAATAGCTCTAAGATATTTAAAAAAAAAAAAAAAAAAAAAAAAAAAAAACGCCAAACGTCTTCTTGAAAGTATTTGCAAAAACTCATTTTTAATTTTTTCCGATTTTCGATTTTGGGGGGAATTACGAGGGAACAAATTCACCCCCCCCCTTTTAGCGCTAAATTCGTCCGTGGAAATCTATCGGAGCTGAGGTCACAAATTTTAGTGTGTGGCTTATTTACATGTGTCCAACACCCATTGTAACGGGATTTTGTGAAAGCCCCCCCCCTTTAACTCTTTGGGGGTGGGGTAGGGAATAAAAGAGTAAAATCACTGACTCAACACAACCGTGGCGTTTCTATGGGAGATAGACTCGCAAATTTTGGTGAGCACGTTGGTTTTAGGACCCTGACTCCCATTAAGGCGGGATTTTGCGAAATATTCCCCGCTTCCCCTGGGGGGGGCAGAAGGTAAAACCCCCCTTATAAACATAATTCGGCTCCAAATAGCTTCACGGTGAAGAAATTGCAGAGAGAGAGACTAGACTTGAGTGCAAAAAAAAAAAAAAAAAAAAAAAAACATTTTCTGCGATTTGAGTTTTGAATTTTTAATGGGGGGGAGGGGTAAGAACTATTTTCGGAGGCAAATTTAGCAAACTACGGGTTTTCGAGTAAAACTGTACCAATAACAGCACAAAGATATAGAAAATCGCCAAGAGTCTTCTTGAAGATATTTCCAAAACCTCATGGTTTTTTTTTTTTTTTGCGATTTTCGATTTTGGGGAGGAGTTACGAGGGAGCAAATTCGAGCCCCCCCCCCCCCCTTTTAGCGCTAAATTCTTCCGGGGAAATCTATAGGAGCTGAGTTTACAAATTTTAGTGAGTGGCTTACTTACGTGTGTCCAACACCCATTGTAATGGGGTTTTGCGAAAGCCCCCCTCCTTTTCCCCTTGGAGGGGGGGGCAATATAAACCCGTTTCCAAGTATAACTTTGCTTCAAATTATCTCAGCAAGAGAAATTTGTATATGTGGGTTGATTATGCTTTCCCAACACGCACAGTAAAAAAGGGATTTTACAAAATTTCACCCTCCCCGCACTTTAAGGGCGGGAGGGGAGACAAAAACACGCTTATAAGAGTAACTGTTCTGTAAATTATCTCAGGATAGCAATTTTTTGATATGTCAATTGGTTATGCGTACTCAAGACACATACTACAAAGAGATTTTGTAAAATTCCGTGGGGGGATGGGCAAAAAGCATGTTTCCAAGCATAACTTTGCTTCAAATAATCTCAGTAAGATTAATTTTTACATGTGAGTTGCTTATGCATTCCCAACACGCATTATAAAGGGATCTTACAAAAATTCAAAAAACGCTTTTAAGAGTAACTCTGCTCCAAATTATCTCAGAATAGCAATTTTTTGATATGTCGATTGGTTATGCGTACTCAAGACAGACTCTACTAAGGGATTTTGAAAAATTCCACCTTATCCCCCTTGGGGTGGGGGTGGGGCAAAATCATGTTTTCATGCGTATCTCTGCTCAGAACTATCTTAGACGATTTTTTATGTGCGGGCTGGTTATGCATTCCCAACATGCACTATAAGGGGATTTTGTGAAAATTTCCTTTTTCCCCCGGGCCGCGGTAGCCCAGTCGGTAGAGCGCCGGCCTCGTAATCGGAAGATTGCGGGTTCGGTACTCGAGCCGGCCAAAGACCGTCGTGTACACTAATGGTGGCTGGTGCACGTAAAATCTGTCGTGGCAGCAAAGTCCTCCATGTTCCCATAAAAAAAAATTATACCTCTGGGGGTCACCGAAGCGGGAGAGCCATCCCTTCCGTGGAGAATCAAAATTGTGATGGCATGTCTCCGGACCACCTCTAGGGGTGTGTCCCAGACCGTCGCCAATTGCCCATCTGCGCAGCATTAGTGCGACGTAAAACCCAACCTCCTAAAAATTTCCTTTTTCCCCCTTTAAGGGCGGGGTGCGGGGGGGGGGGGGGGGGCAAAAACACGTTTTAAAGAGTAACTCTGCTCCAAATTATCTCAGGAAAGCGATTTTTTGACAGGTTGATTGGTTATGCGTACTGAACACAAACAAACTACAAAGAGATTATTTGGAATTCCGTGCTATCACCCCTTTGAGTGTTGGGGGGATTAAAAACGTGTTTCCATGCGTAACTCTGTTTCAAACTATCTCAGAATGGCAAAGTTTGATGCGTGGACTGCTTATGCGTATTCAACAAACACTACAAAGAGATTTTGTGAAACTCCACCCTACCTCCCCTTAGGGGGCGGGGGGAAAACATGTATTCATGTGTAACTCTGCAGTAAATTATCTTATGAAGGAGATTTTCGATGTGTGGGTCAGTTATATGTATTTAACTCATAATATAAAGATATTTTGCAAAATCTCCCCCTCATTTCCTTTAAGAGCGGGCCGGGGGGGGGGCTAAAAAACACGTTTTAAAACATAACTTTGCTTCAAATTATTTTAGAATCCCGATTTTTTAATATGTGGGTTAGGCATGTGTATGCAACATGCACTATAAAGGGATTTTGTGAAGTGTGGCTAGTGGAAAACCGGTATCGAAGGTATCGGGAACTTTAACTTAGATTTTGACTGATTTCGATGATTTTATTATTATTATTATTATTAATATGGTATTTTGAGTTTTCATTTCAGTATAATGACCAGCGAAGCGGGCAAAGCCTGCTAGTATTCATATAAATGAATCAGTAATGCGATTTACTGTAATTAATGTTTAATAATAAAAGTGTCATTTCAAAGTAACAACGTGTGTGTGCATCTATACGTACAGATGCTGTTATTGAACTGTGTTTTGTTCATCGCAGAGCATCGAAATTGAGCACAAAAGTTCGTTTCGATCCCCTCCTTTTGTTACAATTATTATTATTATTATTATTATTTTAATATGTAAACAATATTATATTAATCAGTTAATCAATAAATAGAATCCCCATAATTATTCTATTGGTCTGCGAAAAAGTACCTTCAGTTTGCATAAATAGATAATTTGTTTTGTTATTCTTCTGTCAATGTTATAATTGTTTGCACGAGAAATTACAAAAAGGTTAAATGTATCAGATACAATAACTGAAAATTGCATAAGATGTCATAGACTCATCAAAAGCCTCGATGTTTTGGCTTCCGCAAGAATTGAAAGAAATTCACTTAACGCAATGAATCGAATTTTGTGATACGTGTTTCAAACGCAATGCAGCCGATCTTTTTTTGAAATGAATTATCACTAGTGATGAAAAATGTATCGTATACAAAAATATTAATTGAAATAGATCGTAGTCCAAGCGTGATGAAGCAGCACAAACGATACTGAAATCTGAATTGCATCAGAAAAAGATTGTGCGACCAATTTGGTGGAATTACAAAGATGTCGTGTATTCTGAGCTGCTTCCAAAAGTAAGTAAACGATCAATTCAGATGTTTACTGCCGACAACCTAAGAAAATCCAGGAAGCAACCAAATAGCTAGAATTGGTAAATCACAAAGGAATCGTGTTTCACCATGAAAACACAACTTTAGCAAGAAGAAAAAAATTATTGGAGCTTAGCTGTGAAATGATGGGGCATTCCTCTATAGCCCCAAACTAGCGCCATCGAATTATCATATATTTCGAAGTTTGCAAAACTTCTTAAATGATAAAAATTTGGTAATAACTATAAGCTACTTGATTAAGTGTTTGCTGATAAGGACTAGAAATTTTATGCGTGCTCTTTCATGAAATTACTAGAAAGATGGCAAAAGGTCATCTAACAGAATAGAAACATTTGACTGATTACAGATCATTTTTTGGGTAGAAAAATTAAGTTTTATTTTACACAAAAAAAAAAAAAAAAATTACGTTCTTGCGTTAACCTATTATAGTAGTAGAAGAAATTATCACAATTATATAAATATCCCACTGTAAGAAATTATCAACACCCCATGAAACAAAATTATCAACACCCCAATTTTTGAATTTTCTATTACTGTTTTTTAAAGTGATTTTTCTTTTTTTTTGCGTAGACATTTTAAAAATAGTCACCTGATTAAAATCTTCATACACCTTTAGTAATTTTTTTTCCTCCTTCCAGCTAACTCTAAATTTTTGAGAGTAATTTTCGCTTTTACGGAAATTTTTAAACGTATTTCACTTTTCTCCCATTTCATGCACTATCAATCGATTTCATTATGAAATAATTCCCTAACAAACACACAATTTCCAATGCATATCTATATATTAATTTGAAACATGTTTTTGTCTGTCTCCACTATATTGAGAGAACTACTTGGTGTAAAAATTTGGTTGAGGTGTCTAAAAAAAGGTCTTGGTCTGTAGATGTGCTATGAAAAGAGAAAAATAAAAAAACAGTCGAACGGTTTCCCCCCCCCCCGGGGAAAACGTGTTAAAAACACGTTTACGAGCTTAACTAAGCTCCAAATTATTTCACGGTGAAGAAATTGTACATATGGGGACTAGAGTCGAATACTAAAAAATCACTTTCTGCGAATTTAGAATTTTCGATTTTAAAGGGGGAGGGGGAAAGTAGATTTCGAGGGGGGGGGGGAGGGGAGAAATTAGTTTGAGAGGAAAATCCGTTCTAGACCCACACATGTAGCACCTCATTTTAAAGGTCTTGAAAATTCATGTCGATTGGGGATGTTCGTATACAATATATTGCGACCCCTGGTGGTGAAAAATAGAACTAGGTGATTTTGCTGTACACCCTATCATGTTACATCTTATTTTAAAGATCTTTGTATTTCCTGACCGTTAGTGATGTTCGTACGAAACACACTGCGCCCCTGGTGGTGGAAAGTGCAATTAAAGGATTTTGCAGTTGACACCACCATGTGACACCTTATTTAAAAGGTCTTGGAAATCCAAGGCGATTGGTGATAGAGGTCTTGAAATTTCATGTTGATTGGGGATGTTTTTATACAATATAGTGCGCCCCTGGTGGTGAAAAATGGAACTAGGTGATTTTGTAGTAGACCCTATCAATTTATATCTTATTTTAAAGGTCTTGGTATTTCCTGACCATTGGTGATGTTCGTACGGAACACACTGTGCCCCCCTGGCGGGAGAAAGTGCAACTAAAGGATTTTGCAGTTGACACCACCATGTGACACTTTATTTGAAAGGTCTTCGAAATTCAAGGTGATTGGTGATGTTCGTATGCAACATACTGCGCCCCCTGGTGGAGGAAAGTGAATTTTGCAGCGCGTGCGTAGCATGCCTGCTATACGGTGCCGCAGCCACAGGTGGCGGAAACACGATTCAGAGGTTCGTTCAGTTCAAGATTAATTTTTAAGAATTTTTTCATGTTATTAGCGACCCGCATATACTCTGCCACAGACACCGGGGTCACAAGCCCGAGTTTCGTTCGGTTTGAGGAAATTTGTTTGTTAAATATGATTATTTATTTCGCGATGCTTTGATTTAAAAATAAAAATTCAAACAAAATAGAGTTAGAGATATTAAATCATAGAAATTTAAAGTTCATTTAAGGTTATTATCATGGGCCCGGGCAACGCCGGTCGGGTTCGTTTGGTTCCAGGTTAATTTTTGGGAATTTTTTCATGTTATTAGCGGTTCGTGTATGCGCTGCCGCAGGCACCGGGGTCACAAGGCAGAGTTTCATTCGGTTCAAGGTAATTTTTTTGTTACAGCTGATTTTTTTTTTTTTTTTTTTTTTTTTGCGATGCTATGTTTTTATTTAAAAATAGAAATTCAAACATAATCGAGTTAAAGCTATAAAATCATACAAATTTAAAGTTCATTTAAGGTTATTATCATGGGCCCGGGCAACGCCGGTCGGGTTCGTGTGGTTCCAGATTAATTTTTGGGAATATTTTTATGTTATTAGCGGCCGGCGTATGCACAGCCGCAGGCACCGGGGTCACAAGGCAGAGTTTCGTTCGGTTCAAGGTAATTTTTTTGTTACATCTGATTATTTTTTTCGCGATGCTTTTATTTAAAAATAGAAATTCAAACAAAATCGAGTTTAGGATTTAAAATCATACAAATTTAAGGTTCATTTAAGGTTATTATCATAGGCCCGGACAACGGCGGGCGGGTCAGCTAACATGTAGTCATAGTACTAAACGAAATAGAAAATAAAAGATAGCAACTCTTTATTTGGAGTCAGTTTGACGTCACCATTGACAGTAATTTGTAGAAAGTGGTGTCGTATATAGTATTTCTATTTATAAGCATTTTTCCGAATTTCTTTTTTTTAAGGGAAATGTCGTAAGTTATATTAGATGTTTTAACTTGAAATACATTTAAATAATGATGCGGCGATTTTTGAAACATTACGGTCAATAAAGTGATCGTCGAATTCGACGGGTTCCAGCTAGTACAATATGATTGTGTTTCTCAGACGAGGAAAAATTTTTCGAATAACTAACTATTTGCATTTTTATCTGCAATTTCTTTCGCATACTTCTAAGATGTAAAAATTTGTTACGAAATTTTTATTAATAGAGGTAAATTGTATTATTTTTTATATGATTAATTTGATCATTTTATAGTGTAGTATAAGCCATTAGAAATCTAACGATTATGGTTAGGTTTGTCTGAATATTATGGGTAATCAGAATTTGAATTTCTAAAAATTTTAGATTTAAGTCGTACTTATAATATGAATAATTAAATTTATATTTAAAATCGAATGTATTTTTTCATATTTATTTTTTCCATGTATAATATTTTTTTTAATTCTTCAAAATATGCAAATACATTAATTTCTTGTTTAAAATTAGGCCTTTCAAAGATTAGAAAAAGAAGTTCAATGTTTTGTTTCAAATGTGAAAAGGATTTCTTGTAAAACTTATTAAAAAAAACAAAAAAAAAAAAAAAAAAAAAAAAAAACTGAGGAATATTTTGCACAAAAATTGAGTGAAGCTTAGAAAATAAAGTAATTCTTGAATATTTTACCTTTATGCAATTTTCCAACTGTAGCACAATAGCATCACGTGCGCATATTTCGCATGCCTCTTCTGACTTTCACCTACACTTCTTCATTGATCGCGTGTCCTATATTATCTTAGGTTTCCTTTCATCAGTAAACCTCAAGGTCGGTACTACATTAAACAAATCTTTATATCCATCACATTTTATTATTTATTTGTTTATTTTTCTTCTTCAGTAACGATTTTCACATCATTCTGGATCAGAAAAATCGATGAACTTTGTTAAACGATACATTCATTTTTGTTACGATACAAAAAGCAACAAAGCTACAGGTTGTTGATGTTTTTATCGCTTAGAATGTGTTAGTTTTGAACTTGAAATTTTATCTACACGAATCAGGATTTTTCAAAATATTTTTATCTAGGAAAAAAAAAAGTATATATATATATATATATAGAATTTGATTATGACCATAAAATATATTTCGTTAAAATCCTTTTGTTGTTTTTAACAAAACTTTCCTTAAATGTTTAGAAAAAAAACTTTCGTTGCGACGAAAAAAATATAGTTGATCCATTTATCAAAATTTCAGTAAATTTTTTCTGCATTTCCAAGAATAAACTTTTGTATAATTGCTAAAATTTTGTATAATTCTGTTAAACAAAACAATTTTTTTGCAAAAGAAACATTTGTTTACTTATTTAATTTTCGAAATTTCAACTGGAAAACATCCAAAAAAATTCATTCATTCGTTTATTTATTTATTTTATTTATTTGTTTGTTTATTTATTTTTTTATGTCTGTGTGTGGTTGTGTGCATGTCAACCAAATTTTTGTTCAATCAAAAAAATTTTCCTCTCAATGTTTCCTTCTTTGCGAATTAGGAACTATCTTTTCCGCAATATTTATATCAACTTTCTAAAATTATTATGTTGTGATAACACCATAGACTTATTATTACAATAGGCGGAGCATTTCTTTATTACAGGAATATAAGAAAGTATGGTAAAGAGAGTAAAGATGAGTTAGCTGACTGTATAAAAAAGGTTATTATCGTTTTTGCAATTATCGTGTGATTGCGAATATTTATTTTGAACGTTTTATTATTATTATTATTATTATTATTATTATTATAAGATAAAGCAAGCAAAACTTGCGTAAAACATTACAGTTTTTCAGCTCTTTTCATTATTATTATTATTCAATACAATCATCAAGGAATAAATATAATTTCCATGCATTACTCTTATTATAAAAACAATATTGCTTATTTTTCTCTCTTTTTTTCAGATAGTAAATGCAGTTGTCATTAAGAACTAAATATAGCAGTTAAAGACATTTTATAAAAATAATTACTTAAAAAGTACGGGAAAAAAAAAAAAAAAAAAAAAAAAAAACCTTACCAGCTCTTCATTTGATAGAATGTTCTTTACAACCTTTCACAGAACATATAGGTATCATTGCTTGACATAAAATATGCTTTAGATTCAAAACAATCTAACTTGTAAAAGAAAATATTAATTGTAAAAAGAACTTTCAAAAATATCGAAAGACTAGCAGGCTTTGCCCGCTTCGCTGAGCACTATACTTAAATGAGTAGTCAAAATTCCATTACATTATTAATAATCTAAGGTAAAGCTTCCTCTGTATTCCGTAGAGGTTTTTCCCGCTCGCAACATGAGGATTCCACGTCCACACTGCCTTCGGCAGCAACTTACCTGCTTCTTACTTCTCCTTCTCCAGCGGCTAATTTAGAAGTTTTATGAAATCTCACCAAAGTACATAATTCGTACACCTAATCAACATCCACACAACAAAACGCATCATTCTAAGATAATGTAAAGCGAATTCAAACAGAAGAACGTGTTTTTACGCGTGTTTATTGCCCCCCTCCCGACCCCAAGGGGGTAAGTGGGTGAATTTCGTAAAATCTCGTTACAAAAAGTGTCAGATACATATAAACAATTTGCGTACCAAATTTCGTGACCGCAGATCCCATAGCTGTCCCAAGACAAATTTAGCGCTAAAGGGTGGGGGGGGGGGTGTCTTGAATTTGCAACCCCCCCCCCCTCAAAAAAAAAAAAAAAAAAAAAAAAAAAAAAAATCGAAAATAACAAAAAAAACGAAAATGTGTTTTTGAAAATATTCTAAAGAAGGCACGTGGCTATTTTCAATACCTTTGTAACATCTTTAGTAGAGCTCTACTAAAAAATCCGGAATTTCTTAAATTTCCCCCTCAAAAAACGATTCCCCCCCCCCTCCTTTAAGTATCAAGAAATCTAAAATCGTACATAATGTTTTATTTATACTCAAGTCTAGTCTCATCATGTGCAATTTCTTCACCGTGATGTAATTTGGGGCCGAGTTATGCTAACAAACGTTTTTTTGCTTCCTGTCCTGCTGGGGGTAGGGGGTATTTCAAAAAATCCCGTTTTTTTAGGTGCCGGTTGCATATAAAAAATCCAAGCACCAAACTTCCATACTTCGTGACTGCAGCTCTCATAAATTTTCCAGGACAAATTTAGCGCTAAAAAGGGTGTCTCGAATATGCCCTTTGTAACACATCCCCCCCTCCCCTCCCAAAGAAAAAAATGAATGGCAGATCACAAAAAATCAAAAATGTGTTTTAGGAAATATCCTAAGAAAGTCGCATAGCCTTTTTTCAACATCTTTATTCCATTTTTGGTAGAGTTCGACTCAAATCAGGAATTTTCAAAATTTCCCGCCAAAAATCGATTTTCTCCCTTCCTTCTTTTAAAAATCGAAAATTCCTAAATCGCAGATAATGTTTTATTTTTACTCGTGTCTAGTCTCTCCATGTGAAATTTCTTTATTGTGAAGTAATTAGGAGCCGCGTTATGCTTACAAATGTGTTTTTGACTTTTTCGCCCGCAGGGAACGAAGGGGGAATTTCGGAAAAGTTGATAAATATAATTTTAAGTTGGGTAAAGATGTAAGTTTCTGCCAAGCGCTTTTGAATTCAGTCCAGCCGTTCTCAAGTGATACCCGGACAAACGTGTTTTTGTCTTTGCCCCCCATGGGGGGAACGGGGGGACTTTCTGAAAAGTTGATCGGTATAATTTTAAGTTGAATAAAGATCTAAGTTTCTGCCAAGCGCTGTTGAATTCAGTCCAACTGTTCTCAAGTGATGCCGGACAAACGTGTTTCTGTCTTTTGCCCCCCCCCCCCCCAGGGAGGAACGGGGTGGAATTTCTGAAAAGTTGATAGATGTAATTTTAAGTTGGATAAAGATCTAAGTTTCTCCCAAGCTCTGTTGAATTCAGTCCAGCCGTTCTCAAGTGATGCCCGAACAAACGTGTTTTTGTCTTTTGCCCCCCAGGGGGGAACGGGGGGATTTCTGAAAAGTTGATAGATATAATTTTAAGTTGGATAAAGGTCTAAGTTTCTGCCAAACGCTGTTGAATTCAGTCCAGCCGTTCTCAAGTGATGCCCGGACAAACGTGTTTTGTCTTTTGCCCCCCAGGGGGGAACAGGGGGAATTTCTGAAAAGTTGATAGATATAATTTTAATTTAGGTAAAATTCTAGTTTCTGCCAAGCGCCGTTGAATTCCGTCTAGCCGTTCTTAAGTGATGCCCGGACAAAAAAAGCGATAGGCCTATGGTTTAACCATTCGTCTTAAAGGTGCTGACAAGCTTTTTTTTTAATATACCCATATTGAAAATTTGCACATCCCGGGAGGTATTTCCCCCTAAAGGGAGTAAGCGATGTCCCTACATATACAAAAACAATCTTCCTGGTTATTATTACTATCATATATATATATATATATATATATAATTTCGCATTAAAAAGTTAAAAATAGTTTTCATTGTGTACATTTACGCGATATTTTATCCTAAACTGCCATATTAAAGATTTTGGAGGGGAAAAAAAAAAAAAAAGATGATAGTACCATTTTTGAGCGATTCATTTCCCAATGTACTAAGTACCAGTTTAGATCGAAATCCAACTAAAAACCAAGTCTAATTAAATTTCGTTTATTGGTTCGTGAGATATAGCGCGCACCAAATTTATGATGCACACACAGACAGACACACAGATAAGCAGACACCTAAACAGACATTTTCTGTAAATGTTCAAATCGTGTTCAAAACGTGTAAATACATGGAAAGCCAGAGGTCTAAAATTTTCATACATCCAAAATTTTCTTCTTATGTATATAAAACCATTTTTTATTAAAACCGTAAAAACATTTGAAAAGTCATACATATATAGTTGTGTCACAGGATTAAATTCTTTTTATTTGGAATGGACGCAACATTTATTTTTTATCTCTTGCTTAAATAAAATTACTTTTTTTGATCGGCCTATTTATTCAATGTTTTATAGCCCTTTAAACTTTTTTTTTACTGATTTTAAATAAAAAACACTGAATTAGACTACATAGACGAGTATACACATATATATATAAATGCATGCATTTATGAGTAAAAGTATGTATTACAGCTAACAAGTTTTCATTTTTATGCGAAATGCTTATTGTCATTTTTTTTTTTTTTTTTTTTTAAGAGAAATCTTCAGTAATATTTTCCTACTATTAAGTAAGTTGAACATTACTATATTCAAAAATATTTGTACTAAATTCTCTTTTAAAACTGGAAAATTTAACAGCTTTGCCATGCACACATATAAATATGCATTATTAGGTGTTCATGCAAAAACGAAAAACTTAAAATTCGGTATTATAGATGCTTAAATTTCTTTACTTTAGCCACATGTAATGTTTATTTGGATTAAAACAGAGGTGTTTTTTTATTTTTTGCCTGCCTGCTTGAGCATACCGTGAAAACTAAAATTTTAACTAAAACAAGTTGACCTTTTGCAAAGTTAGAAATATAATTTAAAAGCATTTGACATCAGTTCTACAGAGATAATGTGCATACACTCTTCTTTCGTAAAAATATTTTTTTTTTTTTTTTTTTGCTTTACATAAATAAATATTCTATAAAAGTTATTAGAGTTGTTACTAGTGAAAAAAAAAAATATATTTTTTAATTCCATACAGTTAAGTATTGAAGCAATATTGAATTTATTTATAAATTTATCTGTGAAAAGAAGGAATTTAATCACTATTCTAGCCACGAGGAAATTGGGATAGATCTTTTGAAAAAGTTTTTCTATCATTTTAATCTCAATTTAAATTTCAAATTCAACACACATTATCGTCAAATGAATAACAATTGTAGCGGATAACTGTATTATTATTATTATTATTATTATTATTATTATTATTATTACTATTACTGTCGGAGTCAGTTGGGTTTGTTCAAAAATTTGCCACGTTTGAAGCCATTTGAATTACCTTTGCTCCTTTATTAACTTAAAAATATATGTTTGAAGTGTTTTATTTTAATCTGACATTATATAATTCACTGAGAAAAATATATACCGCCTCCATCTAGAATGAATAATTAAACTTTTTGTGAATCCCAAAACTAGAAATTTTGATTTAGGAGCTATGCGTATAACGTATAAACAAATAACCTAGATAAACGAAGTGATCGAGAATTTCTACACTGTTAAAAATTTAGTGTTAGTTTGAACCAAAAGTTGGTACTGAAGTAGCTGCAACCACCCGATGGTTTAACCTTTTGCCATGATTTGGTAATTTTACGTTGAGATAAATACTGGTATTATGTTAAAAAAAATCAATATTCGATCGAGCGGGGGATCGAACTGAAGACCTTCTTCTCTCAAGTCTAAAATTCTGCTGCTGTGCTACGCTTGGTTTCGTTGATTTTGATAAAAGGAGCTAAATTTTCTAGGGTCTTATCTTACCCATGGTTGAGTTGTTGGACAAAATTTGCACTTTATCCTATGTTTTTGACCCCGCTCTTTAATTTAAGCTTGGTTTGGTTTCAAGGAATTTTACTAATTAGTACTTTCTGGACTGTATACAGATTTTTCCTTCTTTTTAAAAGAATATACTTCAAGAAACTTTCTTATAATAATATCTGGTTAGGGATCAAATGAATAAAGAATTCCTTTTTTCTTGTAATAACAATGTTGGTTTTGAATGACATCATGAGCGATTTCAGTTCACAAATTTCATTTTCACTCCGGTGATTTTCAGCGCGCTAGTGGCGCTATCTCCTAAATATAAAGGAAATTACAATTGCATGTATGCCGAAACTTTTCTCCAAGGTTTGGTGCAACTGAAATTCAATCGCAATAAGTAAAAAACTGATAAGTGGGGTTGAAATACATTATGGTATTACTTATAACTTTACTCCATATGGTGGTTCAACCCTAACCGTTACACTGTTAAAAATTTTGTCCTTTGTTGAAGCATTATAGCTGAAACCATGCGATAGTGAAACATTATACCATTATTTGGTGCTTCGTTAAACCAAGGCTTGGTATTGCAATAACTACATCCATAAAGTGGAGAAATCTTTTACTATAATTTGGTGCTTTTTTTCGTCAATAAGCACTAAATCATGGAAGAAGCTTTCACCATCGCATGGTTGCAGCTACAGTTGTACCAAGTTTTGGTTCAACCTAGCAATTTGAAGCTACTGTAGTACCAACACTTGGTTCAACATTGAACTGAAATTTTTAACAGTGTACCTTAGTCTTGGCGTAACTTTTTTCTTTCTTTTTAACCTCATTGTAAATTTTGAATCCGTTACATATTATATATAGTCAAACGAATACTTATTATAGTGGATAACTTTATCACTATTATTACCGATATTATCAACAATAGTGAGTTGAATCAAAAATTTTCCCTGCTCAAAGTCACCTCAGTTGCTTTTGCTTCTTTATTAACTCAAAAATAAAGGCTTAAAAGTTTAAAGTGCTCTTTATTTTAAATTGACATAGTATTATCTTCAGCTAAAAAATAGTACATTTTGTTTATCAATTCCGTAAAGTTTAAAGTATAATTATAAGCTCAAGACTAATGCGCTCTTCCATTAAAATAATCCAATGAAATATTAAAATATTATTAATTATTAATCCAATGAATCCATTAAAATGATCCATCCATCAAATGGTTATTAAAATCTTAATTTATCCATAATATAGGTAAACCATTAAAAAATTAAGCAATAATAAAGACATGTTTTTATGATACTTTTAACGTATAAGGGAAATTCATGAAAATGATTAGTAATACTAAATCATTATACCACACAAATGAACATTACTTTATAAAACATTAATACTTAGCTGAAGTAAATACTGTTTTAAAAACTTAGCTTTAAACATAATTTTTAAAAAAAATCACGCTTGCTTACATAATTTGATTACATAAATTTTTAACACATAATAAAATTTAGTTGGGGGAAAAAAAAGTAAATAAAACTTTTTTTTTTTACTTTACGAAGAGAAAATATATATTAAAGCAATTTTTGGTACGAAACGACTTAAATATTGAACAGAAATCCAGAACACGTCCCGAGATAAGTAGAAAATCTTTATCATGAATCCTTTATCTGATTGAAATTTGGAAAGTTTCTCCACGAAATCATGCTCTTAGAATTTCTACAAGAAATAAAGATAATTTTTTGGCAAAAAATTTATTTTTGTGGGTTACATTAAAATATATAACAGCATATATATACATATATTGTAAAAGTGTCATATACATACATGACCCTGCACCAAACAATCCATGAGAAATAATGTCCATTGTTTTATAGCATTCATTAATTAAACTTCTTAAATCATCTACATATATAAAATTGAACGAATTAAAAATTTTCATTAGTTACAACCAATTTTAATAAGGTAATTTACATTCAATTTCATACAGAAATACCGAATTATTTTTTATTTTAATTATTCAAAAATAATACTTTTTAACAATATGTACTGTTACGAATTTATAAATTATTTTTATTCTGCTGTTGATGACTCAGAGAGAACGGAGAAATACCATTTATTTTTCGATCAATGCCTTGAACATAGATGTTACGTTCTGCTTTTTCCCTGATTCTACCGCCGCTACATTCACATGACAATTTTTAACTTAGCTGATCATGGAAACATATAAGAGAATATTTCAATATAAATATAGTGGTGGAAAAGTCAGGAAAAAAATCAGAACCGTGGTAGATATGCTTGAAACAATATTTTCACGCAGATTTATGAAATTCAAAAACATTTACATCGCATCATCTAAAGAGCCTTAGTAACAGACTTGACTGAACACTGGTAACTTTTAGGCTGATTTTAGCAAGAAAGTATTTATTCCAGAAAATCCCTATCATGAAACTTCTTCTTAAGCTCACAACAGTTATTGTTGATTTTAGCGGCACAATTATTAAAACTTGTACTAAGGCCAATTCCAACTATTTAATAAGGGTATTTTGAGATTTTTAGCTTAAAAGAAGGTGTTTTAAAAAATATATGTTAATATTTCCCTAAGTATAATGTTATAGTGAAGCTTGTTCATTGGTAAAGTGGAGATGGATATTGAAAATGGTTTTATCTAGAATTAAATAGCTTCACTCTTTCTTCCTAGTTCCCTTCCATAAACTAGACGCCTAGGACTCTAGAGTAGTCAATCGGCCTTAAGCCATACAACCAAATAACAACCAACCCTTTCATAAACGATTTTATATTAAACGGATGTGCAGACGGATGTGTAACGGATTCTGCAGACATTATGCATTTTTGATTTCCTATTTACTTGACCAACTATCTTTATAAGTGTTCTTTTTAAACGAGAAGGTAGTCTCATATTCAAAATGGTTAAACATCATGAAAAATTCAGCCAAAAGCACTGACTTTACTTACACTGTTCTGCAAAAAGATTGTTTTTTCCGAGATCTGATATCATTCTTGCTGATTCGTACGTAAAATGACCTCCTAAATCCGAATATGACTCCCGTTTTGCCCAGTCACCCACCGTTTTCTAGAGACACCACCTCTCCCTCAATTTCTTTCCTTGTTCGATAATTTTTATGACCATGAATTTGATTTGAAGAATGAAAAATAATTAATTTAACACCTAAAAACAAAAATAACATAAAGTTTAAAAAATAACATTAATAACAGATTAAAAAAAATATAAGATATGTAATGCATAATTTCAGTGGTAAATCCCCCAAATTTTTTTCTTTGTCGCAAATGTCCATGTTTTATAATTTTCGAACTCTGTTGCCCCTCAGAAGATATTTAACGGTTAAAATAATCCTCCTCTCTCCTAAAAATCAAATTTATAGCCATAAAATCACCGAAAAATGATAAAAATAGGGGCCATTCCTAAAAAACGGTGGATGATAGGGCAAAATGGGCGTCCTATTCTGATTCAGGAGGTCATTTTACATAAGAATATGCTGAAATGGTGTCAGAGGCAATTTTCATGCCGAGCAGTGTTATCTACTTTTGGGGGAATGATATAAGAGGCGTGTCATATCAGCATGCAAGGCATGTAGTTAACTAATGTCTACTCAAAATGACTGCCACAATAACAGCCAAGGCTATTGCAGGAGCCACATTAAGCCTACGAAAATATTGGTTAGCACAGCGTTATTTTATTTATTTGACAGTATAGACAGAAAGTTATAAGAAACTACCCCAGAGCTGGCGTTTAAATATAATAGGTACGATACTTTAAATAAAAACCATAAAATGCAAGAACCTGCAGCAATTGTTTCAGGTCGAAAGAAAACACGACCCTTCGTCAGGTGAACAAAGTAGGCACGAGTGCTGCAATGAAAACAAAGCGGAAGCACAAGTTGCGTTAGGTGCGTTGCCCTTTTTGAAAATTCTGGCCCGTAAAAAAAAAAAAAAAAAAAAAAAAAAAATTGTTTAATATTTCTTTACTATAGGGAAAACTGACGAATAGCATGCTGGAATGCAATTTATCTAAAAAGTATATGATTATAGATAAATTGAATTGACTATTTTTATAGGGAAAAATGAAATGTTATCAATATATAAAAGCAGGATTTCTTAATATTTTAATTATAATATGAATTATTAATTAAATTATATTTTGTAAAAGTATAATTAGTAAAAAAATTAACGAATTAAGAATATGTAACAAACTTAAAATGATGCGAATATTTTACTTAAATATTTTAATCAATAACACATTAATGTAAAAACAGAAACTACACTTCTTTCGATTCATTAATGAAAAATGAATGCCAAATCGTATTCTGAACTAAAAGATTTTCTGTATAAAAACATGGATATTGAAATTAATAGTGTGTAAAACTTTAAATTAAAAAACTGTAAGTATTTCAAGCTTGTCTAAAATTTATTTTACTTTCTTTTCCTGTAAAAAATAAATAAATAAATGTAAAAAAAAAGACGTTGTTTTATTTATGCTGTCAGACGAGTAGGTGAACATAAAATAGCAGTAGTTTAAAGTCATGACAAAAATACAAATGCTATACAGAATAACACACTTCACATTTTCATCATGGAAGTACTCAAAATGCAGCATGTACTAGAAAATTCAATTTTCTTTCTTAGAAAAAAAAATAATTGGTGTGTCGTCCACATGACTTTCTCTTACCTTGAAATTTAATACTACAAGTACGGATTGGAGATTAAGAGTTAAGATAACGAGCACTGTTATGTAAACCTATGTTAAAACAATTCAACTTAGGCTTCGGAACAGCTTTATTTGAAAAATCATTCTATGTGGGGGAGGGAGGGGGGTACTCCTCCTCAACCCTCCGTTTCATTATTGTACCTACATTTATAGAGAATCCAAATCTGTTATTAAGTTAAAAAGTTCATTTAAAATTATTTAGACAACTTTCACACGCATTATTCTTTGAAACTTATCACTCTTGAACAAACTTTTCTAGTAACAAACGTATTCACTTCAAAATACATCATTTGGATCGCCTGAAATTATTTGTTTTTAATTCACTCTAACAGACACAGTCAAAGAGCAAACTTGACTTCGGTATTCAGGAAGGCTCAAAACGTGTAAATACACAAGAAACCAATCGATGAATATTTAGCTTAAAAGAAAAAAAAAATACATTATTTGCCATATGACTTTGAGGAATTAATTTCATTTCCTGAGCAGATTTCCTGGGCATGGTAAAAAATTATATGATATAGTATATTAGAGTAAAACCCTTCCACTAACAAATAAAAAAGAATATTATGGCTTAAATATTGGCATCCATGTACATCTTCTGTAAGTTGTGTATACATTACATGGTGCACATAAATATAATCCTATATTAATAACACATGGCACAACCTGAAATACACTTACATCAATTTTCACGTATTGTCGCATTGTAATCTATAGTTCTTTTGTGTAGCCCTGTAAGCGAACAGCGAATGATTTCTGTACCATATTCTACATGAAACATATTTTTACACACATAAAAAATATATATTCGTTTCATTTGGTTTAGTGCAGTCTATAGATGTTAAACTCTACTTACATGCAATTTCCCCTATAGACGCAATATATTTGAATTCACTTGGGTGTCCCTGTATACGAACCATTTGCTTGATCTCAACGAAAAGCTTCGTGTAGCATCCTTTTATGATATACATTTAGAATACCAAGTTAGAACTTTCTGCTTGAAATATGCTGATAACAGCCAGACACACACACATACACAGACCAACCGCTAAAAACATGACTTTTAGATTCAGGGGACTTCAAAATATGTAAATATATCAAAACTCAATTTCGAAAATTTGACCAAAAAAAAAATAAATAAATAAATAAATAACTCAACCTTATGGGTAAGAGAAAGTAATAAATGTAAAAATGTTGGATAATTTTAAGAATAGAATCAAGATTTATGAAATATAATATGGAATCACATCTCTAAAACTCAAAATATTATAAGCCCATACGATCCAAGCTAGCTATATCTCTGAATATCTTGAAGTTTAGTTGCCAAAAATTCAGTGTGTTAGAAAGTTTGTCGTGGTACGCTGACTTCTTCTTCTTCTTTCTCATCTTATCTCTTTTCTTTTTTTCTTTCTTTCTTTTTTTTTTCTCCTTCTCAGAGATTATAGGCCAATATTACTGACACTTATATAAAAATCCCAAGTTATATATATGTGATTACTCGTACTACATTAAATGAAATCTTATACTTTATTATTTTCTCATCCTTCAATAAAATAACCACCTTAGCAAGATTTTTAAGAACCATTTTGAGAAACTCCTAAGTTTAAATCCTAAGTTTAAATCCTAAGTTTAAATTTCTTACTGTAGTAATATTCAGTATCCCAATTATAATAAAATAATTACAAGATAAAAAGAATTTTTATATACCATGTTTTTAAGTTTTTTGTTGAATCATATAAACGTTACCAAAGGCAGCGGGGATCCGAAATAATTGACTAAAAGTATTCAAAAAATGCATTGTCACCGTGTTCTGAGCTATTCTAAAAGTTTCAAATGTCTAGCTAGTCGAGAAGTTAGTTAAATAAATTTTCTGTTGAATCATATAAGCGCTACCGAAGGCAGCGGGACCCGAAACAGTTTGCTAAAAGTATTAAAAATATATATATTGTCACCGTGTTCTGAGCTATTCTGAAAGTTTCGAATGTCTAGCTAGTCGGGAGTTAGTTAAAAACCGATTGCAAGATATGTACTGGACAAACAAACAAACACGAATCGAAGTTAATAAACACATGGTAATAAAACACAATTATTTGCAAAACAATTGAAATAAACATTTTCTCGGCCGACTTCAGAGAACTATAAGTATTTTAAGCTTGCTGAAAATGAAGTTTGTTTTAATTTTCTGTAAAAAAGAAAAAAATAAACAAAGAAGAAGAAGTTATTTGTTTCATTTCTATTTTCATACGAGTTCTCTTTTTAAATAATGTATAAATGATAACAGGAGTAACAAGTGTTAAATGTATTGAATTCATCTAAATTTTACATCGTTTAAGATAAAATATGTATAAACAACTTTAGTATACAGGCACTAATCTAATGGCATTTCATAGTTAAGTTATTTTTTGTAAACGTTTTGTATTTTGAGTGCATTATTAATGGCTTCTATGCGCTTACATCTCTTCTATGAAAAAGACTGCTAATTTTTCTGGGCTACGATAACCTCCCTCTGACGTTCTCATGAAATAATGACACAAATGTCTCCAAACACACGCACGTATACATAGACATTTACTGTAAAACATTTCGAATATCACAATGATAATACATAGAATGCATTTAAGTTAAATAAATATAGGTTTATGATACACTAGCAGGCTACGCCCGCTTCGCTGATCACTATTTTTAAATGAATCACTATATAATTAATGAATTCTCAAAACTGCATTAATTTTCATCCTGAGAAAAAAAAAAGGGAGAAAAATATTCTGATTGGGAAAAATGTCGCACCGGGTCTCTACTTCCTTCGGTAGCGCAGGCCATTGTGCATGGTGCGCGCATTTTTGTTCAACATTCTTAATGAATCACTACATATATTATCGTAAGGGAAAAATATAAATAATAATAAAAAAAAAAATCTTCTCTCATCAGTGGAATGATCGGTCCGTGCCCCCACTGCTTGCAGCAGCGCATGTTCCTTCACCCACCGTTCTCGCCTCTCCTAACTATTTTACACTTTCAAAATTATCCGCAATCGTTTTCTCGGCCTTTTAAACCTAATAATACTAATTTACAACGTTCTACCTGAATTTCTTTGTTTTTGCCCCTGCGCCCGCCCCCCTTCCCGCCCCTCGTAATAATTCTACACGAAAATATTTACCTCGAAAATATTCTCAATCGATTTATATCCTCAATTGATTTTTAGGTATCAAAAACCTCTATGTACCAATTTTGAATGATCTAACTCTATTTTTATTTTATTGCCCCTACACCTCCCCCCCTTCCCACCCGTCTTAATAACTTTACTCTTTCGAAAATATCCTCATTCGACTTGCAGGTCTCTAAAACCTCTCTATACCAATTCTGAACGGTCTAACTGTATTTCTATTTTTTATTTTTTTTGGCACATGCCCCCCCCTTCCCCCCTCCACACACGCACCCGCGCCACCTGAGAGGTATTTCTAAAATTCCAGAAACTAGTTTTTAGGTATTTGTATTAGCTATATTTTAGAGCAAAAATTTCACGTACATCTGTTTTTTTTTTTTTTTTTTTCTTTGTTTGAGATCATATAGGATTATGTGAAACCACGTTTTGCCTCCTTCCTGCCGCTTGGGGACCGAATTTCTAAAATTCCAGAAATTAGTTTTTAGATATTTGTGTTAGCTATATTTTAAAACAAAAAATTTTACGTATATCTGTTTTTTGTTTGAGATATGAAGGATTTTGTGGAATCAAGTTTTTGCCCTCTCTCCCCCCGGTGGGAGGCGAATTTTGTAAAATCACTTGTTAGTGGATGTCTACGTAACAGAAGGAACATTGTCACAAAATTTCATGTTTCTAGGTCCAGGGATTTGGGCTGGGCGATGATGAATCACTCACTCACGCACTCATGACAAACGATTTTATATACACTGTTCGACATTGAAAATGCAACACCAAGAAGGAATGATAATAACGGAATGAAATTAGTTGGACACATACATTATAGTAGGAAGAACAATTGATTAAAATTTCAGGAAATTTGGAGTAATATGTACTGAGAAAACAGTACATAAAGCAGCGACCTCTGTGAGCAATAACAGCACATATCTGCCTAGGCATTGAATCGAACAGCGATTGGATGACAAAAACGGGTAGAGCACTTCATGAAGCTTCAACACGATGCCACAATTCATCGATCGAAGTTACTGGTGAGTGGTGGGGGCCAGTCGCTTTTCAATTATTAAACAGTCATTTTCTTTGGTGCGATATCAGGAGAACGCGCTGGCCAGAGCAACAGTCGAACACATTCTGTGTCAAAGAAGTACAATACAAACAACTTGCGGTCGTGCATTATCTTGCTTAAATTTTGCGCTACGGAGGCCTCAAATACAGGGCAGAGGGGCGGGCCTTAACTCATCAGAAATTTAATGGCCGCTGTTCAGAGTGCCAGGAATACGAATATGAAGTAATCGAGACGTGTATCCCATGGGAACCCATAACATCATTGCAAATAATGGACAGTATGATGATGTCGAATGCCAGCTGGCAATGTGCATTATTCATAATGCCGTTAAATACGGATAAGGCAATCTTGATGCTGTAAACAGGATTGTGATTTGTCTGAAAACTGACTTCACGCCATCCCTGCGCTCAGGTTCATCGTTGATCACACATTAATGGCGCCCATATAAGTGATGCAGTTTTGAGGGTAATCAGAATTTTGGTAGCCGCATACTGAGTCACCACCTGGATTGATGGTATGTTGTAACATTGGATACACGTACCGGTCACTTCTTGTTTTCATTCCTGCCACTCTGAATACCAGCCATTACATTTCTGACGAGTTAAGGCCCATAGCTCTGCCCTGTGTTCAAGGCCTCCGAAGCGCAACATTTAAGCAGAACAATGCACGACCGCAAGTTGTCCATATTGTCTGGACCTTCATCGATGCCGAATGTGTGCGACTGTTGCTCTGGCCAGCGCGTTCTCCTGATCTCGCACCAATGAAAATGACTGTTTAATCGTTGAAAAGCGACTGGCCCCTCCACCACTCACCAGTAACTTCGATCGATGAATTGTGGCATCGTGTTAAAACTTCGTGTTCACTTCACCCGTACATGTCATCCAATCGCTGTTTGATTCAATGCCTAGGCAGATATGTGGTGTTATTGCTCACAGAGGTCGCTGCTTTATGTACTGTTTTCTCAGTACATATTACATCAAATTTCCTGAAATTTTAATCAATTGTTCTTCCTACTATAATGTATGTATTCAACAAATTTCATTCCGTTATTATCATTCTTTCTTGGTGTTGCATTTTCAATGTCGAGCAGTGTATATATAGATAACTTTGTAATTAACTTAAATATAAATCTTTATTTTAGAATTCAGTACTTTCATCATTTTTAGTAAGAACAATTACAATAATATAAGTAATATTGTTAATAATTATGGTGTACAATCGGAATAAAATCATTTTTTTTACGGACGTACTTACTGTCCATTCGGAAAGATCAATGGAGAGGCTTGCATAAATACTAAATTTAACACAGTTGTACTCATTTTGTCATTTTGATTTAACGTGCAGTTATTTATTAAACTAATTTGCGATGCCCCACTTAGATTGTGGAGCGGATTTTTGAGTTTGCGAGATTTTTAGCATTTAACTTTGATAGTTGCCTGGATCTGGTAGTTTAGGAAAAAGTAAGATTGGATTGTTGGATGATTGGGTTTTACGTCGCACTAGTGCTGCGTAATGAGCAATAGGAAAAAGTAAGACATGGGAATAATTTTGGACAAAATTAGGAAATAGATTGTTGCAAGATTGTTATTGATCAATAAGTTGGAAAGGTATTTTGTGAGTTTAAAGTGTGTGAATGATTGTATGGGTTTTACGTCGCACTATTGCTACTCTATGGGCAATTGAGATCCTCTAAGAAGACGATGGCTTTCCCGTTTCAGTGACTCCCAAAGATACAAATTGAATAGGAACAGGGAGCATATTTCAACAATAAAGGATGTGAGGTGATTATAGGTGCATCAGCCACCATCAGTGTACAGGACGATCTTCGGCTGACTTGAGTATTGAACCCGCAATCTTCCAATTACGAGTTCTGCACTCTACCGAGATGAGAGTTTGTATATATTGCCTCATGAGAAAATTTATAGAATTAATGGAATAGAGCGGGTTTTGGGGAAATTAAATTAAAATAGATGCAAAACTGATTCTCTAATATTAGTATTCATATGTTACGATGAATCTAATGTTAAAAATTAATCAGAAATAGCAAGGGCAAATAAGATGTGACAAAAGTCTCGCTAAAGCTGTTAACCTCAGTACCTCAATAAGGTAATATCTTGTTATAAAACACCACTATGAGGGATATAACTTATATTTGGCCAAACATATTTTTTATATTCTTTCGATACTGAAAGAGTACCCTTTGACTAATAATAACATGAGACTTGGCGTTGAAATATTAAAACCCGAATAAACTACTACGTCAGAAACGCCAAAGAAAAATATTGGAAATGCATGCAGCTGTTTCGGTAGCCTTAAGCGTACCGTCTTCAATTCAAAAAGGATTCTGAATCAGGAGAAGTGCACGTATATATAGGAGAGGGGCCGGATTTAGTTCAACCAGTAGGATTACGGGGAAGGTGGGGAGAGTGGCCAATAGGAAAGTAGAAAAATTAAGAAAATGTGGACTGAATATAAAATATCCAGCAGTCAGACAAATAGGGAATAGTGAAATCACAATTTACAAGGTATTTAAAATTTTTAGAATATGAAAAGCTTCAAAGAAATCGAGTTCATGAATGGATTTAGGTCTGCAAATTATTTTAGCTGAATTTAATTTTAAATTATGATTTTCCTCCCAGCAATGTTTAGAAATAACCTATTTATTGGTTTCTTGTTTGCGGACGTAATTCATATGTTCTTTTAGACGAAATTTAAGACTGCGTTTAGTTTGGCCAATATATGATAAACCACACTGACAGGAAATACTATAAATACGCCAAGAATTATGCATATCAATGGGATCTTTTAACTGAGAAAAGGTGAGTTTATTGGAAGGCGAAAATATTATTTTAAAATCATATTGTTTGAGAATTTTAGCTATGGTTTGACTGGATTTTGGAAAATAGGGTAAGACAATACTGATATTAAAAGAGGCTTATTTAGTAGACGAAATACGAGGGAGTTGTAATTTTTGGATAGCTTTGTCTATAACGGAAGGGTCATAACCTCTGTCAATTGCAATGGCTTTCAGGTATTTAATTTCAGATTTTAATAAAATAGGATTTGAACAAATATTAAGGGCACAATTTACAAAAGTATAGAAAGCAGCCATTTTTTGGTTAGGTGGGTGACATGAACGCGCATAGAGAGGAAGGGAGACAGCAAAATTTTTTCGATAGGCGGTGGTTGAAAATACATTTCTCCTGATTCAGAATCCTTTTTGCACTGAAGTAGGTACGTTTAAGGCTATCGAAACAGCTGTATGCATTTCCAATATTTTTCTTTGGCGTTTCTGACGTAGTAGTTTATTCGGGTTTTAATACCCTTGGACTCTCTTGCATCCCCCTCCCCTTTATTTTTCTCAAGCCCAATAAATTTACATTGTTTCAAATTTTAAGTCTTTGTCTGTGTTACAATACATAATTTCACAGAACAATGGATTCATCTGGGGTTACTCCGGTGAACGGCACTTCATTAATTCAAAAGATTTAGTATTGAGTATCAGTTTATACACACAGAGGTTTGTTTGGTTTGTTGCTCTGGGACCATGTTTTGCATACAAGAGCTAATTAGGCCGGAACCTTTAGCTTAAAAGTTTACAAAATACTACTCTTATCCATGACTGAACAGAGCATTCCCAAATTCTTGCAATAAAGGACCAGTGCACTATTATACACAATTTTATACGTACATGCATATAAATGTTTCAATGTGTTGTGTCAAGACTTTTTTAAATGTAGTCATTATGTTTAAAGTATAGTTCTTACCACGTTTTCGTTCTGCAACAACTGTTTTCATCGGTTAAAAGTCTAAAAATCTATGCACTGATGTGGCTTCACTTTGCATGGAAGACTCTTCGCACAACTTTTTAAATTCTTGTGTGGTTTCATCTATTTAAAAAAAAATCTCCTGCAATAAATCCTCGTCATATTTTGTCATCCGCATTAGAACGCATTAGAACTTCCTTGTATGCTAATGTTTTTGTTTTAATGTTGTACTGAATTTTTGAACTCAGAAATAGATTTTATCCTAAAATTTTTATGATTTTTGTAATTGCAGTAGGTATCTCAGTAAAGAAACAAAAAGTTAAACAGTTTGTAGTTTCAAAGGAAAAACATTTTTTTCCCCTCACATTTCATTTAATTATTTATTTATTGACATTCAGTGAGTTAGAAAATATTTAGTCCTAAAGCAATCCAGGTGTACACTTATGACACATATTTGTACATCGTATGATGACTTTTCTTAAACTATTTTCATTACTTTATTTTTGATTGAATTGTTTTGACTTAATAAATGTTTTAAAGAATTATTATTTACTTAATTTTTGTTTTTCAGAATTTATTAAATATAGCAATTTTAAAGTACATTTAATTTTTGAAAGCAATTTAGTTTATTTACATGCAACACGTATATTTAAGTAAATTTCTTAAGCACTTTTACTTATTTTAATTAAGTTTCCTACCTAATTAAGAAAAAATCATAGGAATCCTTTAATAATTTCATAAGAGGTTTATTGCTATTTTGTTTTCCTAAATTATGAGAAAAGTTTCAAGGTTTTTGGAAATGGCGCGCAAAATTCCAGAAATTTTCTCAAAGAAAGACTGACTAGTTTTGCTGTTTATAAGGTTGTCACATATAAGTGCATGATTGAAATGTTATTTCAAAACAAATTGGGTTTGAGATTTGATTATAATTTGATTATCTAATTCTAAAACTGGTAAGTTGAGTCATTTTAATAAGAAGGTATTATTTCAGTATCTTACAGTTTTAACTGACGTAACACTTTATATTTTTACTCCCTTTATAAAGAACGTTTTTCTTTCATCCGTATAACAAAGGAAACTGAAATTGTTATTTTATATTGACTTACCTTTTATTTTTCAGTTTCCTTACTCACTTTCTTTTATTCTTTTTTTTTTTTTTTTTTAGAATTCGTGAAAACTGATCATTAAATTTCTGCCAATAAAAATATGTCATAGGAAAGAAGGAAAATCTTCATTATTTACTAATACTTTTAGATTTTGTCCCTCAAAACAACAATAACAATAAAAACAACGTAAGAAATAGGTTTATCTCTTTTTCTTTTATGTCAAAATTGCCTAATTGTTTTTATAAAATAAATGAAGAATTTGAAATCTCGAGTTTTTAAAATTTAAATGTTTTAAAGTCTTTAGAATTGAACGAAGGATTTTTATATTTATTAAATATTGGTATTGCTAATAATTTTTTTATTGCTTAGTTATTTGCATTCTTAATATATTCATTAGCATTTAAAAGAAATATATATGCATCGAGGGACAGATACGTTGATTAAATAGTTTCATACATATACTAATTAAGGATTTATAACATACCTTAACAGAAATGAATCATTTAGAAATGTTTTTCTTTTCGCCAATCGCACAGGAAACTTGTTGGCATGAGTTGGCATAGGTGTACTATGTTGAGAAAAAATCTTAAATTTAAAATAACTTACAAAATTTTTAAATTAGAAAAAGCATAGTAAATGATGTCCAAGCCAGTACATAAATAATTCAAAGGTGTTCTGACATTTTTACGATGAAAATGTCCCTCGAAATGGACATTTATAAGGAATTTTGCTCTATTAAGATGAATCTATGCGTAAATTTATATGCAATCCTATGCATTACATAGCCTTCTTTGAAGTTTCGGAAATCACTGTAAAGAAGCCCCACCTGTTGAGCTATTGGAACCAGATGTTGGTAAGCACTAATATATGTCATGGTAAAGCTATATATAAATTTATATGCTATTATGAGCAGTAGTTCCTAAGATAGAGTCTTCCCTGAAATTGTGGAATTCGCTGTATAGCAGAACCACCTGTTGAGAGAAGGCAGCAAAAGTTGAGAGGCACTAATATATATCAAGATGCAACTATATTTAAATTTATATGTACTTCTGAGCAGTAGTTCCTGAGATACAGTTGGAACGAAATTTTTATCACACATACAGACGCAGAGACACAGACATTTTCTGAGATTGGTCAAATCATATTCTGGAAACCATCGAAAACCAGAAGTCGAAAATTTTTACGAATCCAATACGTTTTTCTATTTAAATAAAAGAAAGTAAAAATGCTATGTCTTCCTTATTGAGTATATTGACACATTGAGTTGCTCAAAAATGGCATCAACCATTGTGAATCCCAATATCCCAAACATAGATCCTGATTGGTATATTCTTCCGTGCGACAGTATAAAACCTCCTCGAAATAAAGTCTGAATGTCTGAGGAAATAAGATTTGTTTCTGAACTATTTCTATTTAAATATGTGGAGTTCAGCATATTTATAGTTATAGCATATTTATAGATCAGCATATTTATATTATAATTATGAAGTAATAGCCATCAATTTAAAAACATGCAATATTTCCTAAATGGAGCATGTTTTTCTTTTTGAAACAAAACTAGTACTTATTTCGCAATGAGTATTACTCATTGTATATCATTTACTCATTCTTGAACACTCTATTTTTAACAATATTATTTATAATTACAAGCGATGAAAATAACTTAAAATTTGGTATCGTAAAACAATATATAGCCAATTCATTTTCTTTTTGTCTAACGTGCAATTTAAACTAATGTCAATGTAAAACTTTATCTAAATTTATATGCTATTATTAATTTATATTTATATTATGAATATGAAGTGTATAGCTATCAATTTAAAAGCATGTGATATTTCATAAATGAAGCCTGTTTTCCATTTTGAAACAAAACTACTCATTTCGAAATGAGTATGTCTGTTTACTTATTTTTGAACATTTTATTTTTAGCAGTGTTACTCATTTTAACAAGCGATGAAAATAATTTAAAATTTGGTATCGTGAAACAATAGAAAATTTATTTTCTTTTTGTCTAACGTGCAATTTTAATTAATATATATGCCAAGGGAAAACTTTATATAAATTTATATGCTATTATTAATTTATTTTAGCTCAGCATATTTAGATTATGAATATGAAGTGTATAGCTATCAATTTAAAAGCATGCGATATTTCATAAATGAAGCCTGTTTTCCCTTTTGAAACAAAACTACTCATTTCGAAATGAGTATGTCTGTTTACTTATTTTTGAACATTTTATGTTTAGCAGTGTTACTCATTTTAACAAGCGATGAAAATAATTTAAAATTTGGTATCGTAAAACAATAGACAATTTATTTTCTTTTTGTCTAACGTGCAATTTTAATTAATATATATGTCAAGGGAAAACTTTATATAAATTTATATGCTATTATTAATTTATATTTATATTATAAATATGAAGTGTGTGGCTATCAATTTAAAAGCATGTGATATTTCATAAATGAAGCCTGTTTTCCATTTTGAAACAAAACTACTGATTTCGAAATGAGTATGTCTGTTTACTTATTTTTGAACATTTTATTTTTAACAGTGTTACTCATTTTAACAAGCGATGAAAATAATTTAAAATTTGGTATCGTGAAACAATAGACAATTTATTTTCTTTTTGTCTAACGTGCAATTTTAATTAATATATATGTCAAGGGAAAACTGTATCTAAATTTATATGCTATTATTAATTTATTTTAGTTCGGCATATTTATATTATGATTATGAAGTTAATAGCTATCAATTTAAAAGCATGCGATATTTCATAAATGAAGCCTGTTTTCCATTTTGAAACAAAACTACTCATTTCGAAATGAGTATGTCTATTTACTTATTTTTGAACATTTTATTTTTAGCAGTGTTACTCATTTTAACAAGCGATGAAAATAATTTAAAATTTGGTATCGTGAAACAATAGACAATTTATTTTCTTTTTGTCTAACGTGCAATTTTAATTAATATATATGTCAAGGGAAAACTGTATCTAAATTTATATGCTATTATTAATTTATTTTAGTTCGGCATATTTATATTATGATTATGAAGTTAATAGCTATCAATTTAAAAGCATGCGATATTTCATAAATGAAGCCTGTTTTCCATTTTGAAACAAAACTACTCATTTCGAAATGAGTATGTCTGTTTACTTATTTTTGAACATTTTATTTTTAGCAGTGTTACTCATTTTAACAAGCGATGAAAATAATTTAAAATTTGGTATCGTGAAACAATAGACAATTTATTTTCTTTTTGTCTAACGTGCAATTTTAATTAATATATATGTCAAGGGAAAACTGTATCTAAATTTATATGCTATTATTAATTTATTTTAGTTCGGCATATTTATATTATGATTATGAAGTTAATAGCTATCAATTTAAAAGCATGCGATATTTCATAAATGAAGCCTGTTTTCCATTTTGAAACAAAACTACTCATTTCGAAATGAGTATGTCTGTTTACTTATTTTTGAACATTTTATTTTTAGCAGTGTTACTCATTTTAACAAGCGATGAAAATAATTTAAAATTTGGTATCGTGAAACAATAGACAATTTATTTTCTTTTTGTCTAACGTGCAATTTTAATTAATATATATGTCAAGGGAAAACTGTATCTAAATTTATATGCTATTATTAATTTATTTTAGTTCGGCATATTTATATTGTGATTATGAAGTTAATAGCTATCAATTTAAAAGCATGCGATATTTCATAAATGAAGCCTGTTTTCCATTTTGAAACAAAACTACTCATTTCGAAATGAGTATGTCTGTTTACTTATTTTTGAACATTTTATTTTTAGCAGTGTTACTCATTTTAACAAGCGATGAAAATAATTTAAAATTTGGTATCGTGAAACAATAGACAATTTATTTTCTTTTTGTCTAACGTGCAATTTTAATTAATATATATGTCAAGGGAAATCTGTATCTAAATTTATATGCTATTATTAATTTATTTTAGTTCGGCATATTTATATTATGATTATGAAGTTAATAGCTATCAATTTAAAAGCATGCGATATTTCATAAATGAAGCCTGTTTTCCATTTTGAAACAAAACTACTCATTTCGAAATGAGTATGTCTGTTTACGTATTTTTGAACATTTTATTTTTAAGTGTTACTCATTTCAACAAGCGATGAAAATAATTTAAAATTTGGTATCGTGAAACAATAGACATCTTATTTTCTTTTTGTCTAACGTGCAATTTTAATTAATATATATGTCAAGGGAAAACTTTATATAAATTTATATGCTATTATTAATTTGTTTTAGTTCGGCATATTTATATTATGATTATGAAATTAATAGCTATCAATTTAAAAACATACGCGTTATTTTCTAAATGGAGCATGTTTTTCTTTTTGAAACAAAACTACTGATTTCGCAATGAGTATGTCTGTTTACTCATTTTTGAGCACTCTATTTTTAACAATGTTATTTATTTTAACAAGCAATGGAAATAATTTAAAATTTCGTATCGTAAAACAATATTTAGCCAATTCATATTCTTTTTGTCTAACGTGTAATTTAAACTAAAAGAATATTTATATTATTAAATAAAATAACTCTTTAACATTACCCTACTAAAATTATTTAAGTAGAATACGTTGAAATTTATTCAAGAATTTCAGCAATATTTACATAAAATCCTGCGGTTAAGGGCCCTCTTCACTCACCGCCGCCGGAAGCCGAACTAATGTTATTCTATGGGAAATTTTTCTTTACAAATAACTTTTTAACTAATACATATTTTTAAATTCTGTTTTCACATTCTGAAAATTCCCAGCAGTTAAATTGACGGACTTTTTTTGAAAAAATATTTTTTTAATTTTTTATATTTTATTTTAAAGCTATAAAATACGAATTTTCAATATGTGAATTTTTTTCATTTTGCAATTTTAAAATCAAATATTAAAAATTAAACAAATACATTTTTTAAAAAGGTCCGTCAATTTAACAGTTGGGAATTTTCTGAATGTGAAAACAGAATTAAAAAATATGTATTTGTTAATAAGTTATTTGTAAAGAAAATTTCCCCGTAGAATAACATTATCTTGGGCTTCTGGCGACGGTAAGTGAAGAGGGCCGTTAAGAGTATTTATGAATAAGATTGTCCTAGTTTTATTATTACTATTATTATTATTATTATTATTGAATGTAGTAATGCTGTTATATTTATTTATCATTGTAGAACTTAATTTAATAATCAAAACCTAATTTAGTAAATATCTGTTATTTAATAATATAAGGAGATTATTTAGAATACAGACGTGTGAAAATTATTAGAATAATTGTGAATTGGTATTATTATTATTATTATTATTATTATTATTATTTATTAATGCAAGTATGTTTCATTTTTCAGAAATTTGTTTCGTTTCAAAAGTCTGCGTATCTTAGCAACGGCTATTAAACTATTTATTTATTTGAATTCATTTGAGGAAGAAATCTTTTTTATTATATTTATTGAAATCAAATAATTATACACATACAGTAGAAAAAATTAAACATATTAAATTTTTAGATTTTGGCATATAGGTACCTGGGTCCCTGCAAGTGTGCACCTAATCCAATCGAGATTTTTTCGAATTTCGAATTTGAATTTATTAAATTAATGTTTTTCCAATTTTCATTTTTCATAAATTTAATATTTTGCTTCAATCGTCTGCGTATCTTAGCAACGGCTATTACACAACTTATTTTTATTTAATACATTCATTTAAAGGCGATTTTTTTTTTTTTTATTGGAAACAAAATTGTAATGCAGTAGAAAAAATTAAGTATAATTAATAGTTTTAATTTTAAAAACGTTTTTATAACAGTTACGTTTAAGTTTTTATAGTAGACCAACTTCTTATTTTTCATTTTTTAATTAATTCTTTTAAAAGAAAAAACCTTTTTTTTTTTTTTTTTTTTTTTTTTTATTATTATTATTTACAGTATTTATCGGGAAAAATGGAAGTACATACATAGCAAAAAGGATTAAATTGATTAAAATTTATTTGTTTATATATATACATATTTTAATCTACTTTTTATTTTTATTTATTTTATTACATTGGTCGAAATCAAATCGTAATATAGTGTAAATAGCATGGGCTATAAAATACATGGTTCAAAACTAAAATATTTAATAGATGCTGAGATACAGTCATCTTTAAAATCGTAGTTCTTAAATAGTAGCAGATCTTTCCTGTCGTCGATAAATATCCAGATTAAAGTGCCTGGGAAAGATCTTTCTGCAGGCATGGGAAACCTAGACCTGATGCAGTGCGGGAGGGAAAAGAGCTGCCGTAGACAGCGAGTACCCGAAGCGAGGTTTGAAGCAATTTTAGTTACTTTTTTTTAGTTTTTGTGTATAATGTGGTGTAAAAAAATAAATATTGATAATTCTTTCTAAAATTCATTTAAATATAGTGACCAGCGAAGCGGGCGTAGCCTGCTAGTTATAAATAATTTGAGAAAAGGGAGACTTCTATAAAATTAATCAATAAATCAATATTTATTATAATTATAATTTAACAAGTTTAAAATCTTACGCATAAAAAATAAAAATAAACAAATAAATGCTACAGCAACAAATAAGTGTAACAACAAATCGCATTTTTTTTTTTTTTTTTTTTTTAAATAATTTTTTTTAACGATTTTTCTGCGAAAAATCAAATGTAATAGTTTAATTACATAGATTTATTTCATTGTTAAATTGAATATGGATCGTGTGAAGAGATATATTACATAAAGGAATTATAGAGAGTCAAATGCACTGGTTTTATATCTAGATGATTTGGAAACATCTCCTGTTCTAAGTGCATTACAGGATCGAGTTTTTACGGTCTACTGAATTTGCTCCTTTTCTTCCAGAGACGAAACTGATGCATCAAAGAGCAATCTCGGATATCGAAGACCCTCTTTTATTATTCCTCTGTCTTTTTTACTTTCTTCCATTTTTTTTTTTTTTTTTTTCTTTCTTTAGAGCTTTTTCGGCCACTGGACAATCTGTTGCTTCCTTCTTCATCGATATAAATGTACGAAGGAAGTATCAAATAAACTTGTCGCATATGATTTATATGGTAATAGTAATTTGAGCCTAGACCTATAGTTTCATTTACTCTTTATTCAGAATAAAATGTGGCCAATACGGAAATAGAAAAAAAAATTATAACTATGCAGTAGATTGTGAGGTTTAATAATAACTTGAATAACTCGATTTATGTAGAAATATTAAGGATGGAAATAAATGACGATTCGTTTTTATTGTAGATACTCGTTTATATTTACTAAACGGAGTTTATTAAAAAATTGGTTAATTTTCGATTTAATAAATCATAAGTAAATTCTTAGAAAAGCCTCAGGATATATGCCTCATATAAAAAGTATTTTAAAATCTTTTAAGAAGTACTAATTTATTACGCTTTAAGTTGATTAATTTCATATAATACTTCAGTTACGAACTAATAAGATGTAGAAAATTCCACACTATATAATAAAATTAGAATAAAAAAATTATTTAATTTTCGTACAAAACTATTTTTAATGCTTTCATGCCTAAGCTAATACCATCATTTCACAGGTAATAGAAATCATTTTGATACGAAAGCAGTACATCTCCTATTTTATTATAAACCAGTACAGCATTGAAAAAAAAAGAAAGAAAGAAAGAGAAGAAAATCTAATAACTAAACAAGTACTTTTTATATTTTTTCCAAGATAATCCAGACCTAAAAATCCAACCAAATTTGGCATAGAGGTTCATTCGATACATAAAATAAGAAATAATTTTGCGTATACGCAAGGAAAAAAACCCCACTAAATTGAGTAATCTAATATTTAAAATTTTAACTTTACCATACTTTCGATCAATGAAAACGTTAGAAACCGTCCTGATCGAGTTTAAGGTGCGGGTAATTCGGAAGAAAATCATTGATAATAAATCATTCCTTACAAAAATGAATAACCCCAGCCAAAACTTTTTAAAACTTTCTTCAACCAATCAGAGTTGAGTATTTGATAATAACCAACAGGTTAAAAAAAAAAAACTTCATAACTTTTATCATTTCCATTTTGTAAGGAGATCGTTTGACAAGCGAAGAAAACGAAATATAATTATTACATAAATTTACTTTCAATATTACAAACTAATTATTTTTGAGTCTATGTTTAATGTATATATATATATTTGTATATTTCTGGGATGTGGTAATTTTCAGATTTTTAATATTGAAATGCTTATAAATAGCAGTTAATTTCGTTTTGTGCTGAAAAACAGTATTTTTTTTTTTTTTAAAGCTTAAACAGTGTAATTTCAGAATTTTAGCTTATTTATGTGTAGCTTAAATACGAATTTATGAGTTCCAGTGTTTAGTTTTTATGCTGTACAAGTAGTTCATACTTTTAGAACAAAGTTTGATCAGCCATTTCTTGTATTTTTACAAATTAATATCACAGCGTTGAATATTACACATATTACTGGTATTTTCATATATAAGGTATTAAAACGTTTTTATGTTGCAGATCATTTTGCTTTGTGTCTAGTATTTTTAACACTTTTCACCAGTGCTTAAAAATAATTTATTCCAATTAGTCTGTCTGTCCACACTTTAGTTTCGATAATATTTATAAAATGCCTACAAATTAATTTATTCAAGCTTCACTTTAAATTCACTATGGCCTGTCCTCTATTTAAAATGAAAATGCTATAAATAATTCAACTGGTTTGAGTAAAGGGACTCGAAAAAGATTTCCGGTGCATTACACAAGGAATTGATTTTTAAAGCATATTTTAATATTTTTCATACTACACAACACAACAAAATTAATATTTTAAAGATACACAATAATATTTTTCCTATTAAATAAAGAATGGTTTTCGCAATTGATTGGTTTACAGGGCCTCAGAAAGTTGTTCAAATGCATTATGAGATATAAGAGAAAATTGTTCAATGAAATTGTTCAATTGTCTAATAATTATATGTCTAATAATTGTCTTATAATTATTTTATTAGACAATTGTTCAATTGTCTAATAAAAAAACAAAATATTTTAAAGAAGCAAAATACATTTCACAGAAGCAAAATACATTTAATGCTAAACAGTTGGAAAGTGTTTATAACCCATATGAACTTTGAGATTTTTCGTTCTTGTTTAAATTAATTTAAATTTCAAAGGAAGAGATATTTTTGCTTTAATTTTCCTAACGCATATATATATATTAAACAAATTTATTGAAAAAAATGGATCAAGAAAAATAAAAGTAAAATTATAATTTGTACTCAAATATAAAATATTTTTGCGTGAGCAACAGTATCTTTAAATTCGTCCGGAGTTAAAAATAAAAGTAAATATATATATATACTAGCTGACCCGACAAACGTTGTTTTGTCATATAAATTATTTCTAGAGAATATTTTGCTAGAAAAAAATAACTAACTTATTGTAAGTGTGTAAGGATGTGGTATATAAGTGGAAGATGTATGGAGCGCTGTGAACGGTGAAAGAATATAAAAATAACAAAACACCAATCATTTATTTTTTTAATTTATTAAAATTCATTCTTTAAAATTATATACATATTCGCTACTTATAACAATATTACTAAAAAACAATATCAATCCCTTAATGCAACAGAGTGTACAATATTTTTTGTTATCCCATCTTTCGCCAATACAAACAAACTGGATGGTTTGCCCACTCGAGAGCCACGTATAATTGTCCGTGTGAAAAACATGATGTGCTCAAATCTAAGCCACAGACAGACATCGTTTGGCCCTGAAACTTATTGATAGTCATTGCAAATGCCAATCTAATTGGAAATTGAGGGCGTTTAAATTGAATTGGCACATCTGTGGGTATAATAGGGATTCGCAGTAGTAATATATTTTCACCTCGGAATTTGTCATTTAAAGTGATGGCTTCGATAACATTTTTCATTAATTTTTTTATGACTAATCGCGTGCCGTTGCACAACCGTTGTGGGTTCAAATTACGAAGCAAAATAACCGGAGATCCAACCTTCAGTTGTAAAATATGCGGTGGCATGCCTGGTAAATTCAATGAGTTTAAATACTTTGTTGGATAATTTACAGCTTCGGTGTCATCGCAAACTGTATCATTAGATTTGTATGACACCAAGTCTCCTGGTAACAAATGTTGTATCTTGAGATTCAATTCGTTGACGTCCACATTTTTTGCTGCTAAAATTGCTCTTTCTGCCAGCCACTCATGATTTGTGTATCGTCTGTGTATATCGGGAAATATCTGGTCAATAAGAGCATCTTGAGAATCAATGATTGTGAAGAAATCGGTCGGTAATTTTATGCATCCAGTTTCATCTGTAGTAACTTTTCCATCGCCGATATCTAACAATTGTTTTGAGAATGTTTCAGCGGATGGATCTTGAAGCTTTTGAACGCACAAATTTACTTTCAGTTGTACTTTTTCAACATTACGCCACAATGACGATGATTTTAAGCACGCGTTGATCTCATCAGCGTATGTTGAATGCGGAATAACGGGAAGTGCTTGTCTGAAATCACCTGAAAAGAGTAACAGAGTGCCGCCAAATAGTTTGTCGTTGTTTTTTATATCTTTCAATGTCCTGTTCGACGCCTCAATCAAATGTTTGTGTGACATAGTGCATTCATCCCAGATAAGAATTTTACACTATTTTAGCACTGTGACCATGGACGATTGTTTTTTTTATGTTGCACACTGCGTCTGGGTTATTTTGAATATTTAGTGGCAGTTTATATAATGAATGAGCTGTTCTGCCTCCATGCAATAAAGTTGCCGCAATGCCAGATGATGCAACAGCCAATGTGATGCCATTATTTGATCGTATTTCGGCGAGAATTAGCGAAATAAGGAATGTTTTGCCAGTTCCACCTGGTGCACCCCCCCCCCCAAAAAAAAAAAAAGAATCCACCTTGTCCTGCCAAAACTGCGAGCATGATGCGGTCGTAAATGATTCTTTGTTCTTCATTCATTAGTGGGACATTGCGAGCAACAATCGCTGCCATTTCTACAGTATTGTATTGTAGTTCACGATTCAATTCAGTGCTTATTAAATCAGATGCATTTCGATTTGTTGAATGCATACCGAAATGACTGAGTGGTAAGTTGGCAATGATAATGCAAAGATCTTCAATAGCAATCAATGCTTCATTGTACATAGCGTCAATGAATACTATCGTTAGATCGTTGCACCGTGAACGATGTTGATGCAATATATCATATATCATCAGTCATTGAATCTTTGTGATTATCCCATAATGTCTCCGCTCGGGCCGGGAAACATGTAGTCAACACTATAGCGAATAGTAGACGAATTTGTTTTGCTGTACAGTTCAGTCCTACTTCAGCAAGCATACACTCTCACTGGTTGTCGTCTTCCAGCAAGCCGAGTGCAAGGCATGCATCTTTATACGTTGGATACTGTTGTCCATTCACTTTACGTAAATCTTGAAATGACAAAGGGCCGATGACATTAACCAATAACAGTCGAAGATAAAAGCACTCAGTCTGCCTTGGATTGACTGTAAATACTCGTCCCAAGGTGTTTGATTTGAATAAACCGGGACATGCATCAATCGGCGTGCCTTGCTTGCGGGGCATCCATTTTTTTGTTGGAGCCCATGTGAAATAGCGTGGTACTTCTGAATAGAGTAATGCCCGTCCAAAAGCATCCGCACGATTACACAATTAAAAAAATTCGGCCAGTGTAGTTTTTGGTGGATTTATAGCACGATCAATCGCTGTCTCGCTCGTGAAATATACGCGCTGGCCATTTTCAAGATGGACGGCTAAATGAAGAACTGCTGGATCCCGTTCATGAATTGGGAAACCAAAGATACGCCAAACAGCTTCATTGGAGCTGACGTACCGGCCAATTTGGTAAAGTGCTATTTCATCGTTGTTATTCACCGGAGGAGCATTCACATTGGTATTTTCAACTCGAAATACAGCCATATCACTGCTTTATTCACATACTTGCAAATGTATTTGATGCTCTTCACTGAACTGCAGAACTGAACATTAATATGAGCACCAAAAATAAATTTTAAAAACTGGAAAAAATTGGAATTTATTGGATTTTATTTATAAATTCCAATTCCCTTCAACCAAATCCCCTGTTCCTGAGCTTCAAAAATGGGGTATCTATAATGTCCCTTGTAATAACAATGATTTATCTTATATTGGTCAAACTAAAAGAAATCTTGAATGTCGTTTACGTGAACATTCTCGGTATGTTGTTAATCAAGAAATTTCTAAATCTTCTATTGCGAAGCACAGTTTGGAATTTGATCATAGTTTTAATTTTAAGAGTGCCAAAATTATCTTTCATGCCAAACGTGTTTCCGAACTGGATTTTTTAGAAAATTTAGCTATTTACCTTAATCGTGATAAAATTGTCAATGAAAAATCTGATTCCACTTTGCTGTCTACAGCCTGGAAAAATTTGTTTAATTCAATTAAATAATTTCCTTCATTATGTTTATAACATCATATTAGTTATAATAAAATAATTCTAATTTAAATAAAAATAATAATAATTAATGGATAAATTTTATTAAATTTACTTATTAGTTTAATATTATTGAAAAAAATAATAATAATTGTTTACTCCTTTCTTCCCTCCTCATTTTGTGGTGTGTGTGTACGTGTGTTCCTCTCTGATTGGTCCTATCCTGCATGTTGCTTCCTATTGGTTGTTTGTGTTGCTCCTCCCCCTCTGGATTTTGTCCTGCTTTCAGTCTTGCTTTTGCCTCCAAGGCAGTTGCACGTGTTTGCACCTGATGAAGAAAGGCTACGTCCTTTCGAAACCGGTTGTGCTGATTTAAAATTTATGGTGTGTGAAGAAGTTTGAATTTCTTGCTATTAATATGAGCATTGAATGTTTTGCTCAGCAGAGGCGAATATGGGACCACCCAACGGTTATCAATGTCAATATCTATGTTGTTGACATAGATGACCGCCATAGATGATAAGATTGTCCGCCATTATCGAGATTTCTTCGACGATACATTGGATATCCGTCAACATTTGTGATCGTGAAATTTTTCGGAAAACTTTTAGAACATTTTCCATCTGCACAAATAATAATGTCCTAAAAATTCATTTTTCATTTTAACATAAAATAACTCCGTCGGATATTGACGAATTTTTTAAAAGAATATACCATTTTAACTAATTTTAACATTTTAACAATATTAACGTTGAAAAAATATTTTAAACACTTACGGTTAAAAATTCATTTTTCATTTCAACATTAAATAAATTCTGACATCGTGTTTACGATTCTAAAATATTAACTTTGAAAAAATATTTTAAACACTTCGTAAGAAACGGTTAAAAATTCATTTTTCATTTCAACATTAAATAAATTCTGACATCGTGTTTACGACAACTCACGCCATCTAGGTGGAAAAGTTGTTGAAAGAGTTGGTTAAAAATTAATTAAGAAAGAACTAATTAAGTTACAACTTTCATTTGTAAATCTAAACCATTCTCGAATCCACCTGAAGACACACAAAAAATTTCATTAAACTCAGTCCAGCCGTTTAGGAGGAGTTCAGTGACATACACACGCACAAAAGAAATATATATATAAAGATATATATATATATATATATATATATACTTATCATTTTTACATATCATTTTTCATACGACATATTAATTGCTGTGTATTATTTTGAATTTAATATTATTTTTCTTTAATATTGTGTATTATTACACGAATTTTATTTTCTAGATATCCCATTCCGTTATGTAAGCTCTTTTGTCATTTGTATATTTCTATTCAAAACTTTGTAAAATTTTGAATAGAAATGCGAGAAACGTTTTTTTTTTTATACGATGAATTTTTCTTTGTTCAAGTCTGTTAAAATGCAGAATGCGAACATGAAATCTTCAAAATGTGGTCCAAAATGCTCCAAAATAGTTCAATTAAAGATTATCAACACACCGGCCGAGCCGTAGGTCTCAGGTTCGATTCCAAGTCGGGACTTTTTTTGCTCTGAATAAAAATTATCAGTAACTCTAGACTTCAAATTTATAAATCAAGTTGAAATAAAATTAATAAATTCATAAAGCATTGGCTCGAGACTTTATTCGCAGATAAGTGGTTTTTCTAGCATGTTGAGATGTTATATTTTACTTTATATATTTCAGTTGTAGCTTAGTTAATTTTATTTCTTTTTAATTTTATCTATATTTTTATCATCTACCATGTCCGGGAGATACACTAATTTTCCATAAATGACCGGACACTTTCGATTTCAGACGTTTTTTCAAATATCTCAAAAAGTAGTTGACGAATTAACGTGAAATTTCAGGGGTGTAAAGATTATGTTATACCTGAAATATACCAGTGAAAGTTTTATTCCAAAAGTAAATGAGGGACCTGTAAAAAATTAAATAAAAATGAAAATGTTTGTGATCACCCTATAAAAAGAATATTTTAAACGCGATGCAGCTGCAGCATGTGATGAAGAGGCTCCTTCTTATTATCTGTATAGATTTTTGTGACGCTATCATATCATATATAATCAGGGAGATATAAAGGTTTATTTAAAAAATTGCAAAAAACATTTTCACTTTTTTAGCTATAACACGCAAGGCTCAGTGCAAAGCTATTTTCAGGTAACTCAACATACAATATTAGGCACAGCATAGTGCAATCAGAATGAAAGAATATTGAATATCTATGGAAATATGAGTATTTTTACAAAAATAATTTCTAACTGCGCATGCGTAAGATTTTGCGAAATTTCATTTGCATAATTTAGTAGCCAAACGTATTGATCTACTTATATCAAAACCCCAAACAAGTATCCTGTAAACTGAAAAGGTTCTACGCCATAGAATGAACTGTATTTCAGCTGTTCCCAAAAATGAGAGATTGGTAAGGCGGTTTTCTCAATATTTATTTACTATCACAGAAAACTGAATTACAATTCATTGAATCAAAATAAAAGTGCGAGTAAAACCCCTTATAGTTTAGCTTTTTTTCGAGAGAACCTGAATAGCAATTCATTCTATGGCGTAGAACTTTTTGAGTTTACACGATACTTGTTTGTGGTTTTTGTATAAGTAGCTCAATGTATTTGGCTATTAAATTATGCAAATTAAATTTCGCTAAATCTTACGCATGCGCAGTTAAAAATTATTTAGTAAAAATGCTCACATTTCATTAGACATTTAATATTTTTTCATTCTGTTTGCAGTATGCTGTGTCTAATGTTCTATGTCGGGTTTCCCGAAAATTGCTTTGCACCGGGTTTAATACCTATAGTGTTATAGCTAAAAAAGTGAAAATTTTTTGGCAATTTTTTAATGAAACCTTTATATCTCCCTGATTACATGCGATGAAGACCAAAAAATTTATATAGAAAAGGAGAAAGAGCCCCATAATCATATGGTCATACAACAATCAATCCCAGATCGTATTTCAAACATTGCTTTGATGGGCGATGCCATATACTTTCATTTTTCTTTAATTTTTTACTGGTCTCTCTTTCACTTTTGCCACAAAACTTTAACTGAAATACATGAGATATATCATGTTTTTTACATTCCTGAAGTTTCAAGATGATTTGTTTAGTACTTTTTGAGATATTATAAAAAAAAAAAAACATTTGAAATCGAAAGTGTCCGGTAATTTATGGAAAGGCAGTGTAGTAGAAATATATCGCATTTTTGAGTTGCTTGTCAAAAGAAATATGAATTAAAGCAATTTATTCTTAGACCCTTCCTGCGGTGAATCCTGGTCGAAATACTTACATATTCGGTTTTTTTGTTTAATTTTTTAATAGTAATATTATTTATTGTAATTTCGCAATATAAATTTTGTTAAAATTAGCTATATGCAATTAATTATTTGACATTTATCTGAAAAACTTTAATGATCTTTACTTTATATTGAAAAGAAAGTAAAAACAACAATTTTTTTTAATATTCCGACACAAAGTATCTCCACATATCTTTAATTTATGTATTTTATTTCAGATTTGTGTGTCGTGTTGAACGTTCCGAAATACTCATATTCCTATTAGTATAAAATTAAGAAAATTGACTATTGTAAACTTTACAATATAAGAATTTGTTCCTGTATGTTTATACGAAATTTAAGGAAATTTTGAACACATGCTTTCAAGTACATTCAGCTAACATTTCAGAATAATAAACAAGCATTTGTTTGACAAGAATTCCGGAAGGGGAATTCCGAGTCCGGTATACAGCCGGCAGCAAAATTATTGAAGCACACATCCACATTTTTCATATATATATATATATATATATATAGTTTGATCACTAATTTTTATCATCAACTTACTTTTGTATTCGTTGAATCATGATCATAACATAAGAGTAAGATCATGACTCGACAAATATTTACTTAAAAAAACAGTATTTGGTGCACATCTTTTAAACATAGGAATTATTGCTAGTGCTTCAATAATTTTGCTGCCGACTGTAAATTGCTGGATCTGCACACTTTTAAAGTCTTTTTATTTGTGAAATGTATCTCTGTATATGTACTATGTATTGTGTAATACAGGGTCTATTTATTCTGTGTTGAATTATTTTGTACCATACTAGCAGGCTTTGCCCGCTTCGCTGGACATTAAACTTAAATGAGTTGTCAAAATCCCATATCTTTATTAATAACCTAAGTTCTCGCTGTGATTGGTAGAGGTTTTTCTCGCTCGCATCGTGAGGAGTCTGGGTCCCCACTGCCTTCGGCAGCAACTTACCCACTTCTTACTTCCCCTTCCTCAGCGGGTGAGTTCGAAGTTTTGCAAAATCCCTCTAATGTACATAATGCACTTAATCAATACACCAAAATTCGCCATTCTAAGATAATTCAAAGCGAATTCAAATGGAAAAACATGTTTTAACACATGTTTATTGCCTTTCAACTCCGAGAAATTGGGGGGGGGGGGGGGATTTCGAATTTCGTGAAATCCAGTTACAATAAGTGCCGGATGCATAGAAACAATTTACGCACCAAATTTCGTGGCCACAGAAGTCTTTAATAGAAAATATTATAAATAAATAAATACAAAAAGCACAGCTTTAGTATGGGACCCCTTTTGTGACTTTAATTATTTTAAGCCATTTTTGCTATGAATTGAATTGGCTATCTCAATTGTGCAATTAAAGATCTTGGCAAGAAACGTCCGAGCTACTTCGGTGCCAAATTACAAATTTTGCGAAAGGGATGTGATACTAAAGCTGTTCCATACACAAAATAAATAAATAAATAAAATAAAATAAAATAATAAAATAAAATAAAAACTCTTTTCTGATATTTACAAAATAAAAAATATTAATAAAATCCAAATTATAATCATTTACAATTAATGGGAGAACATAAAAGAACCTCATAAGGTACATAATAACAACAACAAAAATTTGTTTTACTGCAGGACGGAAAAGTACTGCATAATTAAATAAAAATATCAAACTAATGCCAAATATCTCTATGAAAATATTTATCCACATACAAATTCCTGATTAAAAAAAAAAAAAAAAAAAAGTCACCAACTTTTGTAGGTCAACAATTTATTTTTCTCTCTAATTTTTATTATTATTCACGTGAAATTAAAAATATTTCATTTTATATCTGGAAAATAAAAATATATATAAATGCGTATGGATAAATATAAAACCTTCTACCGAATTTGGGTTGAAAACGGAAAAAGGGTAAAATAAATTAGAAATATCAGACCTATATTTATAAATTTGATGCCAAATGAAAGGGGCGATTTTTCTGTATCCAGGGGTGCAAACAGTTTTTCGATGCGACAATTTGATTTTTAAAAAATAACTAAAGTATGAAATTTAAGTGGCAACGGAAAAACGGAAAAAGGGGAAAATAAATTAGAAATATCAGACCTATCATTACAAATTCAGTACCAAATGAAAGGGGTGTTTTTTCTTAATCCTGGGGTGTAAACAGTTTTTCGATACGACAATTAGATTTTTTAAAATTAACTAAAGTATGAAATTTAGATGACAACACTTCATTTCAATCTTTTCATAATTTGTAGTGCGAATCACGCGAATAAAAAAGTCTTTAACTTAAAAATTTATTTTTATATTTTATTTTTCCATTCAAAGTGTTTTAGTGAAAAAATATTTATGGCGCATGCGCAGGCGTTTTTTACCCACAATTCAAAAACTAATCAAAATTTTGAAAAGTTCTATAGATAGAATTTTAAGTTGGGTGAAGACCTAAGTATCTGCCAAGCATCGTTGAATTCCGTCCAGCCGTTCTCGAGTGATGCCCGGACAAAAAAAGCGACATACAGACACGATGACACACACACACACAGGCAAAATTTTCTGAAGTCATTTTCGGCTTTCATGGGGTGTGAAACGTGAAGATATCGCAAAATTTTTTGATTCCGACAAATTTACAGACAAAAGTCTGATTTTATTAATATAGATTAGATTTATGATAGTACGTTAGAAATGCTGTTTTATAAACATATAATTGAAAATTGCAACTTCTAACGCAGCTTTAAAAATACATACAAACAGGGTAAATTTTGTCCCTGACTGCTGTTAGACTGTATACTCCGTAATTTTCCCATTTCATTCAGGCATGTTCAAACGTACAGTCGGTAACAGAACAATGAATTAAAACTATTAATATAAAAGAAAAATAATACTTTTCCCTTTTCTTTAAAATGAGGTCTCTTGATTAATGCAAATTTCTTTTAAAATGCTCATAATTTTCTATAGTTCATTGCCTTTGTAACGCTTTGGTCTGAATTGCTCTACTTTTTTTAATTAAATTTCTGGATTAATTATTACTAAAATTTAACACTCGTTTAACACTGATTATTTAATTAATATTAATTAATTACATGGCAAAAAAGAATTCGCATTTTCATTATAGTCAAATTACAAAAATTTGGATAATATTCCTAAGTAAAAACTTTTCACGCATAAAAAATCATGTTCCTTTCTTTCTTTTTCTCTCTTTCTCTTCAACCTGCCCCCCCCCCCCCCCCTCCTTTCCTTATTACAGAGCATTGACACATTCCTTTTCTAAAACAAAAGAAAAATATCAAAAGTAACTAATTTTACAAAAGTGTAGAGAAACGATCGTATTTCTTTTTGCTTTCCTGAAAGACAATTTCAAGAATTGAAACATCTGAATTTTTACATGGCCTTGGGACCCTTCAACACTGAATATTTCCAAACCAATTTCTACTTATTTGAATTATTTATTTTTCATTACAGCTCGACTTTTGTTCAACTTGTGATAATTTTCTAATTCTGAAGGAGTGAATGCAATCAATACACAATTCAGAAAAAATAATAATGGTTAAAACACTTCTGAAGTTATATTACACCCATTTTAAAGACACTTTCGAAAATATTTTTGTTTTTCTTTCGTCTTGAGAGATTTCGAAAGTTGGGAAAATCATTCAAGAAAAATATTTTTCGTGAGTTTTTCCTTGGGTATTTGATTTATTGTTGTGGGTGTATTTAATAAATATAGTAGAATTTTTATACAAATTATTACAATGTCAGAGAATGTAAGAATAGGATTGTAAAAATTCTGTACTTGCCGACATGTGAAAATTATTAGAAAAATATTATTATTAATATTTTTATTTTTATTTTAATGCTTGCAATATATATCAAGAAAGATAATTTCACTTGTTGCTATAATTTATTAGGACTGAGGACTATTAGTCTCAATCTACGGATTTTTACGATACCTGTTTTACGATAGTTGAACATTTATCGAAATCGAAAATTTATCGAAAATGTAATTGAATAATTTGAAATCGATGTTATAATTTGAAAAAAAAAAAAAGAAAAAACTAATAGGCTTCCGTACTAAACTAAATTGTGCTTTCGCCAGAATTTCATTAAAATCTTTTTTTTTTTTTTTTAAGAAAAAGAAAAGAAAATCAATCCGCGATTGTAATGAAATGCTCGCCCTCTGGTGGGCTAAGGTGAAATTACAATAAACATGGTTTAATTCGAATCCATACAGCCGCCATTGCTTGCCGATATTTAGTTTCACATATATTTATTGAATAAAAATGAATAAATACGGTAAAAAAGATAACACTTACTGTTGTGTGCCACAGTGTAACTCCAAAGGATCAAGAAATCCAGAATTGAGCTTCCATTTATTTCCAAATGACAAATTTAAAATTTCAGTTGCTTCGGCTAATGGAAGTAAAGAATTAATTAGATGATTTGAAATTAATATTTGTTCAACTTCAGTTAAAAATCTACTTCCGATCGAACTTTGAATAAACTGAAGCATTTTTTCCAAAAGCAATCAATTTTCCATGATGTAATGGCGGAGAAATTATAGTACGAATATTAAGTAGAATAACTAAAAGAACACTGGAACACACGTGGTTATAATGTTTACTAACAACTGCAGTGTTCACAAAGCGCCGTCTATCGATCATTACAAACGCGGATAATAATCAGTTTTCAAAAAAGTTTTTTTTAATAATTTTGAAATTAAAAAGCGCGCGTGCAGAATGAAATGAAAAATAAAATAGGGTTTAAAAATGGACAATATTTAAGCTCGTGGACTCAGTTTAATTATATAATAAGAAAAAAATGACGACATTAGTCTAATGGGGTTATCGTTATTATTATTATTATTATTAATTTTGAAGACATTTTAGAACTTTCCGAACAGAGTTAAAAGTGTTTATAATTGTTTTCATTTCTATAAGTACTTTAAGAGTTTCATAAAAAACACTTTCTAAATATATTTATGCGTGATGCCATAAATTGCAAACCATAAATACTTTTTAACATCACTGAAAGGCGTAGAGCATGCATAACACTAAAAAATGCATTTCAAGCAATATCCTATAATCAATCCGAATATTTTCGAATGGACTTATAAATAAATCACTAATCTTAATCACATCCTTTTCTATAGAAAATATTTTTTTCTTCTTTGAATATGAAAAATATGGTTATTTCGTATGTTCAGCGTAGCGTATATTGAAATGAGAGTATAAAGTATGTTTCTTAGACCGTAATGTATTCGCATTATTTTATAATTCCTCGTACACAAACGATTTATGCTACATATACGATTTTTAACTAAACGTACTTTGGAGTAAATATAAAAAATCTGAAGAGCATACAACAGTTATAAAATTATAAAAATATTTATGTAAATGAAAATGCAGTCAGATGCACAGACGAACCGAAATTCTAAACTCTTTCAAACCTTATTGGAAAGTGTTAAATATATCCTTTAAATTCTTTTTGAAGAGTGAAAGATAAATTATATCAATGAGTTCATTTTAGGTAGATTCCTTATAGGAAATCTACCTATTGCAATGGCTCTCATGGCACGACTTCTGAAAAATTTCTTCATATCTTCACCGATCATGACCCCAAGAAAAGAACCCAAAACCACGCTCTGTTCAAAAGTTTATATATATATATATATATATATAACGCTTTTTCCCATGCTACGTTGGGAACATGAAAATTGGAGTAATTTTTATTTAAATTTAACCAGCTCGGGATATGTTGTTAGGACAGTAAAAATCTCGGTCGAGTTCGTAGATGGGGTATCTAGCTCAAAGCGGGTGGAAATTTTTATTTGCCTATAATTTCTTTAATATTGAAAATAGGAAAAAACTTTAAATTAGGCGAATTACCGACTTACTTTAAGGAACAATTTTTGTATTTAAACTTTTCGAATAGCTTCAATTGCTTAAAAGTTATAAGTTAAAAAGTGATTTTTCGTCAATTGTGATGAAGACGACTTTCTATAGTTTAATTGCTTAAATTTATAATCTGATGCTTACGTCAAGTGCAAACGATAAGTAGTATGTTGTGGCCACCACAAGACTTTCTTCTATATTTTCCTATATACATATTCAATCAGTAACAATATTTAAAAAAAAAAAAAATATTACGATTTTTTTTCTTTTTTTTTTTTTTTTGTTAAAAGTAATACATATTCAACCAGTAACAATATTTAAAAAAAAAAAAAAAAAAAAAAATTTTTTCATGTTAAAAGTAAAAAAAATCGATAACTTTGTTTTAAATTATCACAGATTTATAGTTCAACCATTCGTTTTAAAGGTATTGACGAGATCTTTCGAAAGATACCCATCTTGAAAACTTACCCCCCCCCGGGGGGTACTTCCCCCCAGGGGGGGAACCGGTGCCCCCACATGCACAAAATATTTTTTGTAGTTAACTACTACTATTATCAATAATTCATATTAATTTTACAATCACAAGTTTAAAATACCGCTCATTATGTACATTTATACGAAATTTTGTCCTATGCTGCCATGTTAAAAATTTAGAAAAAATGCGATCACAGCGCCACCTGTTGAGCTATTGATCCCTAAATGTAATCAGCACCAAATTATGTCGGGGACCAACTAAATACCAAGTTTGGTTAAGTTTCGTTAAAAAAAAAAAAAAAAAAAAAAAAAAAAATTCAAAGTTTTTTTTGTTAAAAGTAAAAAAAATCGATAACTTTGTTTCAAATTGTCACAGATTTATAGTTCAACCATTAGTTTTAACGGTATTGGCGAGATCTTTCGAAAGATACCCATCTTGAAAATTTACCCCCCCCCCCAGGGGGGGAACCGGTGCCCCCACATGCACAAAATTTTTTTCATAGTTAACTACTACTATTATCAATAATTCATATTAATTTTACAATCACAAGTTTAAAATAACGCTCATTATGTACATTTATACGAAATTTTGTCCTATGCTGCCATGTTAAAAGTTTACATAAAATGCGATCACAGCGCCATCTGCTGGGCGATTGATTCCCGAATCTAATCAGACACTTTCCATGTCAGGGTCCAACTATACACCAAGTTTGGTTCAATTTCATTCATCGGTTCGTGAGATACGGTGAAAAATACGAAATTTTGCTATTACAGCGCCACCTGCCGGACGATTGATCCCCAAATCTAATCAGCACCTTGCCCCGTCAGGTTCCAACTATATACCAAGTTTGGTTGAATTTCATTCATTGGTTCGTGAGATACGGTGAAAAATACGAAAATTTGTCCTATACTGCCATGTTAAAAATTTACAAAAAATGCGATCACATCGCCACCTGATGAGCTATTGATCCCAAAATCTAATCAGCACAATGCCCCGCAAGGGTCCAACTATATACCAAGTTTGGTTGAATTTCATTCATTGGTTCGTGAGATACGGTGAAAACACTAAACCACAGACAGACAGACAGACAGACAGACAGACAGACATTTTCTAAAAACTATCAATTCGTGTTCAGGACATCCCAAAACGAGTAGATCCGTCAAAAAACGGAGGTCGAAAATTTTCGCGAATCCAATACTTTCTCTATATTACATATAGAAGAAAGTAATAAAAATGATCACTGAAAAAATAATAATTATAAGATTAAAGAAAAACTTTTTATATATCATATTTTAAATTTTCTGATGAATCATAGAGCTCTTATCAAAGCGCATAAAATTTTTAAAGAGATAATGACGTCAATTTTTATGAGATGAATAATTTAACTTTTTATATTTTTTTAATGTTCATGTTTAATTAAATGTATTTATTTTTGTGTCGAAAGAAAATGAACTCTTTTTTTTTTTTTTTTTTTTTTTTTGGCAACAATTAAATTATAGCCAATATTTTAATGGCTATTTTAACGCTATTAGGATGTTATTATTTTCATATTTTAATTAATTATAAGAAAACATCAAAAATTCGAAAATCGGGCTTCGAAGTATTGTGTTGTCATCTGGTTCTGAGCTATTGTAAAAGTTTCAAATGTCTAGCTTGTAGGGAAGTTGGTTAAAATTTGATTGCAAGATTTGTACCGGACAAACAAACAAACAAGAATAAAAGTTAATAAAAATATGGTAATAAAAAAAACATGGTAGCCGCTTTAATTAATCATTTAAAAATATAAAATTAAAATAATACGTTAGTCTTAATAAAAATATCGTTGGTGGTAACTAATTTAGAACTCCGGTTTAGGCAAGAATTTAAAATTTACAATTGAAATTGAGAGTAATACGTAACAGCTTTCTTTGACTTTTTATCCTGTGAAACAAAGATGGGTCTGTGAAGAGATGTGAGGTTTTCGCGTGGGAAGAAAATATAATGACGTCAAAGCTGCCATTCTCCATCACCAAGCTTGCCAAATTTTGTAGTCAAATAACGAATTTCGTCACCAAGTCAAAAATTTCATCGTCAGCTATTAAATTTTGCCGCCAAATCACAAATTTCATTGCTAAGTCGCAAATTTTGTCACCAAAATCTCGCCAAATCATACAATTTACTAAATTCGCAACAATTAACATTGAAATTTAGTGGTGCCCAAATGGTCCAATGTTAACTAATGTTGGTTAGACTATATTTGAGGATGCCCCTTGATTCTCGCCAAGTTGTGATCGTGGTAAATATATTAAGTTTACCCTATTTATATTTATAGGTTATATGTATATAGTTATATGAATATAGTGTATATGTATAGGTTATATATATATATATAGTGTTATAGGTTATTAACAAAAATGCGCCAAACAATTTCGCCAAGGGGGCACCCTCAAATATATTTTTACCCTAATGTTAATGTTATGATTGCAAGTTGAAACTGTAATCCCATACAACGTAAAGGAATCTACCTTTGCCTTTAAGCCTGCCGAAAGAGGATTTTTTTTCCCCTTGAACTTTTGCGTGTATAAAAGAAAAACAAATAAAGAAAACAATTAAAAATAAAAATCTGCATTTATTTTAAAATTATTCACGCGTTTGTATTTATAATCTACAAAAAAGACACTTAAAATGTACAAAAAAGCCAAGCTCAAAGAAAGAGAATTGATTAAAGTTGTGTCTAAAAAGGGTGTGATATCAAATTCCCAAGCTTACATTCAAATACTTATTTAATATTCCCTTTTAACTAAATTTTCACATGTGAATCAAGTGCCTTATGATATGTTGATAGAAATCCTTCTTTCCTGTACTAAATACATCATAGCGAGTTTCTGAAAAATATTATTATTTTTATTCATGTATGATGGGCTTGGCGGCCATCTTTCAAAGTTTTACGTTAGTTTGAATTCTATAAATCTCATCAATTATAGGATGAGTTGGTTGATTGGTTGGTTAATTGAGTTTTATATCGCACTAGTGCTGCGCAATGGGAAATAATTATAGGATGGGAGGATGGGAGTGCGCCAAACTTAACACTGTTAAAACTTAAATTGATTCAACTTGTGTGCTTAACGGGACTTTTGCGATGTTTTTAATGCATTTTTTTTTCTTTTTTAATCTGAATATTTCAACCCCTGTTGAATGGAATAACCATATTATTTTTACGAGATATTTATTCCAAGAAGCTAAATTCAAATTGGGTAAATATAACGGGGGGTGGAAGCTTCTATGCTCCCCCCCCCTCTCCTTCATGTTTTTACGTTAATTTAAATTTTTATATTCTTTTATTCCCGGCATTTATAGGATGGAAGTGCACTTAATACTAAATACTTATAAGAAATCATGTTATCGAAATATTTCCGTCTCTGCTGAATGGAATAGCAAAATTAATTTTATATGAGATATATTTTAAGAAACTTCTTTCAAATTGTGTGAATGTTTATTCATTACTTGAAAGATGGCCGCCAAGCCCATCATACATAAATAAAAATAATAATATTTTTAAGAAACTCGCTATTATGTATTTAGTACAGAAAAGAAGGATTTCTATCAACATATCATAAGGCACTTGATTCACATGTGAAAATTTAGTTAAAAGGGAATATTAAATAAGTATTTGAATGTAAGCTTGGGAATTTGATATCACACCCTTTTTAGACACAACTTTAATCAATTCTCTTTCTTTGAGCTTGGCTTTTTTGTACATTTTAAGTGTCTTTTTTGTAGATATCATTTATTTTTTTTAAATAGTTTTTATATTTACTGGAATTAACCCGATACTTTACATCAGATATGCCCTGGATTTCAACTCAGCTTTCGTGCGATGTTGTTCTTTGCGTTAAACTGTATTACAAAGTTTTCTTTGCGTTAAACTGTCCATAATTCTGGTTGCTAGACATTATCCATGGGTTTTCTATGCAGACTAGTATGTCGTGTCCATCACAAAACATTCTTCTACATTTTCCTATACAAATTAAAGCAGCACAAATTATTCATTATTTTTTTCATTATGAATGCTGAATATTATCAACTCAGAGAGGTATTGTTGCACAAAATGTCCAACGAAAATAAATTTTCACCATGCAGATGGCATCCTTTCAGTTCTAAAAAAAAATTGTAGTATATGAGCTCCACTTATCGGCCGATAGGCATCGAGATTGAATCAGCATAATGTCTCATAATGGCCTTTTCACATATCAAGTTTTTTTTCATTATATGCAACAGAACCTTTCCTTAAATTGCGAAAATCGCTGTATAGCAGCGCCACATGTTGAGATATTGGTACAAAAGTTGATAAGCACTATAATTTGTAACAATGTAAATTTATTTGTAAATTTATGCAATTCCATGTATTAGTTACTCAGATATAGCCTTCTCTGAAATTGCGGCAATCACTGTATAGCAGCACAATGTTGAGCAATTGACACCAAATATTGATAAACGCTATTATACATCAAGGTTCAATTGCATATAAATTTATATGTAATTCTGAGCAGTAGCTCCTGATATCTAGTTGGAACAAAACTTTCGCCACACACATAGAACACACACACGCAAATAGAAATTTTCTAAAAATAGTCAAATTGTTTTCAGGAGCTCTTACAACGTGTAAATCCACTAAAACAGAAAGTCGAAATTCATTTCAATAAAATGACAAGCGAAGCGGGCAAAGCCTGCTAGTATACTATATAGAAGGAAGTAGAAATCTTTATGCATCATAATTATCATTGCCAGATTGAATTGAAGGATATTAAAATTGGATACTATATCGTGTACTGACTTTCTTATTCTAAGGTATGAAAAATATTAAAAAATCAGCAATTCAAGCTACAGATTTGAAACAAATGTTATTCAAAAATGTATTCATTTCTGTTTACAGGGATATACAATTTAAAATTGTACAAAATAATAAAAGCAAAGATTCTTTGGTTAAAAAAATAACTTATAAAAAGAAAAAGCAGCTCAATTTGAAATTAATATTTTTCGGGTAAACTGAGATGAAGCAATTTCATATTTGGCGATTTATGCCTCTTTGGCGATATTTAACAGTTTTTCAGCAATTAAGATAGGAAATTTTGATTTTTAAAAGCTAAATTTTATAAAAGTTCCTAGATTAAGTAATTGTTTATCTGAAAAACCAGTTTTCAAAGAATTCTGCACATTTATGAATTCTCTAGCTTGTTTTAAAAAAAATTTCTTGAAGAAGAAATTTTTTCAAAAAGTTGTCAAAACATCTAATTTTACGCTAAATTGAAAATGCTCCCATTTTTTTACTTATTAACTAAGAAAGTTCGTTTTCATCTCAAATTAAAGATCTCGTTGATACGAATATTTTACTTTTTGTTTCATTTTACTGCGATATTTCGTTCGTCCAATATTTAAAACTTTACGGAAAAAAAAATTGCCGATTTAACATGGGAAAGTTGGTTTCTGTATAATAAGCATTTAACGATCTTGGGTTATTTCTGTCGATTTTATTATTGGCGCGTTCTGCTTTGTGTTAGTGGTAGTTTGTTTGTTTTGCTTTTCTCTGAGCTTGGCTTGGCAAAACGACCGTTTCTGCTTGATCTCACTCCTCCAAAATGTTGAGATCTTACAAAATTAAAAAGGAAAACCTTCTTAACCATGTTGCTTCAGAACTTACATTATTTGATTAATCACGGCATAATTACACCTAAATATATTGCTGCGTACGTGGGGTTTGGCAATTGTCTCCGAATGAGTAACAAATCTTGTAGAGGCTTAAGAGTTTATTTATAGAAATTTCCAGATTACACGTCTGTAAACCAAGTATCAACTTCAGTTTCACCAGAAAACATAGCTTAAATAACAGCTTACAAAATAAAAATCACAGCATAAACTGTCTGTATTGCACAGCAACAGGCTGTAATTAATAGGAGAGACTTTGTCAAGTAGAGCTCTTCTGATTAAGCCGGTTGGCGAGGAAACTGACTGACTTAGCTGGATCGGGTTTCCTTTTATAACATCCTATTTACTCAGTATTTTTTGGTAACTTCTGAAATAATAGAGTTAGAGATCAGATATTCGAGATATCGATGACAAGGATTTTCTTGCCAAGGTCGCCAGAAAAGTCACCAATGAGTGAAAAAGTCGCCAAGGCCATTACCCTCGTTGATGAAGCTCTTTAATGTTTTTTTTTTTTTTTTTTTTTTTTTTAAGAAAATGATCTATTTTAACGCTAAAACAAGCTAGAAATGCAGAAAATTAACATTTTACAACCTCACTAAGTCTCTTAACTGCTATTATTTACAAATTCGTAACAGTGTAAATGCTTTTAGTTTCACCTATGACTGTACGTTTGCTTCTTTTCAAAAAAGTGTAGATATCACAAATTAAACTTGCATAAAAATGTTTGAGACTAATTTTAGATATATACGCTGTTAAGAATTTTAGTTCAAATTAAACCACATGGTACGAATTTATCATACGAAAATATCAAAGGTTTTTTATAGTTAAATCGTTTTATGATTAAATTCCTTTTATTTAATCAAAAAATTTATCTTAAATCGAGCATGCAGTTCTACTAACTCTTTACTAAATAGCAATAAACAATATTTTGAAAATTAGCATTCTTATTGCTTTTCCCGTTTGATTTTATTTTCATAAGGTTGATTTTAGTTTGACAGTTACTATTTTCTTACTTGCAGATTTTTTTTTTTTTTTAAAACAATTAAATTATTGTCTGCCAGAAATTTTTAAGATCCAAGTGCAATATTCGGCTGAAAATTAAAACGCAAAATTTTAAATCAATATTTTAATAATAATAGTAATAGTAATAAAACAACCCCTTTCAGATATGGGGTCGATGGTTGAATTCCCCGAAGCGGACTAATGTGTTACAGCGGTGTCTAACTTTAAAAATCTATAAATCAATCGAAAGTAAATAAAATGAACTGGAAAACAACTAGTAAGAATAATTTGGCGAATGTTTTATTAATATTTGATCTAACCAAATTTTGGTTCAATATGTTACTGTTTCATAGTTCACTTAAAGTACCAAATCAAGGAAAACATTTTCTCTATCTTATGGTATCAGCCTATGCAAAAGAAAACAAATATATTTATAATTTCTCTGGCACAGGTAAAAAAAGAAAAAAAAAAAAAAAAAAAGAAAAAAAAAAAGAAGTTCTTTTTTTTAATTGAATACCATAATCTAAATTAATAGTTAGTTAATTTTGTTATGTAAACTCTGTTACTTCCATTTTGCATTCTTTTAAGATAAACGCTAAAAAATACCATTGTTATAACTGTTTGCTTGCAGTAGTCAGTAATAAACAGTATTTGTGGAATATATATATATTTTTTAAACTTCGCCGAGATGTTTTCTGAAAATATGGACAGACTCGATCAAATGGTATTTTTTTTTTGACTAATTTCGTTTCATGCACTCTTAAAAATGAAATGCTCAAAAATGAGTAAATGGATATACTCATTTCGAAATGAGCACTTTTGTTTCAAAAAAGGAAAACATGCTCCTCTCATTTATTTAATATCGCATATTTTCAAATTAATATCTGTCCACTTCATAATTTATTATAAATATGCTGAACTGAAAGAAGTTCTCAAATAGACTTTTTACAAATTTCAAAGAAAGAATTCAAAATTTATTCTCTCAAATCTCCAGAACTATATATCGTGGCGATTTAATACTGGTTTGCGGAAGAATACATCAATGAGAATCTATGTTTGGGATATTGGGATTCACGATGGTCAATGCCAATTTTTGTGTAAGTTAATATACTCAATATATCGTATATGGGATTTTTAAATTTGAGTACATTTGCTTCGGAACTATTTTGAGTGTGTGGCATGCTCAAATTCGACTCAGTTTTACACATTTTTGAGTATTTTTGCTCCTCTATTTTTAGGTTGATTTCTTTAGAAATCGACCTATTGCAATCACTTCGTTAACTATCTATCTATCTATAATGAAAATTTTGTCATCATGATAACTCCCCAAATAATACTCCAAATCGAACCAAATTTGGACAGTGAACAGATCTTATAAATATCTTGGATGAGTTCGTTAACCAAGTAGCTCCGACTTTTTATTTTCGAGTGGCAGCCACTTGAAAATTTCAAACCCACAATATGAAAAGCAGATTAAAGCAAGATTTGCTTGAATTTTAATGTAAATACAGGCCACGTAAAGGTATCAATGAAGTTTATTAATGAAGTTTATCCACCATTTTTAATAAAGTGACAGATATTTTAAGTTAAGTGGGGCCACTTGAAATCAGGCTACCACTTGAAAATTTAAAATCACTATAACTTCCGAAATAATACTCCAAGTCGAACCAAATTTGCACAGTGTCTTAACTTATTTTATAAATATCTTAGATGAGTTTGTTAAACAAGTTGCTCCGCAATTTCGATTTCAAGTGGAGACCACTTAAAAATTTAAATTGTAAAAAGCGTATTCCGAATTTGTTTGAATTTTGGTGTAAATACAGATCGCGTAAGGATCTCAATGAAGTTTTATTAATGAACTATATCCGCCATTTTCCTGCCACTTGAAATCAGGCTACCACTTAAAAATTTAAAATCATAAAAACTTCTAAAATAATACTCCAAATCGAACCAAATTTGGACAGTATCTTAACTTATCGTATAAATATCTTCGATGAGTTTTTTAACCAAGTTGCTTAGCCCTTTTGATTTCAAGTGGAGACCACTTGAAAATTTCAAATTCAAATTGTAAAAAGCGTATTCAGAATTTGTTTGAATTTTGATGTACACATAGATTACATAAGTGTCTCAATGAACTTTATCCGCCATTTTTAATAAAGCGGCGGATATCTTAAGTTAAGTGGGCCCACTTGAAATCAGGCTACCACTTGAAAGTTTAAAATCATGATAACTTCCGAAATGATACTCCAAATCAAACAAAATTTGGACAGTGCGTTAACTTATCTTATAAATATCTTGGATGAGTTTCTTAACCAAGTTGCTCCAACATTTTATTTTCAAGTAGAGACCACTTGAAAATTTCAAATCCAATTTGTAAAAAGCATATTCCAAATTTATTTGAATTTTGATGTACACATAGACCATATAAGTGTGATCAACTTTATTAATAAACTTTATCTGTCATTTTTAACGAAGTGCGGATGTTATAAACTTAGCGAGACAACTTGAAACTAAGCTACCACTTGAAAATTTATAAACATGATTACTTTTTAAATTCTAATTCAATTCGAACCAAAGATCAATAGTGATCTTATCATATAATTATCTTGGATAAGTTCAATGGACAGTTTTTTCCAACATCTTGTTTCCAAGTTGCAGCCACTTGAAATAACACTGCCACTTGAAAATATGCCATCACGATAACATTTAAAGTACTAAACTGATTCAAATATAAGTTGGATAGTAAACTTATGGAGCAAATATCTTGGATAAGTTCACTTGGTAACTTAATCCGCAATTTTATTTCCAAGTGGCGGCCACTTGAAAATTTGTCAATATGGTAACTATAGTAATACTGAATGAATTCGCTTCAAATTTGGGTAATGGATTTATCATTCAAATATCTCAGATATGGTCGCTGGTCTTGTTACTCCGACTTTTTTTCCAAGTGACGCCACTTGAAAATTTCTTATGACGATAATTTTTGAAATAATGATTTAGTTTGAACTAGAACTGAACAATGAACTTATCGTAGAATATATTGGTGATTTAACTGGGCAAGTTGTTTCGCCATTTTGTTTCGAAGTTGCAGCCACTTAGACTGTCACTTGAATATTTGCCAGAACAATAACTTTTAAAACACTGCACTGATTTGAATCACAGTTAGACAGTGAACCTATGCTTTAAATATTTTGGATGTGTTTGCTCGGCAACTTGCTCCCTCTATTGTTTCCAGGTGGCGGCCACTTGAAAATTTGTTACCACGGTAACTTTTGAAATACTTAATCAATTTAAACCAAAGTTGAAAAATGGATTTATCACTCAAACAACTATGATTTCGGTGGGCAAGTTTATTTCCAAGTTGCGTCCACTTGAACGCTGCCATTTGAGACTTTGTTATCGCAATAATTTGTGAAATACTGGGTTTATTTTAACCAAAGTTGGACAGTGGACTTATTTTGCAAATCTTGCTGCGTACTTGCGGGTTCGTCAGTTTTCCGAGAATGAAAGGCGAAAATTGCAAAAGTTCAGTAGTTTATTTACAGAAAATTCCAGAAGAATACAGGTCTATAAACTAGGTATCAACTTCAATTTCACCAGTAAACACAGCTTAAATAACAGATGTCAACAACAAATTCACAGTGCAAACAGAATCAAAGCATTAACATAAAGCAAGGCTCATTCAAAGAGGCTCAGAACTCCTTCAATAGCAATGCAAGCGTTTGGCAAAACTCAACTGCGACTGACAGACTTGGCGCGTTCGGCCATCTTTTATACCCCTTTATCGAAACCAGAAAAATCTAGAAATTTCACGTAACTGGTGAACCAATCACGTAACAGCGTCCATCTATGGTATATCGATAATAAGGATTTTCTCGCAAAAAATCGCCAAGAGGGAAAAGTTGCCAAATTTGGTGCCAAATCCATTACCTGCCTTATTGGAGCTTTTTAATGCGTTTTTAAAGGAAATTCAGGCTATTTTAACGCAAAAACAAACTAGAAAGGCAGAAAATTAACATTTTATTAACTTACTAAGCCTCTTTGAAAGAAATTCTACAAAAAAATAAAAAATAAAAAAAAATGAAGACGTATTTTTAAATTTGCTACATTAATTCACTGAGCAATTTTCTCTGCCATTTTGATCCAAGTGGCAGCCACTTAATTTTTCAACACGATGAATTTTGAGATTCTGAATTAATTCCAACTATATTTGTACAGTAGTCTTATCTCACAAATGCATTTGATATATTTGTCTACTTGGCCCACCATCTTGTTTCCAAGCGCCGACCACTTGAAAATTTTAAATTCACATAAAAAGGTATTTATGAACCAATTTGCTTAAAACTCCATATGTAGATAGCCTACATCAATATTTCTACTAAGTCCATTAATAATTTGTAGCCGCCATTTTGAAATAAAATGACGGCTACTTGATAAGTAAAAATAAATCAACCTACCCTTCCGAATAAGCCGGAAGGAGTTTTTTTTTTCCAGTGTAATAAGATCTACAATAAATTTTTCTCAAGATAATAGTATATTTTTTTTTAGTCCTTAGCAGGAATGCAGACACTACATTTGAAATTATCCACACTTGATTAAGAAATCAATATTGAGGCCTAGAAAGTAGAAAAATCTTGCTTAATATTACACTTGTAAAACGATATTAAACTAGTTGGCATAGGTGGACTCTGCACAGTTCCCCATCATATCTATGTTCTCATAAATTTCTAGTGCGAGATATATTATAATCTTAAGAGAAATGAATTTCACCACATCTTAACACAGTGACAGAATGAAATCCCCGCCTAATAGGCTATCCACCGTTCACTTCGATATATTTATCTTAGTCTAATCTATTAATTTATTTTATCAGGGTCAAATCCGTTGTTTAGTTTTCATGCTATTATTTGCAGTGCAATAATCCTCAGAATTCCTATTTAAATGATTTTTTTTCAATTTCGCTATGTTGATAAAATCTTAAATTACGAATAACTTACAAAAATTTCCTATTAGAATATTTGTAGTCAATCATGTTCAAATAAGTATCATAAATGTTATTTTTAAGTTGTTTGATATATTTATGATCCTCAAAATGAACGTTTTTGCTCAATTTTGCCCTATTCTGTCATGTTAAGTAAATCGTAAATTCCAAATAAATTAAGAATTTTTTAAATTGGAAAAATCATAGTCTATGATATTAATGCCAGTATCCTAAATAATATTTCAAAAGTGGTTTGAGATCTTTGCGATGAAAATATCCCTCAAGATTCATGTTTAAGTGAAATTTTACCCTATTCTACCATGTTAAGAAATTCGTAAATTTCCAATAACTTACGAAATTTTTATATTGGAAAATTCATAGTCAATAATATTCATGCCAGTATCCTAAATAATATTTAACTAGTTGGCATAGGTGGGCTCTGCTCAGTTCCCCATCATATTTATGTTCTCAGAAATTTCTAGTGCGAGACATATTACTAGTGGATCTGCAGATCAGGAGCCTCAACGTCCTATTTGCATCAGACATTATTCAATAGGTCATTTTTATTTATTCTTTATTATATAATAGTATATATTGATTCGATCGACTTATTACCAAAATCAAATACATTCCTGAGGGGGGCGGCAGCCCCCCTCAACCCCCCGTTGTATCTCTCTTTGTATACCTATTTGTATATGATATAAAGTGTTACGAAATTGTAAATAATTGCATTTATTTTTGTATAAATTCTTTCCAAGAGGTTTAGTAAGTTGATAAAATGCTAATTTTGTGCCTTTATAGTCGTTTTAGCGTTAAAATAGCCAAATTTTCCCTTAAAAACGCATTTAAAAGCTCCTATAAGGGAAGAAATAAATTTGGCGCCAAATTTGGCGACTATTTCCCTCCTTGGCGATTTTTTTTGGCGATCTTGGCGAGAAAATCCTTATTAGGGATATACCAAATATGGAAGCTCTAATCTCATTGGCTGATGTGATACGAGAATTTTCCAGAACACTCTGTTTTCGATAGAAAAGTATAAAAGGAGCATTATTTTCGCCAAGGCGGTGAGTCTCAGATCTATATCAGTTTCGTCAAATGCTTGCTCAATGGGCTCATGAATATGTGTACCAAATTGCAAGTCAATAGCGTTATTTTGGGGGTCGCTATCGCGGTACATACAAATTCTTCCCATAGGCCATAATGGTAAAAAAAAACTTTGGCGTGTCCCTCTACACGAACTTACAAATGGAATGCACACCGAAAACTATACAGCTAATTTCGTGGGCATCATGAACATGTGTACAAAATTTCAAGTCAATAGCGTGTTTTTTGCGGCCGCTATCGCATGACAGACAGACAGACAGACGGAATCCAAAATCCTTTTGAGTCTCAACAGAGGGCCTCCATTCACATTTCGGCAAAAATTGGAAGTCAATAGCTTGATTTTTGCGGTGGCTATCGCGGTACATACAGATTCTTCCCATAGGCCGTAATCATAAAAAATCTTTGGCGTGTCCCTGTACACGAACTACAAATGGAATACACACCTAAAACTATACAGCTGATTCCGTTGGGCTCATGAACACGTGTACCAAATTGCAAGTCAATAGAGTGATTTTTGTGGCCGCTATCGCGGTACATACAAATTCCTCCCATAGGCCGTAATGATAAGAAAAACTTTGGCGTGTCCCTGTACACAAATTACAAATGGAATACACACCCAAAACTATACAGCAGATTTCGCGGGGCACATGAATACGTGTACCAAATTGCAAGTCAATAGCGTGATTTTTGTGGCCGCTATCGTGGTACATATAAATTTCTCCCATAGGCCGTAATGATAAGAAAAACTTTGGCGTGTCCCTGTATACGAACTACAAATGGAATACATACCAAAAACTATACAGCTGATTTCGTGGGGCTCATGAACATGTGTACCAAATTTCAAGTAAATAGCGCTTTTTTGGCGGCCGCTATCGCGCGACAAACAGACAGACAGACACAGCCCAAAAGCGTTTTGAGTCTCAACAGAGGGCCTCCACTGACGTTTCGGCAATAATGTTAAAAGAAATCAATTTGACCAAAGCTTCATACAGTGACAGAATGAAATCCCCGCCTAATAGGCTATCCACCGTTCATTTCGATATATTTATCTTATTCTAATCTATTCATTTATTTTATCAGGGTCAATTTCGTTGTTTAGTTTTCATGCTACTATTTCCAATGCAATAATCCTCAAATTCATATTTATATGAAAAATTTACAATTTCGCTATGTTGATAAAATCGTAAATTACGAATAATTTACGAAATTTTCCTATTAGAATATTTGTATTCAATCATGTTCAAACAAATATCATAAACGTAATTTTGAAGTTGTCTAACGTATTTAGGATCCTCAAAATGGAAGTTTATGCTCAATTTTGCTTTATTCTGACATGTTAAATAAATCGTAAATTCCAAATAACTTACGAATTTTTTAAATTGGAAAAATCATAGTCTATGATATCCATGCCAGTATTCTAAATATTATTTCGAAAGTGGTTTGACATCTTTACGATGAAAATATCCCTCAAGATTGACGTTTATGTGAAATTTTGCTCTTATTCAGCCATGTTAAGAAATTCGTAAATTTCCAATAACTTACGAAATCTTTATATTGGAAAATTCATAGTCATTAATATTCATGCCAGTGTCCTAAATAATGTTTCAAAAGTAGTCTGACATCTTTACGATGAAAATATCTCTCAAAATTGACGTTTATGTGAAATTTTCCCCTATACTGCCATGTTAAGAAATTCGTAAATTTCCAGTAACTTGCGAAATTTTCAAAGTAGCATATTTATAGTTACTGATGTTTATTCCGGCATCAAAACTGATATTTTAAAACTGGTCTGACATTTTTACAATAAAAAGTTTTCATTTAATGCACGTTTAAGTGATTTTTTGTCCTATTCTCCCATGTTAAGAAAATCGTAAATTTCGAATAACTTACGAAGTTTTTAAAATCGAATGTTGCAAATGAATAGGGTTCTTGCCAGTGTCGAAAGTAATATTTTAAAACTGATCTGACCTCTCTGCGACAATTTGTTCTTGAGATATCGTGTACACAGACTAACAAACTAACGGACTGACCCACTAACACACTAACAGACTAACAGACTAACAGACTAACAGACACCCTACAGACAGACACCATAGAAATTTTGTCATTTTCGGATTCCTCACACCTGAAAACGTGTAGAAAAGTCAAAAAACCGAGGTCGAAATTTTTCACGATTACCTAAGTTCCCCATACCTATAGTATGATGGGGAACTAAAAAGTTGTTTGACACCTTTGCGATGAAAATATCCCTCAAAATTGACGTTTATGCGAAATTTTGCTCTATTCTGCCATGTTAAGAAATTCGTAAATTTCCAATAACTTAAGAAATTTTTATATGGGAAAAGTCACAGTCAATAATATTCATGCCAGTGTTCAATAATATTTCAAAAGTGGTCTGACATCTTTACGATGAAAATATCCCACAAATTGAAGTTTATGTGAAATTTTGCCCTATTCTGCCATGTTAAGAAATTCGTAAATTCCAAATAACTTGCGAAACTTTCAAAGTAGCATGTTTATGGTTAATGATGTTCATTCTGAATTCAAAACTGATATTTTAAAATTATTCTGGTATCTTTACAGTAAAAATTTTGTACTTACTGGACGCTTAAGTGAAATTTTGCCCTATTCTCCCATGTTAAGAAAATCGTAAATTTTTAATAACTTACGAAGTTTTTTAATTCGAATGTTGCAAATGAATAGGGTTCTTGCCAGTGTTGAAAGTGATATTTTAAAACTGATCTGACGTCTCTGCGACTATTTGTTCTTGAGCTATCGTTTACACAGTCTAACAAATTAACTAACAGACTAACAAACACCCTCCAGACGGACACCATACAAATTTTGTCATTTTCGGAATCTTCACACCTGAAAACGTGTACAAAAATCAAAAAACTGAGGTCGAAAATTTTCACGATTATCTAAGTTCCCCATACCTATAGTATGATGGGGAACTAAAAGATATTATTAACGAATCTCATTGCAAAATCATCAGGGCAGATTGTACCTGTGATGAGTAGCCAGGTATCAACACTAAAAATATTAAAGAAAAGTCGGAATATATACAAACCATAATCAAGGCCTGATTTAGAAAAATTTTAACAATAGGCACAACTCGATTGTTGCGGCTCCCTTAACACAAGTGTAAAAGCACACTAAATTTTCTTCTTAGATGCAAACATACTCATATTATCACAAAATTATCGCAAGTATTAAGTGGATAGAGTGTTAACACAAGTGTTAATTTTGTGTTTCGGAAGAGTAACTATCTATATCTAAACAGATCATTGCGATTGAATGTGACAATTTGCTAAGAAAGGACTTTATTCACCCGAGGAAGATAGTTGAAAGGACATTCTGCCTAACTTCGCCAGCAACCAATCCCAGGAATTTTTTGCGGAAATTTGTTATGAGAATTAATCATTACCTATTAGACCTTTTTTAATTCCATTTTCATATTAAAAATTCTCAGATGTTATTTTTGTTATTGTTTCCCAAAATTGAAATTAATATATATATATATATATATATATATATATATATATATATATATATATATATATATATATATATTTTTTTTTTTTTTAAGCTTAAAAGAGAGAAAAAAAAAAGGACCAGGGTAATTTTTGCATTTAATAGCCACAAATATAAATATAAATTAATGAACTAGATTTCGGAAATTAATGAACTAAATTCGTGGTTAAGAATTTTCTGCATGTGAAAAATTAAAAAAATATATACTTTATAATAGGTAAATTTTCTCTCAGTAAAAAAGATAAGAGAGGAACACTTGTCTTACAGCATGTACTTTGGAAGGATTAAAAGAAAAAATAAATCACAAAAAACTATTGAATAGAGAAAGGTAGCATTTAAAGAAAATTTGATATTGAAAAAATTTTAAATAAAATTTTTAAGAGACTCTTGAACGTTGGGAAACTCCTGCGCTAGACTCTATTGTTCTTAACCCTTTATTGTTCACTACTTAATTTATTTTAAAAATTACTAAACTAAGTTTTAAAATGGCTTTTAGACACATAGCTGATCATAAATATTTAAAAAATAAAAAATTAGCATTGTTCCTTTTCGAGAAATTTTCGGTTTGAAACATCTGTAAGTAAACCTTATTAATTTCAAATAATATTTAATTTGATAAATAAATCACTTTATAAGTAAACATTATCGACAACAAAAACTCGTAAAAGTTGCATAGATCCCAACATTTCAATTTATTACCGAGTATTTTAACCCTTTGCGGCGCAAGGTAATTCGGATCATTTAAATTACACTGCCGCCGGAATTTACGAACATAATTAAAATAAAAGAAAATTTAAATTTTCACGTTAAAAAAAGGGCCTTTTCTGCTATGTCATAAATGTAAATTTTTGCTAAAAAATTTCCGGGATGAGTTTTTGCACTTGTGAATTAAAATTAGGCGTTCCATCAGCGGGAACACTGCGACTGAAAGGGTTAATACAAAATCAAAGCCTGACCATAAGAGCATAATTTAAGCAAAATAGTAATAGTAATAATAATAACAATGAAAAGATTTATTATCATATTTTCATTGTTACAGAAAGTTAAATTATTATTCAGAATTTCTTTATAACTTCAAATATTTAAACCATTCAACATCTTGACTATTACAACTGTTGAAAATATTTTTATTCTAAATAAATTGTGTTTGTAAGTCTTCTTAAGAGAGAGTGTTCGGGAACAAAAAAACAAACAAATAGTTATTTGAAGAAATAACTGTAGATGACATAAGAGAGAAAAAGACGTATGCCAATCCAATTATTTTAACCATTGGAAAGATTGTCACTACCGGAAAATATTTGTAAGTCTTCTCGAGGGAACGTACGTGAAAGGAAAACAAGTAAAAAATCAGAATCACTGTCGAATGGTTCTAAAACAAACATAAATACAGTTAAAAATTATGTGGATGATAATTTAATGAAAAAATTAGATTATGTTGTATACAATCAGTCAGAAAGATATATATCAATAATATGTCATATATTTAAACTTTTTTTTTTCGGTTTGATAAGTATTTACTTTCTTCACTTTATTTTACTATGTAAGAAGTAAGTATCATAGTCATTAAAAAAAAAAAAAAAAAAAAAAAGGAAAAAAATCTATTTTCTGTTTTGACGGTTTTACACGTTTTAAAAGTTCCTGAGCTGGTTTTAACCTTCTTTTAAATGATATTCTATATGTATGTCTGTCTATATACGTATCTGTGTGCGTATGTGAAAATTGTGCCATATCTAAATAAAAAACTAATGCACAAAAATTCATGAAATTTTATATTTAGCTGCCTTTTGATATAAATTTGTAGCAAAAGCTATTCGTCGTCAGTGGGGTGCCTGCATTGTAGCTGGTGGTTGCTCATTCGAGCATTTGTTGTAAAGTTTCCTACAATAAATATTCTTAGTCCTTTATTATATGTGTGTACTGTATTCTCCATTTTCACCAATCAAGCGCGTTCTCGTGGCTCAATTTTTGCTTTTCAACCCCAGGTGGTGAAAGTTGCTTATTTTGGCAAGTTTTATAAATCCCTTACAGTTATGACCATTAATTTTGTTACACCCTCTATAAATGAGATTAATTTGTTATTAACCATTTTCATTTTTTAGAAAAGGTATTTTCTGTTGAAACCCGTAATTTTAGTTATACTTTATGCTTCTCTTTGAAAGATGTGGATCATAGTAACATGTATTTTAATATTTTTCATATACTTCAAGCGAAGATTGTCGCTTTACATGTTTTGGTGGAGTATTTTGTATATTCACTAGTTTTCAAATTTAATATTTAACACTTAAAATTATATCTGAGATAAATAATCAGTATTTTTTATTTCAAATACAAACTTTGACATTCATTCTGTATGTTTTGTTAATAGATAAATTTGTACAAGCTCTCTTTGTGTTTGTCTATTGATAAACGTTCAAAATATTCGAAGTTTTAAATCTCTCTGGATAAAACAAACCTTCCCCTATTTCTTCCAATTTATTATAGAAAAATAAATCTAAAACGTAACATGTGATTTGCACAGTTAAGGCATTCGCATGTGTATTTAAAAATATTTGCAGCTGTGTTCAAAAAATTTGAAAAATATTTATCATATTTTAACATAAAATCAATATAAAGTTTTGTACATGGAAAAATGAGATTGACGCATTTTAAAGTTATTTGGATACGTTTTAAATTGCATAAAATAAGATAGGATTTGGCATGATACTTTATTAAAATAGACAGAAATGTTTCATAAATCTAAACGATCTAAATGATTTAATTAAATACATATAAAGTTGCATTCACGTTACCGCAAAATAAGAAGAAAAAATGCAGTACTGATATTTTATTTAACTTTTACCAAGTAGAAACAATGTTTTTAATTCCGCCTATCACTCTATCATCTGACTAACTCTATCATTTATAAAAAATATCTTAAATTGTTACAAATAGTGTTTTTCAAGGTTATTATGACAAATTGCCTAACAAATAAAATGAGCTCATTTATATTATAGGGGCATAATCAGCACACATTACTAATAACAGGCACGTATGTATTTTAAAGTTCTTAATCTATTTTTATAAAGGCAAAATTGGTTATGGTTTATTAATCGACTACAGCATGTCACCAGGTCAAATATTTTGTGTGAAACATTTTTAGTCGTTTTGTAGGAATAGACAAAAAAATTCTGATATGTTGCAGTCAATGGATGTTTACTATTTAAAATGTCTTTAAATGATGCTACAGTATTTTAAACAGAAGGAAGCTATTCTACATGATTGAGATTTAGTATATTATAAGCTAGTATATTCAAAAATGCATATTTCCCATTTATGGATGTTTTTATATGACCATACAAAATATCCCTTAAATGCTTAAATGTCTATCGGAGGTAATTATTTGAAATAATTTTTATTCACGATGTATAATTTCAATGTTTCGATTTCTTTATGATTATGTATTGCCTTATTTACATTTTTTGAACACAGGCGAAATAGTTAAATGTTAAAACAACTTAAGTGTTAAAGAAACATCTGAAATTTAAAAATAAATATATAATCATATATAAAATTGTGAATTTTGATTATAAGAAGTTCTCTTAAAAGAAAAAAAAAGTATGTATGCAGTGCATATAGACAAAACATGTTAGATTTATTGTCATTGGGTGGTTATTTCTTAAATTACATTTTCTATGACATTTTGGTCTTCTAATTGAACTAAAATTTTAATAAATTATATTGTGCAAGTATTATCTAGTTTTCATGCACACGGCCGCTCAGAATTATTCAAATGCACTGCCACTGTTGAATGAAATGCTTTGCAAAGGGTTCGTAGTACCTTCTATTTTTTTTTTTTTTTTTTTTTTTTTTTTTTTTTTTTAAGGACATTTTCGACCATTAATTTTGAATAAAAATTTTTGTTTTAAAATAGCCTATAGATTTTGTAGGAATGTAATGTTTCAGAAAATTCATTGTTAATGCTCTGGAAATAATATGATTCTACAAGCCCTGTTTCAGTAATATTAAATAATCTTTTAAATAAGTACAATGTTGTTTTCGCCGTACAAAACCATATTTCTGAAAATACGCTACTGTTGTTCTAAAAATATAGTTTTACATGCACTTATGAAAATTTTATTTAGCATACTGGCAGGTATACAACTGGTTTGCAAAGCTTTTGTAACTGTTTCCTCTTAGTGTTATAAAGTATTCCATAATCTATGCATAGTACAGACAGTTTTTATTTTAGATTTTTATGAATTATTTACCTATATATATGATATTTCAACACAAAAATGATCAAAATCTAAGATACCATAAGTGATAAACACAATTTATGAAAATCATATCACTAAAAGAAAATTATTAGAAACTTTATTTATTAAAATGAAAATAAACTAATGTGTTACTCATACGATTTTCTGTCACCATGCATTTCAGTACTATGAAACAGACTGCAGATTAGGGGGTAAGATAACTGGTACTGCGTATGAACCTACTTTAAAAATAGTTTAAAATAGATTTGGCGACTGTTTACTTGACATATAGTTCGGTGTGTGGGGAGATTTGTACCTCCTCAACCTCTCATTTAATTATAGTACTTAGGTTTATTAATATACTATATATGTATATATAGTTTAATAGTTTTTTACTATTAAACTATATATGCATATATAGCTTAATAGTTAGTAGAATTCCAAAATGGGCTACATAACAAAGTCTCATATTTTCATCAATTGTGACACACAATTGATTTTTCAGGAATTATAATAATAAATTTAATTTTTTTTTTTTTTAAATGGTAAGAAAAAAGTGTGATTGAAATAGAAAAATACATTGATGAAAATATGATTCACTTAAAAGCTTGTTTATTATGATCGTAATTATTCAGAAATTAAACTATTTTCTCAACATCATTTGAAATATTTTTGTTAAAAATTCTTTAAAAATCCGTTCATAAAATTTTAAATAGAATTAACTTAATCATAAATTTAACAAGGACTTTCTTAAAAAAAAAATAATAAATAAAGAAAGAAAACAATAAAGAAAAAGAAGAAGAAGAAGAAAGGTATGAAATTGAGAAACATAAATTTAGTTTTGGATATATGACACTCAGATTCCTTAAATGGTCCTTAATTGCTTATAAAAAATAGTAATATATTCCTTACTTTCTGTTTATTGGGAGATAAAAGATGTGGTCGATATATAAATAAGAAGGAATATAAATCAACCAGAAACAAAGAGAAGGAGAAGAAATAAATCAAAGATCTATTGTTAAAAAAGCTCCCAGAGAAAGAAGAGAGAAAAATGTGTTGAAAAACTTGTAGTAGCGGCAAACAAATAAATACCTATTATAAAAGATTTAGAAATTAAAAATATATGGTAATTAAGATGAAAATAATTATCGCATTTTTTTTCATAAATGTAAAAAAAAAAGTTAGTGGAGAAGCGTGGAATGACAGAGAGGAAAATTTAAATTAATAAGAGAATTTATTTAAGTTTAAAAGCTAAAAAAAGGAGTAGAAACAATTAATTATAGATCAGTTTCCAAATTCAAAGTAGTATATTGTGGCCACAATTTTTTTTCTATATAACAGGGCCACTTGCTGATTAACATGAACAAATATTTAATCCTATCTTATTAGAATAAATATTTTACGTGTGCATTTTGGCTAAACCTTTACGAACAGTTACTGAGATGTAGATATACGAAAAATAGCAGAAGGGGAGTCATAGTCCGGGTTGCTAGATTTGGCCTTTTTTTTTAATTCAATAGTCACCAATAATTTTTATTTGATTAGTAACCAATAATTTTTAAGATTAATAGTCTATTATGTATATCAAATGTCACTTCTCAATATTATTGGTGACTATTGAATTAAAAAAAGGCCACATCTGGCAACGCTGGTCATAGCACCGTCACTTCTGTCGGTCGATATACACATGATTTAGTGATTATTTTTTTACCATAATGGCCATCTCAAATATCAAGTTCACTATATTTATAAGTTGTAGAAACCGAGATATATCCTTTTCGTAAACGTGAAAAATTACATCACAGCAGCGTCACTTGCCGGTAATATGGACATAATTTAGTCAACATTCTTTTTCCTAATGGTCATGTTACATATAATCTTTTCTGCATTCATATGCTATAGAAATTGAAATAGAGCTTTTCCGTACACGGAGAAAACTGCAACATTCCTATAGGCTGGTATGCACCCATACTGAAGTATAAATTTTAATAATGGTTCTTACATATATGAATTGTAGAAATTGCAGCATAGCAGCGCCACCATCCGCACAAAAATTTTATAGGAACTAATTTATGTGATTTATTTTATAGGCACTATTGTAATTTTAAATTATGTGCAACTAAATATAAATATGTAGGAAATTCTATGCTTTATTTCTTGAGATAGAGCTACGACAAAATTTTGATCATATACGCAAAGACATACAGACGGAAGTTTTTTTAAATGGTCAAATCGTGTTCAGGACATTTGAAGATGTATAAATCCATCGAAAATTGATATTAATAAAATAATAAATTTACCGAAAGCAAAAGTTAGTAGTTATTTTAATAAATAAATAATAAATATGAAATTATAGTTAGTTAAAAGAAATAAGCTTTCCATACATAAATGCATAATTCCTAATTTGAACCGTTTTTGGCTAATGAAAAATTTTAATAGAAATTTTAATTATATTTAGTAAAAACTGTTACAGAAATATATGAAAATTTTCTGGTAGCTAAAAAAGCTTAAAAGTTGGTAGTCATATCAACGCAACTTTCCCTTATAGCAATGCATATTTTACTTCATTTTAACCAGCTAAAGTACGCTTGCAGTAGATAAATGGAAGAGATGTAAAAAATAATAATTATTATTATTAAGAAATCAGTTCCTAATATTTTATTAATGTATTATTATTATTATTACTTATTATCACTTAAAATTTTAAATTTGTGTATGGATTGTATTTATATGTATTGTTTCGTATTTAATGTATTGTTTTGTGATAATAATAATAATAATAATAAAACATTCTATAAAATAGAAAACGACAGCAAAATTTAAATTAAATCAAAAAAGGCTGATGGCTCTAAAAGACGAAAAAAGTACGGGAGTATATAGATGTGTGTCAGTCCCTCTTGTAAATGGTCTGATTAAAAATTAAAGAAATATGGAAAAAAATATTAAGAATGAAATAATGATTATAATTATAATTATAGCAATATATTTTAATAAAAAGTATAATGAAAAATAAAATATGTTTCTTTGTAAACGAACAATTTTCATAGGAGAATGTATTTTGAAAATAATAACAAATTGCTATTAAAAAGTAACCCACGCCTTATTGTACTTTAAATCCGCGAAGAGAAAGTGTGGGGTGAAAGGGAACAACAGATCTTCGAAAGCCACCTGATTGGCTCTCTTCCCACTTCGCCTGCTCTCCGTGTTCCAACATCACCTCGGTGATGCCATTCCAATGTGATCTGGCCGCAGGCGATGTTCTATTGTTTTCAATGTGATCACTTGTAGAACTCAATTAATATGTCATTTGATATATTTTCAAAAACAAATTATCATTATATCACTATAAAAAGTGATTGATTCTAAATTTTTATTATTAATAATAGGGGAAAATTTATAAATTTATTTTAATGGATTTAAAGAAAATGATTCATGACAATTGGACTGGAATGGACTGCATCTCATGGACCGATCTACAGGTAGATGGTGTGTCTAATTTCTACTTAATGTAGAATATAGGTGTTTTTTTTTTTTCTGTTTAAATGAGATAGATAATTTGTACCTGAAATTTTATAATGGTGTCTGTTATTTAAAAAATCTTCCAAAAGAAATGTTTGAAAAAAATGAGATTAAAAGGAAAATACGGTTGATTGTATAACAAACATTTTAGTTCATGTTAATATTTTTTAGCAACATTACTATTTAAACTTTTGCAGTCGAATTCGTCTTTCTTCGAAATCAGTTTTATTTCTGAGCACGTATAATAAAAATTTAACGTGTAGTATAACTGAAGAAGCAAAAATATAACAGCATATTAATTCAATAAATTTATAGATAATCAGGATTTTGTGCATATATATTTATTTATGTATATTTATGCGATTTTTTGTCGGCTATTGCAATATGGCTTCCTTGACATGTTCTCATAGATTTCAAACACACTTTGTAGGTTAAGCTCAACAGGTTTTGATTCACTAATATATTTTACTGAATTAAATAAAATATATTACTTTAGTTTATTTTAAATGGGGATATGCATTCCCTCTTCACTTCATATCAAATTTATTCGTGATTCGAATTAAAAGAAAAATAGAGAAAGTTATGTGTAATAAAAATTTAACTTATAGTATATTTATAGAAGGAGAAATGCAGTTTCATTAATAAGGCAACAGATTCTTAGTCAAACAGGATTTTATTTATATTCATTTGCATACATTTGTCGTGGCATCTTTTATTTTCTTTACAGATAATTTAACATTTTTTGGATATTAAAATACACGTTAGGGGTTACGTCCGACAGGTTTTTAATTTATTATTATTTAATACTGGATAGAGAAAAAACTATTAAAGCAAAATATATAACACTATATTTAAAAATATTTTAGGTGGAAATATGGCATAGGTTTAAAAGTCAATATTTATTATTAGAAATACATTTTCAACAAAATTTAAAAAATAAACAACATCAAAGACTGTAAAATGATCAAATAGGGAAAAAACAATTAAAGAAGAATGTATTTTATTCTATTTCAGTTTTTTTTTTTTTTTTTTTTTTTTTTAGGTGGAAATACAGCATAGTTTTCAAAGTCTACATTTATTATTAGACATATATTTTCAACAAAATTAAAAAAATTAAACATCATAAAATACTGCAATTTAACTATCAGAAAAATCAAGGTAGGGCAATACAATAAAAATGAAACAATTTGAAAAACTACGTCATATATTTAACACGGTTAAAAATCACTAATTTATTTTTCTTACCCAATGAAAAAGTTACATAAAACTCAACTTGTTTAATTTAGAGTTTAATGTAAATCTTTAGATTTAAATAAATGCAATTTAAAAGTTAAACTAATCTTCTCTTCCCCCCCCCCCTCCTTTCATAAAAAGGAAAGTTACGTTAGTTTCGTTCCTGCTTAATTTTAAAAAAATTCAATCTCACATGATTTAACTTTATTAATTTATACAAGTTAATTTACATTATTAACTATAACTACAGTTAATAAAATATTATGCAAAAAATTGTGCTCACATGTAAAAACTCAAAATAAATGTACAGTACATACAGTACAGTCAAGGATTTTTTAAGGAAAAATGAACCGATGCGAATACATTTGGCAGCAAAATTATTGAAGCACTAGCAATAATTCCTACTCAAAAGATAGGCACCTAATAGTGTTTTTTTAAGTAAATATTTGTCGAGTCATGATCTTAGTCTTATACTATATATATATATATATATATATATATATATAATCCTTTTGATAGTAAAAGTAAAGAATGAGAACGAAGAATAGTCAGTCAAATAATTCACCAAAGTAACATACACAGGTCAAACAAAGTAACAATATTTCTTAAATTGATTTAATTATTAAGTTTAATAATAGTACTAACTTTAATTTATTAGACAACAATACCTGTTGAAAAATGAAATAGGACCGTGTAATTAGATTCTGAAGAAAAGAAAGTTGACTTTAGGATAATATTTTAAGGTGAAAAAAGAGAACTATATAATGAAAGAAACCTATTAATTTTGAGTTGAGGAAAAAAATTTCTGAACAAAACAGAACAATATGAAAAGTGTGGATGCGAGCTTCAATAATTTTTCTGTCGACTGTAATTCATTAAAAATAAATACATTTTGTAAAGTATAATTTCTTATGTATATATATATATATATATATATGTGTGTGTGTGTGTGTGTGTGTGTATTTAATTATTTATTTGAGAATATGTTAATAGGAGCGAAGAATAAAAGTTTTTAAAATAATATATTTTATAGTTGTTGCGTAGATTTTCTTTTAACAGACGTGATTATAAAGCAAATTTATCTAACTGTAAATAATAATAATTTGTTTTATGTAGAAATAAATTATATTACTGTATAAATATTTTCTCTATACACAGAATTGTTGATCCACTGGAAGCGTTTTATATGTAGTAGTGACATTCATGTCATAATAAATATTAAAAAAATAAATAAATAAGCTTACTTATATGAAAATAACTTTGAAAGCAACCTATCCCAATAAATGCGTATTTGTTAAAATAAAAAAATATCATAAGTACTCAGAACGTCAGAACAATTATTAATGTAGTTTCCTAACTAAATTAATATGCTGTAATTATTACAAAACTTATTTATTGAATTATTATAATGTGTTCAATTGTTCATTCATTAAATTGTTAGTATTATGGGTATTAAATGCAAATTATCACTCTTAAAAAAGAAGTACTCAAAAAGGAGTAAAGGGACATATTCATTTCTAAATGAGTGATTTTGTTTCAAAAAGGAAAACATGACTGTCTTTTCATTTATGAAATATCGCATCTTTTCAAATATTAATATCTGTTCACTTCATAATTTATTATAAATATGCCGAATTGAAAGGTGTTCTTTAATAGAATTTCTACAGATTTAAAGAGAAAGAGTTCAAACACAAAAGTTATTCCCTCAAATCTCCAGAACTAGATTTCGTTGGGGTTTCATACTCATACTGGTTTGCGGAAGAATACATCAGTGATAATCTATGTTTGGGATATTGGGATTCACGATGATCGATGCTAAGCATGTTAATATACTCAATAATAAGTACATGGGATTTTTAAATTTAAGTATATTTGCTTTGGAGCTATTTTGAATATATGACGTACTACACAAATTTACTCATTTTTGAGTATTTTTTCTCCTTTACTTTTTTCGGTGTATGTACGTAAGAATTGTTCCATTCAATGATATCTGATAAATAGCTGTAATGTTTGTAACTAAAAGCATAAATTTGTCATTTCTAAATTTAATTCATCTACCATTCTAAAATTTTGCATTTTTTTTTCTTAGTAAGTTTTACTTTACTAATAAATTAAGTCGTTCAAAAAAGTTTTCTTCGTGACTGCATTTCTTAAAAATAGTACATTGGACACGCTATTTTCTTATCAAAAACCAAGGCTGATAAAACTCAGCTTCCTGAAATAATGGAGGTGGTACTTGGATAAATTTTATCGCATATCAGGAGAAAGAGAGTAGTGTTTTAAAAGTGTAATTTCTGCAATCTATTCTAAAATCAAAGCAAGATATGAAAATTTATCGGTTAACATTCGTAAGGGATGCTAAGAGTATAAACAAAGACCTGTAAAAAATATTTTCTTTTTCAAGGACTTGTAATTAAATATAATATCAATTTATAAAATCATACTTTATTTTCTATGCTTTAAAAAAATCCGTCTTAAATAATTCTAATAATACTTTATTACATATATCCTAGCTCTCATAATAGCGTAATTTTGAATTACGCTAGTCTGTCAAAAGAGTGATGATCTATTTTTTAAATTAATGAAATTTCATTACATTTACAAAAATATTTTAATATATCATGCCTCGAGTTCTTTCACGTATTCACGACTTTTATACCTCTAGTTAAGAATAATTATGATAATAAAATAAATAGTTAATTAGAACCATTGCAAGATGACCATTAACCACCTAAGCACCACAGCGTACCTGCGTACTTCATTAGAAATATCAGGACGTACGTCATATGTATGTCCTCCATGTAGGTCGAGAATCAAATCTTTTATTATTATTATTATTGTTGTTGTTGTTGTTGTTGTTGTTGTCGTTGTTGTTGTCGTTTTATTTTTCGTGTTAAAATGACTACCTCATCGGGACCACTGCGAGGTGATTATTAACCACTTAAGCAACGCAACGTACCTGCGTACGTTATTAACTTTTTCATTTGAAAATCTGACAGACAAGATTTTTCAGTCATCGTGTAATAAGTAAAATTTGCCTAAAAGAAATAACTCGTTATATACGTTTCCTCACTAAAAGATATAAACTAACCCCACTATAAAAAGCGGCGTTTTCTTATTTTATTCTTTATAAAGTTAATATCTTCAGTATTTTCAGAAACAAAAATTACATACATATTGAAGATTCATAGTCAATCATGAGAAGTTTTTTCCGGTCTGTGTTCAACATTTCATTAATTCTGCCATTTATGTTGGAACGTTTAATTTAGGTTTAGGTATTTAAATACAAAAAAATAAAAAATAAAAAAATAAAATCTGTGACTGACATCTTGAAACTAAATTGTGTTTCTAGTAAATGTCAACCTCATAAATCTTAGCTCCTTTTACTAGCGAGTTATAAAATCCCCTGTTAGAATTTCTAGAGCGTTTTCTTATAGTACCATGGTCAAACTTATTTAAAAACCACTGTAAATATATGTGAACTCTAGAAGCGAGTTTTAGTAACTGTCGGGGAGGAGGAGAAGGAGAAGGTGCGCACATAGGAACTGATTTAGAACGGCGCTGAGCAGTTTTGTGTCAGTCGGTTTTCGAATCCGGACGAGGTACAAGGTATCTCGGAACAATAGAATCTGAACTATTAAAAATCTTATAATCGTATTCATAATATTTCCATTCATCATTCTTAAATATTAATAATCAATATTAAATCAGTCATGTATCAAATAAAGTGTAGTTTCAAGGATATCGTAGGTTTCAGAGTCTATGTATTGGCAGTTCTAGTTTTACTAATCCCGGACTGCTGGCAGAGGGGTAAGTAGATTTAAACTTATTCTCATTTAATTATGCTGATTTGTCTTTAAGTAAAAGTTGCAAATTTGAATTTAAATAAACTCGTTCGAAATCCTTAATCCGAGATTATAAATTTAATCAACCCTAATTCGAAATGCATAAATTGATTTAGTCGAAATTCTATGTTGGCTGCAAAGCCATAGTGGTCCGTCGATTCACGGAGGTTTAATTACCTATTAATTAGATAATTAATCATAATTCGTTAAATTAAAAAAAAAAAAATTGTAAAGTGAAAAAATTCTTTTGTTTACGTAGGATTAAATTATCTGTATAAGAACTTTAAAGTAAATTAAAATTAATTTGTGGAAATAAATCATTAATACAAAGTTAAATTGTTTTGATATAAAACGTAATTCAAAGTAGTTTCGTTTTCATGCATACTTAAAAGTTTTGTTTTGAGAGAAAACGTAATTCAAAATAGTTTGGGTTTCAAACCGAAAGTTTTAGTTTGGAATTTCAGAAATAAACTTTCATGTTAAGTAATTGTTGAATAAATGAGTGTATGAGAATGAGAAAAGTGCATTTAATATTTTATTAGTTTATTTATTTCAGTAAAAAAAAAAAAAAAAAAAAAATTCTATATGTATTGTTTCTTTTCATTTGTTCTTATATTTTTGTTTTGTTTTACTTCCTGATCTGCAGAATAATAATTTAATGCAATCGATTAATTCATATTTAAATTTAATTGTGTGTAATTAGTTTGCTCATAAGATGGGTAGAAAGGGAAAAACAAGGGCGAATGACGCCGAACAGAGTGCGTTGTTCTCAAAATCTAATGAAGTGATAAAATTTGAAAATGTAATTAAAGAAATAGAATTTATAAAATCGAAAGTCAATGATTGTGATAAAGGCGATCAAGCCAGATTAAAAATCTTAAAAGATAAGGTAAATGCACTGGAGGTTAAATTCGAGGAAATAGTTACAAAATTTTCCGAAGAGGAAAACGATGAAAACTCTGAAGAGGTGTTAAAGAATAGGGACATTCTGTTAGAATTATCCGTTGTATTAGAGAGTAAATCGCAATCAAATACTCCAAATGTAAATAATGATGCACGTACCAAACCCGGGACTTCTGTTAATTCGCATATTAGTCTCCCTAAACTTGAAATTCCTTATTTTTACGGGGATAATGAATCTTGGTTGTCATTTAAAAATTTATTTAAATCATCTATTCTGGATAATGACAGCCTTAGTGAGGTTGAAAAGCTACAATACCTCCAATCGTGTGTAAGAGGTAGTGCATCGAAACTTATTCGTGGATTTTCGTTACAATCGGAAAATCTTAAACACTGTTGGGAAATTCTTACTCAGCGCTACGAAAATAAACGTCAATTAGCTATAACTCAAATAAATAAAATCTTTTCAGTAAAAGTAAACAAAGCGGATGATCCTAAATCGTTTTTCAATTTAATAGATACTTGTAACGAAGCGGTGCGAAATTTATCGACCCTCGGATTGGAATCTAATCCTCTTAGCGATCTTATTCTTATAAATTTCATGATTTCAAAATTGGACTCATCCGTTAGGCATAGGTGGGAGCTCAGTCTAGAGAATACGCAAACTATTCCCGATTTAAATTCGTTTCGTACATTCATTGAAAGGGAAGCTTCGAGTCAAACAAAGCTTGAAAATAAACCAGGAATGTTTAAGAAGCCAGTAGAAGGTAGTAGTGTAAAAAAATCTTGTGTCAATAATTCAATACTAGTCAAAGAAAATAAATGCGTCGCCTGTTCTCAAGTACATCAATTGTTTAAATGTCCCAAATTCAATCGAATTAGTGTTCAAGAGCGATGGGACTTAGTTAAATCAAAATCACTGTGTGAAAATTGTTTGCGAACTAATCATCAAGTGCGTCAATGTAGAATTAATATTAAATGTAAAGTATGTGCAGGTTCACATCACACTCTTCTGCACATTTATACACAGAATTCTGCAGATCAGGGAGGCGGCCTTGTTACTACGTCGGTGGCCAATAGGTCACAATCTAATGCAAATTTTAGTAACCTAAAGGTGTTATTGGCTACTGCCCTTATAAAGGTTAGGTCACCTAACGGCAAAATTATTCAATGTCGGGCGTTAGTTGATAGTGCCTCACAAAATAGTCTCATAACAAAGGACTGCGTTGAGAAGCTAAATTTGCCTTTGTTTGGCACTTCTCATCGACTTATAGGCATAAACGGTCTTTCCGCAGAAACTGTTTTAAATTTTACGGAATTCTCATTCTCGCCATATTTCGCTAACGAGTATAGGAACTTAAAAGCGCTAGTAGTAAATAGGGTTACTGCCCCTCTGCCGAATTTCCGGGTGCAAACGACGTCTTGGCCACATACAAACAATCTTCAATTAGCTGATATGAATTTCTTCAAGCAACAACCCATCGAAGTTTTATTAGGTGCAGATATTTTTGCGTCACTAATTTGTGGCACACCGATATCGGGAAGGCCAGGAGAACCATCTGCCATTCCCAGTTCACTTGGGTATTTACTCAGTGGCCCCCTCTCAAGGGATGGAATGGAACCAGAATCAACATATAGCTCATCGTTTCTCTGCCTTAACTTGAACGATTTTTTTGACAATCAGCCCATAATATCTTCTAAGAGTGAAAACGGAACCGATCCGGCAGAGGAACTATATAAATCTTCCACCAAGCGCAACCCCGAAGGTCGCTATGTTGTAAAATTACCCCTCCATGATGAGATAGATTTGGGGGAAAGTGCCAACTGTGCACTAAAAATGTTTAAGAAACTGGAAAATCGATTTGCGCAGAATCCCAAACTAAAAAAGGAGTATGCTCAGTTTATGTGTGAGTACTCCGATCTAGGTCATATGACTTTATTAGGGGCTGAAGAGCTTAATCGCCAACCCAATTATTATATGCCCCATCATGGAGTTATAAATGAAAATAGTAGCACTACGAAACTACGGGTAGTGTTCAATGCGTCGGCCGTAACTACAAATGGCAAATCCCTGAACTCAAATTTACACAAAGGGCCAAAACTCCAATCCAGCATTTTTAGCAATCTAATTAGATTTCGTTTAAATAAAGTCGCCCTCTCGAGTGATATCGAGAAAATGTTTAGGCAAGTTCTAGTCGCAGAGCATGATAGGACTTTCCAAAGAATATTTTGGAGAGCCAATGTGTCAGACCCACTTCGTATTTATCAATTGAACACTGTTACTTATGGCACAGCCTGTGCTCCATTTTTAGCCCTGCGTACCATATTACAGCTATTAAACGATGAAGAACCCAATTTTCCCGTAGCTGTGCAGGCTGCCCGCAACAACCTGTATATGGACGATTTCCTTGGAGGGGCTGAAACAATCGAAGCCGCTCAATCTTTGGTCACAGACCTTCAGGCATTATTTAATGCTGGGGGTTTCAAGCTGCGAAAATGGGCTTCAAATTATGTGGAAGCTCTAGATCAGGTCCCAGAACCTTTAAAATCAACAAATCAGGAATTATCCTTAAACCCCGATCAATCCCAACGTATTTTAGGACTAAACTGGAATTTAACATCGGATACACTGCAGGTTGGCGTCAACACAGAAGAAAACGTTAAAACTAAACGACAATTATTGTCCGTAATTGCACGCATCTTCGACCCTTTGGGTCTGTTATCCCCTGCCACTATTCTTTTAAAATTGCTTCTACAAGATGTTTGGAAGCTAAAACTTGGTTGGGATGATCCTTTACCACCAGACATTCAAAACAGGTGGAACGAATTTTATGAAAAAATTGCTTCCTTTAAGGCCATGTCAGTACCCAGATTTTTAGACCTGAAGTCTGAACCTATTTTCCAGATTCTGGGATTTTGTGATGCGTCAACAAAGGCATATGCTGCCGTAATTTATATACGCCCAAGTCAGAACTCATCTTTAAAATTGATTGCAGCTAAAACCCGTGTAGCTCCTTTAAAACCCATTACCTTGCCTAGGTTGGAGCTATGCGCGGCTGTATTACTCTCGGAACTTTTAGTAGTCGTCCAGAGCTCGCTGGATTATCAGGTTGAGGACATTCTCCTATGGACAGACTCAACAATCGCCCGTAGTTGGATCTTAAATCCACCCTTAAAGGGCAACACATATGTCCTACACCGAGTAACCAAAATTAGGGCTCTCACAGACCCCACATCATGGCATCACTTACCAAGCAAACTTAACCCAGCAGACTGTGCAACCCGTGGGCTGTTACCCGACAAATTACACCACTTTAACTTGTGGTGGTCTGGACCTGATTGGTCAAAGATTCCGGTCTCAGATCATGAGTCCAAGGTTGCTACCTCAGTCCCATGTACAATTGTGGGAATTCCTGGACTAATAGAGTCAATTCCAAAGCAAGAATCCGTTATAGAGGATTTGGTTTCAAAATTTTCATCAAGTAATAAACTTTTTCGTGTAATTGCATTTATGAAGCGATTTATAAATAATATTAGAAATGCTACAAAATTGAAAGGACCAGTCTCAGTACAAGAAATTTCAGAAGCTAGAAAAATTGTTATTAAATTCGTCCAACAAAGGTCCTTTGCTTCAGAAATCGCCCTTTTGCAGCGCGGCCAACCCGTGGCAAACAGCAGTAAATTAAAAAATCTCCATGTATTTCTTGATTCCGAAAATCTATTGAGAGTGGGAGGTCGAATTGATAAAAACATCACTCTGCCCTATGATACTAAACATCCAATACTCATACCTAAAAATCACCCTTTTACATCGACATTAATAAGACATTTTCACACGTATAGTCTTCATGGAGGTGTCGACCTAGTATTAAATCTCATTCGCCAGTCTTACTGGATTCCTGATGGTAGATCCACTGTGAAAAAGGAGCTTCGTAAATGTGTCACATGTGCCAAAGTCCAACCGACCCCAATTCAACAAATGATGGGTGACCTTCCCAGTGCAAGAGTCAACCCTTGTAGACCATTTCAACATGTTGGCCTTGATTATGCAGGCCCTATTCAAACAAAGTGTGAACATAAACGAACAAAAACAAAATTTAAGTCCTATATTTGTCTATTCATCTGCATGAGCACCAAGGCAATTCATCTCGAATTAGTCACGAACTTAGCAACTGAACATTTTTTATATGCCCTACAAAGATTCATAGCGCGTCGAGGCTATCCTACTGACATTTATTCTGACAACGGACGCAACTTTGTTGGTGCCCATGCCCATTTGAAGAAACTCGTGACACTTTCAAAAACCAACACTATTCAGGAATTTGTAGCAAATAGACAAATTCATTGGCATTTTATGCCACCTTACGGGCCTAACTTTGGCGGCCTATGGGAATCTTCCGTTAAATTGGCTAAACGCCATTTACTTAAAGCATGTAAAGGCAGTTGCCTATCGTTTGAGGAGTGTGCTACGATTCTAACTAACATTGAAGCCTGCTTAAATTCTCGCCCCTTAGTCCCACTTTCCACCGAGCCCAACAATTTCTTAGTGCTTACACCAGGACATTTCTTAATTGGGGCTCCGCTTCTCCAGCTTCCTGAACACTCTTTTAACCAAACTAATCCATTGTGTACCAGTTTTTCTTCCAGGTGGAAACTCGTCCAGCAGATCAAGAAGCAATTTTGGAGTACATGGGCCAAATCTTATTTGACGTCACTCCAATCAAGAGAAAAGTGGACGAGCGGCAATACACATCTGCAACCTGGTCAGCTAGTCCTGGTCTTGGAACCTTCTATTCAGCCAGCACACTGGACCCTTGCCCGAATTCTGGAAGTCCATCCTGGAGATGATGGCATCGTAAGAATCGTCACTCTGAAGACACCATCTGGAGTCATCAAACGACCGGTGAATAGAGTCGCCAGTCTGCCATGCTCAGCCCCCCCCCCCCCGGAGGATGTCGGGGAGGAGGAGAAGGAGAAGGTGCGCACATAGGAACTGATTTAGAACGGCGCTGAGCAGTTTTGTGTCAGTCGGTTTTCGAATCCGGACGAGGTACAAGGTATCTCGGAACAATAGAATCTGAACTATTAAAAATCTTATAATCGTATTCATAATATTTCCATTCATCATTCTTAAATATTAATAATCAATATTAAATCAGTCATGTATCAAATAAAGTGTAGTTTCAAGGATATCGTAGGTTTCAGAGTCTATGTATTGGCAGTTCTAGTTTTACTAATCCCGGACTGCTGGCAGAGGGGTAAGTAGATTTAAACTTATTCTCATTTAATTATGCTGATTTGTCTTTAAGTAAAAGTTGCAAATTTGAATTTAAATAAACTCGTTCGAAATCCTTAATCCGAGATTATAAATTTAATCAACCCTAATTCGAAATGCATAAATTGATTTAGTCGAAATTCTATGTTGGCTGCAAAGCCAGTAACTATAACCTTGGTTTATGGCCCAATTTTAAGAAATCAAGCGAGAATTACTCGCAATGCAAAGGATTCATAATATTCATAACATTCATACTATTGTTTTTTCATCTAGAAAGTCTATAGACTAGAAATTCTCGATCATTTCGTTTATTCAGGTTATTTGTTTACCTTATATTCATAGCTCGTAAATCTATATTTCTAGTTTAGGTGATCAGAAATTGATTACTCATTCATTCTACATTTAAGTGGTATTTTTCTCAGTGAAAGTCCATGCAAAAACAAAGATGTCCGCGCAATCAATATCTACGATATTTAGAAACTTAATTTCAGTTACATTACGTGAAAAGTAAACTGATTTGATAGTTCCTTAACCTGTTCTCCTTGGTAAGGATGTTTACTCATATTTCTTCTTTTGTTTCTTTAATCTCTGCACTTTTATGTTTACGGGAGATAATGCAGGTTTTAAAAAGGATTAGATTGATGTATCATGATGTGATAGCAGTGAAGAAAAACTTCATCTGTATTTGAGTGAAGGTGATAGAAACCGATGCATTAAAGAAACAATAGCCTCGGAGAAAAGTCTCTGTAAAAATAATGGCTGTCTTTTATACTAAAAAGAAAATACATAAATATATATGTTAATTTAAAACCTACGTAAAAAATTAATAAAACTAGTCAGGAAAAATGTAGTACATTAAATAGGAAAATGATTTTTAAATTTATTTTTTGTTAATATTAAACATTAAATAATTATTATTTTCAATTAATAATAACTTACTGTTAATCAATTTAAAAAATAGAGATTATCCTATAATTCAGCAATATCCTCTCTCTCTCTCTCTCTCTCTTTTTTTTTTTTTTTTTTTTTTTTTACACGTTAAATTAGTACTTTTAAATGAATATTCTGATATTTTGGCAATCTTCTCCTTTTTTATATAGATTTCCTTGAAAAACAAAAGTGCAATTTTTTTATTCACGTATTTTTACTTTTATTACCCGACTATTGTTAATAATGGTAGTGTTGTATTCATTGAAAAATTTCAGTATCGAGTTTCGATGATTAGTTAACTTGATTTGTATGTTTTAAACTTCCCTCAGTAAAAAGAAAAAAAAAGTTTTTCTTTCTTCTTTTTTTAATTGTTCAGCATGTGTGAGTGAGATGTTATGAAAAATAGCTCAACGGATTCTCTTCAAACTCAGTCCATTTCAATGTCTTTTTAAATGTTCTTTCGTATGTATTATTATTTAGTTTCCGGTGTCCAGAGAGTTTAAGAAATTTTGAAATTGTTTGTTTAATTATGAGAAATAATACGTTTAGTTTCATTTAATGAAGTTAGTAATCATTTTATTATTTTATTTATTTATTTATTGTAAATCCCTACCATTTTGCGAAAAACCGTACATGATGAGCAGAAATAGGGGTCATTTTTGGATTGAGTAACTTCGAAAATATAAAATTTACTAAAAAGATTGTGTACAACCAAACTTTATTTTTTGAACATACGAAAAGGAAAACATTGTAATCGTGACAAAAATTCGACTTTGAGATTTTGGTGTTATCGATACGTTTTGAGGTCCCCTAGTTTCATTTTTACTGTTTTTATGGGAATGTATGTATGTGTGTGAACACGGTAACGTCTAAACGCTTTGTTTGAATGAACTGAAAGTTAGTGTGAATGTTATAGGTCACTGTAGCACAAACTCTATTGATTTTGGTGAATCTAGCACTTATAGCTCTTTTACAGGGACACAACAAAAAATGAGCTTAAATTATTTGAAGTGCAAGAACGTTAAATTAAACAACATACTATATGAAGAAAATATTCAAACACAATATTATAATTTTTTCTTTAGTTTATTTAATGAATACTATTATTTTAATTTATTCATACAACTGTTAATTACTTAATGCTCGGACAGTCGAGGGGAGTAACTTCATATATATATATATATATATATATATATATATATATTAAATTATTTTTAGAACCGTTTATTTTATCATTATTACATATGTGTATATATATATTAATATCATCACGAAATTTTTATAATGAAAATGCGAAAATTTTATTTCAGATAGAAAAAAGACTGAGCGTAACAAATTAGGATAATTATATTATTTAGTAGCACATTCTTCTCATGTGGTAATTTTTCTTAAAAATTATTTTTAAAAATCTGAAGTGACTCCACTCCATTTCCTGAACATTAATAAACGGATGTATAAATTAATTAAAGTAAGAGAAGTCTTTAAATAAACAAACGTTAAAATTATAATAGGGTGTACACTCCGCGACAAAAAGATAGGAACAAAGGGTTTTTTTTTAATTTTTCATAAAATAACATTATCTAAATTGTGCTGATCATTTATTATCATTACAAAATATTATCATATCTAAAACGTATTAAATATTTCAATCATATTCAAAATATTCATATTCAAAATAATCATATTCAAAAAAAAAAAAAAAAAAACCTTTGTTCCTATATTTTTGAAGCGCTGTGTAGTCTTAAATTAGAAAATTTTTAGCCTTAAAATTTTTCTAAATTAGTCTTAAAACAAAAATTAGTCTAGGAATAGTGTTATTTTAATATGATAATAAATGATAAGCACAGTTTAGATAACGTTATTTTAAGAAAAATCAAAGAAAAACCCTTTGTTCCAATCTTTTTGTCGCGGGGTGTATGAATATTTTTCTCCAAACAGTATGTTGTTTGATTTAACGCTACTGCACTTCAAATAATTTCAGCCCATAGATCATAATGATAGAGCTTTTTTAATTGTGTCTCTGATAATATCTATTCTCCAAAATCAGTATAGTTCAGTCGATGGTGACCTGTAACATGCATATAAATTTTCAGCCCAATCGATAGGTGGACTCTGCGCAGTTCCCCATCATATTTATGTTCTCATAAATTTCTAGTGCTTAACATTTTATCATGTTAAGAGAAATGAATTTGACCAAACACTTGAAACAGTGGCAGAGTAAAATCCCCTCTTAATAGGATATCCACCGTTCACTTCGATATATTTACATTAATCTATTAATTTATTTTATTAGAGTCAATTTCATAGTTTAGTTTCCATGCAACAAGTTCCAATGCAACAATTCTCAAAATGCATATTTATATGGAAAATTTTCAGTTTTGTTATGTTGATAAAATCTTAAATTACGAATAACTTACGAAATTTTCCTATTAGGATATCTGTAGTCAATCATGTTCAAACAAGTATCATAAATGTTATTTTGAAATTGTCTGATATATTTATGATCCTCAAAATGGACGTTTATGCTCACTTTTGCCTTGTCCTATTCTGCAATTTTAAGTAAATCGTAAATTCTAAATAACTTACGAATTTTTTTAATTGGAAAATGCATGCATGGCATTCATGTCAGTAGCCTGAATAATATTTCAAAAATGATCTGAAATCTTTACGACGAAAATAACCCTCAAGATTGACGTTTGTATGAAATTTTGCCCTATTCTGCCATGTTAAGAAATTCGTAAATGTCTAAAAACTTACGAAATTTTTATATACGAAAAATCATAGTGAATGATGTTCATGCCAGTATCCTAAATAATATTTCCAAAGTAGTCTAACATCTTTACGATGAAAATATCCTTCAAAATTGAGGTTTATGTGAAATTTTACCCTATTTTGCCATGTTAAGAAATTCATAAATTTCCAATAACTTGCGAAATTTTCAAAGTAGTATGTTTATAGTTACTGGTGTTTATTCCGGCATCAAAACTGATATTTTAAAACTGGTCTGGCATTTTTACAGTAAAAATATTCCATTTAATGCACGTTTAAGTGAAATTTTGTCCTATTCTCCCATGTTAAGAAATTCGTAAATTTCTAATAACTTACGAAGTTTTTCAATTTGGGTGTTGCAGATGAATAGGATTCTTGCCAGTGTCTAAAGTAATATTTTAAAACTGATCTGATTTCTCTGCGACAATTTGTTCTTGAGTTATCGTGTACACAGACTAATAAACTAACTAACGGACATACGGACTAACAAACTAACAGACACCCTTACAGACGGACACCATAGAAATTTTGTCATTTTCGGAATCTTCACACCTGAAAACGTGTAAAAAAGTAAAAAAAACCGAGGTCGAAAATTTTCACGATTACCTAAGTTCCCCATACCTATAGTACGATGGGAAACTAATTTTAAAGCAATTAAATTAGTTCTTGTTTAATATATATATATATATATCTTAAAGTACACTACAAAAATCAAAATAAAGTTGGAAAACAGACTGGAAAATTGCACTTCATTCATATTTTAGTTTTAGCTCCAAAATAAAATATTAAAAATTTAAAACATCAATTTTTAAAAATAAAAATAAAGCTTGCAGTTTCTTCAATGTAAAAAATGGAATTTTAAAAATTATATTTTGTAATGAGAAATTCTGTTGGCAAATTTTCCCATAGATTTTTTATGGTTATTTCATGAATTTTCATCCTTTCTCCATTTTTAAGTTAAATTATGCATTTCTCAATGCGTAATCTTCAGTTGTTATATCTTAAATTCTTGATAACTTATATAATGATTTGTTTCTCGGTGTCTTCGCATTGTCATGGTGAAATGATTTATATTATAAGGTTCCAATTAAATGCGTTACGATTGCTCTATTAAATTTTAGGTCTGTTTTTAACACGCTTTTATTAGCTATACCTGTATGTATGTTTGTATGTATATTTGAAACCGCTCTGGAAGCAAACAAAAAATTTATATTGTAAAAAAAAGACTTTCCCTACCTGAACGCAGTGGCTGTGAGGTTAAGCTCCGGGCTACGAACCTAAAGATCTAACGTTCGAGCCCATAGACCTTATATACTAGACCACGCCACCAATAGAACTGACCATTATAGCGAAAGTCTTCAACGTGAGGGTGTAATCCGATATCTTCATCCTTTGTTCCGAGTCTCGGAAGTCACGTGAACTGGACTTAGGGGTGATTCCTCTGAAATCTGTAAAAAAGCTCTTTTCTTTTTCCCTTTCATTTGTATGCATAAACGATTTAAGATGGTTATGTCAATTCAAACGCAATTTTTTCGCTTGCAAAATGATTTAACATAATTTTTTTCTATGGACTTAATCTATGAAAGTTTAGCTTTCCATCCATGCGTAAATCTAAATGCTAAAATAAAAAGTGCGTGTACAATAAAAATATTAAAAAACACAAAATTCGTTCCTACAGAAAAATAACGCAGTGATCATTCTTCATTCTTCCTCCTGGCCAACATCACGTGACAATTTTGCTGGGGAAGGTCCTTCATGATGCAGTCAGATAACGAGGGGGGATGCGTGGTCTAGTATATAAGGTCTATGTTCGAGCCCAGTCAGGGGCGATTTTTTGCCCCCTTAACGCGCTGTCCTCGCTGCGAGGACGCTAAATTTACGATCCAGCTGCAAAAATTCATTCCGGAAATTTTTTAGCAAAAATTTACGTTTAAAACATAGCAGAAAAGGCCGGTTCTTTTAACTTTAAAATTTAAAATTTCTTTTAGGTTAATTTAGTTCATGAATTCCGGTGGCAGTATAATTTAAATGATCTGAATTGTCTTGCGCCGCAAAGGGTTAAAAATGGTTTTTGTTTAATTCTAAATTATTTTATAATCCCCCTGTTATATGGAGTGTCACTCACACAATTTTTTCTTACCCTGCATTTTAATACTATAAAGAAAGATATTTTGTGCGTTTTAGTTCACATTTCTATAAAAGCGTGTTCTTTAAGTTTTTAAAACTATAATTTTATTATTATCTTTATAATTCTTCGTGAATTGTTTTCATTTTGAAAATTTAGGTTTCAAATATGCAACTTATTCTTACATCATTACCTTTCATACCCTTTTATTGATAACAAGTGCGAATTTATTTATTTTTATTTTTTCACTTGAATAGTTTGGTCACGTAAAATTCATGCAAGGATGGGCCAACCGATGTGAAACACATATTAATCAAGTTATAACATTAATTATATATGTTGTTTACATATATTAATCATAGAAGAATTTACGTATTTCATTAGTTTATATTTTATAAGATACTTTGTAAAAGCGCGTGTTTCATAGCATTAATAATTAATTAATAATGTTACTCTCAAAGAAATTAATTATAACACACAATTTTTAAAGCTGCTGTTAGAAATTGAATAATTTAAAGTCTAAAGAAAATTTCAAAACTCAAGGAATCAATCTGATCATTAATTGTCATGTTATGATCAAAAGTATTTAAAGAGGCACGGCATTTTCAATTAAAATTGAAAATCATTGCACTGTTATTCAGATTAGCCAGGTGTTGATTGTAACTTCCAAATGTACCAGCAAAAAAAAAAAAAAAAAAAATTATTGTCGATCAAACATAATCATCATATCCTCTTTTTATTAATCATAAAACTTTATTACTCTTTATGACAAATTTCGTATTTGAAAATTGAATAAAAGAGCAAAATGAAAAAATTTAAATTGGGATAAATATAAATATAAATATATATAAAATTAATATCTGTTAGACAATGAATAAAATAAATAATAATAAATAATAATCCTCCCGAAGTGGAAGAATAATAAATTTTAAACAAATACAATAAGGTTCAAAACACACAAAAATTGTTTCAATTCAAAATAATTTAGCAGGAACCTTCATTTGCGGAGGAAATAATAAAGTTCACATACCATTAATTCATAAAACAGCTACATTTTAACGAAGATAGTCATTTTATGAACTATGCCTACGAAATTTTAAATTGATAAATAAGAATAATTGCAAGAGAAGCATTTTTTGTCGTTTAATAACTACTGTAATGGCACATTCTTTTAAAGAAATATTGAAGATATATATATATATATATATATATATATATATACATATATAAACAGCTTTTTTTTTTTTTTTTTTTTTTTTTTTTTTTTTTTTTTAACATACTTTACTGTGTTTTCTTATAATGATACTTGCCAACTTTTACGCTTTTCGGCTACCGGAAAATTTTAATGTACGTCTGTAATAGTTTTTACTGATTAAATAAAATAAAAATTTCTATTTAAAATTTCTGGTAGCCAAAAAAGCGGCGTGAAAATCGGCAATTAAGCTTATAATATATGATTTTGTGTGCGTGTGTGTTTATTTACTGAGTTATTTTCTTCTTCCATCAATCGCGAAGTATTTCTTTGTTTATCTTTTAATTTCATCATGTGTCTAAAAATTGATTTGCTGAAGCATAAAAATTAGTATGAGCATTCTTCATTATATTAAAAGCCTTTTAATCCATTACTATCGATATAAAGTCGTAATCTCGTAATGGATAGCCTTAATTGAAAATAATCTAAATTAATGGGATAAGACATTTTAAGATGAGAGAAGAAACATTGCTGTTCCAGTTTTCTAAAGGATAATAATATAAATCAAAAACCAACGCTCACAAACAAACCATAAGATCAGATAGAGGTTACCACAGTAACGGTTAAGCTGTTGTGATTCAAAAGTCATCTCCCTCTTAGCTATCTCAAACAAGCTCTACTTGAAGTCTATAATAATTAAGGTTATACATTTGTTTGAAGATCTATATAAAACTTCAAACAAGAAAAAAAGAGAGAGAGAGAGAGATAATAATGTAGCTTTTAAAAATAGGATATTTTAATAGAAAAATGTATAGAGAAAATTTTAAGCACAAATATCAAATTTTTAATTCTTAAATGCATTATATTCCAGATGAAAAGAAATAAATTTATATTCTTTCTCGTGTACTGCAAAAGTAAAAGAAAATATACTGGTATTTCATGTAATATTTCAATAATGCTATTATATATTTTATATCCTTAGAAAAGTATACTATTTAATAAAGAAGAACTCTCAACGGCAAGGCCGACGAGCGTGTCAAAAGTTCGAAACCGACACCTCCCGTCTAAAAACTTTGAGAGTAGAACCTTTCAACCACTAATGGGGCCATCTTAAAGTATCTATAAAAGGCACAGAAGGTGCTGGTTGCTATGTGATACATCTGCGATTTTTATGATGGCTATATCTCTGCAGTATTAAATATTATCGCACCGAACGTATTATGAAATATTTTTATTACAAAATTTATCTCTTATGATTTCACTGATCTCTCTAATTTACCTCTTATGATTTGTGTAAATAATGTATCTCTGATGAATTGGTAATTCAATTATTCTGTTCTAAAATATAAATTCAAATTGAGATCTAAAATAGTCTAATACATAATAAATAGTATTTTTAAAACAACCTTTTTTCACATTTAAGATCTAAGATCTTTTACTTTTAATTCAGAAATAATCATTTTATCATGTACATAGAATTCGATTTTTGTTCAATTAAAAATGCTGGAAAACAATACAATGGCAAAAATTTCCCCTCTTTCCTTAAAAAACGAAATCAGACTTTTAAAGGACAGTTGTGTGTCATTCAAATTATCTTAACTATTGTTTTAATTATTTACAACAAATAATGAAATGAAAATCAGGAAACCAGAAGATGTTTACACTTTGTGCAACAGCTTATATATTAATTACATTCCCTTTCGGGGATTTAAAGCAAATAAATTTTGATAATTAGTTATTATCTGTCTTTGGAATTTTTCTGAAACGATAATATTTCTCCATGAAAACTCGACTAGAAGATTAAATTAAGCGGATTTGATGTTCACGAAATATTTATACTTTCAGAGAGATTATCAAAATATGAATAGAAAGATTTTTTTTTTTTTTTTTTCCTACAAAGTTGATCCAATGTCAAAACTAATTAGAGTTTTGACAAAGGTTTTTAATTACAATTTGTTCGTTTGAATTTCTGGTTGAAGTTGATTTTTCTGGTTACTTTTTCAAATTAACAAATTAAAAATATATGCGGTTTAATTTATTAACGATTTCTTTGGATAAAAATCCGAGATTCATAAAGTAAGTTTTAAAAAAACTTGTTCCTTTTATACCAGTAAATAAATTCCGTTATCTTACACAAATAATAATTTATGCAGATGCATGTACTGATTATTTTACATATAAAAATATTTTTACCTTTAAATACACCGTAAAATGAAATTAGTGCTTATAATTAGTTTAAGAAAAATATACAATAAATGAAAAAAGAATTTTAAATTTCTTAGATTATGATGAGAGAATTTTACCCATGTATTTAATTTTTAAGTTGATACATTCATTTTAACAATATTTTTCTGGCTGAAAGAATTTATATTTAAATTAGTTACCGCGTAAATTTTATTATGATTAAAAATTGACAAGTTATTTCAATTATCGGATTGCTTGTTTTACTAATGTAATATTGAAAAATTACTTATATAGAACTCATATAGAAATATTGAACATATATATATATATATTATGAAAAACTCTCAAAAACTGCATAGGCTGAAATGATATCACATAAAAAGCTGTAAAAAGAAAAAAAAAATGAATATATATATATATATATATCGAGGATCGAACTTACAACCATCACGTTATCAGCATGCTCTACTCAATTGAGCTAATAAGCGATGAAAAGATGTGCTAACATTTACATTAAAGTGGAGGCGTTTTGTTTTTCAGTGCAGTGTTAAAAATTTCAACAGAAAACTCTGTGTAATCTATTATCTTAAGTCTTGGGTAAAATTACAGAGAAAAATAAACGGAGATGTTAAAAAACTTATTTTATACATTCATTTTAATAACTAATATTATTTTAACTAATTATTGGTGAGAATATATTTCGGACTTGGGTTGCTTTTTCTAAAGTAGAAACAGTCATTTTTAATTTTAATTAAAAAATTAAATAAGTAAACTAAGTAAAAATACCGAATAAAAATTGAGAATCTCGATTATTCACTTTTAACTAAGAATTACTGTAAATTTACAAAAACTCTGGATAAATATTTACATTAAATTTACAGAAATTTTTAACAGTGTGTAACACGATGACAAAATCCAATTTCAATAAAAAGCTTCTAAAAATATATATATTTATTTCTGTATCTTTTACTTAAAACTTTTTATCTTGTGCTTTTTGAATTTTTAAAATATTTTGTGTTTTTTAATATCTAAAAAAAAAAAAAAAAAAAGCTTCTGAAAAAAAACTCTTCAAAAATTCTTAGAATACTATGTAGTCAACGAAAAATTTCCTTTTATCAATTGGCACCTTTTCTACTAATTATCTCCAAAAATTAACACGCCGGACCTTCGGGGATCGAACTCTCGACCACCGCGTTATTAATTTGACGCTCTAACCAACTAAGCCAAGGAGCAATGAACAGAACAGCTTATATTTACTTTAAAATGGAGGCGCCTTGTTTATTAGCGTGATACGAAGAAACGATGACAAAGTCAATTTCATATGAAAAGCTTCTAAAAAAAACGTAATTAAAAATTTTAACCGCTAAATTATATTCGTTATTTCATAGCTGTCTTTTAAGTCAAATTTATCAACATTATTACAAAAAAACTGTCTAACATATTTTCAACGATTAGAAAAACCGAGAATAATCAAAAAAAAAAAAAAAAAATTGTGGTATGAAGTCTTCCTTGTAAAACGGAAAAGTTAGTAGCTATGCATCTATGTAATTTATTCTTCTGTTCTACCTTATTTTGAAAATTTTTTTACGTTTACACTATCCACTTATCTTTAACAGCTAAAGAATTAAGTACTGCATAGTAATTTAGTACTGCATAAGTAATCATATATATATATATATATATATATATATATATATATATACTAGCAGACCCGGCCACGCGTTGCTGTGGCTATGTTATACGTTGAATTATAATGTAGTAAAATATTCAATATATTAAAATTATTATTTACGAATAAAGACCATCCTTGATAACATCCTTGATCTTAGCAGACTTAGCCCGCTTCGCTGGTCCCTATTTTTAAATGATTCACTATAATTAAAGAATTCTCAAAATTGCATTAATTTTTAACATGTGAAAAAAAAAAGAGAAAAAAAAAATCTGATCGGGAAAAATGTTCGACACTCATAATGAATCCATATATTATCGAAAGGAAAATGATATAAAATACAAAAAAATCTTCTCTCATTGGTGGAATAATCTGTTCGGACCCCCACTGCCTGCGGCAGTGTATACCTGCGCAAACCATGCGCACCGTTTCTTCATCCACCGTTCCCGCCCTTCTTAATAACTCTATACTTTCGAAAATATCCGCAATCGATTTATCGGGCCTTAAAACTTAATAATACTAATTTTCAAAGTTCTAACTCTTATTTCTATTATTTTGCCCCTTTGCCCTCCCCCCTCCCACTATTCTAAATAATTTTACAAATTCGAAAATATCTACAGTTTATTTGTAGGTGTCAAAAACCTGTATGCACCAATTTGAACGATCTAACTATATTTTTATTTTTTGCCCCTCTGCCCCCCTTCCCGCCCCTCCTAATAAATTTACAAATTCGAAAATATCCGCAATCGATTTGTTGGTATCAAAAATTCTATGCACCAATTTTGAATGATCTAACTCCATTTTTATATTTTGCTCCTCTGCCCCCCCCCCCTTTCCCGCTCCTCTTAATAATTTTACAAATTCGAAAATATCTGCAATCGATTTGTACGTATCAAAAACTTCTATGTACCAATTTTTAGCGATGTAACTCTATTTTTATTTTTTTGCCCCTCCGCCCCCTTACCCGCCCCTCCTAATAACTTTACACTTTCGAAAATATCCTCATTCGATTTGCAGGCCTCTAAAACCTCTCTATACCAATTTTGAACAGTCTATCTGCATTTCTATTTTTTTTTTTTTTTTCTTTTTGGTTGTTGTTGTTTGTTTGTTTGTTTGTGAAATCACGTTTTGGCCCCTCCCCCCCCTTTTGGGAGGCGAATTTTGCAATAAAAACTATCCTATCTCTCAAGTTGGACCAAATTGCACACAGTGTCCAAATTTCATTAAAATCGGCTCATTAGTTTAGGAGTTCATCGCGGACAAACATAATAAATTTTATATATAAAGATATATATATATATATATATTATATTAAATTATAAAGTTTTGATCAATGAAGCACAAATAAGTAAAAAACAGGATTAATTTCACTGTATTATCTTCATTATAATATGAATTCAATTTACACTTCAGTCTAAGTAACACGTGGCCGGCTATGCTAACACCAAAAATTTAAAAAGTGGAAATAATTGAATTATACGAAATTTATTAATAGGTTAAAAAGTTGAAGATTCTTTGTGTAGATGGCAGCACCAAATATATTTCAGCTTTCATTTCAACCCAGTCGAAAGGTATCGACATCTGTTAGAATCATTTGGAGTTAACAGATAATTGTGACTGTCAAATAATAACAGACAAATAATTAGCAATAAATTAAAATTGCGACTATAATTTGAGATTTAAACTATCCTATCTCTCAAGTTGGATCGAACTGCACATGGTGTGCGAATTTTATTATAATCGGTTAAGTGGTTTAGGAGTCCATTGAGGACAAACATTGTGACACGAGATTTATATATATTAAGATATATATATATATATATATATATATACATATATATATATATACATATATATATATATATATATATATATATATATATATATATATATATGAGACACTTAAAATTTTGAAATAATTTTTTATCCACTTTATCTATGGATGTGTTGTCTCTGTTAGGGGTAGCGATGGCCGCCCATTGGGTCTCCTTCACAAATGGCTATCAATTCAGCGACCCGCACCCCCGGCGAATGCTTAATCGCACGTGCTTCGCCACTGGAAGTAAACATCACACATCATCATAATTTTAGTATTTGATATGAATAAACAATCTTATTTCAGTCGTTTATATACTTAATATTGCACCACGCCTGTCACATAATACCATGATAATAATTTTTAAAAAATGCTCATTTAATTTAATAATAAATTGTGTTGAAGAACGCAGATGTAATAAGCATCATATAAGATTTTTCTATGATCATTTTGTTAATAATAATAATTATTATTATTATTATTATAATAATAAAATCTGTTAAAAAATCTTGTAAATTATTATTTACGAAAAATCATGTTTGTCTACCAAAAATTATCTAAAAGACTGTCACTGATAATGAATTTATTTTATTGTTATTGTTACTTATTTTTATAATGTACAGTATATTTTATCTTATTAACAGTTAGAAGTATACTTCCCACCAGTTTTATTAATTTTTAAATGCCAAATCCTATACTTTCTAATTGATCTGGCAATTGTAAATGCCTTCATTCTCTTCAAAGTAAGTAGAAGATATTCGGGACCTAGAGACCAATTAAATTTTCTACTTCGGCTAGCACGACAACCGATTTCTGGATTTTCAAGTCGTAAACGCAAAAGACGGCCTGCAAGTTTCCTGAGCAGCAAGAAAACTGTTCCAGATGACGTACGATTGACTAAAGTTGGTGACCATATGCCAACTTCACAAAAAAATATATAATGCAATGCGAAATAAAAATAAATGCAAAATATATGATGTCTTACCTTTGAATAGCTCCCAGTGAGCAGTGGGAAACATACTACAAAAAAAAAAATAATAATAATAATAATAATAATAATAATAATAATAAATAAATAAATAAATAAAATAAAATAAAATGATCTTAAAACTCAAATTAATTTTAGGTAATAAGCTAAATGAATTTCTTTTTATAAATCAATCTTAATCCCAAAAATATTTTAACATAATTTTACTAGAAAAAAATGGCCCTTTAAAGGGTTAACTGAAAAAACAAACTTTTGCGATACTAGTTCTTTTTTCAATTAATGTTAAGGGGCTTACCTTTGAAAGGAAAAAAAATATCAGAAAATAATGACCAAAACATTTATTTACATTAATTCAAAATATAATTACTTTTAAATCTAGAAATTTTTTATAAATGTTTTTAAATGTTTTAGCTCTCTGTTACAGCTATTAACCCTTTGCCGGTCCTATTTAATTTTACTCCTCTGGTCAGTGTTGCCAAATTTAGGGACTCGTTTATTCAATATCCGCCACTAGATTTTAACTATAAAGGTTGCCTAATCACTTCGAAGGTTATTCGTCCATCGTGTATATTAAATAAATATCACTCTTCAAAGTTATTGGGGAAAGTTGAATAAACGAGTCCCTAAATTTGGCAACGCTGTTTAGAGCGCTTTAGAGCGTTACGGCCGGCAAAGCGTTAAGGTAATTCGACATTTTTTAAAATTTTAATCTAATTAATTAATTTATTTATTTATTTATTTATTCATAAAAATGCCAGAGTAATTTTTTTGTCGATTTATAGTATTGCATGCACAATATCTCCGTAATGGTTAGCCAGAATTTAATGAAAGCTTTATAGCTTTTACATGACATATAAATATATGAAATAACGAGCAATTATCCTTTTAGCATTAACATTTTTGTAGATGTTACCACAATTATATCAAAAAAGTAATAATATTTTTTTATAACATTAATAGTTTTTTTTTTATTTATTTATTTTTTTTGTAGAATGTAATATTATTTTGTTTCGTAAAACTGTCAAAGCGATTTTTTTTTGTCGATTTCTAATCTTAGGTGCACTATATCTCCGTGATTGTTTGACCCATGATTTAATGAATGTTTAACAACTTTTACATGACATATAAATATATGAAATGCCGAACAATTAGCCTTTTAACTTTTAATATATATATATAATTATAGACATTTTTAAAAAATCGTAATAGAGATTTTTTTAATTTATAATTTAAAAAAAAGGTGGGGGGGGGGGGGGGCTTTCCTAGAAAATTATTTTTTCCATTTTAATTGTAGAGTAGTTTTTGATGTGTATAATTTTCTTTTTAAGTTCATGAGATGTATCATTTGCATGTAATCTTGCGCATAAGGTTTATATCGACAAATAATTAGCTGAGACATTTTTAAGAAAGAAAAGTTGTAAATAAAATATATACAATTTTTCTGACAGCTGTAATAGAAATATAAGTCCTTTCTTAACACCTGTTAAAAATTACAAGTTTCAAAAGCAACTATTTTTCAAATTATTGTAAAAAGAATTATGATTATCTTTTGCTGATATTTCACCCGTTCAAAAGCATCTGACCCCTTTAAGACCAATTTAATTTTTTACTATCAGCTTGCGCATTATATACATCCTAATTCTGTATTATAATGCATAGTTTTTGAAATAAATATTCAAAATACAGTAGAACCCCGATCCATCGTTTTTCATGGGGTATGTGAAAAAAAAAAAAAACACGATGAAAGCGGGAAAACGATGAATGCGGGTTAAAGTCAAAACACGAAGAAAGAAATGCTTCTGAAGTAATACACGCAACATATGTAGGATGCAGTCGGTAACAAAAAGTGTCCGAACACTAGCAAAAGCCCCTATGTAAAAAAAGTACACTTCATACGGTTTTGTTAAATAAATCCTTATCGAATCATGTTCTTACACTGACTAAGAACAGGTTCAACAAGGATTTATTTAACAAAACCATATGAAGTGTACTTTTTTTATATAGGAATTTTTGCTAGTGTTCGGACACTTTTGTTACCGGCTGTACTACTAATAAAAACTAATTTATTACTCTCCGAACTGTCAAAGAAATAAATCAAAGCTGTAGAGCATTAAGTAATACTTATTTTTAAAAATCAATAAGTTTAAGTTAAATTTTTTGTTCATTTTATAAATTAAACGGGGATTTTCCAGATTTACAACATTTTCTGGTCCTTTTCTGTAACTTCATGTGCATATAACAAAATTCGTGCATTTTCAAATCCCGTAATTAAGTCAGCCACACTTGGCACTGCCGTAGGCTCAGCCTCAGAAATGTGAAAAAATATAGTAGCTAGTCATACTGAATGCATCCGTTCTCCTCTTTGCACAATTCTCCAAGCAACAACACACGATCTGTATTCAGTAATTCAAAGATATATATATCTGCAGTTAGAATATCTGCACAATCCCTGTTCTTCACCTACAACAGCATAAGGTTAATTAGCTGAGGTTGGTTGGGTTTTACATCGCACTAGTGCTACAATATGCACAAATGGTGACGGTCTGGAACTCACCTTTGAGGGTGGTCCGGATACATGCCATCACAATCTTTATCCTCCGTGGAGGAAGAAAAGAGTTCTTTTAGGATAAAAGAAGTAATTCCAGTTTAAATGACGTATGTAATCGTTTGATTTTCAATTTCATTTCGGTCAGAAGAAAAATTTTACAACGAGGAATGCGGGAAAATGACTTTTTGAACAGCGATACATGCGGGTTTCATTAGCATTATTTAAATACAATTTGTGCAGGGACCATAGAAATAAAACGAGCAATGCGGGGAAACGATAGATCGGGGTTTCACTGTACCAATTTTTAAAACTTATTTTAAATTTGTGTTTTAAAACTCTTTGCCTAAATTTTATTCTCTTCCTTAAACTATATATATATATGTATATATATATATTCAATTATCTAATTTTGTAATTAACATAAGATACGAATAATTCTATCAATTAAATATTAACTTTTAGACATCCATAAATATAAATTCGTTATTAACCGATTTTGGATATTAAGATATCCTTCATTTGTATCTTGTAAAGTACGTCTGAAGAAAATGATAAAGGTACTTGAAGTTATGGTTCAAAAATAGAAAAAACTTATTTACTTGATATATAGCTACATCTTGCACAGGCAGCCGTATAAGTGTTGCGGGTTTCTATCCAGCTTTAAAAATATGCCAAGCAGATTTGGCTTTGTCCCAGGTATCAATAATGATTTTCTTAATTCGATGTATAAATTTATTACCAATAACTCATAATCAATCTGCGGGCTTTTATTAGTGAACAACATAATATTTTTGATGAACATATCAAACATATTTAATCCATTAATACATTTGTGCAAAAGAAAAACAATTCTTATTTTTCATAGTAGTTGTTCCAAAAATACTTCCTGGACAAATTTATCGAACGTCATCGTAAAATCATTGGGCAATGTCTGTTCTATCAAAATGTTTAAGGCTATTGACCATTACAGTTGCAGACGATTACGCAATACAACATTGACTAAATGGATTGGAAAATGGATATAGCGACAAAAGAGATTTCAACGATTCGATTTTTTTAATGGTTATTTTGAGGATTTTTTTTTCTTTTGGAAGTGCATTGATTTTCCGAAACGTATCTGTAATCCATCGATGATGTGGTATAAAATTTTATTAGCCTGGAAGTATTAGTCGTAGTAAACTATGTGAACAGAGAATAAAAATTGCTATTTCGTGTTATCGCCCGTTGAACGGAAAACTTGTACACTTCAACAAAATAGATGTTTACAAAATGCTGATACATCGTTGAATGAATTTAGAAAATGTGGGAAAAACAATTGGTAGTATGCCACAATATGAGGGGTAAAGTATCTTTTTCAAATTAAAAAAACAAAAAAATCTTCATTGAGACTTAAAAAATCAGATATGTTGGCAGCCATGCAATAATTGCATGGCTGCCAACATATCTGATTTTTCAATACCGGTTTTTTTTTTTTTTTTTTTTTTTTTTTTTTAATATATATATAGAATTTTTCATATTATTTTATTTAATTTCCTGCTGCAACTCATCCCGAAAGTTTTTAACCAAATTTTACTTTTATAACTAAGCAAAAAAATAACAGTTATTTTTTTTTTCTTCTTTTAAATTTCTCTGTAAATTCTGCCGTCCCATATTAAATGAGCGTAACTGTACACGGTATCAAAGAGTCAGAACCGTTGACAGTTACGTTATCGTTCTTCATGGATTGATGACTAGATTCAATGGTTTCTTTTATTATTATTATTATTATTATTATTATTATTATATGATAGTATTCTATAATCACTTGTCATTGACTGAATCATTACCGTAACTTTTTGTGGATATTTTTGTTTATGCATCTTTAATGGTCATTTCAAAAATTGCTCCATTTACCTTAATTAATACAGAACTGTCGAGTTGCACCCGCTGCGCTGGTCACTATATTTAAATAAATCATTTATTGAATTTCATCCCGGTCTCTTTCTATATCACTTTTTAAATAACAAATCGGAAACGAATTTCGTTGAAAATTGTACGTTGCTGTCATTTTTAAAAAGTACAATTTTAAAATAATAGATTATGGTTTATAAAAATATAAATCAAATTTATAATTTTAGGTAGAGATTCATTCGATGAAAAAATAGTTTTTAATTATTACCTGCTTATCATATTTTAAAAAAGCATTTAATTTTAACCCTTCACTCCACACTTTTTTAAAACTTCCTAACTAACGAAGCTACACGCGGGGAAGCCGCGTGCCCTTCAACGTTGAAACTAGCGCATACTACTACTAGTAAATTCTTTTATCTTACTAAGACAAGCAAGCACCTTTGCAGACGGCAAAGCAGTTTTCAATGTTAAATTATAGAGGACAGCAGAGAAAATACAATTAAATTTAGCTTTGCAAATATGCAGAGCGGCACAGTAAAGGGTTAAGTAATGAAAGAAATCTAGATATTAGTCTTGCAAAATTTCTCAAGTATTTTGTTATCAGTAAAAATAAATAAATTAATAAATAAATAAAAATAAATAGCTAGCATTAATCTAAACTCTCCTATTAAATACTTGAATTTTAAACCTTAAAAAGTTTTTTAAATGTACTAATTTGATTATCTTTATTTATTTACTTATTTATTACATTTGTGTTTAAAGCTAACTTACAAAGTTGTTTACTTACAAAGTTGTGTTTAAAGCTAACTTACAAAGTTGTTTACTTACAAAGTTGTGTTTAAAGCTAACTTTAATGTAAAAAAAAAAAAAAAAAAAAAAAGAAAGAAAGAAAGAAAGAAAAAAAGAAAAAAAAAGAAAGAAAAAAAAAAGAAAGAAAAAAAAAAAGAAAAAAAAAAAAGAAAAGAAAAAAGATTTAAAAAAATTATTATTATTATTATTTTCTTCTGTTAGAGATGCAACTTACTTTAAGTATCAGTTTGAAAGTTACTAATCATTTGTTTCTAACATTAACATTTTTTAGGGGGTATGGTACCTTTGATTTAGCAACACTGAAGGTTTCATATAAAAGGTTATATTTCCATTCAATATTTATAAATTGAACTACTTGGTTTGTTCAATAAAATATATATTCAGGTAACAATTCTTGTGGGTTTTTTTGCATATTTTTTTAAAGATTTGAAATATTTAAATTGCGTTTTATGAGTTTCCATTTTTTTTTTTTTTTTTTTTTTTTCATGAACGCATGATTTTTAAAATGCTAAAATTTCTACAGTTATTACTATTAAAAAAAAAAAAAAAAAAAAAAAAAAGACATATTATTATTATTATTATTTTATATATATTTAAGAAAACCTACTTAAAATAATTAGGGATGCCTTTAAAAGAAAAAATATTAAGAAAAAAATATAACAAGAATCATGTTTTTTTTTTTTTTTTTTTTTTTTTTTTTCAAATTTTTACATAGTTATGTACTTTTTAATGTCTTTCTCCAAATCAAAATAATGAATTTCAAGATCCATCCCTTATTCATTTAAATAGGTCTGTAAAAAATTAAGAAGAAAAGTATTAAATCTTTTCTTAAATATCAGCAGAAGTTTTAACCTTTTCTAGATCCTGAATTCATGCTAAAATGCAAAGTGAGAAAACGCAACTTAAAAATTTCAAATCTGTAAATATATATATATATATATATATATATATATACTAGCAGACCCGGCCACGCGTTGCTGTGGCTATGTTATACGTTGAATTATAATGTAGTAAAATATTCAATATATTAAAATTATTATTTACGAATAAAGACCATCCTTGATAACATCCTTGATCTTAGCAGACTTAGCCCGCTTCGCTGGTCCCTATTTTTAAATGATTCACTATAATTAAAGAATTCTCAAAATTGCATTAATTTTTAACATGTGAAAAAAAAAAGAGAAAAAAAAAATCTGATCGGGAAAAATGTTCGACACTCATAATGAATCCATATATTATCGAAAGGAAAATGATATAAAATACAAAAAAATCTTCTCTCATTGGTGGAATAATCTGTTCGGACCCCCACTGCCTGCGGCAGTGTATACCTGCGCAAACCATGCGCACCGTTTCTTCATCCACCGTTCCCGCCCTTCTTAATAACTCTATACTTTCGAAAATATCCGCAATCGATTTATCGGGCCTTAAAACTTAATAATACTAATTTTCAAAGTTCTAACTCTTATTTCTATTATTTTGCCCCTTTGCCCTCCCCCCTCCCACTATTCTAAATAATTTTACAAATTCGAAAATATCTACAGTTTATTTGTAGGTGTCAAAAACCTGTATGCACCAATTTGAACGATCTAACTATATTTTTATTTTTTGCCCCTCTGCCCCCCTTCCCGCCCCTCCTAATAAATTTACAAATTCGAAAATATCCGCAATCGATTTGTTGGTATCAAAAATTCTATGCACCAATTTTGAATGATCTAACTCCATTTTTATATTTTGCTCCTCTGCCCCCCCCCTTTCCCGCTCCTCTTAATAATTTTACAAATTCGAAAATATCTGCAATCGATTTGTACGTATCAAAAACTTCTATGTACCAATTTTTAGCGATGTAACTCTATTTTTATTTTTTTGCCCCTCCGCCCCCTTACCCGCCCCTCCTAATAACTTTACACTTTCGAAAATATCCTCATTCGATTTGCAGGCCTCTAAAACCTCTCTATACCAATTTTGAACAGTCTATCTGCATTTCTATTTTTTTTTTTTTTTTTTTTTTTTTTTTTTGGTTGTTGTTGTTTGTTTGTTTGTTTGTGAAATCACGTTTTGGCCCCTCCCCCCACCTTTTGGGAGGCGAATTTTGCAATAAAAACTATCCTATCTCTCAAGTTGGACCAAATTGCACACAGTGTCCAAATTTCATTAAAATCGGCTCATTAGTTTAGGAGTTCATCGCGGACAAACATAATAAATTTTATATATAAAGATATATATATATATATATTAAATTATAAAGTTTTGATCAATGAAGCACAAATAAGTAAAAAACAGGATTAATTTCACTGTATTATCTTCATTATAATATGAATTCAATTTACACTTCAGTCTAAGTAACACGTGGCCGGCTATGCTAACACCAAAAATTTAAAAAGTGGAAATAATTGAATTATACGAAATTTATTAATAGGTTAAAAAGTTGAAGATTCTTTGTGTAGATGGCAGCACCAAATATATTTCAGCTTTCATTTCAACCCAGTCGAAAGGTATCGACATCTGTTAGAATCATTTGGAGTTAACAGATAATTGTGACTGTCAAATAATAACAGACAAATAATTAGCAATAAATTAAAATTGAGACTATAATTTGAGATTTAAACTATCCTATCTCTCAAGTTGGATCGAACTGCACATGGTGTGCGAATTTTATTATAATCGGTTAAGTGGTTTAGGAGTCCATTGAGGACAAACATTGTGACACGAGATTTATATATATTAAGATATATATATATTAAGATATATATATATTATATATATATATATATATATGCATATATATCAAAAACCATAAGAATTGTTGCCTGGATATATATTTTGTTGAACGAATCTACTATAGTTCAATTTATAAATATTCAATGGAAATATAAGCTTTTATATGGAACCTTCATTAATGCCGTCCCCTTATAAAATGAAGTTAGTGACTGTTTCTTTTCCTTTTTCTTTTTTTGTCATTTTAACCCAGTCCATAATGTCTTAACAGTTGATAGAATGAAAAAACAGTATGTCTTTAATATATATGTATATATATATATATATATTTTATTCCTTAATCGCAATATTTTATCGGACTTTAAGCAAAGAGAATAACACAAAAGTTTAAAATCCACGTGTATAATAGATAAGTTTCTAAAATCAGGTTAATGTAGCTATATGAAAGATAAATATAGATATAGTAATGAAATTTCTTTCAAGATTTGCCTCCTTTGGCTGTGAAAAATTACTTTTAAAAGGTTGTGAATATTAATGTTATAGTCCAATGCTAAATATTTCCATTAAACGAGGAGAAAGTATTATATCATTTATATATTAACATTTGTTCCTATTTCTCGTAGCCTAAATGTGTTTCCTGAAGTAACAAAAAAATTACTATAGCATCCCAATTTGATACAGATTTAGAATACAGAGTTTTAACTTCCGCCAAAAATTTGTTCTTGAGATACTAGTATGTTGATAAGCTTGATATGTAGCACAGAGAGAGAGGGACAGAGAGAAAGAGAGAGAGAGAAAGATACCAAGAGTTAAAAACTTGATTTTCGGATTAAGGGAACTATAAAACGTGTAAATATAACAAAAACTCAAATTCGAAACTTTCATCCAAAAACAAAACTTGCTGAATAGTATATATCCGTAAAAGAGAGTAAGAAAATTAGATTATTCTAAAAAATTCTTCTTCTTATTTTTTTTCCCGTCCAATTCTTAATATTTAAATTTAAAAATAATCTGGTTTGGCACTCATACGACTTCCTCTTACCTTAAGATTCAGTACTATAAAGACAGATTGGACATTAAGGGATAGGATAATGAATAACGTCATATAAACCTTCGTTAAAAACAATTTAAAATAGGCTTCGGAAAAGTTTCATTTGCCATATAATTCGGTATGAAGGGAGGGTGCTGCCGCCCCCTTTAATTCCCCGTCTCATTATTGTATTTACATTTAAAGAGAATTCAAAAGCTGTTGTTAAATTTAAAAGCTCTTTCCAAGTTATTTAAAAGACTTTCACCCGCACCGTTCCCTGAAACTTATCAATCTTGATAAAATATTTCAAAAAACAATCTTATATTAACTTCAAACTGCAACATTTAAATTGTCTAAAATTACTTGTTTTTAAGTTATTCTGATAAAAGGCATAGACAAAGATTAAACGATTTAAGCATGACTTCAGTCATGAAGTTTGTTGCACTTATTTTGTTGAAAGGATTTGTTATGGATGCACTTTTCTGTCGATGTTTAAATTTCTTATATAATAATGAAGCAATGCATTGATAAAATCGTGAAAGAAGATCAAACTCGTTGAAGTTGTTGGCCGTGGACATTGCACTGTGAATGCAGTTCACCCATAATCCGATGCTGACATTGAAAATGCTTTATTTATCTTCACTTTGTAACAATAACGCTTATAATCAAATAATTCAGCACTATAGAGTTACAGCATAAATATCCTTTTAAAAACATCAAGACAATGTTCCTTTTTTAATAAAATGATTTAATGCACAAATGGAACGGGATGGACACGGGGAGAGAAGCAATCAAAAGGAACGTCTTTACAGCAACAGCGAAGAGGCAGAAGTGATCAAATTGTTGGCTGGATACATTACACAAAACCACAGAAAAAATGAAGCCAAGAACAACACTCTCCCTTTTTCAGTTACGTATTACTTAGTACATTTTTTAAAAATATATTGGCGGTTGATTTCTTAGCCAAAAATCCGTTATCAATTCGTGAGAATCTGGCAAACCAACCTTAACTCTTGACCACAAGAATTTTATCGTTCAATTTTTACTCATAGACTTTAGTCGAAAAAGAATACGTTATTTCTATTTTTAAGCAGCAGATGTGCAATCTGTTCAATGTTCAAAAATGACATCAGGAAACATTTTATTCTGTTTTATTTAATTGAGATGAAACGAATTGTCCTCCACAGAACTAAGCGATTGAAACCTCATCTCTTGCTTTTTTCTATTTTTTATTTTTTATTTTTTTTATTATTAAAAGAAATAGAGATATAATGGCTTGCTCTTTTTGAATAAAGAATGAAACCGCATATATTAACTCGCTTTTTCTAAAGATAGAAAATGAATTGGGAAAGAAATAAATTTATCAGAAATGTAGCACATAATTTAGAATATGTGATTTTCGATATCACAACTTCAATAGTCAGGGAACCTAAGTATAATAATGTAACTATACAAAAAAAAAAAAAAAGTTAGATATGTTATTTAAACTAGTATGTTGTGGTCACCACAAGACTTTCTTCTATATTTTCCTGTACAAATTCACTAAGGGCAAATAATTTATTAAAACTATTATTTATTAAAATTATCTAACATGTTGAATGCAAGCAATTTTGAAATTGAGATATAACCATCCCGTTATCGAGGAAATCTCCAATATAGCAGCGCCATCTATTGGCCTATAAGCATCCAACTTGAATCAGCATAATGTCTCATAATGGCCTTCTCACATATCAAGTTTTGATTGATTACACGCAATAGAACCTGAGATATAGCCTTTCATTAAATTGCAGAAATCCCTGTTTAGCAGCGCCACCTGTTGAGTGGTTGACAATAAAAGTTAACAGATACTAATATATTTCAAGATGCATCTACATATAAATTTATATGCAATTCTGTGCAGTAGTTTCTGAGATATAGCTTTCCCTTAAATTGCGGAAATCGCTGTATAGCAGCGCCACCTGTTGGCTGATAAGCATTCAAATTGAATCAGCATAATGTCTCATAATGACTTTCTTATATATAATGTTTTGTTTGATTATACACAATAGAACCTGAGATATAGCCTCTCCTTAAATTGCGGAAATCACTATATATCAGCGCCACCTGTTGAGCAGTTGACACCGAAAGTTGGTAGCCACTAATTTAAGTCAAGGTGTATCTTCATATAAATTTATATACTATTCTGAGCAGTAGTTCCGGAGATACAATTGCCACAAAACTTTTGTCACACACACACACACAGACAGACAGACAAATGGACGAACAGACAGACATTTTCTAAAAACGGTAAAATCGTGTTCTACACCTCTCAAAACGTGTAAATCCGTTGAAAAACGGAAGTCGAAATTTTTTACGGATCCAATACTTTCTTCTATTGAATATAGAAGAAAGTAAAAATACTTTATTTACCACATGAGTATAAGGAATTAATTTTAATTTCTGAGCATTTTTCCTGAACATAGTAAAATGTTATAGTAAAGCACTTCCACTAATTACATTCAATAAAAAAAAGGTTTTCAGTTCGATTATTGCCAGTCCAATATATCTTCTAACAATTATGTACACACCACATTATGCACTTAAATATAATCCTATATTGATAACATATATCACAGCCTCAAATGCACTTTCATGAATTTCCAAATATTATCCCACTATATTCTAGTTCTTTTGTGTAGCTCTGTAATGAACGTTGAAGAATTTTCATACCATATTTTACATGAAAACTGCTTTTATGAATATAAAAAAAAATATAATATATATATATTCATTTCATTTAGTTTAGAGCAGCCTTTAGATGTTAAATTCTACTTACTTAAATTCCCCCCATAGACATAATGTATTTGAATTTTCTTGGATGTCCCTGTACACATAACTATTTGTTTGATCTCAACGAAGAGTTTAGTGTAGCATTTCTGTATGACACAGATTTAGAATACTGAGTTTGGACTTCCTGCTGCTATTTTTTCTTGAGATATGATGGTAACGGTAACATACACACAGACACACAGACCAACCGCTAAAAACCTCATTCCCATATTCAGGGAACTTGAAAACACGTAAATATAACAAAAATTCAATTTCGAAATTTTGACCCAAAAACAATACTTTTTTTAAGTAAAAAATAATAATAACTTCCGTAACAGTTTTTAACGATCCATTTGTTTCACAGATTGTTTCGAAATATGAATACTCTGAATTTATTTTTAATAAAAATTTAACTCACTCTAATGCTTCATTTGTTTGAATTTATCCTAATAAGCTTCCTATATATCAAAAGAAAAGTTTTGCATTAATAACATACATTTTGGATAAATAAAATCATCTCATTCTGTAACATATTCTTTGAGCATGAATTGATTTATCTTGAATGAGCTCAAAGTTTCCAAATTCTTTCAATGATTCTAGATAACTTTCAACTTTTCAGGTGTTACGCTGTCACGCTATACACAAGTTTAATTACTTCCGTAATCTTACTTTCTTTAGGTATTGCGATTCCTCTTATTTAATGTATAAAACTAAATTTTGACACCATATAATTACAGTTACATGCATGCAGTGTTTCACTAAATCCTGTTCCTCTTAAAAAATGTAAAATTTATATAATCATGTAATTTTTTCACATTATATTACACAATATTCGTTTAGAAATACAAAATAACTCTACACAATCTCGATTATTTTAAAATATTTTATTCTAAAAGTAATTGTTAGTGTTTGTATAACTTTTTATGTTTCAGTGACAGTTTTTGGATTTATTATTATTATTAATATTAATATTATTATTTATTTATTCATTATTTATAATATGTACAAATAGATGGATATTTATGAACATTAAAAATAAATGTGTTCAACATATATTTTAAATTCTAAAAAAGTTGTAACTTTTCAAAATGTATCTATAAATATATCGTAAATATATACGCACCTGATTTACTCCATATACATTAATAATTTAGTTTTAATAATTAATAGCTTTGTTTTACTGAATTATAAATTTTTCCTAAAACGTTAATAATTAAATAACAGATATAGACAAAAAACTACGGAGTAAAAGTATCCGAAAGAATCCAAAAAATGTAGTCAAAGAATGCAAATATGCAAAAGAAATTAAGCATACAGCTATTTCACATCTTCATATAATAGCGTATACTATTTCTCAACACAGAACAAAAATATGTACGCAGCACAGAAGCTTATCATTAGAATAAAGGTATCGCTGTTATATTTTTCTTCTCTTTCTCAGCAAAAAAACTTACACTTACTCATAGGCTTAATTTATTATGGTAAATATTTTTTAAACGTGATTCTACGTATCATATCACACCCGGTAACAAAAGTGATACAATTCAAAAATACTGTATTTAAGAACAATCAATTAAAAAAATAATTATAAGGTGGAAAACTTTTTATAAACTATGTTTTTAAATTTTCTGTTGAATCATAGCTGTAGAACTAACTACATTAGCACTTTATCAATGCGTATTGTTACGAAATTGTAAATAATTGTCTTTATTTTTGTATAAATTCTTTCAAAGAGGCTTAGTAAGTTGATAAAATGTCAATTTTCTGCATTTCCAGCTCTTTTTCGGGTTAAAATAGCTTAATTTTTCCTGTAAAACGCATTAAAAAGCTCCAATAGGCAGGTAATGGATTTGGCGCCAAGTTTGGCGACTTTTTGCCATTGGCGACTTTTTTGGCGTTTTTTGAAAAGAAAATCCTTATTATCGATATTCCAAAGATGGACGTTCTAATGTGATTGGTTAAAGAGTTACGGGAAATTTGAATAAAAAAAAAAGTTGGTTTTAAAAAGTAAAATATTAATCCTTTCAGAACAACATATATTTGCATCATGAACTACATTAGCACTTTATCAATGTATAGAAAATCTTTAAAATGATAATGACGTCAATTTTTGCCAGATGCATAATTTAACTTTTTACAATTTTTTAAGGCTCACGTTTAATTAAATGTATTTATTTTTATGTCTAAAGAAAATGAACTCGTAATTTTTTTTTTTGGCAACAATAAAATTATAGCTAATATTTTAGGAGTGGATCAAGACAGCACATTTGCTCCTTTGAAATAGACATCTAAATTTTTAATTGTTGTCTTAAATTTTTTCAACCATAAAATAAAATATGCTTTCATGTGAAAAAAAAAGTAAATAAATAAAATATCAAATTTGTTCATGCATGTACTTACGGATAATACGTAAGTATCGTAATTTCGTGCACTTTTGCGATTCAAACACATCAAGGTAGGGGTATCCATTTTTTTTTTTTTTTTTTTTTTTTTTTTTTTTTGGGGGGGGGGGGGGAGAGAGTTGTGTGCGCGATAGTGATTTCAGCGAAAAAAAGTTACATGCGTTTTCAGATTCATGCACAGCGAGACAGGGGTGTCCAGTGATGTTTTTTTTTTGGTTTTCATGTGAGCGAAGCCAACATACGTGCGTGATAGGGATGGCTTCGAAAACGAGTTACACGCGTTCTCAGATTCATGCACAGCGTAGTTGGGGTGTCCAGTGATGTTTTTTTTTTTTTTTTTTGGTTTTCATGTGAGCGAAGCGAACATACGTGCGTGATAGTGATGGCTTCGAAAACGAGTTACACGCGTTCTCAGATTCATGCACAGCGAGGTTGGGGTGTTCAGTGATGTTTTTTTTGGTTTTCATGTGAGCGAAGCGAACATACGTGCGTGATAGTGATGGCTTCGAAAACGAGTTACATGCGTTCTCAGATTCATGCACAGCGTGGTTGGGGTGTCCAGTGATGTTTTTTTTTTTTTTGTTTTGTTTTCATGTGAGCAAAGCGAACATACGTGCGTGATAGTGATGGCTTCGAAAACGAGTTACATGCATTCTCAGATTCATGCACAGCGTAGTTGGGGTGTCCAGTGATGTTTTTTTTGGTTTTCATGTGAGCGAAGCGAACATACGTGCGTGATAGTGATGGCTTCGAAAACGAGTTACATGCGTTCTCAGATTCATGCACAGCGTGGTTGGGGTGTCCAGTGATGTTTTTTTTTGGTTTTCATGTGAGCAAAGCGAACATACGTGCGTGATAGTGATGGCTTCGTAAACGAGTTACATGCATTCTCAGATTCATGCACAGCGAGGTTGGGGTGTCCAGTGATGTTTTTTTTTTGGTTTTTATGTGAGCGAAGCGAACATACGTGCGTGATAGTGATGGATTCGAAAGCGAGTTACATGCGTTCTCAGATTCATACACAGGGAGGTTGGGGTGTCCAGTGATGTTTTTTTTTTTGGTTTTCATGTGAGCGAAGCGAACATACGTGCGTGATAGTGATGGCTTCGAAAACGAGTTACATGCGCTCTCAGATTCATGCACAGCGAGGTAGGGGGTGTCCAGCGATATATATATATATATATATATATTATATATATATTTATTTATGTGCGCGAAGCGTATATACGTGCATGATACAACACAAGTTTACGTGTTTTCCAATTACATATTTCGTTTTCTATTTCCTTACTTTTAGTGGAAGGGTCTAAATTCATAACGGGGGTTTCAGGTAGCAGGAGGCTTTCTTACAAAAGAAAATATCTAATCAGCATTTTAAAGCATTTGAATGTCAAAAGAAAATATTAATATTTTATTTTTTATTTTATTTATTTTCTTTGTTCAAGTGAAAGCATATTTTATATTATGGTTGAAAAAATTAAAATAAAATCAACAATTAAAAATTTAGATGTCTATTTCAAAGGAGCAAATGTGCTGTCTCGATCCACTCCTAATATCTAATATTTTAATGACTATTTTTATTGATATTAGGAGCTTATTATTTTCATATTTTAATTAATTAAAAGAAAACTATTCGAAAATTCGAAAATCTGACTTCGAAGTGTTGTGTTGTCACCGGGTTCTGAGCTACTGTGAAAGTTTCAAATGTCTAGCTAGTAGGGAAGTTAGTTAAAATGATTGCAAGATTTGTACCGGACAAACAAACAAGAATAGAAGTTAATAAAAACATGGTAATAACGATAAGGCATTGACTATCCTATGATAAAACGCACATAACTTTCTCCGGTGGACAATTTTCGTGTTGGAGATCTGACGATTTTCATGCAGATTGAGTTAGTTCATACACATTTTTCACTGTCAATCAATCAAAATTCTCGTTTTTTGACTTGTGTTACTTTTCTTGCCAGGGTGCGATATATAAATCGCAGAAAAATAATCTGGTGGGTCACTCAATGTATAGAAAATCTTTAAAATGATAATGACGTCAATTTTTGCCAGATGCATAATTTAACTTTTTACAATTTTTTAAGGCTCACGTTTAATTAAATGTATTTATTTTTATGTCGAAAGAAAATGAACTCGTAATTTTTTTTTTTTTTTTTTTTTTTTTGGCAACAATTAAATTATAGCTAATATTTTAATGACTATTTTTATTGATATTAGGAGCTTATTATTTTCATATTTTAATTAATTAAAAGAAAACTATTCGAAAATTCGAAAATCTGACTTCGAAGCGTTGTGTTGTCACCGGGTTCTGAGCTACTGTGAAAATTTCAAATGTCTAGCTAGTAGGGAAGTTAGTTAAAAATAGATTGCAAGATTTGTACCGGACAAACAAACAAGAATAGAAGTTAATAAAAACATGGTAATAACGGTAAGGCATTGACTATCCTATGATAAAACGCACATAACTGTCTCCGGTGGACAATTTTCGTGTTGGAGATCTGACGATTTTCATGCAGATTGAGTTAGTTCATACACATTTTTCACTGTCAATCAATCAAAATTCTCGCTTTTTGACTTGTGTTACTTTTCTTGCCAGGTTGCGATATATAAATCGCAGAAAAATAATCTGGTGGGTCACTCAATGTATAGAAAATCTTTAAAATGATAATGACGTCAATTTTTGCCAGATGCATAATTTAACTTTTTACAATTTTTTAAGGATCACGTTTAATTAAATGTATTTATTTTTATGTCGAAAGAAAATGAACTCGTAATTTTTTTTTTTTTTTTTTTTTTTTTTTTTTGCAACAATTAAATTATAGCTAATATTTTAATGACTATTTTTATTGATATTAGGAGCTTATTATTTTCATATTTTAATTAATTAAAAGAAAACTATTTGAAAATTCGAAAATCTGACTTCGAAGCGTTGTGTTGTCACCGGGTTCTGAGCTACTGTGAAAGTTTCAAATGTCTAGCTAGTAGGGAAGTTAGTTAAAAATAGATTGCAAGATTTGTACCGGACAAACAAACAAGAATAGAAGTTAATAAAAACATGGTAATAACGATAAGGCATTGACTATCCTATGATAAAACGCACATAACTTTCTCCGGTGGACAATTTTCGTGTTGGAGATCTGACGATTTTCATGCAGATTGAGTTAGTTCATACACATTTTTCACTGTCAATCAATCAAAATTCTCGTTTTTTGACTTGTGTTACTTTTCTTGCCAGGGTGCGATATATAAATCGCAGAAAAATAATCTGGTGGGTCACTCACACGACTCTCTCTTACCCTGCATTTCAATACTATAAAGATAGATTGCACATTAATTCATAAGATAAATAAGGTAAGATAACAATATAAAAATAATTTAAAAATAATCTAAAATAGGTGTAGGAACAGTTCTATTTGACATATAATTCGGTATGAGAGGAAGGCTAACGCCCTCCCTACATATCCCGTTCAATTATAATACCTACATTTATTAGTAAAAACTAGTATGTTGTGGCTACCACAAGATTTTCTGCTATATTTTCGTATACAAATTCACTTAGTACAAATAATTTATTAAAACTATTATTTATTAAAATTATCTACCGTGATGAATGCAGACGATTTTCATCTTAGAGATAACTAACACTAAATATCCAAAGAAAGACATTTTTATTCTCTATGATTAATATCTTAAAAAATGCGTTTTCATAATGGTTATCTCCATTTCAAGTTTCGTACAGTTATACGCCGTAGAAGTTGAGATATTATTTTCCCGTTCTCGAAGAATATTATATATTAGATATTATATCTCGAAGAATATTATAAGTATAGCAGCGCTACCTATTGGTCGATATGCAACAAAAGTAAATTGGCATAATGCCTCATAATGGCCTTTTAACATTTAAAATTTTGTTTGATTATATGCAATCGAACCTGAGATTTAGCCTTCCCTTAAACTACGGAAATCGTTGTATAGCATCGCCACTTGTTCAGAGATTGACACTGAAATTTTACAGGCACTAATTTATGTCAAGGTTCATCTACATATAAATTTATATGGAAGTCTGTGCAGTAGTCCCTGAGATATAGCCTTCCCTTAAATTGTAGAAACCGCTCTATAGCAGCGCCACCTGTAGAGAAATCGATACCAAAACCTAATACACAGTTATTCAGGCCAACGTGCATCTGCATATAAATTTATACGCGATTTATGCAGCAGTCCCTGAGATATAGCCTTTCTTAAAATTGTAAAAATCGCTGTATTGCATCACCACCTATTGAGCAATTCACACCAAAAGTTATAGGCACTAATTTAGGTCCAAGTGCATAGACATATAAATTTATATACAATTCTCTGTAGCAGTACCTGAGATACAGTCGCCACAAAATTTTTGTCACAGACACTGACAGTTAGACATTTTCTAAAAATGGTCATATCGTGTTCTAGACTTCTCAAAACGTGTAAATCCATCAAAAACTGGAAGTCGAAAAGTTTTACCTCCCTACATCCCTCGTTCAATTATAATACTTACATTTATTAGTAAAAACTAGTATGTTGTGGCTACCACAAGATTTTCTTCTATATTTTCCTATACAAATTCACTCAGTACAAATAATTTATTAAAACTATTATCTATTATTTATTTACGAATTCAATACTTCTTTTACTGAATACTGTATAGAATGTAAAAAATCATGGCTGTTATTAATTTGCCTTCAATCTTGCCGCTCTTGATAAAATTTTTCAAGTGGAAACCTAATATGAAATTTAAAATACCAAATTTAAATTTCCTGCAGTTATTTGTTTCTAAGTCATTCTGATAACAAATATGCATACAGATCAACAACTAAAAATTGGACTTTAATTTCCAGTTTGTCCATTAACTACATCAATGGAAAAGAACATTTAGCTTAATTTTGAGTAGCCCTGTATATTTTATATAAACTATATGCGCATCAAATTGTGTAAATAAAATTAGTTTTATACGTTTAATCCCCTAACGCAAAATTAAATACACTTGCAGTAATTTCTAATCCCCAATATATCCAAATGCTTTGGGTAGCCCTGTAAACGAGTGATGAATGACATCCATACCACAATCTACATATAACATGCTTTTATGTTTATAAAAAAATAAATGTTCATTTCATTTTGTTTAAGGCAGACTACTAATGTTACACAGCACTTACCAGAAATTTCCCCCGTACACCGAGAAAAAATTCTGCAATTGACATCTAGAATCTAAATTGTAGCTTTAGTAAAAATAGTTCCACGCCATCCTTATAAATTCGAGCCCCCTTTGAAAGCAAGTACCAGAAGCCTCTATTAGAATTCTAGAGCGTTTGCCTATATTATCGAGGTCAAATTTATTTAAAAATCTCTGCAAATAAAGGCGAATACAAGAGACGAGTTTCAGTATCTATAATTTTGGTTTATGACCCAATTCTAGAAAATCAAGAGAGAATTTCTAGTAATACAAAAGATTCAGAATATTCAGAATATTTAGAATGTTGTTTCATCATCAAGAAATGTATAGACTAGAAATTCTCGATCATTTCGTCTATTCAGCTTATTGGCGTGCCTTATACGCATAGCTCAGAAATCTATATTTCTAGTTTAAGGATTTCAGTTTAAGATCACTTATTCGTTCTAGATGAAAGTTGTGTATTTGTTTTCTCAGTGTAGACATAATGTATTTGAATTCTCTTGGATAGCCCTGTACACGAACCGTTTGCTTGATCTCAACGAAAAGTTTAATGTGGCATCACTATATGATACATATACAGATTACCGACTTTGGACTTCCTGCTACTATTTATTCTTGAGATATGCTGATAACAGACACACAAACAAGCAGGCCAACTGCTAAAAACATAATTTTAGAATTCAGGGAACCTCAAAATGTGTAAATACAACAAAAATTCAATTTTGAAAATTTGACCCAAAAACATCATTTTCTCTAACATTATATACGGGTAAGAGAAAGTAAAAAGTGTACATTACTTTATCTTATAGTGGGAAAGGCTGCAAAATTTCGTGCTTTTATTGAAATAGTATTTTTGTGATTCAATCATGAAATAAAAATGTTACTATTACAATCTCTTATTCTTTTTCTTTCTTTCTTTCTTTTTTTTTTTTTTTTTTTTTTTTTTTTTTTCGTGAAAATTGAAAAAATATATTATTGAAATTTTTCTTTTCAGATTGTTACCCATGATCTGCACAATCATTCTGCGAGTAATGAACTTGCCAATATAACTGGTATCAACGCATCTCAGAGGGTATGCTTTCAACCCCGCCCAGGTCGTCATATCTTCATAGTCGTTATTTTGGATCTCATCCTTAGTATTCTATCCGTCATTGGAAACGTGCTGGTGGTATTTGCGGTGCTGAGGTAATTACATTCTATTTTTGGCATTTTGTTTATAGTATGAATATATTTTCATGTTGGGGTATTATCTAACATCGGTGTTATACTTTAAAAACGTGTAACGCTTGCATATACGGCAACATTTAGGCACATTTTTAAAAGATAACCACCACTATTTTCTAATAGTATTTTCTTATACTTTTCCTAATTAATCATATATAATTCGTAGAGAAATATTACTATAAAATCCTATTAAAAATTTCTGGTACTACAACTTCCGGGAAAACTGGAAAAGTTTACAACTATGCGCTTGTTATTGGTCGATCATCTGGTAAACTTTGTCCGCTAATTACTTTTATTCATCGCTTGTGACTACAGTAATGATCTCTTTTCTTTAGATTAGTTGATAAAGCAAACAACTCAGAGGCACACATTTACGTTTTGAATGCATACTTGCTTGCTAATTTACATAGATAAACACTTATTTCTTACGTACAGATACACACACTCACTTTCTTACTTACACATGTACTTAAACTTTTTTACTTACACGTGCATGTACTTATTTATTTACACCTACATTTTTTGTCCTAAACATATCCACGATGCAATGGTTTTATATGTAGCATGAAAAATAAAATATTTTTTTTTTCTTTTAATAACAGCAATCGATTTTAAAATTAAATTTTGCTAATTGTAAATATCAGTACACCTACAACGTTTCGAAAGCTTTTTATAGATATGACTTTTTCAGACTTGCAAAAATACTACTGCACAAACTGGATTTTTTTCTTCTCTCTCTCTCTCACTGTTTTGCGCTTTCTCCTCTAATTTGTGATAATTAATCCATTAATGCCTAGCGTCATTTAAATATAGTTAATAAAATAGTGCGCAGAATATTTGTCGTTTCTTGCAATGATTTTTTTTTCTTTTTGTGATAGTTTATATCAATATTATAAACAAGCCCAAAATTATTATGTATCTGCTTGAGGTGAGGAAAACCCATCTTTAGATTGCCGTGATGAGAACTTCACCATTTTCAAAGTATGATCATACTTTTAGAGTGAAATGAGACATTCCATGAAACTTTATCAATCTTATCAAGAAAACTGGGTACACAAGATGAAAATGAAGCATAAGCAGGAGGCTTTTACTGATAAAACTAGAAAATAAATATAAGTATAGGAAATCATGAAGATTTTATCGCGAGCATTTAAAAGATGATGCTGTTGCGAGTTGATCTGAATGCTTACGCCTGTTTTACCAGATTTGGGGATTTTTTTATTCAATATCCACCGCTAAATTTTAATTGTAACGGTTGCCTAATCACTTCGAAGATTAGTCGTTTGTTATGTATATCAAATATCACTTTTCAAAATTATTAATGACTATTAAATAAAAAAGTCCCCAAGTCTAGCAACACTGGTCCATACATTCGTTTTTGGTGGTTGATAATTTCCTTTAAAACAAGCCAGATATATATATATATTTTTTTTAACTACCATATTTATTATTTTGGTTGTACTTAATAAAAGATTTAAACGGGCAGGGAACATGCCAACGTGCATTGCATAAGCGATATAAATATTCTGCATACATGTTACTCAAAAGCGAACCAATAACATACTTAGTTTTGTGCAGAACATACACCTACACTTGATAATACGTCAAACTAGAGGAACGTTGCCAACTGTACTTAGCACTGTATTATATTCAAAAAGTAACGAACTAGATACCAAATGCACGCCAATTCCACGCTAAGGCACTACCAAAATTTCAATGTATGATAACCCATGAAGAAGAAAAGAATAGACTTTGAAAAAGTGTGAAATTTTTCTTTTCAAAACTGCCTAAAGTAAGAAATTTCTTTAATAGTTTCTCGTTCAGTATCGATGAGAACAGGGATTAAATGCCTTATATTTAATTACTGTTAGCCTTAAAATATGGAATTTAGTTCTATTAATTCAACATATATATATATAAAAAAAATCCATAATAAATTATTTTTTAAAAGAATGTTATTTCATATATTCTTGTGGTGTTAATTTAGAATGAAATAGGATTTTCTGAATCTTTCTGATTTGAATACTGAAAATTTTTCATTATTCAAAATATATGTCATGCAATTGGCATGACACTGTTATTATTTGTAATTTCGTAATTTCAAACACTATTTTATGATTTTTTGCACATTGCAAATGTATTTACTTCTTGCGCAGGTAAACCAACTAAAGTCAAGTTGACTTATAACATATATTATTATACTTTACTTTAGAGAGCTTGGTTAATACATACTAGGAAATTTATCTGTTACCTCGAAATTTTTCACTTGAACACTGATCGTCTTCAAATGAGGATGCGCTTTAATTTTAAAACTAAAAGAAGAATTATCTAAATTTAATATATTTATTTCCCTTTTAATCGTTCATACTACGAGGATTATCCAGAAAATAAAGACCTATTAGTTATAAAGATTCAAAAACAAAATATTTATTGGAAAGAACAGTTATGTTACATGCCTCAAGCTCACTTCTCTCCATTACATAATCACCTCCTACATTTCAACGTCTGTCGTGTCTGGTCACGAGCTTCAAAGTTCCCATTTTAGACTCTTCTGCCGCCAGTTTATTCACGCTTTCAAGATCTGATTGTAACTGGTGATATGGTGATGAGACGTGGGTATTTCACATCACCTCTCAGAGTAAGCGCCAATCATTTGAATGACATCATCTTTCATCACCCAAAAAACCAGTAAAATTCAAACAGACTCTCTGAACATGATAGGTCATGTTAACTGTTTATATTGGTATATAGGTAAGTTTTTATTTATTTATTTATCTATTTATTTTGTGAGTGTGTGTGTTGAATGAGGAATGATTCCACTCAAGCGATTGGCGCTTGCTCTCTGGAGTGATGTGAGACACCCACGTTTCATCACCAGTCACAATCAGATCAAGAAAGGTGTGAATGAACTGGCTCAGTGAACTGGCAGCAGAAGAGTCTAACATGGCAGTCCTGAAGATCGTGACCAGATACGACAAATGTTAAAATGCAGGAGGTGATTATGTAGAGAAAAAGGGGGAAGGGAGCTGCAGATATGCATCAGAAGTGTTCTTTCCAATAAATATTATGTTTTTTATTTTTTATAACTAAAGGGTCTTTACTTTCTGGATGTTCCTAGTAATTTTGATTTGAAATATCCACCAAAATATATTTAGCAAAATTAATTCGGACGTTAACGGGTTCATAATTCAATTTAATCACTTAAAGAAACAAATTTAAATTTCGCTTAAAAATTATCTACATCTTTTTCTACGATTTTCCTAAGAGAGAAAATTGAAACTGAATACTTTTATTGTCTTTATTTTTCATTTCTTATTAAAGTAAGAAAACTTTCGTAGAATATCATCCTTTTTTTTCTTTTTTTTTTTTTTTTTTTTTTTTTTTTGTGTGTGTGTGTGTATAATCACGAAACATTGTTTAAATATTCTTTATTTATAATATAAATCGTTTTCTGCCTTTCAACAAATTTAAGAAATGATTTTCGATGATACGTTTGAATACAAATAAATATATCTATATTGCAAAAATTTCTTGGTATATTTGGTATGGGATTTCACCTAAAAGTAATTTTAAATACTACTTTATTATTATTATTATTATTATTATTATTATTATTATTATTATTATTACTATTTTGCATAGTTTGAATTGCATAGTTTTTTATTTATATCACTGAAATATACAATACAAGTGAAACTGTCTTGTTTTCAAATATGCTGTTGAATATTTCAAAAATTTAATGTTAATAATTTTACTATTTTTCAACATTCAAATTTCAAACATTGTTAACTTATACAGTCAAAATTATTCTGTTAAAGTTATAAAATATCCTTAGCACTCTATTTTATATGTTTCATGCAACACTGGCATTTATAGCAAAGTGAAATAATTACATTTCCCCCCCCCCCTTATTTTTTAGGTATCGTCAACTACGCAACGTCACGAATGTGTTCGTCTTAGGATTGGCAGCAGCAGATTTGCTGGTTGGATTGAACATACCTTACTATGTCCTCTTCTACTTTGATTTGCAAGTCCTTTCCTGCCAACGCATCAGTTGTCTTCTCCGGTACTGGTTTACCATCTACGCGTCCGGTTGTTCCATGTTATGCTTGGTAGGAGTAGCCGTGGACAGATATATAGCAATTCTGTACCCTCTGTCTTATCCCAGAATCTTGAGGACACGTCATGCTTCATTATACATTGGTGCAGTGTGGGCGTGGATGGGTGTCATCAGTTCTCTTCCTCTTCTGGGAATAGGGGACCAGTTCCATGAATCCAAAGAATGTGACCTCTACTATACCCACACCAAGGAGTATGCTCTTGCTGCTGTAGCATCAGTAGTACTGTTCACTTTCGCAGTAACAACTGTTCTCAATCTGATGATATTCAAGGAAGCTTGGCGTCACAAGCGCGCTGTTGTAGCTTTAGAAGTCGTTCATCGAGTGCGACAGGAAACTAAAACAGCCAGGATGATGGCTCTTGTTATGGGTGTTAATTTTTTAGGGTTCCTACCGTATCTGACCGTAATTACTTTAAGATACGTCGAGAATGTGGACCAAGAACGCATAGGGTTCTTAAAACCATTTGCCGTAATGTGCTATTTTGGCAAGTCAGCTATAAATCCAGTTGTTTATGGATGGAAGAACAAAGACTTTAGAGTAGCGTTCAGAAAATTATTGAGTTTTGAAAGAACAATTGTTTGAATACGGTTAAACAATGATGTTACGGGTTCAAAATATTATTTATAAGAAAGCGCCCAACCTTTTTGTCATCATTCCAAGACGCAGAAGTTGTGTACGTACAATATTGTCTACGGTTTGTGTAAATTATAATTGTTTTAAAATATATTTGTTTTATCTCTCGTTGACATTTTTATTTCACACATTCATAAACATGTCTTTTATTTTCCATATTTTTATCTAAGTATTCGAATAACGTATCATGTACTTGTCAATTCAACCATTAAATTATTCAACCATTTATTCGTAAAATTAACAGATTTTTTTTAAAACACATTATTTTAACACCGAAGAATATACCGACTTGTCTTTGGAACGATTGAAACGACAGCCCCAGCAGCTCTGGGGCTCGAAAACCCACAACAACAGCAACATACTGTCTTATGTTTAAACTAGTAGAAAAATAATTGTAATTGATATTCATTATACCAAAATTGCTGTAGAATGTCTTTTGGTGTCAAAATTATCATGTTTCCTAATTTTAAAAATCTTTAATACATGTTGAATGAAATATTTTCTTTTTGAAGATGGGTTAGAATTAGAGGTAAATCCCTCTTAACTGTTGAGTTTCAATTTCAACTCATTCCTGATACGTGAAGAATAAAATTTCTTTCATTGGAAATACGCAGAGAATTAAAATAAATTTACTCAAGAGCACATGTAGATTGGGTATAACAAAGTATAAACATTTTAGACAGTTTCCACACAAAAGTAAGAAGCTACCAATTGCTTCTTTTCAAAGAAAAACTATTCTAGAATACTGAAATATACATACAGTTAAAAAAAAACTGTTGTTTTAACGGATATTTTATTTGTTTTTAACATGATTTTTCTTGTTTATGTAAAGTACAGTTTTTTTTTTTTTTTTTTCTGTTCACAGCATAAAATCTGTAATTCGGCAACATATATGTAAATATATATAAGAGCCTTTATTATTTTTGAAATCTAAATGAATGTGTTTTTCTAATAATTTCTATGTTATTTCTTAACATTTATTTTCTTGGGGCGGGAGGGGGGATTTCGGGGAAAGTTTTTTTTTTTTTTTTTTTAGAGCAGCCTGAAATAAAATAAAATAAATTTTATAGTCAGAAACTGTAAAAAATCCTCCATTACAGAAAAATTTGTAGCATTTATGGTTAAAAAACTATCAGCAATCTTACCAGTTTACCCACGTAATTTTTACAGAGGAACTCTGTTAGATTGATACAAACTTGCTTTGTATGAAACAGGATTTTCCCATATTACAAACAAGGCAATCCTGTTAATTGATACAGACATTCTCTGTTGGAAAGGATTTTCTTCAAATAGAAACACTGTTTTACGGACTTTGATTTTAAGGAATCCCAAAACGGCTATACAACTGCTTAATAAATTCCTTCAAAATTCTTTTTTTTTTATTATTATGTTTTTTTTTTTTTTTTTTTTTTTTATGTGAGAAAATTTACGACAGGGTCAAATTCTTACTATTTCTCCCTAGGCCGAGCGTAGACCCCATTAGTTGTAGATGGTACAAAAAGGTTATACAACTGTATGCTAAATTTCAGAAAAACTCATTTTCTCTTCTAATTCAAAATTTGTTAAAAATTAGAGTATAATAATTAACAAAATTGTTTTATATATATATTTATTTATTTATTTCCATTTGAGCAAACAAGAATCTTAAACAGCTTTGAGACAGATGTCTGTTGTTTAAAAGAAGATAATTATAAAAATTAAACTTGGAATCGAAAAATTAATGACATTTTCGTAATTATCTATACTAGTATCGCCCAGTGGTCGAAATTCGACCACAATTTTATTGAAATCTCAGAATTCTTTTAAGTTAGCACTAAATAAATAAATTTAGAAATTTAAAATTTCTCTGTAAACAATGTTCTTTGTAAATACTCTTTCGTCATTAGCTAAATGACCTTGCCCACTGTGTTCTGAAATATAAAATTTTAAGCTATTGAAAGAACGGACCCGACTTGCTGCAACATAAAATTGACCGTGTGTAAAAACTGGTTCTTTCAATAAAATACCAACCCTTTCAAACGTTTGTCCTTGTAAATAAATAAATAAAGTCACTTTTTGTTGCCAAAAGACAAATAACAAAGAACATTTGAAGTTTCAAAAATTAAATAATATATATTATTTACATAATAATACACAAACATGAAATTTGTCGTACGGCTATCTCTTTAAATTACAGTTGACATAAATCATAAAACAAAAAAGAAAGAAATTAGATCATAAATAAATTAGAAAATAAAAAAATGATTTCTCATAAATCAAATCCTTAGGAAATCTTTTTTGTGGTTCCACGCGCGGCCAGTGACGTCATCACTTCGCTTGCGTATAAGGATGCTATACAAATTACTGTGTCTATGGTTTTATTTGAGTTTTATGAAATTGCCAGATTTAACAACTTTCCACTTTTAGGTATTTTTTAATGTAAAGGAATACGTGTATGAAAGGGAAAAATCGGGGAAAATGCATAAAAAATAAATGTATTTTTAAATACCTTCTTGACATCGTAAGAAAATAATATTTGTATTCGCACCTTCCGGCTAACCATACCTTTCGAATGATACCATTTTCAACCCTCTACTCCCATAATTAATATGTTAAAAAGGGACTACAAATTTTATGCTTGCCTATTAATATATAGATAATATTTCTCTTACGTGGACCAGTTACGATTATATTTTGCAGAAAAGATACGATAGTGACAATAAAATACGTGAGGATAAAAAATAAAATACAGTTAATATTTAAGCACGCGGACTCAGTTCAATGATATAATAAAATAAAATTTTAAAAAATTATGACATTTGTCTGATTAGATCATCTATATATTTCTCTAACGTGGTCCAAATACGATTATATTTTGTCAAAACGATACGATTTTGATTTAATTAATGAAATAAGCGAGGATAAAAAATAATATTTATGAACGGACAATATTTAAGCACGCGGACTTAGCTTAATGATCTAAAAAGAAAAAATGACGAATTTTATGTGATGAGATTATTTTATGGAAAATTGTATTTTTAAAAGTTGCATCTTTAGAATCTTTGCTAGCGTCGTTTTAAAACTAGCAATATTTTAAAGATATACACAGAGTACGAATTATTATCATAAATTGGCTAAAAAACGCAACCATTAAAAGTATAATGAAAATAAAAATTAGTTTAAAAAAAAATTATGCTAAAATAAATAAATAAAAAGTCATCACTAACATGACGACAAAAATTCAAAGTCGTCATCGGGTCCTATACTGCCTACAGAAGTAGGAAAACTGGGTCGCCAACCATGAATTTTATTTTAAACCTTTCTTTGAATGATATTGGTTTCACTATTGCACAATATTTATTTGGTTCTAATAATAATTTGGCTTCTGGTAAATTAAAATTCTAATTAGGTGGTGAAACTGGTTTAATATGAGTTTCAAATTTTAATGGAAAATAAAAAAAGAAAGAAAGTGCGAAAATTTCGCACGGGTTTGCTAGTTTTATAGAAAAATTTATTTTTAAAAGTTGCAATCCTCGCAAGCGTCATTTTAAACCGAGCAATACTTTAAAGTTATGAACAAAATATGAACTTTTTCATAAATTTACTGAAAGACTAAACAAGTCCTTCCGGCTTATTCGGAAGGGTAGGTTGATTTCTTTTTCCTTATCAAGTAGCCGTCATTTTGTTTCAAAGTGGCGGCTACAAATTATTAATGCACTTGGTAGAAATATTAATGTAGGCTATGCACATATGGAGTTTTAAGCAAATCGGTTCACAAATACCTTTTAATGTCAATTTAAAATTTTCAAGTGGCCGGCGCTTGGAAAGACAATGGTGGGTAAAATTGAAAAATATATGAAATGTATTTGTGAGATAAGTCTACTGTACACATACAGTTCGAATTAATTCAAAATCTCAAAAGTCACCGTGTTGAAAAAATAAGTGGCTGCCACTTCGATCAAAATGGCAGAGAAAGTTGCTCATCTAAGATATCCTTGCAAATTTGAAAATAATTTTTTTTTGTAGAAATTCTTTCAAAGAGGCTTAGTAAGTTGATAAAATGTTAGTTTCCTGCATTTCTAGTTTGTTTTAGCATTAAAATAGCCTAATTTTCCCTTAACAACGCATTAAAAAGATCCAGTAACGCAGGTAATGAATTTGGCGCCAAATTTGGCGATTTTACCCCTATGGCGACTTTTGGCGAGAAAATATTTATTCTCGATATACCAAAGATGGACGCAATAACGTGATTGGCTCACGAGTTACGTGAGTTTTCTAGATTTTTGTTGATTGAATGATAAATCCATTTTTCAACATTGATTTGAATTGATTAAGTATTTCTAAAGTTACCGTGATAACAAATTTTCAAGTGACCGCCAGTTAGAAACAATACAGTGGAACAAGTTGGTCTGTATTTACATCAAAATTCAAACAATTTCGGAATACGCTTCTTACAATTTAAATTTGAAATTTTCAAGTGGTCTCCACTTGAAAACAAAATGGCGGAGCAACTTGGTTAACAAACTCATCTAAGATATTTATAAGATAAGTTAAGACACTGTTCAAATTTGGTGCCATTTGGAGTATTATTTCGGAAGTTATCATGGTTTTATATTTTCAAGTGGTAGCCGGATTTCAAGTGGTCCTGCTTAACTTAAGATATCCGCCATATTACTAAAAATGGCGGATAAAGATCATTAATAAAGTTATACGCTTGTATAATCTATGTATACATCAAAATAAAAAAAAAAAATTCGGAATACGCTTTTTACAGTTTGAATTTGAAATTTTCAAGTGGTCTAAACTTGAAAACAAAATGGCGGAGCAACTTGGTTAATAAACTCATCTAAGATATTTATAAGATAAGTTAAGACACTGTCTGAATTTGGTTCGATTTGGAGTATTATTTCGGAAGTTATAGTGATTTTAAATTTTCAAGTGGTAACCTGATTTCAAGTGGTCCCGCTTAACTTAAAATATCTGCCACTTTATTAAAAATGGCGGATAAACTTCATTAATAAACTTCATTGAGACCCTTATGTGGTCTATATTTACATCAAATTTCAAACAAATCCGGAATACGCTTTTAACAATTTGAATTTGAAATTTTCAAGTGGTCTCCACTTGAAAACAAAATGGCGGAGCAACTTGGTTAATAAACTCATTTAAGATATTTATAAGATAAGTTAAGACACTGTCTAAATTTGGTTCGATTTGGAGTATTATTTCGGAAGTTACAGTGATTTTAAATTTTCAAGTGGTAGCCTGATTTTAAGTGGTCCCGCTTAACCTAAAATATCTGTCACTTTATTAAAAATAGCGGATAAACTTCATTAATAAACTTCATTAAGACCCTTATGTGGCCTGTATTTACATCAAAATTCAAGCAAATCTTGCTTTAAATATGCTTTTTACAATGTCGGTTTGAAATTTTCAAGTGGTTGCCACTTAAAAACAAAAGTCGGAGCAACTTGGTCAACGAACTCATCCAAGATATTTATAAGGTCAGTTCACTGTCCAAATTTGGTTCGATTTGGAGAATTATTTCGGGAGTTATCGTGATGACAAAATTTTCATTATAGATAGATAAATAGATATACAGTCGGTAACAAAAGTGTCCGAACATTAGCAAAAATTCCTATATAAAAAAAGTACACTTAATACAGTTTTGTTCAATAAATCCTTGTTGAATCCTGTTTTCAGACTGACTACGAATAGGATTCGACAAGGATTTATTTAACAAAACTGTATTAAGTGTACTTTTTTTACACAGGAATTTTTGCTAGTGTTCGGAGACTTTTGTTACCGACTGTATATAGATAAACGAAGTGATTGCAATAGGTGGATTTCTAAAGAAATCAACCTAATAATAAAAAGTATAACCAAAATCGGTACTAAGAGTTTTTAACAAAAATTTATGCCAAAATGAATAAATAATAATAATAATTAATAATAATAAATGGGATCTCGACAACATGGAGGTAAAAATTTAAAAGTCGCCATATAGGTCCTTTATTAAAGCTGTCTTGCTTGGAGGAATGAACTGGGTCACCAAACATGAATTTTATTTTGAAACTTTTCTTTGAATGATTTGATTTAAGTATCATTAGCGTTTCATCACACAAAAATTACTAATAATTTGGCTTCTGCTGAATTAAAATTTTAATTGTATGTGAAATTGGTATAAGATTTATAAGTTTCAAATTTTAAAGATAAATAAAACTAGTTGGCATAGGTGGACTCTGCTCAGTTCCCCATCATATTCATGTTCTCATAAATTTCTAGTGCGAGACATATTATAATCATGTTAAAAGAAATGAATTTGACCAAAGCTTTATATAGTGACAGAATGAAATCCCCGCCTAATAGGCTATTCACCGTTAACTTCGATATATATATCTTATTCTAATCTATTAATTTATTTTATCAGGGTCAATTCCGTTGTTTAGTTTTCATGCTACTATTTCCAATGCAATAATCCTCAAAATTCATATTTATATGAAAAATTTACAATTTCGCTATGTTGATAAAATCGTAAATCACGAATGATTTACGAAATTTTCCTATTAGAATATTTGTATTCAATCATGTTCAAACAAATATCATAAATGCAATTTTGAAGTTGTCTAATGTATTTGTGATCCTCAAAATGGAAATTTATGCTCAATTTTGCCTTATTCTGACATGTTAAGTAAATCGTAAATTCCAAATAACTTACGAATTTTTTAAATTGGAAAAATCATAGTCTATGATATTCATGCCAGTATCCTATATAATATTTCGAAAGTAGTTTGACATCTTTACGACGAAAATATCCCTCAAGATTGACGTTTATGTGAAATTTGGCTCTATGCTGCCATGTTAAGAAATTCGTAATTTTCCAATAACTTACGAAATTTTTATATTGGAAAATTCATAGTCATTAATATTCCTGCCAGTGTCCTAAATAATATTTCAAAAGTAGTCTGACATCTTTACGATAAAAATATCTCTCAAAATTGACGTTTATGTGAAATTTTGCCCTATACTGCCATGTTAAGAAATTTGTAAATTTCCAATAACTTGCGAAATTTTCAAAGTAGCATATTTATAGTTACTAATGTTCATTCCGGCATCAAACCTGATATTTTAAAACTGGTCTGACATTTTTACAGTAAAAAGTTTCCATTTAATGCACGTTTAAGTGAATTTTCGTCCTATTCTCCCATGTTAAGAAAATCGTAAATTTCTCATAACTTACGAGGTTTTTTAATTCGAATGTTGCAAAAGAATAGGGTTCTTGCCAGTATCGAAAGTAATATTTTAAAACTGATCTGACCTCTCTGCGATCATTTGTTCGTGAGATATCGTGTTAACAGACTAACAAACTAACGGACTAACACACTGACACACTAACGGACTGACACACTAACAGACACCCTACAGACAGACACCATACAAATTTTGTCATTTTCGGATTCCTCACACTCACACCTGAAAACGTGTAAAAAAGTCAAAAAACCGAGGTCGAAAATTTTCACGATTACCCAAGTTCCCCATACCTATAGTATGATGGGGAACTAAAAAGAAAAGAAAAGAAAAAGAAATAAGCTGCGAAATTTTCGCATGGGTTTGCTACTTGAGAAAAAAAAAGTAAAGCTCAATTACAGAAACTCACACATCTCATTAAACTAGCTGGCATAGGTGGACTCTGCTGAGTTATATATTCATAATATATATATTAATAATATTATCATGTTATTCATATTCGTATAAATATATCATCGTATATATTCATAAATTTCTAGAACACACATTTCTTAACATAGTTATCATGTTAAGAGAAATGAATTTTAAAAAACGCTTGACACAGTGACAGACTGAAATCCCCGCCTAATAGGCTATCCACCGTTCACTTCGATATATTTATCTTATTCTAATCTATTAATTTATCTTATTAGGGTAAATTTCGTAGTTCAGTTTTCATGCTACTATGTCCAATGCAACAATCCTCAAAACATATTTATATGGAAAATTTTCTATTTTGTTATGTTGATAAAATCTTAAATAACGAATAGCTTACGAAAATTTCTATTAGAATATTTGTAATCAGTCATGTTCATACAAGTATCATAAATGTTATTTTGAAGTTGTCTGATATATTTATGATCCTGAAATTGCCTTTTATGCTCAATTTTGTATTCTTCTGCCGTTTTAAGAGGATCGTAAGTTCCAAATAACTTACGAATTTCTTAAATTAGAAAATTCATACTCTATGGTATTCATGTCAGTATCCTAAATAATATTTCAAAAGTGGTCTGGCACCTTTACGATAAAAATATCCCTCAAGATTGACGCTTGTGTGAATTTTTTCCATATTCTGCCATGTTAAGAAATTCGTAAATTTTTGATAACTTACGAAATTTTTATATTGGAAATTCATAGTCAGTGATATTCATGCCAGTATCCTAAATAATATTTCAAAAGTAGTCTCACATCTTTACAATGAAAGTATCTCTCAAAATTGACGTTTATGTGAAATTTTGTCCTAAGAAATTCGTAAATTTCCAATAACTTGCGAAATTTTCAAAGTAGAATATTTATAGTTACTGATGTTCATTCCGGCATCAAAACCGATATTTTAAAACTGATCTGACATTTTTACAGTAAAAAGTTTCCATTCATTGCACTTTTAAGTGAAATTTTGTCCTATTCTCCCATGTTAAGAAAATTGTAAATTTTTAATAATTTACGAAGTTTTTTAATTCGAATGTTGTAAATGAATAGGGTTCTTGCCAGTGTCGAAAGTAATATTTTAAAACTGGTCTGACCTCTCTGCGATCATTTGTTCGTGAGATATCGTGTAAACAGACTAACAAACTAACGAACTAACACACTAACAAACTAACAGACACTTTACAGACGGACACCATACAAATTTTGTCATTTTCGGATTCCTCACACTTGAAAACGTGTAAAAAAGTCAAAAATCCGAGGTCGAAAATTTTCACGATTACCTAAGTTCCCCATACCTATAGTATGATGTTGAACTAAAAGAGGTGATCAGCGGATTCTACAGTTAAAAAAAAAAATGAAAGAAAATGAAAGAGAAAAGAAGGTTGAATAGTAAACAAATATGTTAGCACATAAATTTTTACGTTTTACTTTAATCTTCCGCTTTTGACAGACACCCATGTAATTAATGTTGTTTCAAAAAAGTTTATATGTAGACTTTGCATTTTTCCAACATTTTCGCACAAAGTTTAAAATGTTTATGACTTCTGTTTGACCGTCTGTTTGCTCGTTTCTCTATCTGCATATCCGCGCTCAGGCTCTCATGAACATCATTCGAATACTTAGAAATTTATATATGTTATTTCAAATCACTATAGCATGATTTCTGTATGTATAAGACTAATGGTTTGGGTAAAGGGACACATAATATTCCAATACATCGTAGTCGGTGGGCAAAAATTTTAAAATGAATATTTAATTAACATACGTTTTTCAGATGCACAAAACCATATTTACCATGGAAAATGATATGATCATTTACATTTTATATGCAGGGTCACACAAAAGAATTCAGATACATTACAATATATTTGTAGAAATGCTAGAAAATTTATCTTAATTGTTTTGCACGATTTTTTAAACCAAATTTTGGTACACTGCTTGGTGCTGTCTGTACACACTATAGAAATCATATACAGGACTACTTAAAAGCAATCGGATAGATTGCTTTCTGTTTGTTGCAACTGTTAGAAATGCTTTTAACCTGTTATACGTTTCATTATAGAAATTTTTATTTTGGTCGTACAGTCACATTTTTATTTTATTTTATTTTTTTTTTTTATTTTTTATTTTTTTTTTTTATTGGATATCTATACATTCGCTTGTATTTAAAAACTTAATGCTTGACAGCAACAGCATAAGTTTCAATGCAATATCTCCAGTATCCAATACCGACAAGGAAAAAAGAGAAAGAAATATAAGAACTAACCAAAAGTACATATCTTTTAAAGCAGTTTCTTTTATAGGACAACGTGCAATTTTGGAACGAAGTCTGACGTAGCTAGAGACGCTAAAATCCCTGTCGATAAAAATGTTTCCCCAACAAAGCGTTCGACATTCATTTGGATTAAGTTGCAACACATTTAAGGCGAACTTAATCAAACTTCCTATTCAAATGAAAGCAGTAGTTTGAAGGTCTGTGCATAAGAAAAGATACTTAAAACTTGTTTTCAGCCTTATCGTTTAAAGTCGCTGAACAAGCGCTTGTTGTCTTAATAAAGCACTCGAAGTGTTCATAATGTCACTGAATATCTTGGCAAACATTCACCATAAACATAAGTGCAATGGCTGGTGTTTTTAAGGGATGCTGCACAATCGAGACCAACTTATTATAAATTCAGATAATACGAGGATGCATGCATATCATTACAAGTTTTCGGCCTGCTGAATTTGCTATTCTTCAGCATCATTTAACAAGGACTATAAACTAAAGTGTTAAGTATGCGAATATAAATTATCTCGAAGTTCTCAATTCAAGTAAGAAGTTAAGTTATTCAATATTTAGTTATTAATAAATAGAATAACTTCATAAGTGATTAACGATATGCAAAATGCAGCATATTCAAAATCGAAATCAGCATGCATATAAACAAATAAATCTAAAAAAAAAAAAATACTTTTTTTTCCGAATAATTTTAAATCATTAAACTTTTAAAGACATGTATGTACAAAACATAATAATTATCACTAGCAGACTGATTGAATAATAATTTGTTGATTAGTTTTATATTGTGTATTATTCATTAAATATATTATATATATATATATATATATATATATATTCTGAAGTCTGTCAAAATCATATTTCCACAGTTTATTTTCTTAAATAGAACTAAATTTTTCTTACTTACGAAATATTATTCCGAACCCCATTTAACTCCTACAGCTCCTGTATTCAATTACAGTGCAAAATAATATAAATAAATAATGATAATAATAAAAACCATTAAAAATTCTGACAAAGACAGAATTTAGTTTACTACGGAGGACTATGAATTTTAATCAGTAAAATTTCTATTTTTAATTAATTTTGTGGCGATTGTATCTCCGTAACTACTGCAGAAAATTGTATATAATTATATATTTAGATGCACCTTGACCTAAATTAGTGCCTATCAACTTTTGGTGTCAACCACTCAACAGATAGCGCTGCTATACAGCGATTTACGCAATTTAAGGAAAAGCTGTATCCCACGAACATAGGATTGCATAGGATTGCATATAAATTTACATGTAGCTGCACTTTGACCGAAATTAATGCCTATCAACTTTTAGTGTCAACCACTCAACAAGTGGCGCTGCTATACAGCGATTTACGCAATCTAAGGAAGGCTATATCTCAGGTTCTATTACGTATAATCGAACAAAACTTGATATGTGAGAAGGCCATTATGAGGCATTATGCTGATTCAATTTGAATGCTTATCGGCTAACAGGTGGCGTTTCTATACAGCGATTTACGCAATTTAAGGAAAGGCTGTATCTCAGGAACTACAGCACAGGATTGCATATAAATTTATATGTAGTTGCACCTTGACATAAATTAGTGCATATCAACTTTTGATATCAATTACTCAACAGGCGGCGCTGCTACACAGCGATTTCTGCAACTTAAGGGAAGGCTATATCTCAGGTTCTATTATGTATCATCAAACAAAACTTGATATGTGAGAATATCATTATGATACATTGTGCTGATTCAATTTGGATGCTTATAGGCCAATAGGTGGCGCTGTTATAAAGCAGCTTTTTTTTTTTTCGATTACGAGAAGGCAATATCTCAACTTTTATGGTATACAAACTGTACGAAACTTGATATGTGAGATAACCATCATAAAAACACGTTTTTTAAGATGTTACTTATAGATAATAAAACTATCTTTCTTTGGATATTTAGTGTTAGTTTCCTCTAAGATGAAAATAATTTGCTTTCATCATGTTAGATAATTTTAATAAATAATAATTTTAATAAACTATTTGCAATTAGTGAATTTCTAGTGGAAAATATGGAAGAAAGTCTTGTGGTTGCCACAACATACTGGTTTTTAATTTATTTTTTATCTCATTTTTTCACCGCAAAACTTGGCCACTGTTGTGACTAATTAAGCCTATAACACAAAACGAAAATTAATAGGCCGAAGAGAAAATCTATTTTCTTTTATGGAATTAATCTGAATACCTATAATAATAGAAAAGAGAAATATTTTGCGTTGTAACCGATTTAAAACTAATATACAATAACAGCAATAGCCCACGATCTTTTTACCTGAGCGAATAGTATAATCTATATATATATAAGAGTACTTCCACTCACTTACTCACTCACTCACTCACTCACTGACTCATCAACGCGCAGCAAAATCTACTGGAGTCACCAACTCGAAACTTGGTCAGATTATAGAACATGTAGTGTAAGCACCCCCTAAGAAGCGATTTTGCGAAATTCGACACCCAAGGGGGGTGGGGGGCGCAGAACGTGATTTCACATAAACCTTCATATCTCAAAGCAAAAACCAGATATCTGTAAAATTTTTGCATTAAAACATAGCTAATACAAATGCCTAAAAATCAGTTTCTGGAAATTTGGAAATTCGGTCCACAAGAGGGGGTGCATGGCAAAATGGGATTTCACATGCGCAAAAATGGATTTCTAAGAAACCTTCATATCTCAAATAAAAAAACAGATGCACGTGAGATTTTTATTTCAAAATATAGCTAACATAAATACCTAAAAACCAATTTCTGGAATTTTAGAAATTCGGCCCCTAAGGGGGGACAGGGGGCAAAACGTGATTTCACAAAAACCTTTATATCTCAAAGAAAAACACAGATATCTGTAAAATTTTTGCTTTAAAATGGAGCTAACACAAATACCTAAAAACCAATTTTTGGAATTTTAGAAATTCAGTCCCCAAGGGGAGGGGGAGGAAGCAAAACGTTATCTATATTATATCTTCTATATAATAATATAGATATTTCTTCTATAATAAAGTTTTAAAAATAATTATTTTAATTTTTAATTGTTGCCAAAAAAATTTACGAGTTAATTTATTTTTCGACATATAGTAAGATATATTTTCACGCGAATAGTAAAAGAAATATTAAATAATAAATTTGCTTAGGCTATGACAAAATGACGTCATTATTAAAATTAAATAATGATAATAATAAAAATCCAACATATTTCTTCAGATTTTGTTTCATAACCTTTTTTAACATACCTCAATTTTAGATTTCTTTTTAATAGTGTTTTTATTTATTTATTGGCATGTATATTACGTTTGGCATGAAAGCTAATTCAGCATTATATTCAGATTTACTCATAGTCATAATTCAGGGTAATTTTTAAAATTTTGATGCTGAAGTAGATACTACATTTTTCGCCAAGGAGTCTACTTTCGGGATAGCCACTTTAAGCCAAGTAGCCCATAAAGCATATAAGCAAATAAATTATAAAATATTGAGAAAAAAAAGGGGGGGAGGGGATAGAAAGAAAGAAACATAAATAATAATCTCATAAATTTTGTATTTTTGTTTAAAATGGTGACAAAAATTGAAAAGTTACCAATGGGAGCCATAATAAGCCTGTACCACGATAAGGTTAAATATTTATTTATTTATTTTTCTATATACGAACCACTGTTAACTAATTATGAAATACATATAGCCACAAAAAGTTAGTTGTCTCACAGCATATTGTAATATTATATTATGGTAGGCTGATCAGATCAAAGTACTTTTATAGTAGAGTAGCGTTAAAAAATGCTACAATTATCCAATTTTGGAGGTATTTTTTCATTTCTAATAAAAAAAGACTAAAAATAAAGTATTACCGATTAATAATTTACTTTCTACAATTTTTTAAAACTTAGAAAAATGCCTTCAAAAATAAAAGACGTCCCTATTTGTCCCTAGAAAATGGGGACGTTTGGTCAGTATATTTATGGTCGACAGAAAAAATAGAATAAATATAGGAAATAACGTAAAAGTAAATATTATGTACAATACGCATAGGGTTGTTCATGTGTAATTAATATTCTAATATAAAAGGGCTACTTAAATGATTTTTGATACTGTCTGTTTCGAAATCGTTATCTGATAAGCACAAAAGTGGAAGCCCACTGGTATGACATTGTATGTCGCATGGAATAGCGACGCACACCCGAAGCGAGCTTTTGAGCAATTTCAATGAATTTTATTTTTATTTATTTTTATATTTTATTTATTTTTTAAGAATTTTCTTTAAATATAGTGGCCAGCCAAGCGGGTAAAATTTCCCCGAAGAAATCCATAGGAGCTGAGGCCACAATTTTTAGTGTGTGGCTTATTTACGTGTATCCAACATCCATTGCAACGGGACTTTGAGAATTTCCCCATTTTCCTCCTTAAAGAAGGGAGAGCAATAAAGACGTTTCCAAGAGTAACTTTGTTTAAAATTATCACAGTAAGATTAATTTTTATGTGTGGGTTGGTTATGCGTTCTCAACACGCACTATCAAGTAATTTTACGAAATTTCCCTCTGCCTCCCTCCTTTAAGGGCGGAGTGCGGGCAAAAACACGTTTTTAAGAGTAACTTTGTTCCAAAGTGCCTCAGGAAAGCGATTTTTTGATATGTCGGGTGGTTACGCGTACTCAACACATACACTACAAAGAGGTTTTGTGATGAATTTCCACCCTACCGGTCTTGGGAGGTGGGGTCTAAAAGCATGTATCCATGTGTAACTCTGCACTAAATTATCTTAGGAAGGAGATTTTTTATGTGTGGTTCGATGTGCAGGGGGGTAAAAAACACGTTTTAAAATATAATTCTGCTTCAAATAATCTCAGGATCTCGATATTTTTTACGTCTGGTTAGGTAAGTGTATGCAAGATGCACTATAAAGGGATTTCGAGAAATTACACTCCCCCTCTTCTGGGGCTGGCGTTGGGAAAACACAAGCTTAAATATACTCCAGATTACCTTAGAATGATGAATTTTTTTGAGTGGGTTTTGATTAAGTGTACGCAATATGCACATTGATGGGAGGAAATTTTGCGAAACTTTCAACATTACCCGTTAGGGAGAGGGTGTAAAAATTAGGTAAGGTACTGCAGAAGCCATTGGGGCTCATGATTCAAAAAGTCTGGGGAGCAGGAAAACCACTACCAAAGGTAGCAGAAACTTTAACTTACATTTTGACTGATTTCTTTCTTTCTTTCTTTTTTTTTTTCTTAAGATTTTTTTTTTATTATTATTGATATGAAATATTGAGAATTTATTTCGATATAATGACCAGCGAAGCGGGCAAAGCCTGCTAGTTAAGACATAAAATCAAACAGCATATGCAATGAAATCAGATTTTTTTAGAGAATAATATTTTTTTATTTCTCTGCAAATCAAGATATAAAAACATATTTTTAAATAAAAGATCAGAAGATTCATTATCCTACAAATTATTGTATGCTTAGGACTACAGGCGTCCTCTTAATTTACTTTATTCTTATTAGTGTTTACTTAATTCAATTTTGGCCTAGTTATAATAATCGACAATGTGACCACCGAAAAAGGGAAAGTAAATAAAATAACGGGACTAACCTTCTGAGGATGACTGGCATAATCGCTGACGCTTTACCGAAAACTTCAATGCAGATGCGCTGGGAGGATATGAAGATGGGCAAAAACAAATAAAAATGCAGCTAGACCGTCCAAAATTGGTACAGATAGGTTTTAGAGGCCTGCAAGTCGAATGGAGATATTTTCGAAAGTGTAGAGTTATTTGGAGGGTCGGGAAGGGGGGATGGGGTAGAGGGGCAAAATAAAATAAAATAGAGTTAGATCATTCAAAATTGGTACATAAAGGTTTTCGATATCTACAAATCGATTGCGGATATTTTCGAATTTGTAAAATTATTGGGAGGGGCGGGAAGGGGGGGCGGAGGGGCCAAAAACTAAAAATAGAGATAGATCGTTCAAAACTGGTGCATAGAGGTTTTTGATACCTACAAATCGATTGCGGATATTTTCGAATTTGTAAAATTATTAGGATAGACGGGAGGGGGGGGGGGCGAAGGGGGAAAATAACAGAAATAAGAGTTAGAGCATTTTGGGATTTTTTTCCGAAGGCAGTGGGAACCCGGTGTGACATTTTTCCTAATCAGATTTTGTTTCACTTTTTTTTTTGCACGTGATGAAAATTAATGCAATTTTGAGAATTCAGTAATTACAGTGATTCGTTTAAAAATAGGGACCAGCGAAGCGGGCGTAGCCTTCTAGTACTATATATATACACTAAGCGACAAAAAAAAAAAAAAAAAAAAAAAAAAGCCGCACTGCAGAAAAATGACTTATACCTTTTTATTTGTAATAACTTTAAAATTAATATTTGAAACAAATAAAACTGTCTTGTTTGCATAATACCAAAGGGATGAAATGATACCTGTACATTTTGGATTTCATAATTCGCTTTATTGCACTCTATGAAGTACTTTTTAAAAATCTGCATAAAACTTTCTTTTTGAACATGATGCAATAACCATACACTTTGTATTCTGTTATGATTTATTATATGAAATAAACAAGTTACATCTTAATATATGAAATAAAACTATTTATTTGTTATGTCTAAGCAATTTTTTAGTAAAAATGTGTATTCTGCATCACCTTTATATGAAATTACTGCTTTAGTACGCAATGGCATAGTTTTATACAGTGTTTTAATATAAATCTCAGAAGTTTCAATGTGCCAAATATCACAAATAATTTTTTATAGTTCTGGCAGAGTTATAGGCTGTAAATTTCGAATCCTCTCCCATCTCCCTCGCCTTTTTATAGACGAAACACTTTCGAGCGGATCGCGATTAGGACTATTTCCATGCCTGGTAAAGAAGAAATTCTACTATATCCTTTGTGGGATTTAACTTAAAGTGAAAAAAAAATATGAGTACTTACTGAAGTGTATAGGTTCTCATGGGAATGAATAGGAAATTCTAACAATTTGAAGTGAATAAACTTACCACAGACGTCGTGTAGTAAGGTGCATTATCATCTTGAAATACTGTTTGCGAAAATGTCCAAGATACCTCCAAAATAGTCGGTCAGGCACCACTTTTATGAAGATTGTGTTTTATTTCGAGTTAATTGATCCCTTGATCATAAAAATTTGCCCGACTGTTTGAAAAGTTATGCACCTCCGTACCATAATGTACGAAGAATGTGTCACTGTTTTAAAAATGCGATTTTCATTAAGTCGGTCATATATTTTTTTGTCAGATCTGCTAGTTTTCTTTAGCTCGAAATAAGTTAAACTTGACTCATCAAAGAGAACCGGTTCAGCCCAATAATTAACTAATAATTTTTTAATTTTTTTAGTCATCTGAGGTCTTGCTTTCTTAATTCTCTTCACTAAGAATGGAATTTTTCCAAATTTTCTGTCATTTAAATCTGCTTTGTTTAATAGTTGCTGTACAGTATTTAAAGAAATTATGCTGCTAAACACTTTTTCTGAACCCCTTTTATGTTCTAAACGTAATACAAACCGAATTTATAAGCAATGGCTTTTTAACTTACGGTCATCTCGCTTGGATGAGCAACATGGCAGCCTAAAACCAAATTTCCAGTTTAAACGGCCAAAAAATTTTATATCTTGACGTCACGCATCGCTTGCATATAGGATAATAGTAGGTATTTTTAACATTTCTCTATTATAAAGGTACTCTGATCTGATCAGCCTAAGTAAAATCAATGTTAAACCATGGTAGAACTTTAATCTGAATGATTTTGTCACGTAATCTAACAGTTTTCTAAAAACCTTTGGCATCACTTTATATAACAAACCGCTTATTTATATATCTGTGATATCTGTGTTTGTATTCTTTTAATTTTGTAAGGCTGTTTTCTTTCTTAAGGAAACTATAAAGTAATGTAATATTTTTGTCTTTGTAAGATATTAGGCAAATAATTTTGTTTAATAATTTCAGATTAAATTCCTAAAAATATTTTAATCTGTGCGGAATATTCTGTAATTTTCTACATTATTCATTATATTTCAAAATTCATCAGTTTCATTAAATTAGGAAAGAAAAAATTACGGAACAACTATAGTATCTCCTTACAGCTGAATTTGGCAATTTATTTTTGGCGATTATGGCTAAATCATAAATCTAAAAATCATATATCATAAATGATAAAATCATAAGCTAAATTATAAATCATAAATCCAAAATAAATTGCATGTAGGCTGCCATATTATATCGCAAACAGTCCAGAACGAAATCGCTATCGGTCAAATCAGCGCCAAAGAAAAACCGCCAAATTCAGCTGTGGGGAAATACTATAGTTGTACCAAAATTACTTTAAAAAGTTTATAATATAAAATTTCCAATAACACTTCGTATATTATCAATTATTAAATTCCAGATATTCAAAAAACAATATATCTGTGACTATCTTTGGTGTCTGTTTAAGAATGAGCGACGGCCTTGGCTCAACTTCAAATTTCAACGATGCGACAGGACATCGTATTGTTTAACTCTTATACGATTTGGCGCGAAAAAGACCCCCCCCCCCACACACACACACACATTTGGCGCGCTTATCGCCCATTTGGCAACCATCGTTCATTCTTAACTAGACCCCAAACTTTGTAATCAAATGTCCCATTCTTGGCTTGTTCTTGCTTAAATAAATAAATAAATACCATAGAGCGGTGCTACTTTGGCCCAGTAGTCGAAAAAAGATATTTCATTATTTTTCGGTAACCAAAGTATTAAGGAGAAATTCTTGATATTAAAATGTGGGAGCAACTGGAACATTAGTCCAGACTTCATTTCTAGCGATTTTCTTTTAGTGACCATGACATGCCGTTTTCGGAAATAGTTACCATGAATTCCATTCCATTATCATAACATGTTGCCAAAGAATCCAGAACGACAACTGTGAAATTTAATCCAATGTAACATTAACCATTGTAATTTTTGATAAAGTCAAATTTTTTAAAGGTTCAGTTTATAAACAATCATTTATCGAGAAATTATAGCCAATTTTTCAGTTATATTAGTTTTATTTCAATCACAGCATAAATACATTTGCGCAATGTTGGAAGCACAAAGTAATTTCCGTAAAAAAAAAAAAAAAAGAAAGAAAAAAAAAAAAAAGAAATATTATTATTATTATTATTAACGGCTAATAAAACTTTTATTAAATGAATTACCCATTTACTGAAAACACACATTTTTGATAAAAAAAAATTATCTGAAAAGCTATCAAAATTGCGAAAAAAAAAGGCCAAGGTAGGCAGCCTGTTCGGTACTTACGTATTATCTCAACCAGGCCAAAATTCGCATAAATCGCCAAATTTGGCGACCCTACCTACGGTAACCCTACGTGTTATACGTGGTTTTTCGTAAAGAAATTATTTTGCTTACTGGTTAGATTGAATGCCGTGAAATACTTTAACTAATACTAATAACTTAACTAATAATTCTACGGTAAATAAATAAACGATTTTATGGTTTTTTCTTTCATCTAATTGGTGATTTCAAAACTAGCAAAGTGACAACTTTCTTTTCATTTTCTCACAGACAATTTGTATAACTGTTGGCTATGAAGCCAACAAAGAATTTTCGACTAAGTATCAATTTATGAATTTCGAATTAGGGTTGATTAAATTTAGAAACTCGGATTAAGAATTTCTAACGAATTTATTTTAGATTCAAATTCTGCAACTTTTACTCTATCACAAATAAGAATAACATGCATATTAATCAAATGAGAATAAGTTTAAATCTACTTACCCTCTCTGCCAGATTTCCCGGGATTAGTAAAACTATAACTGCCAATACATTGACTCTGACATCTAATATCTACTCACTACAAACGATTTATTGTTACAATCATAACTTATGTTATTTGAATCGAATAATGACGAATAAGTATTATTATATTAAATAAGTTTGTTTTCTGGTTTTAAGATGCTTCGCATCTCTCTCGAATCGAATGAAAGACTGACTCAATCAGCTCCGTCCCTTCACACAAGAGTTCTGTTCTGCGCATCGTATTCTCTCCTCCCCTCCTCCCCGACATCCTCCGGGGAGGGGCTGAGCATGGCAGACTGGCAATTCTATTTACAGGTCTCTTGATTATTCCCGATGGCGTCTTCAGAGTAACCACTCTAATAATTCCATCCTCACCCGGATGGACTTCCAGAAGGCGTGCTAACCTCCATTGAGCTGGCTGAATAGAAGGTTCCAACACCAGGACTAGCTGACCAGGTTGCAGATGTGTATTACCACTCTTCCATTTTTCTCTTGACTGGGGTGAAGTCAAATAAGACTTTGCCCAGGTGCTCCAAAATTGCCTCTTGATCTGCTGGAGGAGTTTCCATCTGGAAGAAAAACTGGTACAAAATGGATTAGTTTGGTTAAGAGATTGTTCAGGAAGCTGAAGAAGCGGAGCCCCAATTAGGAAGTGTCCTGGTGTAAGTACCAGGAAATTACTGGGTTCGGTGTAAAGTGGTACTAAGGGGCCTGAATTTAAGCAGGCTTCAATGTTAGTTAGAATAGTGTCACATTCCTCAAAGGTCAGGCAATTGCCTTTACACGCTTTGAGTAAATGGCGTTTGGCCAATTTAACCGAAGATTCCCATAGGCCGCCAAAGTTAGGCCCGTAAGGTGGCATAAAATGCCAATGAATTTGTCTAGTTGTGGCATAGTCTTGAATAGTATTGGCTTTTGAAAGTGTCACGAGTTTCTTCAAATGGGCATGGGCACCAACAAAGTTGCGTCCGTTATCGGAGTAAATGTCAGTAGGATAGCCTCGACGCCCTATGAATCTTTGTAGGGCATATAAAAAATGCTCGGTAGATAAACTAGTTACTAATTCGAGATGAATTGCCTTGGTGCACATGCAGATGAATAGGCAAATATAGGATTTAACTTAGGTACTTTTCCGTTTGTGGTCACATTTCGTTAGAATGGGACCTGCATAATCCAGGCCAACATGTTGGAAGGGTCTACAAGGATTGACTCTTGCACTGGGTAAGTCACCCATCATTTGTTGAATTGGGGTCGGTTGGACTTTGGCACAAGTGACACATTTACGAAGCTCTTTTTTCACAGTGGATCTACCATCAGGAATACAGTAAGACTGGCGAATGAGATTTAATACTAGGTCGACACCTCCATGAAGACTATACGTGTGAAAATGTCTTATTAATGTCGATGTAAAAGGGTGATTTTTAGGTATGAGTATTGGATGTTTAGTATCATAGGGCAGAGTGATGTTTTTGTCAATTCTACCTCCCACTCTCAATAGATTTTCTGAATCAAGAAACACATTGAGAGATTTTAATTTACTGCTGTTTGCCACGGGTTGGCCGCGCTGCAAAAGGGCGATTTCTGAAGCAAAGGACCTTTGTTGGACGAATTTAATAACAATTTTTCTAGCTTCTGAAATTTCTTGTACTGAGACTGGTCCTTTCAATTTTGTAGCATTTTTACTATTATTAATAAACCTCTTCATTAATGCAATTACACGAAAAAGTTTATTACTTGATGAAAATTTTGAAACCAAATCCTCTATAACGGATTCATGCATTGGAGTTGACTCTATTAGTCCAGGAATTCCCGCAACTGTACATGGGACTGAGGTAGCAATCTTGGACTCGTGATCTGAGACCGGGATCTTTGACCAATCAGGTCCAGACCACCACAAGTTAAAGTGGTTTAATTTGTCGGGTAACAGCCCACGGGTTGCACAGTCTGCTGGGTTATGTTTGCTTGGTAAGTGATGCCATGATGTTGGGTCTGTGAGAGCTCTAATTTTGTTTACTCGGTGTAGGACATATGTGTTGCCCTTTAAGGGTGGATTTAAGATCCAACTACGGGCGATTGGTTGAGTCTGTCCATAGGAGAATTTCCTCAACCTGATAATCCAGCGAGCTCTGGACGACTGACAAAAGTTCCGATAGTAATACAGCCGCGCATAGCTCCAACCTAGGCAAGGTAATGGGTTTTAAAGGAGCTACACGGGTTTTAGCTGCAATCAATTTTAAAGATGAGTTCTGACTTGGGCGTATATAAATTACGGCAGCATATGCCTTTGTTGACGCATCACAAAATTCCAGAATCTGGTAAATAAGTTCGGATTTCAGGTCTAAAAATCTGGGTACTGACATGGCCTTAAAGGATTCAATTTTTTCAAAGAATTCATTCCACTTGATTTGAATGTCTGGTGGTAAAGGATCATCCCAACCAAGTTTTAGCTTCCAAACATCTTGTAGAAGCAATTTTAAAAGAATAGTGGCAGGGGATAACAGACCCAAAGGGTCGAAGATGCGTGCAATTACGGACAATAATTGTCTTTTAGTTTTTACGCTTTCTTCGGTGTTAACTCCAACCCGCAGTGTATCCGATGTTAAATTCCAGTTTTGTCCTAAAATACGTTGGGATTGATCGGGGTTTAAGGATAATTCCTGATTTGTTGATTTTAGAGGTTCTGGGACTTGAACTAGAGCTTCCACATAATTTGAAGCCCATTTTCGCAGCTTGAAACCGTTAAACAAAGCTTGAAGGTCTGTTACCAAGGTTTGAGCGGCCTCGATTGTTTCAGCCCCTCCAAGGAAATCGTCCATATACAGGTTATTTCGGGCAGCCTGCACAGCTACGGGAAAATTGGGTTCTTCATCGTTTAATAGCTGTAATATGGTACGCAGGGCTAAAAATGGAGCACAGGCTGTGCCATAAGTAACTGTATTCAATTTATACTCTCTGAGTGGATCTGAAACATTGGCCCTCCAAAATATTCTTTGAAAGTCTGTATCAGGCTCTGCGACTAGAATTTGTCGAAACATTTTTTCGATATCACTCGAGAGGGCGACTTTATTTAAACGAAATCTAATTAGATTGCTAAAAATGCTGGATTGGAGTTTGGGCCCTTTATGCAAGTTAGAGTTCAGGGATTTGCCATTTGTAGTTACGGCCGACGCATTGAACACTACCCGTAGTTTCGTAGTGCTACTATTTTCATTTATAACTCCATGATGGGGCATATAATAATTGGGTTGGCGATTAAGTTCTTCAGCCCTTAGTAAAGTCATATGACCTAGATCGGAGTACTCACACATAAACTGAGCATACTCCTTTTTTAGGTTAGGATTCTGCGCAAAACGAGCTTCGAGTCTTTTAAACATTTTTAGTGCACAGTTGGCACTTTCACCCAAATCTATCTCATCATGGAGGGGTAATTTGACAACATAGCGGCCTTCGGGGTTGCGCTTGGTGGAAGATTTATATAGTTCCTCTGCCGGATCGGCTTCGGTTTCACTCTTAGAAGATATTATTGGCTGATTGTCAAAACAATCGTTTATATTCACGCAGTGTAACGAGGAGCTATATGTTGATTCTGGTTCCATTCCATCCCTTGAGAGGGGGCCACTGAGTAAGTACCCAAGTGAACTGGGAATGGCAGATGGTTCTCCTGGCCTTCCCGATACCGGTGTGCCACAAATTAGTGACGCAAAAATATCTGCGCCTAATAATACTTCGATTGGTTGTTGCTTGAAGAAATTCATATCGGCTAACTGAAGATTTTTTGTATGTGGCCAAGACGTTGTTTTCACCCGGAAATTTGGCAGAGGGGTAGTAACCCTATTTACTACTAGCGCTTTCAAGTTCCTATACTCGTTAGCGAAATATGGCGAGAATGAGAATTCCGTAAAATTTAAAACAGTTTCTGCGGAAAGACCGTTTATGCCTATAAGTCGATGAGAAGTGCCAAACAAAGGCAAATTTAGCTTCTCAACGCACTCCTTTGTTATGAGACTATTTTGTGAGGCACTATCAACTAACGCCCGACATTGAATAATTTTACCGTTAGGTGACCTAACCTTTATAAGGGCAGTAGCCAATAACACCTTTTGGTTATTAAAATTTGCATTAGATTGTGAACTGTTGGCCACCGACGTAGCAACAAGGCCGCCTCCCTGATCTGCAGAATTCTGTGTATAAATGTGCAGAATAGTGTGATGTGAACCTGCACATACCTTACATTTAATATTAATTCTACATTGTCGCACTTGATGATTAGTTCGCAAACAATTTTCACACAATCCCTTTGATTTAACTAAGTCCCATCGCTCCTGAACGCTAATTCTATTGAATTTTGGACATTTAAACAATTGATGTACTTGAGAACAGGCGACGCATTTATTTTCTTTGACTAGTATTGAATTATTGATACAAGATTTTTTTACACTACTACTTTCTACTGGCTTCTTAAACATCCCTGGTTTATTTTCAAGCTTTGTTTGACTCGACGCCTCCCTTTCAATGAATGTACGAAACGAGTTTAAATCGGGAATAGTTTGCGTATTCTCTAGACTGAGCTCCCACCTATGCCTAACGAATGAATCCAATTTTGAAATCATGAAATTTATAAGAATAAGATCGCTAAGAGGATTAGATTCCAATCCGAGGGTCGATAAATTTCGCACCGCTTCGTTACAAGTATCTATTAAATTGAAAAACGATTTAGGATCATCCGCTTTGTTTACCTTTACTCAAAAGATTTTATTTATTTGAGTTATAGCTAATTGACGTTTATTTTCGTAGCGCTGAGTAAGAATTTCCCAACAGTGTTTAAGATTTTCCGATTGTAACGAAAATCCACGAATAAGTTTTGATGCACTACCTCTTACACACGATTGGAGGTATTGTAGCTTTTCAACCTCACTAAGGCTGTATTTATCCAGAATAGATGATTTAAATAAATTTTTAAATGACAACCAAGATTCATTATCCCCGTAAAAATAAGGAATTTCAAGTTTGGGAAGACTAATATGCGAATTAACAGAAGTCCCTGGTTTGGTACGTGCCTCATTATTTACATTTGGGGTATTTGATTGCGATTTACTCTCTAACACTACAGACAACTCCAACAGAATGTCCCGATTTTTCATCACTTCTTCAAAGTTTTCCTCGTTTTCTTCTTCGGAAAAATTTGTAACTATTTCCTCGAATTTAACCTCCAGTACATTTACCTTATCTTTTAGGATCTTTAATCTGGCTTGATCGCTTTTATCGCAATCATTGACCTTCGATTTTATAAATTCTATTTCTCTAATAACATTTTCAAATTTTATCACTTCATTAGATTTTGGGAACAACGCACTCTGTTCGGCGTCATTTGCCCTTGTTCTTCCCTTTCTACCCATATTTTGAGCAAACTAATTACAATTAATTAAATTTAAATATGAATTAATCGATCGAATTAAATTATTATTCTGCAGTCCAGGAAGTAAAATATGAAAAAAAATAAGAACAAATGAAAAGAAACAACACATAATAGAATATATATATACATTTTTTTTTTTTTTTTTTTTTTTTTTTTACGGAAATAAGTAATCTAATAAAATATTAAATGCACCTTTTCCTTCTCATATACAATTTTATTCAACAATTACTTAATATGAAAGTTTATTTCTGAAATTCCAAACCGAAACTTTCGGTTTGAAAACCAAACTATTTTGAATTACGTTTTCTCTCAAAACAAAACTTCTAAACCCGAACTACTTTGAATTACGTTTTATATCAAAACAATTTAACTTCACATTAATGATTTATTTTCAACAAATAAATTTTAATTTCCTTTAACGTTCTTATACAGTGAGTTTTATACTACGTAAACAAAAGAATTTTTTCAATTTTCCAAAAAAAAATTTTTTTTTTTTAAATTTAATGAATTACAATTAATTATCTAATTAATAGATAATTAAGGCTCCGTGAATCGACGGACCACTATGGCTATGAAGCCAACAAAGAATTTTCGACTAAGTATCAATTTATGATTTTCGAATTAGGGTTGATTAAATTTAGAAACTCGGATTAAGAATTTCTAACGAATTTATTTTAGATTCAAATTCTGCAACTTTTACTCTATCACAAATAAGAATAACATGCATATTAATCAAATGAGAATAAGTTTAAATCTACTTACCCTCTCTGCCAGATTTTCCGGGATTAGTAAAACTATAACTGCCAATACATTGACTCTGACATCTAATATCTACTCACTACAAACGATTTATTGTTACAATCATAACTTATGTTATTTGAATCGAATAATGACGAATAAGTATTATTATATTAAATAAGTTTGTTTTCTGGTTTTAAGATGCATCGCATCCCTCTCGAATCGAATGAAAGACTGACTCAATCAGCTCCGTCCCGTCACACAAGAGTTCTGTTCTGCGCATCGTATTCTCTCCTCCCCTCCTCCCCGACAACTGTTTTATTTTATTTTATTTTCAAAATTAAATAAGCAACTAAAATGTTTCCACTGAACCTAGATTTATTTTTCATCTTTTCCATTTAAGTAGTTCTGTATTACCGCATATTTTCTTCAAAAAATTTTATGTCCTTTAGATGTCCTTTCGTATGTATTAGTTGGTTACAGCAGAAAAATGAATAGACGTCTTGATCTGGTAGGCCAATATTAGGTCTCGATAACGGGCATTTTAAAAAACGGCTCGACAGATTTTCAACAAAATGGCCATGTTATTTGCATTTTAAATTTCCTTTCTCATGCATTAGTAGATTTCCAGTATACAGATGAGTTTACGAAGTTTTAGTAAAAATCTGAAGTAGGACCAAAAGTCAGCTTCTCAAAAACATGTCAACTATTACCTTCAAATTTGGTACATAAATGCGTTTAGAAATGTTATTTTATTCATTAGTTAGTACTACAAAATTGATTAGCATCCTGATTAGTTTTAGATCTCGGAAAATGTTTGTGCCAAAAAAAAAAAAAAAAAAAAAAACGGCTCTACGGATTTTCTTTAAACTCATTCAAAAATGTATCTTTCATATGTCTTTAAGACTTATGCATTAAGTGGGTTACTACAAGCTAGTTAATAGGCGTCTGATTAAATACGCCAATTTTATGCCTTCTGACAAAGCTATCGGTAAAAAGAATATATATATATATATACATATGAAGGAAAGTGTGTGCTGGCTATAGGTTGTATTCGAACCGAGGTGGTTTTGGTAGTAATCCAGCGCCGTACCTCTGGACAAAAGTTTAACCTCTTGTTTATCGGTAAGTTGAGATTATCTACATTTGAATGGCGTTGATGGCGTCGCTACAGTACTCCCCCCTCCTAGAGAGTCACCGTCATACGAGCGATATTACTGCTGTAGACGGTTGCGACGACCAGATTGTGCTCTCAGTTGCCCCGTTTTGCCAAGTTGAAGATGCAGTTGTGTTTGTTGATGCGGCGAGTTGAAGGCGTGGGACGTGACAGGTTTTTTGTGCTGTGAGAACAGCGATTCACAGGCTTTGTTACTCGGAGGGCTTTTGTGGTGCTGCCATCTATTGCCATAGAGCGAAGTTAATAACTCGAAGCGTCTGCGGTCACCAATGAAGGACAGTGCGTGCTGGCTATAGGTTGTATTCGAACCGAGGTCGTTTTGGTAGTAATCTAGCGCCGTACCTCTGGACAAAAATTTAACCCCTTGTCCATCGGTAAGTTAGGATTATCTACATTTGAATGGCGTTGATGGCGTCCTTACACATATATATATATGAAGAAAAAAAAGAAACCTAAGCCTATTTTTGTTTTTTAAGTGATTGATATAAAATTCTGCACAAAACAGAACTTAATTTAGTACAATAGGACTTATTTTTAGATAGAATGGAGTAGAAAGCTGATTTTTTACCAACTATGTGAAAAATACCAGAGCCGGGAGTCGAACCCGGGCCTTCCGCATAACGCGCGGATGCTCTAACCACTGAGCTACCCTGGCTGATAACCAGCTCGGCACTTCTCACATAATTTACGTTGGCAAGGTCACCGAGTCTGCATTAAAGCAGCTATATCAAGTGACAAATTTAAACATGGCATAACTCCAAACGGCCACGAAATTTCAATTCAGAAATTTAATTCATCAACCTGGAAACTAATACCCAGGAAACTAAACTTCCCGGCTCTGGTATTTTTCACATAGTTGGTAAAAAATCAGCTTTCTACTCCATTCTATCTAAAATTAGTTTCCAGGTTGATGAATTAAATTTCTCAATAGGACTTATTTTAACCTATAATTCCATATAAAGGCATGCAGTAACTATGCTTCATTTTCTAGCATCAGTTACTGTATTCATTTCTTAAAATTTCTTTGGTATGACTTCAGCATAGGTGTCCCTTGTCGGCTTTTAAATTTTTGTGGCCATTTTCGCTATGAATTAAAATAGCTATCACAATTACGAAAATACTTGGGGGGAAACGCTGGAGCTATTTCGGTGTCAAATTCCAAATTTCACCAAGGGGTTTTATATTGAAGCTGTTCCATTTCTTTAGTACGATTTTTATCAATTTAATATTAATTATTAATATATGTATATATATACATATGTCTTCAATTTTTTTCCAGCATAAAAAGATACACTAAGCGACAAAAAAAAAAAAAAAAAAGGCCGCACTTGGATATTTTCCATTTTTCTTTCTGTAATCACTAATTTTATTGTTTCAAAAGAATATTTTTGAACAGATTTTATTACTTTGTGTTCCGCGTGCAATTTATGATTGAGCCAAGTGTTAAAAACAAGATGCAATTATTCGGAAAATTATAATTTTAGGAAGCGTTTCAAAAATGTCAAGAATAAGGCAATTAACGATACCACAAAAAATATTAATTTTAGAGCAAAAATTAAAAAAATATTTTAATATGTAGGATGTCAAAATGATTAAATGTTAACAAAATAATAGTGATCTGATTCTTAGCAAGATATAATATTTCTTGGTTGTCCTTAGCACATTTGTCCTTAGGCGGCCACGTTACTCATCCAGTCGAGATGATCGCAAGTTAAAAAGCCAGCGCTTAAAAATCAGTTTGTATTACATTTAGAACATAGAAGGGATTCATAAAAAGTGTTTAGTAACATAATTTATCTAAATACAGAGAAATAAAAATTAAACAAAGCAGGTTTAATTTCCAGAAAATCTTTAAAAAGTTCATTCTTAACGAAAAGAATTAGAAATTCAAGACATTAGAGGGTTAAAAAAAATTTTAAAAATGATTAATTGATTATTGGGCGGAAGTTGTTCTCTCTGATGAGTCAAGTTTAACTTATTTCGAACTGACGAAGACAAGCAGATCTGATCACAAAAATATGACTGACTCAATGAAAATCGCACTTTTAAAATAATGACATATTTCTCGTACATTATAATACAAAATGCATAATTTTTCGGTGAATCTGGAAAAGTTTCATGTTCAAGGGATCAATTAACCCAAAATAAAATTTGGCCATTAAAAAATTGATACCTGACCCACTACTTTGGGGGTATTTCAGACACTTCTATAATCAGCATTTCAAGATGATAATGCACTTTGTTATATGGCGCTTGTGATACATTTATTTGATTCAAGTTGTTAAAATTACTTACCCATTCTCATGAGCATCTATAATTTTGTAAGTTATCATAACTTTTTTTACTTAAAATTAAATCTCATAAGAATATCGCAAGATTTCTTCTCTATTAGACCTGAAAATCGTCCTAATCTCAATCCGCTCGAAAATATTAGTTCCCCATCATACTATAGCTATGGGGAACTTAGATAATCGTGAAAATTTTCGACCTCGGTTTTTTTACTTTTTTACACATTTTCAGGTGTGAGGAATCCGAAAATGACAAAATTTGTATGGTGTCTGTCTGTAGGGTGTCTGTTAGTGTGTTAGTTTGTTAGACTGTGTACACGATATCTCAAGAACAAATTGTCGCAGAGAGGTCACATCAGTTTTAAAACATTACTTTCGACACTGGCAAGAACCCTACTAATTTGCAACATTCGAATTTAAAAACTTCGTAAGTTATCAAAAATTTACGATTTTCTTAACATGGGAGAATAGGACAAAAATTCACTTAAACGTGCATTAAATGGAAACTTTTTACTGTAAAAATGCCAGACCAGTTTTAAAATATCAGTTTTGATGCCGGAATGAACATCAGTGACTATAAATATGCTACTTTGAAATTTTCGCAAGTTATTGGAAATTTACAAATTTCTGAACATGGCAGTATAGGGCAAAATTTCCCATAAACGTCAATTTTGAGAGATATTTTCATCGTAAAGATGTCAGACTACTTTTGAAATATTATTTAGAACACTGGCATGAATGTTAATGACTATGAATTTTCCAATATAAAAATTTCGTAAGTTATTGGAAAGTTACGAATTTCTTGACAAGGCACAATAGAGCAAAATTTCACATAAACGTCAATCTTGAGGGATATTTTCATCGTAAAGATATCAAACCACTTTCGAAATATTATTTAGGATAATGGCATGAATATCATAGACTATGATTTTTCCAATTAAAAAAATTCGTAAGTTATTTGGAATTTACGATTTACTTAACATGTCAGAATAAGGCAAATTTGAGCATAAACTTCCATTTTGAGGATTATAAATACATTAGACAACTTCAAAATTACATTTATGATATTTGTTTGAACATGATTGAATACAAATATTCTAATAGGAAAATTTCGTAAATTATTCGTAATTTACGATTTTACCAACATAGCGAAATTGTAAATTTTTCATATAAATATGAATTTTGAGGATTATTGCATTGGAAATAGTAGCATGAAAACTAAACAACGGAATCGACCCTGATAAAATAAATTAATAGATTAGAATAAGATAAATATATCGAAGTGAACGGTGGATAGCCTATTAGGCGGGGATTTCATTCTGTCACTATATCAAGCTTTGGTCAAATTCATTTCTTTTAACATGATTATAATATGTCTCGCACTAGAAATTTATGAGAACATAAATATGATGGGGAACTGAGCAGAGTCCACCTATGCCAACTAGTTTAATCTATAAAAGAGGGTGGGGATTAGAAATTTGTAGCCTACAACTTTGAAAGAAGTATAAAAAAATATTTATGATACTTGGCACAGTGAAATTTCTGATTTTTATGTTAAAAAACTGTAAAATACTATGCCATTGCGCATTAAAGCAACAATTCCATATAAAGGCGGAATTATCCAATCCAGAATACATATTTTTATTAAATAATTGTTTAGATCTAACAAATAAATAGTTTTGTTTCATATGTTCTAATAGCACTTGTTTATTTCATATAATAAATCATGATAGATTACAAAGTATATGTTTATCATATTACGTTTAAAAAGAAAATTTTATGTAGATTTTTATTAAATGTTTCGTAGAGTGTAATAAAACGAATAATTAAATCGAAATTGTACATAGGTATCATGTTACGACATCCGTATTATACAAACATAACATTTTTATTTGTTGCAATCATTAGTTTTAAAATTATTACAAACCCAAAAGGTATAAGTAAAGGTATAATTTTTCTGCACTGCGACTTTTTTTTTTTTTTCGTCGCTTAGTATATATATATATTTACTTATTAATTAATTTATTTTTGGCATTATTAATATTATTTATTTATTTATTTATTTATTTATTTTTTAAATAATTTTATTGGTACAATTGGACTTTTAATGTCTTATTTTGAACCAATTATCCAATTGAACTAAAAAAAAAATACTGCGCTAGCTAAATTTTGTCCTGATAAATAAGTGTACCAGTTTTTGATAAAATCTAATTGATCGGACTAAAAATTCTGACACATACAATCAGTTGAAAAATTAACTAACAAGGAAACATTCAAAAGGTGTCTTCTTCAAAAAATATTGAAAAAAAAATATATATATGATTCTACTCTTCATAAAACACCAGAAAGTGAAAAAATTATAGGCTGAAATGAATTACAGCGACCACAAAAAATTATCAAAATTAAGCATTTTTGGGGATTTAGCGCTGTTAGGCGATAAGTTCGCTGGTACCAAGATTGCCGTGTACGAACAGAACCGTGTTTTGCTTCTCTGCCAAGTACTCAAAATCAGTCGCCTAACAGTGTAAAATCGCCAAATATGTTTAATTTTGATAATTTTTTGTGGTCGCTGTAGTTCATTTCAGCCGATATTTTTTTCACTTTCTGGTGTTTTATGAAGAGTAGAATCACATATATTTTTTTCAATATTTTTTGAAGACGACACCTTTTGAATGTTTCCTTGTAATATCGATAATTCTCAAAGAATAATATGAGTAAATATTCTGTGAATAATTTGAAAGAATTTTTTTAATTTAATAACAGTCTTAAATGACTTGTGAATGTATGTACAATATTCAAACCTAGGGTTGGGAGGGGGCCCTCCTCATACCGAAATATATGCAACATATTAGTTTCATAACTAAAAAATTAAAGAGAAAGTTGTGCAATTGTCATACCATACTATTATTTTTATTTATTTATTTATTTATTTTTTAATGATCGCACTGAACTGATTTATTTTAACTTTCTCTTAACAATGTTTGATAAAAAAAAAAAAAAAAAAAAAAAAAAAAAAAAAATGTATTATTTTTACATCGAATTTTCAAAAATGAAAGATACTTGCACATTTTGAAGTTCCCTCAATCTAAAAGACAGGTTTGTATCAGCTGCTCTGTGTGTCTGACAGTGTATGTGGATATCTATCACATATATTGATAGACAGTCACATAGAGTATCCTATGTGACTGTCTGTATCTGTATCATATGCAGTACTGTATGTATATCACGTACAGTCGGTAACAGAAGTCTCCGAACACAAGCAAAAATTCCTATATAAAAAAGGTACACTTAGAACAGTTTTGTTAAATAAATCCTTGTCGAATCCTGTTCTTAGACTGACTAAGAACCGGATTCGACAAGGATTATTTAACAAAACTGCATTAAGTGTACTTTTTTACATAGGAATTTTAGCTAGTGTTCGGAGACTTTTGTTACCGACTGTACAGTCATATCAAATTATGCTGAGTTTCTTTTCAGCATAATTCAAACAAAAGTATTAGTAGGAAGTATATACCATACAGAAATGTATGCCACATATTCTGTTTCTATAACTTAGCAGAGAAATATAAAGAAGTGTGAGTGTCAGACCAGATTATTTAATTATACTTCGACTATTATATGCGATGTTGTACAGTACATGATGAATCGAGGAATATATTTTTCCCTAGTTTGTGAAGAATGGTCTAACCCTAGGCCGTAATCTAACTTAAATCTGCCTCTCATTGAACGATATGCACTCAAATTGAATCAGTATAGGGTTTTATGCCCGCTTACATATCACTTTTTGTGGAACTATACGCAAGAGAAACTGAGATAAAACCTTCGATTAAGGGCGAGAGATCGCAGCATAGCAGTTCCACCTGTTGGGCAATTTGCACCAAATGTTGATAAGCGCTAATTTACGTTAAGGTACAACTAAATATAAATTCGTATGAAATTATGTGCATTTGTTCTTGAGCTAAAACTGCCACAAAATCTTTGTCACACAAAGAGATATTTTCTAACAAATATTGATTAGCAATCACAAAATTATCTTCTATATTTTTCTTTACAATTTCATGCAATACAAATTATTTTTAAAAATTATTATTTATTAAATTGCATGATGAATGCAAAAGATTTTCTTCTAAATAAAGGTATAACACTAAATGTCGGAATAAAGTCAAATACTATGTACCCTACAGATGACATCTAAAGATTTTTCTTAATGAAAAAGAAAAATTCTATAACTTTGTTTACAGTTAACGCAGATCTATGATTCAAACAAGCGTTTTAAAGGTATTGACCAGTTCATTTGACAAATACTCATTAAAAATTTACATTCCCACCAACAGGGTACTAATCCTCAGGTGTGTGGGGAGCGAGAGGAGCGATGCTTTTACAGTCGGTAACAAAAGTCTCCGAACACTAGCAAAAATTCCTATATAAAAAAAGTACACTTCATACAGTTTTGTTAAATAAATCCTTGTCGAATCCTGTTCTTGGTCAGTCTAAAAACAGGATTCGACAAGGATTTATTTAACAAAACTGTATTAAGTGTACTTTTTTTACACAGGAATTTTCGCTAGTGTTCGGAGACTTTTGTTACCGACTGTACATGTATATATATATATATTTTTTTTTTTTTTAGTTGACTAGTACTATGAAGCTCCGTTCACATGAAGCAACTTCAACCCGTGTCAAAACGACCCGGGAATTTGAAAAGCGGGGTTTTACAGAGTCAAAATTTAGGCTGTTCACACTATCAACCCTGGTTAAAAATCACTATAGCAGCGTCATACGTTTCTTGAATTCTAATTGGCTGTTTGCAAGATTAACGCATGAGTTCGGAGAAAAGAAGCGAAACCGTATTGTCCGCGAAAACGTGAATTTAATTTCATGTTTGACTTTGACAGTAGCTGAGAATAAAAGGATTGCATACATTATTTAATTTTAGGATTATATATTTTATATTATTCTTCATTATGAATATTTAATTTTACATTAAGTTGTAAATACAAATTTAATATTACAAACAAATCATTCTAAATTTAATTTTTTAAACATGAAAATTTCAGTATCTTTTTTATATGTAGTAATATCTTTATATATATATTTCTTTTGTGCGTGTGTATGTCACTGAACTCCTCCTAAACGTCTGGACTGAGTTTAATGAAATTTTTTGTGTGTCTTCAGGTGGATTCGAGAATGGTTTAGATTTACAAATGAAAGTTGTAACTTAATTAGTTCTTTCTTAATTAATTTTTAACCAACTCTTATAACAACTTTTCCACCTACATGGCGTGAGTTGTCGTAAACACGATGTCAGAATTTATTTAATGTTGAAATGAATAATATTATAGTTTTAAAAAATAAAAGAACACGCTTTTATAGAAATGTGAACTAAAAAGCACGAAATATCTATCTTAGTATTAAAATTCAGGGTAAGAGAAAATCGTGTGAGTGACACACCGTAATATTTACATACATTTAAATCTTTAATTAAAATAACTTAGAATTAACAAAAACCATTTTTAAAAAATCTCCCCTAACGGGGATCGAACGCTGGACCTTTATATTCGTAGCGCGGCGCCTTACCTCGACGCCGCATCGTTCACGTAGGGAAAGCATTTTTTTTACAATATAAATTTTTTGTTTGCTCCCAGAGACGTTACACACAAACATACATACATACAGGTGAAGCTAATAAAAGCGTGTTAAAAATGAATTTTTAACCGTATCTTACGAAGTGTTTAAAATATTTTTTCAAAATTAATATTTTTAGAATCGTAACCGTATCTTACGAAGTGTTTAAAATATTTTTTTCAAAGTTAATATTTTAGAATCGTAAACACGATATCAGAATTTATTTAATGTTGAAATGAAAAATGAATTTTTAACCGTAAGTGTTTAAAATATTTTTCAACGTTAATATTGTTAAAATGTTAAAATTAGTTAAAATGGTATATTCTTTTAAAAAATTCGTCAATATCCGACGGAGTTATTTTATGTTAAAATGAAAAATGAATTTTTAGGCCATTATTATTTGTGCAGATGGAAAATGTACTAAAAGTTTTCCGAAAAATTTCACGATCACAAATGTTGACGGATATCCAATATATCGTCGAAGAATTCCCGATAATGGCGGACAATCTTATCATCTATGGCGGTCATCTATGTCAACAACATAGATATTGACATTGATAACCGATGGGTGGTCCCCATTGTTTACTCCTTTCCTCCCTCCTCATTTTGTGGTGTGTGTGTACGTGTGTTCCTTTCTGATTGGTCCTGTCCTGCATGTTGCTTCCTATTGGTTGTTTGTGTTGCTCCTCCCCCTCTGGATTTTGTCCTGCTTTCAGTCTTGCTTTCGCCTCCAAGGCAGTTGCACGTGTTTGCACCTGATGAAGAAAGGCTACGTCCTTTCGAAACCGGTTGTGCTGATTTAAAATTTATGGTGTATGAAGAAGTTTGAATTTCTTGCTATTGTCTGTACGCCAGTTTTTTTAATTTATTTTTGGTGCTCATATTAATGTTCAGTTCTGCAGTTCAGTGAAGAGCATCAAATACATTTGCAAGTATGTGAATAAAGGCAGTGATATGGCTGTATTTCGAGTTGAAAATACCAATGTGAATGCTCCTCTGGTGAATAACAACGATAAAATAACACTTTACCAAACTGGCCGGTACGTGAGCTCCAATGAAGCTGTTTGGCGTATCTTTGGTTTCGCAATTCATGAACGGGATCCAGCAGTTCTTCATTTAGCCGTCCATCTTGAAAATGGCAAGCGCGTATATTTCACGAGCGAGACAGCGATTGATCGTGCTATAAATCCACCAAAAACTACACTCACCAAATTTTTTGAATTGTGTAATCGTGCGGATGCTTTTGGTGCTTTTGCACGGACATTACTCTATTCAGAAGTACCACGCTATTTCACATGGGCTTCAACAAAAAAATGGATGCCCCGCAAGCAAGGCACGCTGATTGATGCATGTCCCGGTTTATTCAAATCAAACACCTTGGAACGAGTATTTACGGCCAATCCAAGGCAGACTGAGTGTTTTTATCTTCGACTGTTATTGGTTAATGTCATCGGCCCTTTGTCATTTCAAGATTTACGTAAAGTGAATGGACAACAGTATCCAACGTATAAAGATGCATGCCTTGCACTCGGCTTGCTGGAAGACGACAACCAGTGGGAGTGTATGCTTGCTGAAGTAGGACTGAACTGTACAGCAAAACAAATTCGTCTACTATTCGCTATAGTGTTGACTACATGTTTCTCGGCCCGAGCAGAGACATTATGGGATAATCACAAAGATTCAATGACTAATGATATATTGCATCAACATCGTTCACGGTGCAACGATCTAACGATAGTATTCAGTGACGCTATGTACAATGAAGCATTGATTGCTATTGAAGATCTTTGCATTATCATTGCCAACTTACCACTCAGTCATTTCGGTATGCATTCAACAAATCGAAATGCACCTGATTTAATAAGCACTGAATTGAATCGTGAACTACAATATATAACTGTAGAAATGGCAGCGATTGTTGCTCGCAATGTCCCACTAATGAATGAAGAACAAAGAACCATTTACGACCGCATCATGCTCGCAGTTTTGGCAGGACAAGGTGGATTCTTTTTTTTTGGGGTGCACCAGGTGGAACTGGCAAAACATTCCTTATTTCGCTAATTCTCGCCGAAATACGATCAAATAATGGCATCGCATTGGCTGTTGCTTCATCTGGCATTGCGGCAACTTTATTGGATGGATGCAAAACAGCTCATTCACTATTTAAACTGCCACTAAATATTCAAACTAACCCAGACGCAGTGTGCAACATAAAAAAACAATCGTCCATGGCCACAGTGCTGAAATAGTGTAAAATTCTTATCTGGGATGAATGCACTATGGAACACAAACATTCGATTGAGGCGTCGAAAAGGACATTGAAAGATATAAAAAACAACGACAAACTATTTGGCGGCACTCTGTTACTCTTTTCAGGTGATTTCAGACAAGCATTTCCCGTTATTCCGTGTTCAACATACGCTGATGAGATCAACGCGTGCTTAAAATCATCGTCATTGTGGCTTAATGTTGAAAAAGTACAACTGAAAGTAAATTTGTGCGTTCAAAAGCTTCAAGATCCATCCGCTGAAACATTCTCAAAACAATTGTTAGATATCGGCGATGGAAAAGTTACTACAGATGAAACTGGATGCATAAAATTACCGACCGATTTCTGCACAATCATTGATTCTCAAGATGCTCTTATTGACCAGATATTTCCCGATGTACACAGACGATACACAAATCATGAGTGGCTGGCAGAAAGAGCAATTTTAGCAGCAAAAAATGTGGACGTCAACGAACTGAATCTCAAGATACAACATTTGTTACCAGGAGACTTGGTGTCATACAAATCTAATGATACAGTTTGCGATGCCACCGAAGCTGTAAATTATCCAAATAAAATAAAATAAATGTAATAATAACTGTAAATAAAATAACTGTAAATAAAATAAATAAATAAAAAAGAACGCTATTTATCTCTTGAAAATAGTGCGCAATTCACTGTCCCAGTGTGAAATGAAACAGGAACTGACAGAAACAAGCGAAAAGCATTCTGGGTAATTCGCGGGTTATTCCCTCTTATCCCCTAGTATATTGCGGGGTTGATTTCGGACGAAAAATGACCCTGGTCTAACCCTCCTTTTACGCGGGATGGAAAAATGTGAACAGCTTCGCGAAGATTGACGCGGGTAGGACCCGGGTAGAAACTGATCATGTGAACGGGGCTTTAGAAATAACTTTTTTAGGTAGATTCCTTATAGGAGATCTACTTATTGCAATGATTCTCATGACACGACTTCTGGAAAATTTCTTCATATCTTCACCGATCATGACCCCTAAAACACAAAACCACCCTCCGTTCAAAAGTTTATATATATATATATATATATATATATATATATATATATATATATGTGTGTGTGTGTGTGTGTGTGTGTGTGTGTGTGTGTGTGTGTATAACGCTTTTTCCCATGTTAAGTTGTGAACACGATAACTGGAGTAATTTTTATTTAAATTTAACCAGCTCGGGATATGTTGTCAGGACAGTAAAAATCTCGGTCGAGTTCGTAGATGGGGTGTCCAGCTCAAAGGGGGTGGAAACTTTCATTTGCCCATAATTTCTTTAATATTGAAAATAGGAAAATACTTCAAATCAGGCGAATTACCGCCTTACCCTAAAGAACAATTTTTGTATTTAAACTTTTTCGATAACTTCAATTGCTTAAAAGTTACAAGTTAAAAAGTGATTTTTCGACATTTGTGATCACGGAGTAAAAAGACAGGAGAAGAAGGTAACGCTGAAATTTTGTGATGTTGTTTTCTAATGTTTACAGATGGCGCCAGCGTGCAATCCTTCCTTCTCTCCAGCATCCGCAATGTTATTCAATGGGGAAATGTCTCGTTTTAATTATTTTTTTTAATAATAATATCAAGCTGAAAAAATTTCGATTGAAAGCAAATTTCATTAAATAGAGTATTCTAACCAACATGTTTTTTTAAGAGCCATTTTATACTAATTTTACTTTGAAAGAAAGCTTTTAAAAAATGACGATTCTTATGAACCGAAGCTAGCTAAAACAGACAATTAGGAGGAAGGAGAATGGATGAAATTTTGTAAAGAAAAAAAATAAACTTACTTTAGGTGCAGAAAACACGAACTCGGACTTTATTTTTCTCCTAGGGCTTATTTTCTTTTTTCTTATCACTATCATAGCCTGCTTTACAACTAGGAACGAAGCATTTATTTGAAACATCTGAATTATGCAGTTTTAAGAACTTACAAAGAAATTAAATTGCTTAAAATAAAAAATTTTATATGTACTACAGCAAAATTCTATTGAAAACAACAGTATATCCGCGCCGAGGTAGGGAGGAATGACAAGTGGCGCCCTCAATATTTACCAAAAATTTAGATCACAGTTTCGTAGCTTTCTCCCATTGGACCTTCAACTCCTATTAATATTACTCCGTGTTTGTGATGAACATTTTCATTGCAAAAATTTATAATCTGATGCTTATGTCACGTGCAAAAGATAATAAAAAAAATCACTGAAACTATAATAAAATTTTAATCATGTTTTTAAACAATATAATAATCTGATTAAAAAAAAAGTTTAATTTAACAGAAAATATGACGTCACAATTGCAACAATGTACTGAGAAAAATTAAATAAAATTTTATCCGTGATTACAAATAAAATAAAAGTTAATAAAAAAATAAGTAAATAAAATCAACATATCTTAGGTCTAAGCAGATTTAGACTTAGCTTTATGACATAGATGCTATAATGTAAAAGATAAATGTCATCGTTAAAAGAAAAAAAAATCTCGTGTAAATCAATGCTAAACTAAGACTACTATATGTATATAACAGGCTGAATCATTCGCCGCCATTTGTACGTCAAGTCCGTCATTGCTAAACTTAAGATTACTATATAATAGTCCTAAATAGTCTCATATAATAATCTTATATGGTAGTTCGCCACTGCCAAACCTAAGAGTCTTATTATATAGTAGTCTTATATTATCTCATATAATAGTCATATACAATAGTCTTAATTTAGCAATCACGGACAAATGGCGGCGAATGATTCAGCCTGTTATATAGTGGTCTTGTGCTAAATGAATTAAACTGGCATGGTAGAAAAGGTAATAAATTTGGGGAAATTTAGGTATCCCTTTAACAATTGAACTAGGTACGATTTTAAAGTATTTTCCGTTGAAGTTTATTTTCATGAAAACTTAAATTTAAATTAGAGTTTTTCATTACTCGAATTCCCTTATTTTGATAAATAAAATTATCCGCGATTGTAATGAAATGCTCGCCCTCTGGTGGGCTAAGGTGAAATTACAATAAACTTGCTTTAATTCGGCTTTCATAAGCCGCCATTGCTGGCCGATGTTTAGTTTCACATATATTTATTGCATAAAAATGAATAAATCCGGTAAAAAAGATAACACATACTGTTGTGTGCTACAGTGTAACTCCAAAAGATCAAGAAATCCAGAATTAAGCTTCCATTTACTTCCAAATGGCAAATTTAAAATTTCAGTTGCTTCGTCTAATGGAAGTAAAGAATTAATCAGATGATTTGAAACTAATATTTGTTCAGCTTCAGTTAAAAATCTACTTCCGATCGAACTTTGAATAAACTGAAATATTTTTTTCCAAAAGTAATCAATTTTCCTTGTTGTAATGGCGGAGAAATTATAGTACGAATATTAAGTAGAATAACGAAAAGAACAATAATGAATACACGTGGCTATTATATTTACTAACAACTGCAGTTCAGAAAGCGCCGTCTATCGATCATTACAAACGCGGATACCATTTTAAAAAAATAAAGAACACTCTTTTATTGAAAAATGAACTAATAAAGGTTTTAGAAAACTATTACATACTTTTAAATCTATATTAAAAAAAATTAATTGTTGCCACTCGACATTATACAAATACATCCAAATCCTGGTTCACATACGATAGTTTTATACAAGTATAGATTTTTTTGTTTGTACCTGGAACCTGATGGGAAAAGTGCCTGGAAATACTTGTATCTAGTATTGTCATTGATTATGAAGTCGTGTGCAAAATTTCAGGTCCTTCGGACGACAAGAAGTTGCCGAAAATTTAATTGCAAAATTCCGTTACATACATTAATAGTTGCATCATATCAAGTTAATAAAAGTGTGTTAATTAAAAACCATGTTAAACGCATTAATTAATCATTTAAAAATATAAAATTAAAATAATACGTCAATCTTAATACAAATATCGTTTGTGGTGAATAGTTCAGAATGTCGGTTTAGGCAAGAATTTGAAATTTGCGATTGAGAGAAATACGTTACAGCTTCCTTTGACTTTTTATCTTGTCGAAACAAAATATTGATCTGTGAAGAGATATGATGTTTTCGCGTGGAAAGAAAATATAATGACGCCAAAGCTGCCTTTCTCCATCGCCAGACTCGCCAAATTTTGTCGCCAAGTCAAAAATTTCATCGTCAACTATGAACTTTTGCCGCCAAATCACAAATTTCATTGCTAAGTCGCAAGTTTTGTCGCCAAAATCTCGCCAAATCATACAATTTACTAAATTCATAACAGTTAACATTGAAATTCAGCGGTGCCAAATGGTCCAATGTTAACTAAAGTTAATGTTAATGTTCCAGCTTATGTGAACCAAAACAGTTTCACTTTACAATTTTTACTCATCTGACAATAAGATTCACAAAAACACAATACAAAACTTTCAATAATTCAATAAAAATTACAATGAAATAACTATCCAAAACCCACTACCACTTATCTGTATTTGACTTGACCATAGCAACGCCAGGCTTACCAGAACTAGTAAGATCACAAGGGCATTTTCACGTTTCTATTACTTTTTCTTTTAAAAGAAAGATATTGAACAACAGTTATATGGATTTTAAATAAAAAATATAATTTTGATTAAGCTTGGGTGGGAAGGGGGGTGTAGCCCAATAGCACCCTCCGGGATTCATCATTGCTGGGATTGTATATCTTTAAGGCTTTTATTTGTTGAATAATTATGAGCTTGAATTTTAAAAAATTGAAACATTTACAAACCAATAAATTTAGCCTAAAATTTTAAGTAGAATGAATAAAACCCTTTTGTAGTTGAAAATTAAATTTCTTGAAAACTGAATAGCGACGTAAATAATGCAATGTGTGGGAACAAAGCCATTGGCTAGGTATTAATGCATATGTAAAATTTCTTTACAATTGTAACAGTAACGTAAAGGAATCTACCTTTGCCTTTAAGCTTGCCGAAAAGGGATTTTTTAATTTCACAGTACTTGGTTTAAAATTATCTTTATTGCTCCAATTTTTAAACGAAATTTTGTCTTATGTCACCATATTAAAATTTTTGGGGGAAAAAAACTGTACGACAGTGCCACTTATAAAATGAAAAATGAAACGAATCAAAAACTAATCCACATCAATTTAAGTCAAAGTGCAACCAGATATAAGCTTATATTGAATTCCGTCCATTGGTTCGTGAGTCCAAAATATTTTGAATACACATAGACAAACAGGGATATTCTAAAAAGGATCAAATCGTTTTCAAGATATCTTAAAGCGTGTAAATTCATGGAAAACGAATTTGGAAAAATTTTAAAAATTCGGTATCCCCCCCCCCCCCCCCCCATCTATAGAAGTAAGTAAAAAATGGTCAAATCATCTTCAGAGTATTAAAATACGTAAATCCATCGAAAATCAGATTTTAATCCAAGACATTCGCCTATGTAAACAGAATGTAAAAAGGTTTTGTTGAAATTTACACAGTATCTTGTTGCATGAAGAATTTAAGTTCAAATAATAAACTGATAATGCGAGACAAGAGATAATATTTAAAGATTATAGTTCTTCCTATCAATGGTTTTGTTTTTGCGGAAATACTTTTAAACAGTCGAAAAATACTCTTTGTGTATTTTTTTCACAGGACCACTACAGATATTTATGTTTTTATTTGCGGTAAGTACGACTTTTGTGTTCAAGTAATATAAATTATAAGAGTAATTTTATAAATAAATAAAGAGATGGGAAACCGGATAAATATTTTGAAATGGCTAGTAAAACTTCTGTTGTTGTAACATTAAATTTCTTTGTGAATGTAGTTTTTTGCTTTCTTCTATATACATAAGGAGAAAGTATTGGATTCTGAAAATTTTTCGGTTTACGGTGAACTTACACGTTTTGAGAGATCCTGAACACGATTTGACCATTTTAAGAAAATGTCTGTCTGTCAGTTTGTGTATCATAAATTTTGCAGATGCTGTATCTAAAGAGCCAATGAACGAAATTTAACCAAACTTAGTATTTAATTGGACTTTGACCTAAACTGGAGCTGATTATATTTTGAGATCAATCGTTCAATAGGTGGCGCTGTCATCGCATTTTTTTCATAATTTTTAATACGGCAGTATAAGACAAAATTTCGTATAAATTTACACAACGAGAGTTATTTATAACGAAAAATTGTGAAATGAGATAATAGTAGTAGTAAACTAGGAAAAAGGTTGTATGCATGTAGGAATATCGCCCCCCCCTCCCCGTCTTCCTCCCATTATTTATATATATATATATATTTGAGAAAAAAAAAAAAAAGAGAGAGAGAGAGAGATAGCGACGCCACATTTTGGGCAATTTTCACCAAAAGTTAATCGGCACTAATTTATGTCAAGCTGCAACTACTTAAAAATACATAAAAAATTCTATGCATTTCTTCTGCAGCTAAAACTGTGACAAAATTTTTGTTAGGCACAGATAGGCTGATAGACATTTTCTAAACTAGTAAACTGTCACTATCGCAAAACTTTCTTCTATTAAGTATTCCTCACGCGACAGCAATATATAAAAATTTAATAATTGTTTAAGATATTTTATTTAATTTTGTTATTTAATTTTATAATTTGCTTTTAACCATTCAAAATACCCTCTTAAAACCAGTATGTTGTAGCCATTACAAAACTTTGTTCTATATTTTTCTATAAAAATTAACGTAGTACAAAATATTTGTTATTTTTTATCCATTATGAATGCAGACGATTTTCATCTCAGAGAGGTATTATACTAAATGTCCAACGGAAAGGAATTTTTACCATGCAGATGATATCCCTTCCGTTCTCGGAGAAAATTCCACTATAGCATCGCCATCTACTGGCGGATATGCACCCAATTTAATCAGTAATCAAATTTCGATCGATTATCGCATTAAAACCTGAGATATTACCTCCCCTTAAATTAGGGAATCACTGTATAGTAGCGCCACCTGTTGAGCAATTGGAACCAAACTTAATATAAACTAATTTATGTCAAGGTGCATCGAAATATAAATTTATACAAATATGTGCAGTAGTTCTAGAGATATAACCTTCCCTTAAATTGTGGAAATCGATCTATAGCTGCGTCACCTGTTAGGCGATCGGCACCAAAAGTTGGTAGGCACTAATCTATGCCAGGATGCATCTGAATAGAAAATTATAAGCAATTTCGCCGATAGCTCCATAGATATAGCCTTTTTTGAAATTGCGGAAATCGCTGTATAGCAGTACTACCTGTTGAGCGATTTTCTCCAAAAGTTGATGTGCACTAATTTATGTCAAGGTACATCTGCATAAAAGGTTATATGAAATTCTGCGCAGAAGTTCCTGAGATACAGTCGTTGCAAAGTTTGTCACACACACATACAGACAGACAATTTCTAAAAATGGTCAAATCGTATCCTGGAACTCCCGAAAGGTCTAAATCTATCGAAAATGGGGAGTCGAAAATTTTTACGAATACAATACTTTCTTCTATTGAATATAGAAGAAAGTAATTCTATACATCACTACTAACATTAAAGCTTAACATTGGTCATAAACCATAAAATTTGCAAGTACGATTGAATTCATTTTGACTGATCTTCATCAGCTAATAAATTTAATATTTTTAATTCTTTTAAGGATAATTCAAAATAATTTTTGTAATGGTTTCATCTGTCAGTTGGTACTCTGACTACAGTAAATATCGCTTGTGGTCTCAAAATTTTACATAATATTACTCACTAGCAGGCTACACCCGCTTCGCTGGTCACTAAATTTAAATGAATTTTCAAAAGAATTGAACCACTATTTATTTTTACATATCACATTTTGCAAAAAGTCAAAATAACATATTACAAATTAAATTAAATTAAATATTTCTTCCGTTTTGCACTCGTTTTGTAACAATGCACTATGATCTTATGTGAATGATTCTCAAGAATGAATCAACAATCGTTTACGAATTTAATGGATTATGTATGGCAAATAAGTACACTGTAATTTAAAAATTGCAGCTCTTAGAACTTAAAACTGATAAATTTCAAAAAGTTATTCATTATTCTTTAATATTAGGCTGTTTTTACTTTCTCTTACCCATAAGGTAGAGAAAGTATTGTTTTAGGGTTAAATTTTCGAACGTGAGTTTTTGTTATATTTACACGTTTTGAGGACCCCTGAATCCGAAAATCATGTTTTTAACGGTTGGTCTGTTTGCGTGTGTGTTATCAGCATATCTCAAGAACAAATAGTATCAGAAATTCCAAACTCTGAATTCTAAATGCGTATTACACAGGGATGCTACACTAAGCTTTTCGTTGAGATGAAGCAAAGGGTTCGTGTACAGGGACACTCAAGAGTATTCAAATACATTACGTCTATGGGGGAAATTGCAGGTAAGTGGAATGTAACAATTATAGACTGCACTAAACCAAATGAAATGAATATATATTTTTTATACGCATAAAAACATGCCTCATGTAGAATATGGCAGGGAAATCATTCACTGTTCATTTACATGGCTACACAAAATAACAAGATTATAGTGCGATAATAACTGAAAATTGATAGAAGTGCATTTCAGGCTGTGCCGTATTATTACTACTATAGGATTGTATTTAGGTGCACTATGTGGTTTGTACATATTTTTCAAAATATATACAGGGTTGCAAATGTTTAAGCAATAAAATTCTTTTTTATTGTTTGTGGAAATGTTTTACTTTAATATTTTACCATGTCCAGAAAAGCTGCTCAGGAATGGAAATGAATTTACATTATTTATCATATGTCTTCATAGACATATGATACATAATGTATGTTTTTAAGCTAAATATTCATCGCATGTTTTTTGTGTATTTACACGATTTGAGGTTTCCTGATTACCAAAGTCAAGTTTTTAAGTTTGTCTTAGAGTAAATTAAAAAAATAATAATTTCAGGTGATCCAAAAGTTGTATTTTCAAATTAATATAAATTTGTTGCTGGAAAAGTTTGACCAAGATTAATAAGTTTCAAGGAATGTTGCATGTGAAAGTTGTCTGAATAATTTTCAGTGAACTTTTAATTTTAATAACAGATTTAAATTGTATATAAATGTAGATGCAGTAATAAAACGCGGGGTTGAGGGGGGCGGCATCCCCCCCCCCTCACACAGAACTAATTATCATATAAAACTCTTCTGAAGCCTAATTTGAATTTTTTTAACATAGTTTTACATAATAGTACTTATGTTATGTTACCTCTTAATTTCCAACCTGTATTTATAGTATTAAATTTCAGGGTAAGAGAAAGTCGTGTGAGTGACATACCAGATTATTTGTTTAATATTGGACTCTTATTTTAAGATAAAAGCAATCGAATGATATCGCGTTGTGAAACATTGCAACGTAATATCTTTAAATCTAATAACTTGATGTATATAGTGTCCTCACAAAAAATGGACAGTTTTGAGAGCTCTTTTTAAAAAGTATAAAATCTATGCAGTATCTTTTAAAAAAATTCATCAGTTTTCACTAAAAAAAATAGCCGACCTTCATAAAAAGCAATTGAATAGTATCGCGTTACGTAACTTTGCAACGTAATATCTTTAAATCTAATAATTTGATGTTTTGTATAATTTGATGTATATATATATTGTCCTTACAAAGAATAAAAAGTTTTTAGAGCTCTTTTTAAAAAGTGTAACATCTATGCAGTACAGTCGGTAACAAAAGTGTCCGAACACTAGCAAAAATTCCTATGCAAAAAAAGTACACTTAATACTGTTTTGTTAAATAAATCCTTGTCGAATACTGTTCTTAGTCAGTCTATAAACAGGATTCGACAAGGATTTACTTAGCAAAACTGTACTAAGCGTACCTTTTTTATATAGGAATTTTTGCTAGTGTTCGGACACTTTTGTTACCGACTGTACCTTTTTTAAAATTCATCAGTTTTTACTAAGAAAAATGGACGACTTTTATCACCAAAGTAGTTAAATCTACACCAATCAAAAATAGGAGTGGTCCACGTTCCGCCGACAAACTCTTTGCTTTATTTATCTATATATTAATAGGCAAGCATAAAAATTGTTATCCCTTTTTAACATATTAATTATAGGAGTAGAGGGTTGAAAATGGTATCATTCGAAAGGTATGGTTAGGTTCGAAAGGTATGTCAAGAAGGTATTCAAAAATACATTTATTTTTTATGCATTTCCCCCCATTTTTCCCTTTTATACACATATTCCTTTACATTAAAAAATACCTAAAAGTAGAAATTTGTTAAATCTGGCAATTTCATAAAGCTCAAATAAAACCATAGACAGTAATTTGTATAGTGTAGCATCACTATACGCAAGCAAAGTGATGACGTCACTGTCTGTCCATGGAGCCATGAAAAAGATTTTCTATGTTAATCGTGCATTGGATTTTTTGTAAAAAATTATTTAAAAATAACGGAAATTATCTGCCGATTTTAATTCCGATATTTGGGTATAGTTATATATAAGTTACTGTCTACGTGCGTTTGATTGAGTTATTTTTTCTGTAAAATTGATAAAATTTTAATTTAAAATCACAAAACTCCAGAAAAAAAAAATGGCAAACTTCCAGTTTCGAATGTAAACATAAACATTTCATTTCAAAGGGTGATATTTAAACAATAAATATTCAACTAATATACTAAATAAAAGGAAAATGGATTTGTTACTAACTGCTGCATGTATAAGTATACGATACGGAAAAAATTCCGATTTCCGTTTTTTGCTGAATTTACATGTTTTGAGCTTTCTTTACGTTTCAATTAACTGAAATTGGCTACTTATTTTTTAAAAAAGTTTCTTTATTGCTAGATTTTGTGGGTACAAGAAGCAAGTAGAAGATACATAAAAACTTTTGATTTCCGGTTTTCGATGAATTTACACGTTTTGAGATTTCCTTGCATTTTAATTAAGTGAAATTGACTACTTATTTTTATTTTTTAAAAAGTGGATTTATTATTCTTTCCTCTGCATATATAAGTAGAAAATATAAGATTCAGAAAAGTTTTAGATTTTCGGTTTTCGATAAAGTTACACGTTTTGAAATTTCCCGAACTCAATTCGACCATTTTTGAATAATATCTTTTTTTTTTTTGTTTGTTTGTTTGTTTGTTCAAACACTGTACTTTATGAACCAATCGAATTAATTTAACAGAATTTGATACTTAGTTGGGCCTTGGTTTGACATGGTACCTATTAGCTTCTGGGCTGTATCACACAACAAGGGGCGTTTTCACGTTGCGATTTTCTCTCATTTCAGGAAAGGCTAACATCTACAGAGAGAAATAGTTATATTAAGTAAAACTCTGCTGATTCAGTTAGAGTGAATATCGGCAAACAGTTGCCGCAGCTGTGTTGCAATTGCATTCTTTTTAGGACGAGGCAATAACTTTGCTTTGCCTCGCTTTGCAAAAAAAAAATGGTCGAGTTTCGACCACTGGGCGATACTAGTATAGATAATTACAGCATTATTTTAAGAGAAATGCTCTAAAATGCATCATTTTATTTATATCAAATTCAATCATCACTCACATTAATTTGCTGTTCATTCATTTATCTAGGCGAGATTTTGATGAAACAAGATTTTGTCTAGTTGGGAAGCGAGATATTATCCTTGAGAGATTTTGGCCGAGCAATATTTTGTTCCCGCGAGATTATGTCAAAATCCCTTTATGTTCCTCCCCGCGTACCACGTATTAAACAATGGAAGCTATCGAAAAAGTTTAAATACAAAAATTGTTCTTTAGGGTAAAGCAGTAATTCGCCTGATTTGAAGTTTTTACCTATTTTCAATATTAAAGAAATTATGGGCAAATGAAAATTCCCACCCCCTTTGAGCTGGATACCCCATCTACGAACTTGACCGAGATTTTTACTGTCCTGACAACATATCCTGAGCAGGATAAATTTAAATAAAAATTACTCCAGTTATCGTGTTCACATGGGAAAAAGCGTTATACATATACCTATATATATATATATATATATATATATATATATATATAAAGTTTGGAACGGAGGGTGGTTTTGGATTCTAGGGGTCATGATCGGAAAAGATATAAAGAAATTTTCCAGAAGTCGTGTCATGAGGACCATTGCAAAAGGTAGATTTCCTATAATGAATCTACCTAAAAAGAGTGTGCAACGTGTGTATTAGTGGATAATGGAAGATGTGTGGTTGTTGTATTCGATTGAAATGAATAACTTTTGACATAAGTTGCTGTATATATTTAACTTATCAACGTAATGAAAAAACAAAAAACAAAACAAAAAAAAAATATATCTTGTGTATGTACAGTAAAAAAGTATTTATTACAAATACTCATATCTCAATGGTAATAAGCAAAGGTATTCATTATTTCAGAATAATTTTCCTCGAATTTTTGGACAGTTTTTCTGCATAATTGTGCTAAAATCCATTCGAGTTAAAAGCAAAACCTTGCAAAAATATAAACATAATAATTTTAGAATTTTTTTTTATATTTGTTTAAATATTTTTTTCTACTCCTTAAAAATAAATAAATAAATAAAAATAAAACATTCTAATAATAAGTGAAAACATGTGAAAGTTACAAGCCATTAATAGCTTTTTATAATACAGGTTAACCCAAAATGTTTGTGCTTTTCTTCAGTTTGTGATTGATTTCCAAATTGCATTCGTGTCTAAATCGTTACTGGAAAATATAAGTTTATGAATGTTCTTTCCACGTGTAAGATTCAAGGACATTTTGTGCAGTAATTCCTCAGAAAAATAGGGAAAGAAAAAAATAAAACCAATATTTTGATCACCCACTGTAGTATAACATGTTTTTTACACCCATGAAGATTTAAGAGAATCTGTCAAGTATTTCTCTAAATATTTGAAAATATGCTTAAAATTAAAAGTGTCACATTATTTTGTTACTCATCTGTATATAAAAGATGTTTAATGGAAATAGGGAGGGGTGTACATTTATTTTAATCTAATGGGTACTAACACCACCCTTCAGAAATTTTTCAATAGAAGAATGTGAGTTTAAATGCACTCTAATAAAAGTTTTGTTACTTTTCTTTAGGAAATGAAATTCTTTATGCTATTTTGTTCTATGTTCTGGAGAATATTTCTAACAGATGCTAAACCGCAGTATTTTGGTATAGTATTTGTTTTACAACTAATTTACTAATTACAGCCATTTAGTTAAATATTTATAGAATTAACGATACTTTTCCGTTAAGAAGTGAGTAGTAAAAATGCATTATTTTGAAGAAAATAAATCGATGTAATAATATGTCAATTCTGGTAAATTGCTTCAATGAACATTTTGCACGTCTTATTGTTGTAGTCGTATTATTTCAACGTGACTTAATGTTGGGCTTTTTGAACAAATACACTAAGAAAATATAGTTTGTTGCAGCCACCACAAAACTTTCTTCTAAATTTTTCTATACAATTTCATATTATGATTTAGATTTATGTCATGTAAAAATCATTTATGTAATCACATTTCATCCATTGTGCCATTTTTAATAAAAAACACAATTTTAAATTGTCATATTAAAAAAGGGTAAGATGATACTATGAGCTAAGTAATAAACCAGCAGCATAAATAGCAAATACTTACATAAAAAAATCCAGGCCTACTTAAAGTAACCTGCTAATATTTCCAAAGTGATTGCTTCCTTTTTCATTTGTCTCTCAGAAAAGACAAGTACATTTGCCTATTAAGAGTCATATATATAACACATTTAAAATAAAACTTTAACAATTGAAGACTGCCTTGTATTGCTTATCCTTACATGTGTGCTTTTTGGGATTATAGCTTGTGATTGAGTCTTTTTACAACTTAAATTTTAAATTTAAGAATAATTATTTTTGATTTAACATTATTAAGGTCAACTAATTTAGTTTAATTATTTTATGTTTAACATTATCAAGATCCACTAATTAAATAACTAATTATTTAAATGGTGCCACATATTCTCTTAAATCATGAACTTAAAAGTTCTTAAAAATATACGCCTTTAAGCAATGGTTTGTTTGAACCATCATTAATTTAATTGACATTGTTTATCTAGCTAAACGCTAGATGGCGCTTGCTCACTGCTGTCTTAAAGTTTTTCATCATTAATTTCCTTTCTATGAACGTTTTAATGTTCATTGTTTTACGTACAATTTAAATTATAATTTAACTAACTTAAAATTATAATTTAACTAACTCAATAAATATTTACTCAGTGAATTGTATCGTTAATGAAAAGGCTCAGACGTTAATTCTTTATCGGTTAATCGTTGTTTGCAATGCCTTTATTTTTAATTTCATTAATTTGTTGGCATCTTCCTAATCTCCAGTTTGTGTAAAAGTTTTACATGTGGCTACTCTGCTTTTTTATAGTTTTCTCTCCGGATTCCTTGATGATTTTATTTAATAAATTATTTAATTTCTCATTCAAAATGGTTTTGCTGTCTCGATCGGGGCTGAAACAATACAAATTGCTATGATTAGTTATATTGTTTTACGAAATCGATGCAGCTTTCACAGCTTTATGGAGTGCATGCCCCCTGAAGTGTTTATACTTCAAATTTTAAGCATTTTTATCCAATTATTATTTCTGTGGTCCTTTATTTACTTTCTCTGTCATTAAGTTTAATGGTCCTTTTTTATTATTATTATTCATGTCGGCGTAAGTAATTTAAATTGTTTTTGTCTCTTATTGGTTCTTAATCTGTATCACAACATTTTTGTGTCAGTCAGAGCCCGACTTAGCCCAATTGGGGCCCGGGGCAAAAACTTCTTTGGGGCCCCCCTCTGCTTCACTACTTCAGTAAAGAAGAACCGACCTTTATGGAGGTATTTAAATTTTTCACCTCATTAAAGATATATAACAAGAAAATTGACTAGAACCTAAAATAGCTGGCCCACCAGCGGCTGAGCGGTTCTGCGCTCAAAGCTGGTAGACGTGAGGTGCCGGGTTCGATCCCCGGTCGCGCTCGTCGGCCTAGCCGTTCGGAGTTTTCCGTGGTTTCCTCCGAAACTTGCGTAAATACGGGCTAGGACCCCTTAGAAAGACCTCCACGGAAGGCTCCCCCCCTCAGGCCTAGGACCCCAGTGTTGTCAATCGGCCTTAATCCCTAACACCAACACCAACACCTAAAATAGCTATAAAGTCTCCCCCTAAACTAATGGTCAGACGAAATATCGTTCTATCCATTTTATTTCCGATTGTTAAATTTGTCATCTAGCTGCGAAAAATTCATATCCTTGCTGACATTAGAGCGGAATTCACTAAATTTTCGCAATTACGATGGCTCAGTTAAGCCGGATTTTACACTATACCGATAGTTTGTTTAAAAAACATTCATTAAAGGAGGAAACGTAAAATAAACTTTCTATTCGATTTGCCCCCCCCCCCCCCACTGATGTGGGGGCCCGGGGCAACTGCCCCGTATGCCCCTGCCTTAGTCAGGCTCTGGTGTCAGTCTTACCTATATGTTACAATCAGTTCTATTTCTGTTGTGTTGGTATTGTTTTGCATCTATTAATTGCTAAATTTTAAGGTTAAATTTGTATTATGATATCTATCATTTATATATATATATATATATGTAAGTATTTTAAGTTATTATGGTAACTCATTTGTTCCTTATCTATATCGCAACTTTTTGTGTCATTCTTTCCTCTATGTTATATTCAGTTCTATATTTTAGTGTGCTGTTATTGTTTTGGTTCTATTAATTGCTAAATTTTAAGATTAAATTTTATTACGTTATCTATTATTTATATATATATATATATATATATATATATGTGTGTGTGTGTGTGTGTTTTAAAATTTTTATTGGAATAATGAAAATTTTGTGACATTCTTTTTAAAAAAAAATATTCCTTATGGGAATAAACAAAGCAAATGTCTTTCATGTACTGTTAAATTTATATAATTTCTAAGGAAAATATGCTTCTCCATATATGGGGTGAAATGCAGCAGCTATAATTATTCAGATAATACGAATCTGTTTTGTAACAGATACATAAATGATATCCATCTTCTGTAGGCACATTTTTTAATTCTTTATACATATTTAATTTGAAGAAATTTTAAATAAATATCCAAACTCCATTGTACATTTACATAAAAAATAAAATAATCTGATGTGAACACTGCAAGAGTTCATTATACACCCATTAAAATATAGGGGAGCGTCGGGAGGGATGGGACACCTAAAATTATTCTTAAAATAATTGTTTTTAATTTCTGACACTTCCACCAGGTGAAGTAACTACAGCCCCATATTTCTTCCTATGTATCATTTTAGTTGGAGAATTCTGTAAGTTTATGTAACAAAAAAAAAAACTATTTTATAATACCAAAAGTAAACAATTGCTTAATTTTCAAGGCAAGTTTTCAACGTCACTCACTGATGTTAGCATAATTACTTTTCATATTTTATATACCTAATAATATAACTTTTATGAATCAGTAGCTAAATTAAGCCTAAAAGTAGCATGTGTCTAAAAATAAGTTTTTATTTTATTTTTTTGAAAAATAATGAAAAGGAAGGATGGGACAGAGCAGTTCAGGGAGGGAGGGAACATGTAAAAAAAGGAAGAAGGGTAAAGATTCTGATACTCCTTAAAAAGAGAATATCAAGAGGCAAATGAATGAATAGATGGAAGAGAAAATGCACGAAACAAATTCAAAATCATGGAAAATAATTGGTGTGGCACTCACACGATTTTATTTAACCTTTTAACTTTTAAAAATACTTTATTTACCATATATGTATGAGGAATTAATTTTTAGTCCTGAGCAGTTTTCCTGGACTTGGTAAAATATACAAAAGAAATTACATTCACCAATTACAGTTAGGATTTCTTGATAATATTTGTTCTTGAGATATGCTGATAACACACACAGACTAGCCACTAAAAACCTTATTAATATTCAGGGAACCACAAAACATGTAAATATAACAAAAACTTAATTTAAAAAATATTTGAACTAAAAAACAATACTTTCTGTGCTAGAACTAAAAAAAAAAAAAGATGAACTAATCGAGCATTTGAAAATTTTTATTTAAGTGGTACATATAATCTAATGTTGGATAAAATAGATGTCATTAGTAATTAATTAACCTTACATACATAGTGTGCCCCACTGTTTTTGTCATTTTTCATAGTATGTCTGTATATTATGTACTTATTTTAACTTTATAAACATGTCCCATCCCTCCCTCATATAAGGAGGGAGGGTACATTTTTATGACTATTAATTGGCGTATAAAATTAATATTTTAATAATTACCATCAAATTTATATTTTTAAAAATGTTAAAATGTTTCAATTTGTTCCTCTGAAACTTACAAAGTTGTACCAGTAAAAGTAAACTTGTAAAAAATATTTTTGTCAAAACTGTCCCATTCCTCCCTACTCTCCCCTACAATTGTTATGAAAACATTGACTGTTTTGTGTGTGGTAAGTGTCTCGTGAATAAGCCGGCAGGTTCCAGTGCATGAATGCTCCTAAAACAAGTCCATAAAAATATATTTAAATACAAAAGTTACAATACGATTTTATACATTGCCGAGCTTGAATATCACTTGTTCAAGAAAACTATTCCATAGCTTATTGCAGAATCTTTTATTGACTATTGCATAAGTCACAATTTAATTGAATACGTTTAGGTGTACATGGTCATCGTGTATATTCTTGGCGAAAATTAGTGGCAAGAAATGATACATTACATCAAAAAATTTAACTTTTATTTTAAATTGAGAAATAGGTTACAGATTCTAGCAACCCTGAAGTACTATTTTTCACCAAATTTGGTCTCTAATCTTGCCAGGTTGTCAAGTTCATTGCCAACACTGAACTCTGTTTTGATGGTAATCTTGGCAATTTAACGCTGAATTTGGTGAAATATTGTATTTTAGGATTTCCAAAGTTTGAAAACTCTAGTAACAATAGGACCCAAATTATTGATTTATTGGATTCTAGAACCCTGAAAGTTCTAAAAACACAGAAGAATTCATTTTGTGTTCAAACTCTGAGTTGAGTGGACAGTCTCTGAGAGACTACGCTTTATGTGATCGATCACTGTTTTTGAATTAACTTGAAATGTATTTAATGTGGTGTACTGGAAGTTTGCAACGTTCTACGGCCGTTCATTTTTTAATTATACGAGATGCAAATCAATTTCACAGTACTTCTGTATACTGTATACTTTGTATAAGCAAGTGATACTTTTAACTATAGTTTAAGGGGTTGTATGGGTTTTAAAATTTCAAAAAATCAATTTTTATTTAATTTAATTTTTTTAATTTTATCTAATAGTATAATAAATGTAGAATATTTTCCCAAAATTTCCAGTAAATCTGAATAAAAGTCTAGGAAAAACAGTCTCTGAAAACTTCCCACATTAGGTTCGTTTTATTCATTTTCAACCCATTAGGTGCCAAAGTTCCGCTGGGGGAACATTTGATTAAGAATTTATTTCTCAACAAGTTATTAAGATAAATATATTTTTTATTGTTTACATTAAATATTGAAGTGCCTAACTTTGTTAATTTTTTCAAAAAGTCTGTAATATAAATTCCATTTTATTATTATTATTATTATTCAAACGAAATGTGTTGTTTCTGCGGCATAAGAAAAGAAAATCATCAAAAATAGCTCATTCGAGTGCAGGGGTTTAAAACAATGGATATGACATAAAACAGTTCTTTTCTTAAATTATAACAAACAGGGATCAAGAAGACTAATTTAAAAGGGTTTTGCAGTTTATCAACATCTGTTCTACTTCCATTTGATGTCAAATCTCCCATTTTGGAACCATATCATATCTTTTAACAAAAATTAATTTTTTTAATAATTTAAACTACGTGCGACTAGAAATGCACATTAAAATTCAAAACTTATGAAAATTCAAAATTATTCAATATTATTCATACAGCAGTGTTTAATGGGTTAAAACTTTAAATGCTTTTTTCTGAAAACGCTATTTTTAAATTAAGTGGACACAATTTCTCAAAAATGCACTGATGTTATTGAAAGTTTGTACACTGATTCAAAATAGAATTATCTAGTGCTTGAATGATGATTTTTTTTTTTTTTTTTTTTTTACAACTAATTTTACAAGGTTATATGGGGTAAATTGTATCGAAAGTTGTACTGTTTTGCATAAAACTATGCAAAAATTTGAAATTCAGTTTTTTAAAAAATCTTTCCTTCAAGCACTATACTCTCTACAAACAGATTTATCTTTTCTTTTTTTTTTTTATATATATAAAAAATATTTTTTTAAATGTTGCTCTTTTATATGCTCAAAATTTTGAATAAAGTATTTTATTTATTATATTAAGAAGAAAAGAAAGAAAGAAAGGAGAAAATATGCTTTTTCTCAGCCTTCGAAACCCATGTAATGTCTTAAATAATGTTATTTTGTAATTTGAAAGTGAAATTTTTTTTGTAAAATTATCATATGTGTGTGGTACATTTCAAGTATAATTGAAATTTTAGCTAAAGAAACTCTTACTTATCTATTCATTCTGTTTCAGAAACTGCTGAAATAGACTGGCAGCAAGAGGAAGTAAAACTGTTCAACTTTAGTGCTACAAAAAATGTTCAGAAATACTATAGTGTATTCACAAAAAGTATAAAAAAATTATTTTTTATTAAGTGAATAAAACTTTAGTTCCTTTAAATCATTTTCAAGTACTACTATAGATAAATGTCAAAATAATATTTGCAATCTGGTGTGGCAATTTAACTTAAAAAGCAAAAATTTATCTATATTAAAAAACAAATCCAGTGTGTAACAACCACATGACTTTCATCACCTACTACTACACTTATTACATATACCTGTTTTAGATATAGTGTAGTCAGAAGATGTAAAATTGATTGAACAAATCAGAAACCTAACAATTTTCATGCAAAATCAAACTACAGTGGGTTGCCAAATTAATGTGGACACTCATAAAAATCAAGTTATTGCGGTTTTATTTCTAAATAAAAATAAATTATATGCTACAATTGGTATTTATTACTTTATTTAATGTCAATATACATATTAATTAGCTATTGTAATAAAAATATGTATAATATAAATGGAAAATTTGTAACAATATGTAAGGCATTAATATATGATGAAATTTTCTTTGGATGATATTAGTACTTAAATGCATCACGGCATGTTTTTTATGCAGAATTTTGCACTTTCTTTAATTAAATGATTATGATGCCAGGCATTTATGAGTTTTTCGAACAGTTGCCTCTTGGTTATAATCATTTTCTTGGCAATTTCCCGTTTTATAATATCGTAAAAGGTTTCTATGGGATTCATATCGGGCGAATTGCCAGGCCAAGATAATAATTTGATCTTCTTAGCCTGTAAAAATTCGGTAACACTTTTGCCTTGATGGCAAGGGCCAGGATAACTTAAAAACACTGTGCTCACCTTTCAGGAACCATTCTTCCAGCTGAGGAAGAAAGCGGGTTCATAGAATTTCTTTATATTGGTCTTGTTTTATGGTTCCTTGAACAATGTGTAAACGTCCTACATCCTTGGTATTTATAATAGACCAAACTATGACCTTCAGCGGATGTTCAACCCTTTATATTATGCCTTCAGAGTGGAACAGATCTTCAGGAAAACCGCCACACAAAACTGCTTTTATCAGCTAAAATTTCAAAAGTCGACTCATCTGTGAAACACACCTCAAATTGAAATAAATTATGGTTTAATTGCAAAAAAAGACTTATAAATCATTAAAACTATTAATAAATATCATATATTACCTTATTCCAATCCTCCACAGTCATGTGGCGATGGTCTCGAGCCCAGGTGAGTAATTTCTATTTCATAGCCTCTGTGAGCCTAGGCTTGCGAACTGGACAATGGCCCGTCAGACTTTCTTCTGTCAATCTTCTTTGCATAGTTTTCTTCGAAATGGCAATACCTGACTCCTAAACAATCTGAGTGAGTGTAAAAGTACTTTTTATCCTGTTTCGTAAGTAAATGTCCTTAATATGGTCCATGAACAGAATTTCATTTAAATGCATTTTAATGTAGTTACAGTGCATTCAGCATAAAGAAATTAATGTAAATTATTAAGATTCTTTAATATATGTTTTCTGTAGAAAAAGTGTGCATAAACTTAATAATTAATTAATCTACAGGACCTCTCACAAAAGAGTTCCAATAACATTATGTATGTAATCATCCAAATAATGTCAAATTTGGTACAAATATTTATGAGCTACATAGAATTAGTTGTATAATTTTTATTGGTGTATATAATGTTAGTAGCTCGTTTGTAGGGATACAAAAAAGAATTTTACACCATTACAGCTTATGGACAGATTTTCCTTTCAGATAATTTCAACATGGTTTTACTCCACTCAACATAATGAAAACATACATTTTAAAAATGTTTAAAATCATAGATTCTGTAGATAATGGCAAACATAAAACTAGTAATTAGCATACAGGGTTACACAACAGAATTCTGATATATTATGCAATCATTTAATTGACATCAAATGTAGTACAAATACACTTGAGTTAAAAAGAATTATCTGAATAGGTTTTTTTTGCATGTTTAGTGTTTACGGTTCCTGTGCAAGAACATGCAAAAGAATCTCATAATATTACAATCTATAAAAGGAATTTCTTTTAAATAGATCTTAATATGGTTACACTTTATTCAATGTAATAAAATTAACATTTGTCAATATGGTTTCTGTAAAAAATGGTAAGTATAGAAATAATTTAATCATTTACAGGGCTACACAAAATATTTCTGATAAATTGTATACTGAGCATACTAATTACTGAATATGTATTTGAGGTTTGTAAATGTGAGGTGACGTGTGGGCTATTTCTTTTCAGCGACTAAAAGTGTCAACAAGTGACTAAAACTTTGTTCAGTGACTAAAAGTCTTCAGAAGTCAAGTGAGGTTAAAGTGTTAATTTCATAGATATATTTATGTTGAAAAGTTCATGCCAAAAAAAAGAGTATAAGTGGAAGGTGTTGACTCATCACTTTATTTTGAAGAAAAGTTCTGCAGAAAGTTATTGTATCCTCTGGGAAGTTTACGATGAACATGCTCCATCTCAAAATTTGAATAAACAATGGTTTAAACTGTTTAAAAGAAGTGATTTTGGCTTTGAAGAATAACAAATGGCCAGATCAATTGAAAAGTTTTAAGTCAAACAACCACAAGCAAAGCATTATGAGCTGCTAAAAACCTGGTGAAACCGTCAACAGTAATCGATACCAACAACAAATAATCAATCTGAACTATGCTTTGATTGTCAAATGACCACAATGGGCAATAAGACACGACAAGGTAATTTTACTTCATTATATTGCATCATCACACAATTCAAAACTTGTTAAAGACACATTAAAGGACTTGCCTGGGAAATATAAGGTCCCCCACCGGATTTATCAGACCTTGCCCCTTCCGTATTTGTTCCACTCGATGACACAGGCACTTTCTATGTAGCATTTCACAACACATGAAATAGAAAAGTGAGTCATAGAAGAATGGAAAAATGGTTTGCCTTTAAGAACGCAAAGTTCTATTGGGAGGTATTGACAAATTACGTGAAAAACAGAAGAAATGTCTAGCTAGTGATGGCCATTACTTTAAATACCTAGTAATGAAAATGACATACATTTTTAAGATGCTTAAAAACATGTTTTCACTAGGAAAAGGTGTGCATTAATGAAAATCCACAGAACCACACAAAAGAATTTTGAAAAAGTTATACAATCATCCAAATTGAGTTAAATTTAGTACAAATATTTATTTATGGGTTACATGGAATTAGGTTATGTATGTATTATACATACATACATATATATAGAGAGAGAAAGAGAGCAGAAAAATAAAACAATGTTTTTATGATCTATGTTTTTGCGAAATGAGTTTGAGCAACTTAAAAAAAAAAGTTGAATATATAAAATATTTCATTAAAACAAAAACAACATATGCCTCTCTGTGTGTATATATGTAATAATAATTATTTTAAATAATATGGAATAAACACAGGGGTGGCACCAGCCAGGGGGAAGGGGGCACAGCCCCGCCCCTCCAACTCGGGGCATATTTCTAAAATCTGTTAAGGAAAAAAAAATTGTGTTTTCAAATCTTCTCTTTTTAGCAGCATTTTTTTTCCTTTGGGGCATTTCAATTTCTTTCAGTGAATCTCTTGAATTCTTTATACGAAGTAAAGGAAGTATTATAATCCTGATTTACGAAATGTATGTAGTATAACTTAAAAATGACTAGCTGTAGAATGTTCAAATTGTGCATTTGGGACTCTTGTAACATTTTATATTCTTTACAAATTTTTCTCGACAAATTTTCTCAGCTGCCCACTTAGAGATTTCTGAGTTTTGTCATGATATACCTATATATTTATCCATAAAGTTTAAATTCAATGGCTTATAAATGTGTAATGTTGCCTTTTATAATGCAAAATAAAAATATTAAAATTAACTAAGGTTAAATATTAAAAGCTAAAATTAGTATTTCCTTTCAGGAAACTTAAGTGGTAATGTATAGATTATTAGTGATTTCTTTCTATTCACAATTCTATTGATGCTGAGCTAAAAAATTTGTTTAAATATGTAAAATAAAATCCTGGAAAACGAAACCAGAATTTAAGCAAATAATGATTATTCGAAGGCTACATAGATAAAATATTATAAATTAGAACAATTAAAACCATTTAATTTATAGAATTTGTTGCCTAAATTAAGAGTTACTTTTCTATAGCACAATGGGTGGTCCTATCAGGGAAGTTTCAGTGTATATATCTGTGATCAGTGGATACAAAGATAAAATGTTTCTTAAGAGGATTCCTTCATGCACTCTATACATATTTAATTCTATGGAAAGAAAATAGTATAGTATGCTCAGCTCAGAGATAGGCACGATGATCTCCAAAACTGCAAGGAATACTAACAAATGAAATGACATAAACATAATGATACTATTATTATTAATAGTATTGTAATGTAATAATTGTCATGGCGGGCACAGAAATGGCTTAACACACTTAATACAGCTTAAACAGTCTTATAATGAACTCTCTCTTTATAGTGTCCCCTTTTCGGGAAAAATGTGTACCTCTGTCGGGGAATTTCTGATGCCACTACTGGCAATAAATAAAAATGATTTGCTCATTAATGAGTATAAAACGAAAACAACATTATTATATTTGTATAATTTCCTCAATAAAATTTCGTTAACACCACCATAACTGTTGAAGATGTCTCTACATATTAGTAAGTATGAAATAAAATTTATTCCAACCAGAAATATTATGCTGATGTTAAACATTTTACACTTTTGTTTGCTCATGGAAAAAAAAAAAAAAAAAAAGATTGGATAGAAAAAGTTATCAAAACTTCATATTTTAGTATTAAGAAATATGTAATATCTCTGAAATGGAAGCACCCTGTACAAAGATATTTACTTTCAACCACTTCTTTGAAAAACATTTTAAGTAATCCAGTCTTCTTTGCATGTGTTCTAGAAGAAATATAACAAAGGGAGGGGGGGGGCAATAGGATAAAACGACTGGGTATGTTTGTTCAGAATATACAGACTACCCAATTACATCGTTAATTTTTAACCCATTACTAAAATGAGTCGATAACAGTTTTACAGTCTGGGATAACTATTGACGATTATTCTTGATCTCAATTTTTCTCTAACTTTAAAGGATAAAAATTTAGCTAATCCCAAAGAAATACAAAACCTAAATTGTAACCCTATTTGAATCTCATGTGCTGTAGAACTCAGCTACAATGACAAATACATTATTTCTTTTGATAGTCAATCTGCTTATTTGGCTATACAGAAGTCTATAACTATTTCATCTCTTATGTGAGAGAGCTATTAATCTTACTGTGTTCTTCAGGGATGAGAATGGAAAGCGAATAAAAAGTCTGAAAATATGTGCAAAACTCAAAGATAATGTGGGAATATATAAAAATTAATTGTTCAAGAACGTGTCAAAACAAAGAAAATTGAACAAAAATAAGAATATTTAGAAATAAAATGTCTGAAAATTACTTTAAAAAAATAAAAAAAAGTCTGAAATTCCTACAAAAGTCTGCAGAATCTCATCTCTGGTTCTTGCTACTAACAAGATCTTTTCCCTATTGATTACCGAGTCACACTGGTGGTATCTTAAAGAATGTGTTAATTAATAAGGTGGGCAAAATTGATCCTAGGTATTTTTGGATTGAAATTCTTTTTCTTTTTTTTTTTTTCATTTATGAGTATGGATCATCCAGCTAATTATAGTGATCACTATATTAACTATTCATGTGTAACAAAAGTGAAAAGTTACAATGATCACCATATTTTTTAAGTTATTTCATTAACATTTTATTGATAGTCAGCAGGCATGAAAACACAGGCGTTGCCAAACAAATCTGCCTGTATATTAAAGAAAACAATTAGCCTTGTTTTTCAAAATATTTTTGAAGAATCTTTGAAAAAAATTTTATCTTCCCTTTTTAGTGAACCGATGTTAGTTCAAAAGTTCTTTGATAAATACACAACACAATTCTGTTTCGTTTGTTAAAGCACAAATGAAACAGATAACTAAACAAAAAATGTTTTATTGAAATTTTATATTTTGTCTTTCTTATATTTAAGCATCATATATAAAAAAAATTACTTATTTTAATACTAGTAAATTATTACATATTTCCTTCAGGTATGCAAGGAGACTTATGGCTGGCAGTACTAATAGCCTTCTCAGTAGTATTTCTTGGACTAACTGGTTTATATATGTTGATAGTATCTTTTAAAGTTGTATATGACTGTCTCTGTTGTAACTACTGCAGAAAAAAGAAGTAATTTTCAGAGAAATCTACCTTTATACAGTTTTAATGGTGTTCTTTAAAACAATGTAAAAAATATACAAAAATTTATATCAATAATAAAAGAAAAATTTTCTGAAATTTTTTTAAAAATCTTATGACTAGTTGCTTACTGCATAAAATTTATGTGTTGTTATCTTCCTGATACACTTGTACTACTTTTATTATTTCCGTCTATATTCAATAGAAGAAAGTATTAGATTCGCAAAAAAATTTCAACATCCAATTTTCAATGGATTTACACGTTTTGAGAAATCCAGAACACAATTTGACTATTTTCAAAAACTGTCTCTCTGTTCATTAATCTGTCTGTGAGCGTGTGACAAAAATTTTGTGGCAACTGTATCTCAGGAACTATAGTACAGAATTCCATATAAATTTATATGCAGATGCACCTTAACGTAAATTAGTACCTATCAACTTTTGGTGTCAGTCACTCAGCATGTGGCACTGTTAAACAGCGATTTCCACAACTTAAGGGAAGGCTATACAGGAACTACTGCACAGAATTGCATATAAACTTATATGTAGATGCCCTTTGACATAAATTAGAGCCAGTCAACTTTTGGTGCCAATTGCTCAGCAGTTGGAGCTGCTCTACAGTGATTTCTGCAATTTAAAGGAAGGCAATTGTGAAGGAGTTTCTTCCCATATATTGGTTTATTAACATTTTTCAAATAATTTAATAATTAAACATTAAATTTTCAATAAATAAAATTTATATTAAACTATATAAAGAAATCCTAAATTATTTTTTATAGTTAAACACATTTGTCTCTCTGTAAATAAATATCTTGATTTTAATAATATTTTATCAGTTAATCTATTAAATAAATCTTTTAAAAATCGAAGATTATTCTTTAAAAGAATAATTTATTCCTTGTAATCTACTAAATGCATTTTTATAAAATAACAGTCTTTCAGAATTCCTATCTTCTATAGCTAAATCGTTTTATAAAATAAAATAAAAAATATTATTTTCATTTAATAACCATTGCTTATCCATAAATTAAAATTTATTCTTTTAAATTATGCGTTTATTTTATTATAGCTAAATTGAGTAATAAATATCCTTTGTAACATCATTAAAGGGTAATTTATATATTCTTAATAACAACTTCGAAGCAGACGATTTTTATGGCATGAGAGTTGGCATAAAGGGTTGTTTCAGTTTGTTTATAACGAACTCTTTAAATTTGAAATATTTACATTATTTTATTCGAGAGACAACGGAATGTGTTTGGCTGTGAATTTGGTACTATTTTAAAAAACTTGGCATTATTCTGCAATTGGATGTTGACTGTCAGATTGAGAACACAGACACTTCGCTCCTAATCCCCTGTCTTGATTCTTAGAAGCCCTCTCTCTCAACCTAATATTGCCCTCTGAATGTATGTAAGAGTTTATGAAAACAATTTTATCAACTTGAAAAAGGATTTTTCCCATGATGATTGCATAGCTCTTCAAATAAAATTGATTAGTTACAATAATGCAGTTTATTCTATATCGTGGTTGTTGTTTTATATTACCTGGAGTTTATTTGCGGACAATATTTATTATAGTGAATGATTTCTCCTTCACTTTATTAATTGGTGTAAGAAAGCATCTTTATAGCTCAGGTCAGGTTCTATTGCATATAATAAAACAAAACTCGATATGTGAGAAAGCATTATAAGACATTATACTTATTCAGTTTGGATGCACATTGGCCAATAAGTGATGCCAGCTGCTATACTGCAATTTTCTCCGAGAACGGAAAAAGCTATATCTCAACTTCTACGGCATATAACTGTACGAAACTTGATATATAAGATAACCATTATGAAATGCATTTTTTCAGATGTTATTTATAGAAAATAAAACTGTCTTTCCTTAGTCTTCCCTAAGATGAAAATCGTCTGCATTCATTATGGTAGATAATTTTAATAAATGATTTGTACTGAGTGAATTTGTATAGAAAAATATAGAAGAAAGTATTGTGGAAGCCACAACATACTAGTTTTTTCTTGATGAAGAGTTCGGTAAATTTTAATTAGCTAACTTAGCACAGCTTACTAGTTCAACTATGCAGTTTAATGGCAATATGAATATTCATCAAAGAGTTTCTATAAAATTTTCTGTTGCACTAACTCATTAAAATTTACTACAATTAGTAATATCTGCAAATAAAAACAAGTCCTTCTCGCTCAGATAAATTAGGTTAATTTATTCGTTCTTTTCAGTGGCTATCCTTTTAAAATAGAAAAATGGTTTACAGGGTCATTCCTTGTCAAATCAACACAGCTTTATTTGTTCTATAGAGATATGAATGTACACCAATTAACAAGTCCCTACATCTTTTAGCTTTTGATATACAGGGCTGCTAAAATGGGTAAAAAATACTAATTTTCAAAATTCATCTACTACAAATGTACCCATATTTTGTTTTCTAGTTAATTTAGAGATATAAGATTGGTATCATAAGAAAGCTTATAATACAGGCTTTCAAATGATACATCACATGTATATATATATTTTTAAATTTTTTATTTTAAAGTCGAACATTTTGACCTCTGACCTTCAATATCTGAAAAAGTATATATTTAATTTTCTTTTAAAAATTATATGTTATTTTTATATTTAATATCTATAATTGCTGTAAGTTTGAACATGGGAGAGCCATGGGATGCTGAGTTATAAATTAAAATGCAATCCTCCATCAGTATTGTCATACTAACATAACATAAGTTTTATCCATATTTTGTTCCCTAATTAACTTAGAGATATAAGATTGGCATCAATAGAAAGCTTATAATACAGGCTTTTGAATGATGTATCACAAGTATAATTTTTTAAAATTTTTCATTTTAAGGTCAAGCATTTTGACCTTTGATCTTCAATATCTTAAAAAATGCATATTTAATTTTCTTTTAAAAATTAAATGTTATTTTTACATTTAATATCTATAATTGCTGTAAGTTTGAACATGGGAGAGCCATGGGATACTGAGTTATAAATTAAAATGCAACCCTTTTTCAGTATTCTCATTCTAACACAACATAAACTTTATAAAAAAAAAAAAGAAATGGCCATCCCATGTTGAAACTTACAATAATTATGAATAATAAATGTAAGAATAATGTATAATTTTTAAAAGAAAATTAAATATGTACTTTTTGAGATATTGAAGGTAAAAGAACAAAATGTTTGACTTTAAAGTGAAAATTTTTAAAAATATATGCATGTGATATATCATTTGAAAGCCTGTATTATAAGCTTTCTAATAATACCAATATCTCTAAGTTAATTAGGAAACAAAATATGGGTACATTTATGGGTACATTCAACTCAATCCAAAATTAACTTCTTCCAAGTAACGTAAAAGAAAAAAAAAAAGTTTTTTCTATTTTAGAAATATAGGAATTTTTTGGGGGTATTTATGGAGATCTTTTAAAATCACATATATATATTGATTTTATGTATTTTAGTTTATAACAAGATACTTTCCAACAAAGGTTCCTATTGTTTGTGAAAGTACATTTTATCACAAACAATATCAATAAGCACATCGGTCAAAAAGTCCTGGGGCTAATCTACAGATGGCATCGCAAATGAAATAGTTCTTTGTATGTAAGGTAGTACTATCCTTCAAAAGATACCAATCAAAGTTTCATGATATTTCGACCGTTCGTTAACGAGATATTAAAGTTATAGTGACTCTACTTTTGATGCTTTTAAAATGGACAAAGCTGAATTTCATGTGTTGATTAAGCATTCTTTTTTGATGGGTGAAAATTCTGTTGAAACTCAGCAAAAGTGTAACAAAGAATCAACAGTACTTTTGCCCATTAAAGATCAACGTTTTATCAACACACAAAATTACAGCTTTGTCCATTGTTTTGAAAATATCAAAAGGAGAGTCATTAAAACTAATATCCCAGTAGCAAATGGACGAAATATCATGAAACTTTGATGTGTATCTTTTAAAGGTTAGTATTACCTTACCAACAAAGAAATATTTCATTTGCAATGCCATCTGTGGGTTAGTCCCGGGACATTTTGATCGATATGTTATGAAAGCCATAAATATTTAATTCATCAAATAAGACAAAAAGCAACTTGGTGTAATTTAGAAGATCTTTTTTCTATGTTCTGTAATCTCATCATATATTTAGGTAGTGTTAATGTAGGGGTTGAGCAATTGTCTGTACTAGAGATTTAGGCATGGTTGGAATACTCTGTGGAAATCTCTTTCTAAAGTTTTTAGGTCACATTCCTATGAGTTTTGGAGAAAATCATGAAAAACCTCGAACAGCTATGCCAATGAGTTAGAACTGGATATGTTGAAAAGTATTTTCTAGGTTTTGGGAAGATATTTACATTTTTTCCCTGATTTTTTTCACTAATTTCAAATTCCCTGATTTATCCCAATTTTTCCTGACCTGTAGGAACTCTGATACAGGTTGAGCAGGCTGTCTTAACTCTATATAAAATAAGAGTCTTATAATTTTTTTCTTAATAGTCTTAAAAATTTAATAGCAAAAAAGCTCTTTCAAAATGAGGTTTTAAATAAATAAATAAAAATTGGTTACAATTAAATAAGTTAGATTTGAAGTCTATCATCAAACCGAGAGAAAATTCACATAAAAATTTTTTACTGTAATTTACATCACATTAAATTATCAGTTAGTAGGCACATGTGATTTTAGCCACTTGTAAAATAAATTGACAAAAATATTTTTTTTTTTTTTTTAATTTTACAACTGTATTCTTATCATATTGAAATATGTATCGTTCACTATAAAACTGACCTTAACTCCATATTTTTAAAATATGTATTTTCTTGCTTAATTGTATCACATTTAGTCATGATAATAAATAATACCGTGGTCTTATGAGTATAGAATATGTTAACTTAGGAGTTAAAATTACAGCAGTTAAAATTTAAAATATATGTAATAAATATAACTTAAATATACTAATGAAATCTAATCCTAATATTTATCAAATCATTTGAAGTGAAAAAGATCCAGTTTCCCCTATGTAAACTGCTAGCATTTATAAAATTCAAAAAATAGATAAAAAACAGACTGAAAAATGTTACATTGGGATGATGAAAAGAAAAATTAAAGCCTGCATTAAGGACCACAGAATGATGTTAAATTCGGAAGAGCGACAACAACGCTATCCAAAACTTACCTAAATGAAGACATAACAATTAATTTTAGTATTGGTGCTGTTATACAGAGATTTCCACAATTTATAGGGAGGCTATATCTCAGGTTCTATTGCATATAATCAAACAAAACTTATATGTGAGAAGGCCATTATGAGACATTATGCTGATTCAATTTGAATGATTATCGGGTAACAGGTGGCATTGCTACATAGCGATTTCCGCAATTTGAGGAAGGCTATATCTCAGGAACTATTGCACAGAACTGCATATAAATTTCTATGTAGATGCACCTTGACATAAATTAGTACTTATAAACTTTTGGTGTCAACCACTCACCAGGTAGCGCTGCTAGACAACAATTTCTGCAGTTTAAGGAAAGGTTATATCTCAGGTTCTATTGCGTATCATCAAACAAAACTTGATATGATAGAAGGCCATTTATGAGACATTATGCTGATTCAATTTGGATGCTTATCGGCCAATAGGTGGCCCTCCTAAACTGCAAATTTCTTCGATAACGGGAAGGCTATACCTCAACTTCCATGGCGTATTACTGTATGAAACTTCATATGTGAGATAACCATTATAAAAATGCATTTTTTAAGATGTTATTTATAGACAATAAAACTGTCTTTCTTATGATATTTAGTGTTAGTTTTCTCTAAGATGATAATCATTTGCATTCATCATGTTAGATAATTTTAATAAATAATAGTTTTATTTGCACTTAGTGAATTTGTATAGGAAAATATAGAAGAAAGTCTTGTGGTGGCCACAACTTACTAGTTTGAAGTTGGTTACAAAATATTTTAGGCGACAAATTTGTTGTCAATGTATGGAATTTTGGCGACATTTGCTGACGACAAGCAGCAGTTGTCATTATGTCATCATGCGAGTATGAATATTAATAATTTTTATTCAAGATTAACTAACTATTGGATTCATTTCTTATAGCAAGAGCATAATAATGATAATGATAATAATAGTAAATAAATAATATTAAAAAGAAGAAGCCAGTCATAGAAAAAGAAACAATGTCACTTTATTACAAATATTTTTTACAATGCATTTTTTAGTACAAACTCCATTCTACCAGAGATTTAATTTATACAAAATGCTAGAAGTAAGAACACAATATTTCAAACAAAAGAAATTCCGGCACACAAAATGCCATATTAAATTTATCATTTAGGTTTTATAGTAAAATTTTCTTTTACTATTTTACAGACATGACGAAAAGAAATGACATGTTATTAAATTTATTATTTAATTGGGCAAAATCGACTTGTTCAGATCATACAAATTAGTTAAAGGTGTGCTTTTAAGTACAATATTTAAATATTTGCAAAGTTATTTAGTTCCATATTTTTTCAAAACACATTAACTCAAAAAAGAGAATGATATACTGACAGATTTGATAATTTTAATTACAACAAAATGACAAAAGTGAGATTTATCATAAAAGCAACCAAATAAAGAAGAGGTAAAAAAGAAAGAAAAAATGTATTTCGTCCAAAAACAGATAGAGAAATGGAGAATAAGAAAAGGAAAAAGAAAAATCAGTGTAAAAATTCTGCAAATGCTGAAACTAAAACATTGCAGTTTTAGTATTTTTATAAAGAAATGTTATATGTACATATGTTTTTTGTTCATTGGACAGGGGAGAGAGGAAAAAGTCTCAATATAAATTAAAATATATCTTTGCAATACTTTTACATTTGTATCCATATGATCTGTGATTGAAAAGTTAAAAAATATTATTTGCTTAATATTTCCAGAGAATAAAGAAAATATGCATCAGATTACAAAACAGTAAACAATAAAATGTGAGTTACGCACAATTCTAAATAATAATAATGGTTTTAATATCAACAATTTTGAAACTAGTTTCAAATTCAGGGATGAGATAAGCAAAAAGTAAAAAAGTTCAAACTATATGGAAAGGCAAGAAGTTGAAATGGAATACTAGAATTTTGATGACAAAATCTGTTATGTAATATTAGAGTAATAAATATATTTTTTAATCTTCAATCAATAAAAAAAAAGAAAAAATGATTATATTTAAGTACTCAATCAAACTTTATTTGATTAATTGATGTAACAAATTCACATTAGAAAGACAGAAAATGCTAAGAAAACTGAAAAAAAAACTAAAGCTACAAAGCAGAAATCAGGTAAAAAATCTCATCCCTGCATATTTAAAAATAAATACATTAAATGTTCAAACCAATTAAGCATATAATATGACTAACTTTTTGCAGAAATTAACATCTAGAGAATTGGGAAAACTTATAAGTGAGCATAAAAATAATGGAACTTGGAAAAAGAGTACATTAAGGATTCATTCATTTAAATCACTTTTTGGTAAAAACTTACAGTGTCAGAAATTGCACCTAGAAATAAAAACAAATGTCTGCAATGTGAATATGAAATGATGAGGAAACTTACATACATACATTTATAAACATATATTTACAGATGGAAAGGAAAACTTTTTTATTTAAATGACTTTAAATATTCGTTAGAGTTTTTTAAAAAATATATACGTATTAAGAATTTAAATAAAAAATAAAATGAAACGCATTTTTTTTTTCCAGTATAAATTTCTTGAATATTAATAATATATGAATAAAACTTAAACTTAATAAGAAAATGGACATTTCTTCTTTCCTTGTTTAAAAATTCATTATTTAAATTCAAATTTTCAAATAACAATTTCTTATAAAATTCCAGTCAGTGTCTAGATAAAAGATAAAATAATATTCTTATAATATTTTCAATCTGCCATAACAGAATTAATCATACAAAATGAATAAATAATAAAATAAAATCAAAATAGCAAATAGTATTAAAAGAAAAAAAAAAAAAATCTAATGAATTTTTAACAAATAAAAACAAATAAACGATATAAATAAATAACAGATTTTTTAGTTCCAAAAAAGATATACTCTTATTTTATTTTTTCAACCAAAATACATATTTTTTGAACTATACATTGACAATGTCTAATTAGAAAATAATAATAACAATAAATAAAGATGCATAATGAAATAAAATGTATAAAAAGTATGTAGTATCCTGTCTGTAACTTTACTTCCACTTAACACTAATGGTGATTTTATGTATATATACAGTATGTAAAAGTATGATACATATTTTATCCCAATTAATATTTTGGAACTTTGCACAAAAATTTATAAAAATAAATAAATTTGATCACAAGAATGTAAATCTCAGGATTTAGCAATAAATAATATATATATATTATGTAATTTCTAGGGCTCAGAGTAAATATAAAACAACATTTAAAACCAATTATAGTGTACAGCTTGACCTTTTAGTTAATAACATACCAAGAATGTTTTTTCAAAACACCAACATTGAGAAATTCCAGTGATAGATTTAAATAAAAATGTGTTCAAAGAAAAAATGGGATAAACAACAAATATATAAATAACAACCATTACATTATTTAATATGTATCAGAGTTTACGTTTTTTAAATATGCGATAAAGTAACAAAATGACCACAGAATATCAAACAGAAACGAAATTTAATCATATTATTTTCTAAAAGCAACAAATTTATGAGATGAACACAAAGATTTCCACAAAGAGTTAAATGAAAAAAACTTCTCTTTTGTGGAATGTATGTAAAATAGAGACATATTCTTCAGTAGGGCATGAAAAGAAAACAAAGCATACAGATATTGTAGGGAGATATATCTTCCTGAGTAACACAAAAAAATAAAAATAAAAAAATAGACTCATGTTGCATGTTTTATCATCTGTTGCCTCTGATATCTTCTTTTACTTTCCATAGCATAAGCTCCATACATGCTACAGCATCTTCACGGCTGTCATGTCCACCAACTGCAAACAAAAATAATCTTTCTGTAAAATTATTCCATTTTTTAATATCAAAGGAACATTTAAAATATTTTGGAAAATTTGTAAACATTTTAATATTTCCTGGTGGTTCATTTAAATTTGTATGAAAATTTTCAGTTTTATTCAGACTTCAAATATTAAATTTCCAGGTTGTCAGAATTAAAAGATAAATAATAATTATTTTTTTTTTTTTTTACTTAAAATTGGAAAAAAGTTAATCCCCCCAGCGAAAAAAAAAAAAAAAAATGTACAAGAAAATATATATTTAACAGTTGGTAATATAAATATTACAATAATAAATTCTTAGTTAGTAACTTAAACTAACGTTATTAGTAGTTTAAGATTTATTTATGTTAATTTTGAACATACAAATTACAAAGTAAAAGAAAAGTTTACTGAGAAATTGTCAGAAATATAAAATTAATTGAACAGAAGTTAAGTTAATAACAAAAATAACTGCTAATGTAAACTTAAATAAAAAAAGGGTTGCAATAAAAAGTAAAAATTGAAATCAGAATAATGGAATGACAATGAGAAAAATAGTATGGAAATTAAAAAGAACTAGACTTCATCTATATTAATAATTAAATTTGTCATTACTAAACTTATTTACTATTATTACTATTTAGTTCATTATCCACTTTCAATCAAATTCAATTGGATTTTTAAACTCTAGCCAATTCCCCCCCCCCACACACACACACTACACACACACTCTTTTTTTTTCTTTGGTTAACACTCTTTTCTTCTATAAACATATTATGCAATTTTTCCAGGAACTTCTAACAGAAGTAAATAATCTTTTGTATATACTCACTTTCCTTAATATTCCCAAATTGCACATGGAATCATACACTTTGCAACACACCAGAATCCTTTGTCAGGTTATCAACAAGAATGTTCTTGTTGATTGAAAAATTCACGTTCATTGGAAGGATTTCCATATGATAAAATGAAAGTAATTTAAATTACCTTCAATAATTAAAGGAAGTTTTTGTTGTTTCCAATCACTGGTTATTAAAACTAATCTAGTCCTTTGCTATCAGGATTATTATCAATGAAAATGTCCTTAAGACCTGAGATAACCACAATCATCTTAGCATTTTTTTCTTTCTTTTTAACATTGTAGCATTATTCTTAGCAAATCATTTCTTCAAGTACAGTATCAATTAAAGTTATTATCATTTCCATGGTCTATTATTTCTACTTTAATTTCCGATTTTATGAATGCTTAATAAAAGGCTTGGTTTATTTTAGGGTGACTTTTTTATTTTAAGTAAATTAAGTTCTGGTGTTAAATACATAATATTTTTAAAATCTTTAAAAATAAATAAATAAATAAAAATGAAAAATAGAAATGATTCCGGATAATCGGTCTGATATAGTACTATTATATACTAACACTAATGGACCAAAAAAAAAAAAAAAACCACTGGGATAATTTTATTTTTCTTTTCAAAATTGGATAATTTAATCATTTAAAAATTGGAATGAAATGGATAGTAATTTTGTCAGATATCCATAATTAGCAGGCATCAGAGATGCCAAGTTTCAATAAGAGCTATCAGTAATCACAGTTATACACTTATGCAACGTTGAGACGTGAACTGTGTCACGGAATAATTTTTATACACAAGCCCACATATAATAATGAATTGCACTGTTTTTATAAACAAATATACAGTATATTAATTAAAAAATTTCTAAAATAAAAGTAAATAAATATGTATTTCTTTACCTTCTTAGAAAATAAAAGTTTTTTTTTTTTTTTTTTAACCTGCTTTAGGGGGGGGGGGGGAATTTAGATCTTTCTCTCTCTCTCTCTCCTTTTTTTGGAAGGGGGTTCCAAAAATTTATTTTCTTTTCTTTATTATTATTATTTAATAGTCACTTTTTCACAGGCAACTGTTTTTATGGCATTAAATACTAAAACAATGTTCTAGAAGTAATCCTTGATCACTAGCTGGAAAGTGGGAGGGGCAGTAAAAATATAAATAATTAGATAAATAAGAAATGAAACAATTCTACTTCTTTATAGGTTTTAGAATCTAATAAAGCAAGTTTAAAATAAATATTGACATTTATGTTGCTGATGAAGAAAAATTGGGAAACTAAAGGCTGCAGAGCTTTTAATCGATGATGGCTAGTAGGAGATAAGAAAAGAGGGGGGGGGGTTAAAAAATATTTACATCAGCAAGAAATATTGTATAATTCTATTTCTTTATAGTTTCTAGAATCTTATAAAACAAGTTTAAAACATTTATGTTGTGGATGGAGAAAGACTGAGAATCGGAATGCTTCCGTTGTGCATTTGATCATCGATCGTTAGTGGAGTTTCTTTTTTTTTTTTTAACGAACGATATCCGCGACTTTTTTAAAAGCGTATAATCCGTAATTTTCATATGTTGTCCGTAATGCCGTAATTCCGTAATAATTACGGACAAATCGTAATACTTGGCATCTCTGAGGCATTAGAGCTAAAGATATTCAATATCCTTCAAAATCCTATTCATTTCATCTCTACATTTAAATAATAAGATTGGTGGTTTTAAAAAAGAAAAATGAGTGCATGCGATTTTTTTTTTTTTTTTTTTTTTTAGTGCCTACATATAAGAAAACATAAAAAGTGCATATACAGCAATCTGGAGTGACTCTATTAGCAATTTAAAATTCTTAAGAAATTTCAAGGACTAAGAGGCATTTCTCCAAAAAGTAAAACCAACCATTAGAATAATGCTATAACAATTTTTGATTGTACATACAGTATACAACCAAGAAACAATATAGTACTTTACATTTATGTGTTACTTTCAAAGTAAATTTAACTTAAAAAAAAAAAAAAAAAAAAAAAAAAAAACACTTAAAAATACATAAAATAAAAAAATAATGAGAACATTGCTTACCATCATTTTGAATTATTTTGTTTAATTTTTCAGCCATTAAAGTTTTAAGTGCTCGTTTATAGGGAAGCCCACTTTTGTGAGGAAAAACTACAGATGTGTCAATAACAGTACCATGAAAAAGCTGAAATTAAGAAATTCAAAAAAGTAAATAAATAAATCTTAAACTATACTAGCAAGCACAATATTTAAACTATTAAAACATCATTTTTCTTTTTAAACAATATTAAAAAATCTTAAAATAATTTATTATTTATTTTGTGAGAAGTAGTGGAGCATGCACACAGGAATTTTTAAAGGAGGGTCAAGGGTCGAAAGTCCACCATTCTCGTATCATACCCCAATACACTGTCAAGCATATTCTTTTGATTTTGTCGATTGTCGGGATCATAAAACAGTAAAAAATAAATTATTGAATTAATAATTAGCATTAATTAATAAAATAAATTACTAATAACAAATACTTAATTAAATTACCAGAAAGTAGAAGAATTTATGTATTTACTTCTCCAGGGTAGCTACAGAGATTCAAAAAAAAAGGTTCCCTGATTTTTCCATAATTTCCATGATTTCGATTACCTTTTATATAAATTCTATAATTTTGTGTATATCACATTCTTGTGTGCTCGCTAAACCACTGCAATTCAAAAAACTATACTGATGGGCAAAAATACCTCATTCTTTTTATTTATTCTTTTTTTTTTTTAATTAAATTACCAGAAAGTAGAAGAATTTATGTATTTACTTCTCCAGGATAGCTACAGAGATTCAAAAAAAAAAGTTCCCTGATTTTTCCATAATTTCCATGATTTCGATTACCTTTTATATAAATTCTATAATTTTGTGTATCTCACATTCTTGTGTGCTCGCTAAACCACTGCAATTCAAAAAACTATACTGATGGGCAAAAATACCTCATTCTTTTTATTTATTCTTTTTTTTTTTTCACTTACAAAAAGGGAAATAAAATGAAATATTCAAAATTTTGGAGAAAATAACAAAATTATAAAAATATGACTCATTTTAATTGCACAATATATTAACATCAAGACAAAAAAATATTTACTTATTTATTTTAATGTTAACTTGTAAGATTCAACTAGAAAGCAGCCAATCCTGTGCAATCATTGTTAAGATAACACCTGTTTGGTGATATTTCAATCATGCATGCTAGGCAAAAATGAAAATTCCCATGATTTTTGGGTGGTTTTATAAAATTCCCTGATTTTTCCAGATTGATAAAGTACCCTGATTTTTCTGATTGTCGCCACCCTGTTTTCTCATTTCAAAAATAAAAACAGCAAAGCAAATTCATCATTATAGAATTCCAAGTCATAGAAGAAGAAAAATCTCACTTTAATCCGTAATTGTAAAGCTAAAAACATGATTATTATAGTGTTTTCATTTACGGTCGCCAGTCTGCTTCTCTAGGCTTACAAATAGTCACAGAATAAAATCTATTTTCCTTGGGTTTTTTTTGTGATTTCATTTATAATTTCCTCATGAGTGATGGCGATGTTGCTTGAATTCAGCAGTGCAAGACCATTTAAACGTTCATTAAGCATGGTACTTCTTAAGTATGTTTTTAGCTTTCTCAAAGTCGAGAAAGATCTCTCGTTTGTGCAATTTGTTGTAGGAAGAGTGCACAAAATTTTTAAAAGTCTTTTAACATGAGGATAAAATCCATCATTGCAGATAATATTCAAATGCGGATTGTGAGGAATTTTGTTTTAATGTCGTCTTAAAGAGTTTCAGCTCGGAAAGTAAAAAATCTCTGTGTTCTAAAAATAAAAGTTTGCCTTTTGAATAAAATTCGACCAATTTCAAAAAGTCTTTTACATTTTCTTCATTATAAGTTGGGTTCATCAAGTACGAAAATTTTCCTAAAATATTATTTTGCTTCTGCAATCGCAGTTTGAGTTGTGAGATAATGTTGTTTATAAAAGGTAGAAAAATACTTCGCCTATACGTATTCTTCGGCATTAGCAGCTGGGACATTATTACGATAACGGGAGCATTTTCCGGCATGAATAGTTCAGGTTCTGAGAATAAGAGGGTGTTTTATGTTCACTTGCAGTTCGGTTTTGAAGGGGAAGAAAAAGAGAAAAGAAATTTTATTTTTCATTTATTAGAACTGAAATTATTGTTACCTTTGTTTGGAATTATTTTACGTACTATATACATAGGATTATAATCAATCGGGGGAAAAAATCAAGGGCGATGGGATGCCCTGGACACCCCTTGTGAGAAGAGATTTATTTTGCTCTGATTTTAATGTTATTGTTGTGAAATTAAAGGTCAATTGTCATCACAAGAGACTTATGCATGGGTAATATGCTTCCTATGGGGATTTTTTTAAGGAGTCCTGTCCTGCCCTTAAGGCTATACACATCAGTCAGATTCCCCTTTTTCCTTCCCATGCCTAACCTATGTGATTTTTGCTGCTTCATTTTATAAGGATATCTCATTGAAAAATGAAGTTACACAAATTCTGTTTTTTGAATATTTACTTTCAAATTTTAACTCTCAGAAATTTTTACTCTTAAAAATTACTCTCAGATTTTTGCTGCTTCGTTTTATAAATGTATCTCATTCAAAAATCAAGTTACTAAAATTCTGTTTTTTTTTTTAAATATTACTCTCTGAACATATCGCTTTCTAACTCTGAAAAAATATTTAAAAATTAAAAAGGATATATATAACTTAATGGTTTGTTTATTTAATGGATGAATGAAAGGAAGGATGAGTCATGGCGCGTGAAGTGTGTATAGTGGATCATTAAATTATTGCGTTGTTTAGATAACGGCGGACATAAAAAATGCGGCGATTTACTGTAAGTGCCGTTTATCGGCAAAGACCGGAAAAAATTTATTCTCTTGCTGAAAATGAAACATGGTTAATTATGGTCATCAATTTTTTTCTAAAAGAAGAAACATAAATAACAGCTTACCTTCATAAATGATGATTAAATAAAATACAATAATGACACATGGAAATTGAATTATACTCAGATTTATTCATTATTTTAATATAACGTGAAGTACCGGTACTTAGTTAATATCATCTTAATTACATAAAAATCAATATTCGTATCATTTAAAAGAAATTGACTTGAAGATCATTCTTATTTTATTTTTCATTTTATTTATTTTATGATCGTTTATTTTAGTTATGAGTCACTGTTCAAAATGTCCAAAGTCCATTATTACTGATATTATTGAACATTTTTTTCTTTTCGTGCACTTGGCGCGTTGCCTATTTATAAAAGTAAGATTGATTCACGGACACATTCTTTTAATGACTTTTTTGATACACAAGAAATGATGATGGTCGACGATGCCGATAATTCAATAAAATTGCATTCTGGCATAAATTATTATGATAAGCAGCCTTATTAATCTACGTTTAATTCGAAGGAGGCACTTATACTTTTCACTTGTAGAAGAACTTAGAATGGGCTTATATATTATTATTGAAGCACGATGAAATACAGTGTATTTGAAGCCGATCATTCAGTGGAGCGATAATCCAATGACGTTTACAAAAAGGATCAGGATCACTTGATTCCATTATAATTTTAATCCTTATGCGGTCGTTCACAGGAAGGCGCCGACTGAACAGCAGCTTTAGTTGAAGATAATTCCAGATAAAGATCATTTGATGGGAACATAAATCTTGCAGTTTATTGTTTTTTCTTTATTGTTAATTAAACGTAGATTAGAATAAAGTAAATTTATATTGATAAGTTAATGAGCTACCGTACGATCTCTCGTCGCGCTAACGATTTACTCTAACGGCGAAACCGCCAGACACGGCCGAGAGGATCGTCGGAGCTGTTGATAGCAGAAGATTTTTTCTCCAAGTGTCTGTGGCGTCTCTCTCAAATTCCCCGCTTTCGGTTGCCGATTCACTGGCAAATTAATGAGCAATAAAATAGCTCGCTCCAAATATTTTTAATTGGAATTAACTTTATGGATAAAAGTTAATTAAAGTTGATGAAAGTGAATTATCTTTATTCACCATTTATTTATTTTTGATTTATTGAAAGATTAATATATATTTTCTATTTTTTATTGAAAATTTTGTACTGACGCTATCTTTTGAAAATGCGTAAGAGTACATCCGGGAGGGCATCGAACTCAAGCAGAAATTCTCGGAATTTGTGACGTCATGGCGTCGGCGAGAGGGAAAACGATGTATTTTTGAAAATACAAAACACCAGAGCTATTTTTTAGAAATAAATAGAAGGAATCCAGAACATATTTAAATAAATTTTCAGATGCTAATTCACCAAATACTTTGAGATTTATTCTGGATTTTGGGAAATAAGAATTAATTATTTTCTGGGTTTATAAAATAATTTTTCAGAGCATATTAACTGAAAAAATAGATTTTTCTGGATTTTAAATAAATTATTTCCGGAGTTCAAATAATTATTTCCGATTTCAATTTTTTAAATAAATCATCACCGTTTTTATTATCTTTTATTAAAAATTCATGATATCTGAATTTTGGAAGGAAGTTTTAATTTTTTAAATAAAAATGTTAAAAGTTTTTACCTTTTAACAAACTCAGTGATAAAATTTATTTTTTCAAAAAATTGCTCACTAAGCTATAAGGCGGTATGTTCAAAGTGTAATATTCAAAAATAGAATTTGAAAATTTTCATTTTTGAATGAGATATCGCTGTAAGATGAAGAAACAAAAATCCTGCATGATAACATGGTTAAGGAGAAGGGGGAAATCTGAATGATGCAAAGCCTTAAGCGAAATTGAAAAAAAACAAAACATGGAAAACTGAATGGCTAGGATGAAGAGAACAAACTGGCACCTCCTATTTAGCGGTTTTGAGAGCAGAAGCCTTCTGAATTGGTTGGACTCTGTTTTTTAATAAAGCTCAGAGCTGATTTAAGTATATTTCTTTGGGATTACAAGGGACCCTAAAAACCTCGATTTTTCAAAATGCTCCAATTATTTTAAATTTCCATGTAGAATATAGTTAATTTTATACTATATTCAAACCTACATCTAGAAAGATGTTTAAAGTCTATAATGGTTAAAAAAAAAAAAAAAAAAAAAAAAAAAAAAAATAAGCACAATAACTTAATTTATGGATAAAAGAACTCTCAAACATACTGTATAAAATGCATGTTCTTTAACAATTTATTATAAAGCACTAATAAAAAGAACTTTCAGCAATCAGTATTTTAGAACATTTTTCCTACATAGTATATGTTCGAAAAGTAAAAAATGAGTGAATGAAAATTACTAATTAAATACACAGATGCATCTTAAAAAATTTCAAAAAAGAAGAAATCTTGCATATAGTAAAATTTCCAATATTTTTTGTAAATTTATATGCAAATTCTGTAAACAAATTTAATAAAATAATAATTAATATATAAAGAATAATATAATCTATATAAAGATAAGTGTCTGTGTGTGTGTCTGCTCTCTGAAGCTCAGGCTATTGATCGCAGAGCTGCAAAACTTGCTTGGCAGACTGGTAGCTTCGACCCTGAAGGGACCCCTTGGACCCCATCAAGATTTTTAAAATGTTCAAATTTGAATTTTTTTAAATGAATTTTATTTTTAATCTTATCTATCGATTTTTCTGTTACATTTTCATAAATTTATTCTTTCTTTTCAATCACCTGCGTTGCATAGCAACGGTTGTTATACTAACCTTATTCATTTATTTATTTAATTCATTTGAAAAGTAAACCTTTTCATTTCTCCCCTCTTAATATTTATTATATCTATCAAAAAAAAAAAAAAAAAGGTAATATAGTAGAGAGGATTAAATTGATTAAAAAATTTAATTAAAATTTATTTATTTAATTAATTCCTAAGAAAGAATTTTATCATTATTATTATTATTATTTATTGTGTTGGTTGGAATCAAATGGTAATATAACAGAAAGAGCAAGAGTTATAAAATATATGATGCCAAAACCAAAATATTTAATAGATGAGATACAGTCATCTTTAAAATCATAGTTTTTGAATAAAAGCAGCTTTTGTCATCCTATAAATATCCAAATTGAAGTGCCCAGGAAAGATGTTGCTGCTGGCACGAGGAACCCAGACCTAATGCAGTATGGACAAGAAAGACGCTAGCATGCACCACAAGTGCCCAAAGCTAGGTTAAGAGTGATTTCAATGGAATATATATGTATATATATTTAAGTTTTTCTTTATAAAATTATATATATATATATATATATATATTTTTTTTTTTTTGAAAAGTCATTTAAATATGGTGATTGGTGAAACAGGCGAAGCTTGCAAGTAAAATATAATTTGAATATAATTATATTGAAATCTTGTTACTTTGAAATCAGAGGAATATAATACATTATGCAATACAAAAGAATGATGCTTAACCACAAATAAAAAAATATAATAAAAGTTTTGAAATAAACTTATGCATGCATGTTAGAATCAAATGTCCAAATGAAATATTTTTGTAAAATTAATAGAATACGACAATTTAAATTATATAATGCAAATATTAATTCAAAGTCAATATTTTTGAAGTAAGTCTTGTACTAATCTAATTAATCAATTTAGCGACACAATATTTTGAACTCGAAACACATACATACAATAAACATTTAAATGAATAAAAAAGAACAGAACAGAGTTAAATACACTTGTTTATTTATTGAAAAGTTATTTTAAGCTTCAATGTTATACCTTTAAAGCCTTGAAATCGCTTTCAAGACTGTGTCCTATTAAAATAGTTTTGGTATTAAATAAGCATAAAAGTACTGCTTGAACATCAATGAGAGTAGTTTTCACATTTTTTAGGTCATCTTCTGTAATGCCACTGAACCTAATGAAAGAAAGTCTCAGTATTTGGATCATATAATGAGTTTAAAAAGAAAAAAATATATAATTAAGAAGAAAAAAAAAAAAAACCTTGTATTGTAATCCAAGACTCTATTTGCTGGCTTTACAAATGTTTCATATATAGTCTTCAATTCTGTATCAACCACAGTAACTCTTGTTAATTCTACTCCAGCAGTAGTATAACACTACAAAAAAAAAGTACACACATATATATATAATAATTTATTTAAAATTAATAGAAAGGGTTAAACCTTATTTTGCACTTAAGCAAGCATTATTTGTATAATATATGCAAGCAATTATTTGTTATTCTAATACAGCAGTAAAAATTTGTGTTTCTAATACATAAGTATAAAACAAATCATATTTTGATCTTAATGAATATTATAAATTAAGTGAAAGTGTATTTAAATGTTTAACATTCAGAAACATAAGCAGAGAAAGAGAGGAGGGGGGGAGAGTATTTTTTTTTTTTTTTTTGATATGATGCTAATTTTGCAAAACGTTCTTTTTTATTTATTTTTCATATGTAAATATAAACTGTTTCTCAACTAAGATATTTTCCACAAAAAAAAAAAAAAAAACCTGTCAAATAGGAAAGATAAATTAACTCGAAAACAAAATCAAGGTTTTATAAACAATTAGATATTGCAAAGATACATTTGTATACAAAAATTTGGTGGATCTGGGTTTCTAAACAAAAATCCAAACTCATATACATAGTGGCAATTTTATCATTAGTAGAGATGGTTTAGTAGCAGATCTGTGTGTACAAATTATAGCAATGGGCTACATAGATTTCCACAGTGATGTTTTAAGGTAAAATTAGATAAAATATTACCTTGGTATAATCTGATCTACAAATGACATTTACATAGATACACTATTATGTAATTGTTTCTAGTTAAGTAAATTAAAATACACTAAACATATTCAAGGTGATTTTTCCCCCCTGTTTTTTGTTTACTTTTGAAAAACCTATGCGTATATAAACAGAAAGAAGCACTTATATTTGGGTGAGTGCGAAAGTTCTACCCATTTTTGGATATGCAAATCTGCAATGGAATTGACATCACACATGACACTGTAATGACGCAAATCGTCGGGGAATCAAACATGTGGATGCCTCACATATAAATGCATCCTGTCTCACAAAGTTAATCATCTTTAAAAAAATATCAGAGGTTGAAACATGGAAAGCAAGAAGGAGCATATACGACATTGTTTGTTATACGAGTTCGATAAAAAGAGTACAGCAGTCACAACATGTCGCAATGTTTGTCAAGTTTATGGGGAGGATGCAATAGACGAAAGCACGTGTCGTTGATGGTTTCGTATATTTAGGGAAGGAGGCAGAAGCTGCCAAGATCAGGCTAGGAGTGGACGGCCATCAGACATTGGAGACGTTGATATTGATCAAGCCATAAGGAACAACCCGAACAATACCACGCAAGAATAGCGGAGACCTTCAACGTACACCAGACAGCAGTTGCGAGACAGTTGGTTAAGTTGAGTTTTACAAGAAAGGTGGATTGTTCGGTTCCACATAACCTGACAGGTAATCAACCGGATGACCGAATCACCACCTGTGTTTCCTTGCTTTCTCGGTACAAAAATGACCCATTCATGACAAGAATTGAGACAGGAGATGAGAAGTGGGTTCCGTAATGTAAAGCGCCGTAGGACTGTGTGTTGCCCTACTGATCCACCTGTATCGACTTCAAAAGCTGAACTTCATCCCAAGAAGGTATTGAGTGTGTGGTGGGATGTGCAGGGAATAATTCACTGAGAGGTCCTGCCACTCAACCAAACCATCAATGCTGCCTTCTACTGTCTACAGTCAGATAGGCTGCATTCAAATTTGGTAGCAAAGCGGCCAAGTCTCATCAATCGTCGCAGTGTTATCCTTAATCACGATAGCACTAGTCCACATGCTGCTGTCATCACTCGCCAAAAGTTACTGGGCTTTGTTTGGGAGGTTTTACCCCACACTCCCTATTCTCCTGACTTGGCACCAACTGACTATCACCTATTTTGTGCATTGAACAATTCCTCCAGTCAGAAAATCTTTGATGATCTTGATGCTGTGAAAACTGCCATCCAAGTCTCGAAACCACTGGAATTTTACTGCCGTGGGATTCATCTCCTACCAGAAAGGCAAGAGGTCATAGATAGCTATGGGGATTATGCACAATAACAGGTACTGTTCATTTTGCGTTTATTTAATCTTCTTTATGGGTAATAAAAACGGGTAGAACTTTTGCACTCACCCAATAATTCAGATACTGAGGGGAGGTGGGGAAGAGGTGTTATAACCTTTTTTTTTTTTCTATTTGTCTTTCTTTAGTTTTAAGTAATTTTAATAAATTTTCCAACAACAATTAAAGCATTTTTTGAACATTTCTGGGAGTGCATTAAAATTTTGACAGTTCAAACATCATATTTTTCTAAACTTTCCATTTTACAACTTCTTCATCTATTTATTTCATAAACATTGATTTTTACTTAGCAACAATTCAATATTGACATTTTTATCTTCAATTAAGAATGATTCTTTAATTTATAAAACTTTTAGAGTACCCTTTCTGCTACCATTCCTTTGAAATCAAAATAATAACATAGTGTCAATTTTTCTAAGAAAATAAGATGTGGTTCATGTGGGTTGGAGGAAACATTTTCCTCAGCGTAGAATCAGTCCTTTGACAAGCAATATTTGATGCAACTAGAAAAGAACTAGAATAAAGTAAAACTTGTGTTAACCCTTATAGCAGAAGAACTTATATGATATGGCAAGGTTATCACAGAAGAAAAATTATCCTTTATGGAAAAATATTTTTCATAAAATTTAAGAGATATTCCTAGATTTCAGTAGAAAATAGAAACTGGTGTCTTATTAAAAAAGTCTACTAAAGCATATTAACAATAATACTGGCTAATTAAATTTAGATGAATGTTATTAAACAAATTATCATACAGAAATGAATTGCACTTATGAATCTTATAGCAGAAAACATACAAACAAAAACATTATGATAGGTGTGTTAACTTAATTTGAAATTCACGATTTTGGAACAACACTTTTTTGTATACAAGGAACTTATGATGATGATTGAAAATATAATACACTTTACAGCCCTCATTTTAAATTATTTAAGAATAATGTTCTTTTTAGCTAAGTTCTACATACAATTTGCACCACATATACTCAGAATGTTATTTAAATTGCAATACTTTTACCTTGCATGAAAGAATTTAATTATTTTGTTTGAAAGCAAAAATCTATGCTTCCAGATAAAAATATAAGAACTTTTGCATTCTAATTAAATTAACGAGCTTAATTATGTGCATGCATTATTTTATAAAGGTAACTTACTATTAATTTACGATGAATTTTTGTATGTTTAAGAAGACTTGTTGCATTGGTGAAAATTATTAACCTGTGGGAAAAAAATACTACTCCTCCTAGCTTACTCAAGTTCAGAAAGTCAACAAATTTTTTACTTAACTGAAAGAAGGAAAAAAGTAGGAGCTTTATACATATAAGCTTTAAGCTTTTATAGCTTTCTTTTCAATTGGAAATTACAAGCAAATAAAACACAGTTTTTATATTTCTCAAGAATTTTTGGGACTTTAATACAAATTTTAAAATACTTTAAAGTTATTTTTTATATATTTCAAGGGAAAAGACAAGGGGCATATAGAGATTTTTTTTTTTTTTTGTTTAGTCTACAATCTAATATTTTGTTGAAATTTTAAAATTTAAGTAAGCTGAAAGTGGAAATATTTCTCCAATAGAACTTGAGATTAACCTGAGATTCCAGAATCTTTTTTTTTTTTTTTTTTTTTTTTTTTTTTTTAATATGATAAGTTCCCTTAACTATCTGTATTAATAACAACTAGCAGGCTTTGTCCACTTTGCTGGTCACTATATTTGATCAATTCTCAAAATTGAATCACTATTTTTTTTCCCCATTATCACTTTAGATTAATAATAATAATAAACTGAAATGATTCTGAATTTTGCTTCAGTTATTTTTGAAGCTTTGTTTTTTTCTGTGCCATTTGTTAACAAAGTGTGATTTGGCAATATTTTGCTAACAAGACTCAACAAATTTTAATTTCTGCATCCAGAGGTGGATTTAAGGGAAGGTTTAAGGGGGGGGAGGTTCCCAGGCTATAGCCCAGGGTGGCAAAATATAGGGGGCGGCAAATCCTTCGAAAATATCTAATGGTACTAGCGGATAATTTATTAAAAATAGAAAAAGAAAATTGAGAACTACTTTTTAATAATATATTTGTATAACTTCATATGGAAATCACTAAATGCCTTAGGTTTATAATTAAATAAATGAAAGACAATATTTTACTATTAGAGCTGTATCAAGCCAAAACTGGGCTTAGAGCTTAATGCGCATTCGCCCACCTCCCACCTAAAATTTCCCCCACAGTTTTTACCATTCTAAAAAAAAAAAAAAAAAAAAAAAAAAAAAAAAGGCCTTTAATTTTGCCCAAAAATGCATAAGCTAAATTTTACTTAAATTTTACAAAATAAAAAATTTTACAAAGGTAAAATTTTACCTTTGTAAAACTTTTTATTTTGCTGTCAAAAGTAAAATCCTCCTGAAGTTCTATTTTCAAGAGCATTATTGTATAATTTAATTAAAATATTTTGTACTGTAAACGAAATTTCGGGCTCATAAGGAAAAGCCCCCTGAGCCACGGCCCTGCCGGTCCATGCATTGATCAGACTCTGTTTACTATATTTCTTCTTTCATTTCTAATTACAATTTTTTAAAGATTCTCTTAACAAATGAAGCAAAAAAGCAGTTGCACATGAAAATTAAATATCGTCAGCTTTATTTAATCTCATGATAAAAAATTTTTTTAGATATTTATTTTAATTAAGGTTAAAATCGTCTGCAGATGAAACTGAAAAATCCCTTGCAGATAAATTAAAAAATCTTCTGTGCTTCCAAATATGTCTTTTGTCTTATTTATTTAAAAATCGTGTTGCTATTTCATGCCATTTCACGCAAGAAACAAGAGCGACATTAAAAATATAATTTTTTAGGTAGAGGTGAGTTGTTCTAAGTTAACTTAATTATATGAGTAATTTTGTTATTTTGGAATAGATTTATTTATTTATTTATTCAACTAATTTTATTTTGAAGTTGGAAAATGCCTAGTATTTGATAAATATTCATTTGTAATCCTTTTTTTAACACTTTCCAACAAGGTTTAAAAGTGTTAATGACTTCGGTTTATCTGTCTATCAGTTCCTTATTGGGAATTTGTTGGAATTGCATTTTCGATTACATTAAGCATATTTAACACTTTCTAACAATTTTTATGCAGGAATATGATTTGAATTAGTGTATCTGTCTGTCCGTCTGCCCGCCTCCAGCTAGCGTATGTAAATATTTTCAGAATTTCTTGAAAATGATATGTTATTCAAGTTCATTATGGAATGTTCCGTATTTAAAAGGGCATTAACAAATCCTGCACAACTGGTTTGTGAACAGGGATATCCCCAAAAATGCAAGTGCATTGCATTTTAGGAGAGGCATTTTTTATAAATCATATTTAAATAACTTTCTATCGCAAAAATTATAAAGAAATTGATATTTATTGACTTATTGTTAATATGCTAAAACAATGTTTTTTGTGAATGTGATATGTTTATCCTTCAGATTTACAAAGCTACACTGAAATAATTAAATACATTTTAAATAAAAAACCTAGTTATATACTTCGTGCATCGTTTTGGATCTTTTGAAACCGGGCACCCAGTCCTCTTCAGAAACGAACTTCTGACGTATGCAACGACAGCGGCGCAGTAGCCCCAAACGGAGCATGGAGCTATCTGCTGAAAAATCAACAGAGGAACACTCAGTTTCAAGTTTCAAGCACAGAAGTTTGTTTCTGAAGAGGACCGGGTGCCCGGTTTCGAAAGATCTAAAACGACACACGAAGTATATAACTAGGTTTTTCATTTAAAATGTATTTAATTATAATTATACTTCGTTTTTTCTATATATTATAAGTACACTGAAATATTCAGATACATTAAAGCCAAAATTCGAAATTAAGAACTGGATTTCCGTAAAGCATTTTTAACACTTTCCAACAATGTTTAAGAATGATTATGAATTCAATTAGACTATGTGTCTTCCTTTCTGCCCGTCTGACTGTTGTGTGATTGCATAGGCAAAGGTCAATGAAGGTTATTCGATACAAGTACATATAATTGGAAAGTGTTAATAAATAATGCTTATTTCCAATTTTAATTTTTTTTTTTTTTTTTTTTTCATTTGATGTTCCCATCCAAATTATACCTCTGGTGGTCACCAAAGAGGGGGGGGGAGGAGCAATCCCCTCTGTGGAGAATCAAAATTGTAATGTCATGTCTCCGGATCATCTTTAAGCGTGCATCCCAGAACGTCGCCAATTATCAATTGCACAGTACTAGTGCAACGTAAAACCCAACCAACCAACCAATTTTCATTTGCAAATGTATGAAATTGGCAAATGTTTTTATTTATATTGTTTTTATCTTTTCAATAATGACATCACATTTGTTAGTCAAAGTGAAAAAAGTGAACAAAGATAATATTTTGATCCAAATTGTGGTATTCACAAAGTCATTTTTATTTATAAATGCATTAAATTTCAAGGTATTCCTACTCGAATTACAGAAAGCTGAACTGATTCCCTCCCTTTTGGTCAGCATTAGAGTGATTTCTTGTGATGTGGATGTTTCTGAAAAGTTATCGAGGGGTGCTCATTTATAACATAAGAAATATTATATTTAGAGAAACAATACAAAGACAGTGTTCATACTCATATATGGGAAAAAAATTCCCTGAGTTTTCCCTGAGTTCAAAGACAATTTTCAAGATAATATTAGCGACATATTACAAGAAATGTTCCTCTAGACAGGACAAAATACACAGCTACTTCCACTGTATGGTGTAATATTACTGCCGACCATGATAGAAATTCAGGTAGAACTCATTGTATACATGTGTATTTTCACAATACTTAATCAACTGAATTTTGATATGAAGCTAAACAAGAAAAATATAACTTGAGAGAAAGAAAATATTTGTTTTTCCAGGTTTTATAACCGATTTTCCCTGACTTTTAATGAAAATTTTTATTTTCCCTGAGTTTTCCCTGACTTTTTTTTTAACAAATTCCAAATTCCATGAGTATTCCCTGTTTTCCCTGATGAGTATGAACCCTGAAAGACAGTTTCATTCTTTAACACTCATATAGTTATATCAACAAATTTCACGCATTCATATTGTAAACAGCTCTGTAAATATGTCAGAAATTTGCCCATTATTCAGATTTTATTTTATTTTATTTTATTTTATTTTTTTTTTTTTTTTTTTTTTTTTGGGGGGGGGGGGGGAAATAAGTTAAAAAAAATCTGGAGTGACTCCACTCGACTTTCCGAACATTGAGTAACTAACAGTTTTGTAGATAAAATAAAGAAAGAGGAGTTGCTAAAAAAACAAAAGAGAGAAAACCATAATAGAGTGTTTGAGTATTTTTCTCCATATATCACACGAGGTTTTATTTAACACTACTGAACTTTGAGCCCATAGATCATAATGATAAAGAATTTTTCGTTGTGTCCCTGTAAAAATCTATAAATGGTAGATTCACCAAAATGCTTATAGTTAGTGCAACAGTGATTTATAATATTCATACAAATTTTCAGCTCAATTGAATAAGGCGTTTAGATGCTATCGCACTTTTAAAAATTTGGTCTCATACGCCATAATGATAAAGAATTTTTTTTTTTTGTGTCCCTGTAAAAAAATTGTAAGTGCTACATTCACCAAAATCTATACAGTTGGTGCAAATGCGACCTATAACATGTGTACAAATTTTTTGCTCAGATTAATATGGCGTTTAGACGCTATCACACTTTTAAAAATTTGGCCCCATAGGCCATAATGATAAAGAATTTTTCTTTGTGTCCCTGTAAAAAAACTATAAGTGCTAGATTCACCAAAATCTATAGGGTTCGTACTATGGTGACTTACAATATACGTACCAACTTTCAGCTTATTCGAACAAAGCGTTTAGACGTTAGCGTGTTCACTCACAGACATACACACATACATACACACATACACACATACACACACACATACATACATCATCTCAAAAATAGTGGAAACGGACTCAGGGGACCTCGAAACGTATAGAAACATCAAAATCTCCAATTCGGATTTTTGACATGATTACAATACTTTCCTCACTATAGTGTTCGGAAAGTAAAAAAGGGGGGGGGGGGGGGGAGGGGTAACCATTTGAAAGACTGAAGGACGACAAAAAATGTTAGCTCAGAGAATTAAAACTATATAAGAACATTTTAACTATGAAAACAATGGACTGTAATAAACTTGAAACATTAGAGGGGATTTTAACATCATAACCACATTTACTAAAATCTTTAAAATCTGTAAAGAAATCTGCCAGCCTCCCATGAGTGGAGTTACAAACTAAACTGAGCTACGTTCCAAAGGAGCGATCCTTACAGAGTGTGCAGGCGCTTGCCGTTAGACTATGGCGGTAAAAGTGTAAATCTGCTCCTGTCTGCATCTTTCTGGGGTAATTAGCTCAGAACATTTTTGCTGAAATGTATTTTTAACGCAATAATATCTACACCAAAAGAAAATATAAAACTTTAATTAAATTAGAAAACTTACTTGAAGTTTATGTAGAAGCTTTTTGGCCAGGGTCTAGCCATTTTTGATGCTTGCATAATGGTCAAGTCAAGTGTTACTTGACCATCACGCAAGCACGGACGACAGCCAAAGCTCTGGCCAAAAAGCTTCTGTGTAAACTTCAAGTAAGGTTTCTAATTTAATTAATGATGTAATTAATGAAGTTTTTTATTCTATAATATATAAGATAAATCTTTTGTTATTAATTTCTCATTTCTCATGTTTTAAAACTGATACTGATTAAATACTGATCAATGAATTGAGGAATAAATCTGAAAGATATATTTTTCATTTACCATTTCACAATCAAGGGCAAATATTCCATAGTAATTGTCAGGTGGCGGTGTTTTGGCGAGTGTCTTCACATATCCTCTTAAAACATGTCTTTCAGATCCTTCAAAAACATGACCCTAAAAAATAAACAAGGATATTTGAAAAACAATTAGTAACCTAAAATTACAATAAATAGTAAACACTAAATTATTGCTAATACAGGGCTACCAACAACTACGCAGTTGGCGTAGTAACTACGCTTTAGCCTGCTTCTACTACACTCTATGCATCGTATACTTAAAGCTACACTTTTCCTTTCCCCATCATCATCTTGTTTACAACGAGCGAACTCCGATTTCACACCGTATCTTCAAATCGCGGTTATGGATGAAGTAGCTTGAAAATTCTGGAGGTTAGTAAGTTGTTTCATTTCCTCCTCATAAACTGTGACGATAACGTGACTTCATACGCGCGCTACTGACACGTGGTGATTGGATGTTTGGAGAAGTCCTTTTCTATCGCTAGAGCTAATCTAATCTGTTTACTTTCGATTTTCAGTGTCGTGTGTTTGTCGTTGGCTAGACTTGCATTTCTGCATTTATTTTATTTTATTTTTTACTTAAGAGTGTACAAATTTGTTTAGTTTTTTATTTAATAGTACTTTAAGTTAAAATGAGCAATGATGATAATCCAAAGAGGAAAAAAAGTTCCTGATCAAAAATTTCTATCGGAGTATTCTGCTAAATGGCTGTGTTTGCGATCTGTAGATTCATCACTCCATGACCCTGAGGCATATTGTACAATATGTAATAGCAATTTTCGCATAAATCATAGTGACCTTTATGATTGTTCGCGTCATATTGCAACAAGCCGACACAAGAGTTTAAGTAAAATAAAAGCAACGATAAAGCCTTTGCCATCCATTTTTTATATAGAAAGTGATGCATGCAGCATCAAAGACTACCAAAGCAGAAATGCTCTTTATATCATTTCTAATTCAACATAATGTTCCAATTTCTACAGCAGATCATGCTGGAAATTTATTTAGAGCTATGTTCCCGGATTCAAAAATCACCAGACAGTGTGCTAGCGGTAGAACAAAGACGACAGCCCTGTTAAAATGCATGGCAAAAATAACCTGCTCCAATATCGTTGGCAATTTGAAACATTTGCCGTTTCGATGGCAACTGATGAAAGCACTGATCAAAATTCTGTTAAACTGTATCTAATTGTTTTTAGGTGTTTTGATGAATGCAAGAAAAAAATTTTGTGTGCAATGTTATCTTTAAAAGAATGCAGTGGTATTTTGTATGTTTGATTGTTAAAAATCAATAAATTTCAGAAAAGTAAGTCTTAATGTATAAAAAAGATTTTATGCTTATTTATTTTAAGCATTTTCTTATTTTTTAGCAACTACACTTTGTACCTTAAAACTACACTTTTGCTTGTTTGTTAACTACACTTCAGCACTCCCAGAGGTAGGCAGCCCTGCTAATATGCTGAATTTTAAAATTCATAGCATATATATGTATATATATATAAAGAAATGTTACGGATTTGAAATCAAATATCATATAAACAGGCTTTCATTTTAAAAAAAGAACATTCATACTGTAAAGAGTGCTTTAACCAAGAACCATTACTTTTTCTAAAGTAAGATTTCAAAAGAGTAAAAATGTTTTTACAAGTTTTACTGCACCAGTGATTTCATTTTGTTTAAATTTATCAGATGTGGAGGGGGGGGGGGGAGAAAATGCTTCCTATCATTTTAGGATAATTTTCATTCTAGCTGTTGCATTCAAATAGCCAGTAATAAGTGTATGCAAAATTTCTAAATTTAATAAATAATAGTAACTATATCTTTTAAAATAATAAATTAAAAATATTTTTTCAAGTAAAGACTATCCTGTGACATACTCGAAATTTATTAAAAGACTACATTAATGAAAAATGATACCAATTAAAATAAATATGCAATAATTAAAATCATTCAAATAGCTGTTTCAAGTCTTAACTGAAACATGTGATCAGTACACGAATAACAAACAAATTGATTATACATACAACACTCAAGGAAGTACAGAGTACTCTAGAGCGATCGTGCAAGCCTCATTTAATGCAGACAAATGATTGGCAGTATGCCAACATACAAGGAAAAGATGCCTATTAAAGTAAAAGCAGTTTAAATTTTTTAAGTTTTCAGAATCAGGTATAGTAAGTATCAATTACATGGGTAAATATTTTTGAACAAGCATTATAATTATCAAAGAAATGTTTAGTTATTCTATCAATCACACCAGTCTTGCCAATATAAAGAGATTCACAACTCTCACAAGGAATCTTATAAATTACACAAACTAAACCAACATTGGAGGAATTTTAGGTTTAGAGTTTAATAAAATTTTTATAAATGACATAAAGGCATTTCACTTGAAGCTTTATCAGCTGCTTAGTAAAATAAATAAATAAATAAAAATAAAAAAAGTATTTATTGAATATATATATTATTAAATGTGTATTAGAAATTATACACATATATAAAAAATTTTAACAGCTAAAAATATTATTTTGAATTGTTTGCTTATTTAGATAATCAAAAGAAAAAAATATATACATAGTGATTTCAAAGCATTTCTGAAGACGTGTTGAGTCAAAAAGAGTCTCTTAGCAAGTTATTTGGCATTTTATTAGAAATGCAACTTTTGATTCCGCTGATGATGCATCTTCTCATTTCTTGCTTTCATCATCATAATCTATAACTAAATAAATTCAATTTTCCAGGTGTCGTTGAAATGGCAATTTACCTTTTACATTTGATCATCATTTTTGCAGATTTACACTTGACAACAAACTAACTTTAAAATAACAATCTTGTGGAATCAAGCAAAATTCATCTCATAAAAATCAAAAGCACATGGCTCATTTCTCTTTTACAAAGATATGATGAGAAAACATTGTTTCCCTGCATTTATATGCAAATTAAAAACTATAAAATAAAGATAGAATTTAATAAGTTATACTTACTGGACTAACACAACATCCATCAGATTCGGCATCACCCTGACAACATGAATAACGGCTTTCAAAATTACCAGCAACTAAATGAGAAAAATAAAAGATGTATAAATAAAAGTCAGTATATTTCACTTTTTAAGAGCGTTTCTAGTAAAATGCACTGAAAACCTGGTGTTAAATAATGATAAATAAAAACTTAATAAAAGAAATTGCCAAAATATACAACAACTGTAACATTTTATAAGATATCATTCTCCAAAATGTATAGTAGTTATGAAGTTATTGTTAAAGAATTCATTTTTAACAGGAATGTGGCATTAAGACTTTGCTATATTTTTAGTATTCCTAGCAGTTATTTTATTACATGCGTTGCAATTTAAATTACTTTCTTAACTTAACACTGAACCAAAGCCTCAATTTCTTCATTGATCACCAAAGGAAAAAATCTGGAATGACTCAACTTTCTGAACATTAAGTAATTACTGGTTGTATAAATAAATAAAGAGAAGTTGTTAAATAAACAAAAGAGAAAATTATAATAGTGTATTGGAGTATTTTTCTCCATATAGTATGTTGTTTAAATTAATGCTATTGCATTTCAAATAATTTGAGCTTAAAGATCATAATAGATTCCCCAAAATTTATACAGTTTGTGCGACAGTGACCAATAATATGCATATAAATTTTCAGCTAAATCGAATAAGGCATTTAGATGGTATTTCACTTTAAATAATTTAAGCCCATAGGCCATAAAGATAAAGATTTTTTTTTTTTTGTATGCGTGTGTCCCTGTAAAAATATTTATAACTGCTGGATTCACTAAAATCAATAAGAATTTTGGTGAATTCATGCTACGGAGACCTATAACTTAACCCTTTCCAACCCGAAACATTTTTATCTTAAAACATTACATTCTTCTGTTTTTGCAAACTAAAAGAAAAATATGGACTATAACCTATAGTTGTTGATAGAAAATTGTACATTACACTTTCTGCTAATTAGCTCGATCGTTCATTTCCTGATTTTATTACATATGACTGTTTCAAATGCAAAAATGTAAGTGGATGTCGTGGATGTCTAACCAACGCCCTCTGTAGACAAGGACGCGGCGCTAATCTCTGACGTCACGAACATCAGGCTATTGCTGATGAAATTAAAACTACTGACTTTGTGTATTATTGCGGTGAAATCTCCACACAAAAGAACGGGATTTTTAGTATTAGTTAAAGATATCTTTTAAAACTGACTAAAGAAAAAAGCGAAATTTTAAAAAAATGTGTTTTAAATACTACCCTCACGATATGTATGTGTGAGAGTGACATATTTATAAACTTTCTTTTATATATATTATAAGCAATTTTTATAATTTAGCAACTTTTATACTTAGAAAGAAATTTAAGATTAAATAAATAGTTTTAATATTATTATAATATTGCTTTAAACAAAATAAATAAGTTGCACAAAATCTATGACTTTATTGAAAAACAATTTCTTTAAATAAAATTTTAATTTTCTTTTCCAGTTTTATCTTTCTTTACCGTTAATTACATAATTAATTATTTAAATTATTCTGTGCTGTTGAAATTTTCAGCCACTGTTACACATAAAGTTTAAAATCCCTTAAATTGTTTTTTAATAATCCAATCTGCTCATTTTTATAAATAATATCATTGTAACAAAATACCATTATTATTCATTTTACATGAGTATAGTATAAAGAAATCCCCCCCCCCTTTTTTTTCTAGATGATTAATACTAAACAAAAGTTGTAATTACATGTATTATCCTTTGGACTGTAAAGGGAACGGTGACTGAATATAACAATTTTTGCTGGTACAAAAATAAAAATGTTTTCTTGGGAGATTTATTTACTCTATTACTATTAATATTATTTTAGAAATACCTTTAAAATTTTAAACATAATTTCTATTTAAATATTAAAATTAAAACAACAATGTTTTTATTCTGCTAAAATTAAAACATGTATAAAATTATGTGTTTGAATTCTGCTACAATTAAAACAGCTGTTATCTTATTTTTAAAATTAGTTAATCACTGTGAGAGATTCTGAATTTTAAACTGTGGCTGAATTAAAATAATAATAATAATAATAATAATATTGAACATAATTTGCCACTAAAGTGTAAAACTACAATTCTGATAAAATAACGTAAAACTTGCCTTTGGATGCTACCTAAAACTGGATTCAAGAAAAAATATGTATATGTAAAAAAAAAAAAAAAAAAAAAAAAACTAATAATTGTAAAAATTAAGGAGTCAATAGCACATTCAGTCACCAGAAAGATATATGGAAAAATAAATAAATAAATAATAAAATGTAGAGTTATTTCTTGAAACACCAATTTCCAAGATCTAACACTGACCTACCCAATCAGGATGACTGTTAATTTTCCTGTAATAACTACGTAATATATGAGAAAGGATATCTAAAATGGATTTATGCAACAATTTTCAAGAAAATCGTTAGAGCCGTTTTTGAGATACCAACTTTTACCAAAACTTGCCATACACAATTATTGACCCGGAAAACAATGATTACATACAAAAGGATATTTAAAAGGGAGTTAATATGGTGAGTTTGAAAAAATACATCGTACAGCCGTTTTAAAAGAAACGCACTTACCAGACCTGAAATTGAGTTAACTATACAGGACTCCTATCAATTTTCTTGACCTAACCAATTGTATCATTCGAAATTATATGTAATAGAATGTTTATATAGCAACTTTGAAGGAAATCGGTAGAGCCGTTTTCGAGATACGGACTTACGGTTCCACTTCCGGTTTTCCAATTTTCACCAAAATTTGGGGAAATTCATCTGTACACCAGACCTGTCTCAATTGTGAAGTTTTGAAGTTTTATCTTAAATAGTTTCAGAGATATGAAAGCCAGAAGATTCCGCATATATACACACACACACACACACACACACACAGACAGACCAATTGCCAAAAAACTACTTTTTTGGACTCAGGAGATCTTAAAACATGTAAATCGGGTGAAAACTCGATATCGAATTTTTGGACCGAATACAATACTTCCATTACCTACGGTAGTCGGGTAACTGAAGTAAAAAGGCGAAGAATGAATTTATCAAGTTTGTAAAATATCTTAATTAATCAATACAATTTAATGTGCAAAGCAATAAGAATCTGAATAAAACGTCTCACTATAATGTTTTTCAAAATAAAATTATATTTGTTATAGAATAAATGTAATTACAATAATTATAATATCATTAAAATTAAGTTAAACATATTTGTTTAGGAATTAACGTCACATTACTTCTTCTTCAAAATTACTTAAATACTGCAATTTCATGTGCAATGCAATATAAAAATTAAACATCTAACTGTACTCTTTCTGTTGTATTTCAAATAATATTTTACAACAAAGGATGCAATCAATTATGAAATAGTATTCATTAATAACATTCATTCAAGCTGCTGCAAAACCAAAACTAATATTTTATAAAAACTGAAATATATTTAAAAAAAATTTGGCTACCACAAATTGTGTTTTATTACTTATGCTCACTAATTAATTTTTAATAAAATTTTAGCAAAAAAGAATTGTCTTTTAGTACATATATTTGCTAATTAATTTTTAATAATTAGTATAACCATATTGTAAGCTATTTATATATTATTCAGACTTAAAGAAAAAAAAAATTATCTTAATTTTAAAAAAAGAGATAGGTAGCAATTACATATGTAACTTTTGAATAAAACTTTTGATCTTAATGTATTTCAAATAACATTTTATATATTTGTGATGGAATATATATAATTAGAATTATACTAATGTTATGAATGATAATAGCAATAATAAATTATCCCGTATCACTTTTTTAGAGATAATTTATAATAAAATATATTCATGTTTCTATTAACTTCGCATTATTTCTAAAAATCTGACATAAATGAAATGAATTTTTTAAGTTTTTAAAATCTTTTAATTAAATAATGCATTTTCACATGCAGAGCAATGAGAATCTGAATAAGATTTCACATTCTAGTGTTTTTGAAGTATTGTATATTTGTGATAATATAAACGTAATTAGAATTATATATAATTCTATTTAAGGAAACATTTATATAGGTAGCAAGACATTGCATTACTTCTACTTAAAAAAGAAAAAAGTTTTAAAAGATAATTATCGAAACATATTCTTTAAATATTTTAGCAGTCAAAAATCATTTTTTTAAATTAGTTATGTTCGTTAATTAATTTTTAATAAATAATAAAATCCCATAAAGAAAATATTTTTATATTCACTACGGAAATTTCTTTGAATTTTTTTGAGATCTCTTTATCGATAGATAAATTGTTACACAGAATATCATTATCTGTAATTAACCTATGTATGAATACTATCGTTAATTAAATAGCATGATAATTTAAATAGTAATACAATAAGAATTAAACTGTCAACTATAATAGCAATTTCAAATATTTTTCTTAAGTGTTTTTTAAACTGTTCTGTATATGATTTAATATAATTATTACAATGTACGGTAAGTCATTTAAATGTTTAATTTTTTTTCTATACAAAAATAATGATTTAAGGAATATTGTTAAACAAAAGAAACAAAATTATCTAACCTTAGTATATTGTGTACGAGAAAATTTCATTTTAGGTAAGGCCTATAGCTATTTTGTCATCTGCTGTTTATCTTTCGAGAAGGAAAACCAACTGCATTTCTTTTCTTGCTTATAATATTCATAATTGCTTTCACAACCCGGAATGAAACACTTATAAACCATTTTTCAAAGAAAGATTGGTAATGTTCTGCTATAATTGCTCTACCTTATAACAATTCAATCATTAGACAATAAATACTTTTAAGAAGACAAATCAAATCAAATAACATATCATCGCATAAACTACTACTATAGTATGGCTTGGCGGGAAACGAGAAGGCAGGTGGTTCGCTAGGTTTCTTCAGCCTGATTTTGCTGACGTCACTGCATTTAAAGGTCCCGCCGCCGCGGCCTGTCTGGAGAATGCGTTGGTCTAACCCGCACGATTGTACGGCCTGGGTCAGAAAGGGATAAGGACCAACTTTCAGCTCATTTGAACAAAGCACTTAGACAGTATTGTGTTCACTCACAAACATATATACATACATCACTGTAAAGATGAACTCAGGAGATTTCAAAACGTATAGAAACACCAAAATCTCAAAGTGGATTTTTTTGTCATGATTACAATATTTTCCTTACACATCAAAGGAAAAAGGTTTAGAAAGTAAAAAAGAAATGTTAAGAGTTCAAATAACACATTAAAATTGAAAAATGATTTTATATCACTTCAACTGAGTAACATAAACAACGATGAGAACTTCCAAACAGGAAACTTACTTAATATAATAACAACAATGGTTTTTCTTCTTGTTTCAAGTTATTGATACTTTTTCATTTATATTTCAAAACAAGTTTGTCAATATTCATTTCCTTACACAAATTTAAATTCACAATTAACATATTTTCAAGACAAAGCAGCGAAAATTCATACTTCGGATAAATGAAAGGTAATTAAAACTTGTCAGGAAAAAGAAGGAGAATAAAAAAAAATAATTTTTAATTGATAAATATAAATTATAAACATAATTCTGGTAGACAAGAAAATTAGCATAATCAATATATAACAGGTTCTTAAAAATATTTTAATAGAGTGACAAAAACCAAATTAATAAAAGAATGAATGAGATGTTTTTGATAGACATACTTCTTTTCTTCCATAAACGTCCCCAATGAAAGTCACATTCTTCTTCCCGAACATAATCTCCATCATCATCTACATAATAGGTTTTACGACAGCGAGAACACATTCTTTTAAAAGCTAAAAAACAAACAGATTTTATATCTTACTATTTTAATACATAAAACTTGCTTATATTTTTATTCTACAACATACATAAATATGCAAAATATAAAACAAAAATCTTCATAACTAGTTTCTCCACTCATCTTTAATAACGTTAGGCATACAACCTTGTTAACTTTTACAACACATGTATGAATTTTCTGTAATGACATGAAGGAAAGAAAAATTGCACATATTTACGGTTTTTTAATTTACAAGTAAAATATAAAACTAAAATAATCCATATAAAATTTTGAACAATGTCAGTTTCCTAATTAAATTTTGAGAAAATTCTACAAGGTGATATTTGTTATATTTAATAAATCAAATACTTAGCTTGCCAGTAGAAAAAGATGCATTTAAAATGTTTATAATAAGAATAATGTCTAACTATATTCAATATGCGACAAATTCTGCATGAATTTTCATAAATAAAGATCAGTTTATTATTTTAAAATATGATGTAGATAAGCATGTGTGTGTAAAAAATGAAACGAAACCAAAACGTTTCATTCAAAATCAGCCAGCAATATTTTTATTAACCTACATATACATTCATACTGAAAAAATAATTTCTCAAATTATTTAAAAGCATTTAAAGTTTTGAATATATCTGCATAACTGCCAACCTTTCAGAATCAAAATTAGGGAGATTTCATCCTTAGAGAATCAAAATTAGGGAGACTTTGTATACGACATAATTTATGCCGTAAATAGAATATTGATAACATAGTAATTGTTGGAAAGAGAAGGAGCAAATAAAAGGAAAATTTTGCAGTATCTAGAGGCTTTCTTCTTATTGCAAATAATATGAGAGAAAAAATAAAATAAATAAAACATACTGAATATAAAATACTACTAGATTATATTAAAATCTAACCAGATTGAAATTATATATATTCATACATTGATTTGGGAAATTTTTTCCTACCTGAAAAATCTATTCATTTTTCCCCCCATATTTACACATTTGGTATAGATATGACATATAAATATTTAATTTAATTAAGGGGAAAAAAATGATTCATGAAGTCAGCAATAAAGTCTAAAAATAATTACATATGTGAGAAATATTGAGCACTTCTAGTGCTTTATTGTTTCTAGAATTGACCATTGATAACTATACAGTTATGGGGAAAGGAAGGGGGAGATAAAAAAATAATTACAGAGGAAAAAATGTTAAACTCTTTCAATTCTACTTCTAGAATCTAATAAAGTAAGTTTAAAATTAATATTATAATTTATGTTGCAGATGGATAAAGATTGGGAAATAAAAAACTTCTGCAGAACATTTGACTGCCAATCATTAGTTGGAGATAAATAAAGGGGAGGGGGCAAAAAATAATTACATGAGCAAAAAATATTTAATGATTTTATTTCTTTACAGGTTCTAGAATCTCATAAAGCAAGTTTGAAATGAATATTGACATTTATGCTGTGGATGGAGAAAGATTGGTAATCAGAAGCTTTTGCAGAACATCTGAACGCCGATCATTCCATGGGGTTTCTTTTTTTTTTTCAACGAACAATATCCGCGACTTTTTTGAAAACGTAAGAAATAAATTTGCGGTATTCGGCGAATTAGATAAAAAAAAATTCACAGATTTCCATGAATTCGCGGAAAAATCACATGCTTGAAACGTCAGCATGAGGAATACACAGAGAGAGAAAAAAATTAGATTTTGAAAAATTCGGGAGATTTTTTTTCCTCTTAAGCATTTTATAATTTATTTATATTTTTGATGCGCTTGACATAAAGTGGCTATCGGGAAAGTAGAGTCCTTGGTTAAAAATGTCCAATATACTTCAGCATCAGAATTTTAAAAATTACACAGGGCTATGAATAAGTAAAGCTCTTTAATATAATGTTGAATTAGCTTTCATGCCAAGTGTGATTTATCCATGCCAAAAACATAAATGTTGGGGAACAAAATTCAGAAGAAACATGCTAAATTATTTTTTTTATTATTATAATTTAAAGTTATAAAAACATCATTTTTTCATATGCATGAGCAAATTTAATATTTAATATTTTTCGTGTGAAAGGACATTTCATTTTGTTAAAGTAAATTAGCTCATAAAATTTTTTGGCAACAATTAAAAATTTTAAATTGCTTATTTTAAAGCAATGCAAGCGAAATGATGACATCACTGCATGAATTCGTATTTATTTTTTAAATAATTAAATAATTCTAATTTTCCTGATAAAAATGGAAGTTAATTTCATGTTTTCTATCTATAATAAGCAGTTTACACCATAAATCGTACAGCCTTCATTGGACAGATATTGAGAACAGTGAACTATACATAAATCTTGCTCGCTTAATAGTATAAGATATATTTAATATTAACTTAACGACACGCACAAAAAAATAAATTAAAGATATATCATACTCTCTTAATAGATAAAAATACATCCTCATGGGGGAAAAAAAAAACTGATATGTAGCAACCACACAACTCTCATTACCTACTACTACACATATAAATTATTTTTAGCAATAGGTCAATTTTATGCTTTTGATCACACTAACAATTTTCCTGTAAGAGCAAACTGATACATACTTCATAAATACATATAAAACAGGGTTTAATATAACAAGTTTAAAAAAAAAAAAGTCTGTAGAGCCATTTTTTATAACACCAATTTCCGATATCTAAAACTGACCTGTATAATCAGGATTGCAGTCAGTTTTTCTGTAGTAACCAAGTAATACATGTGAAAGGACTTCTAAAAAGCTGTTTTTATGCCGCAAATTTACAGAGAATTGGTAGAGCCATTTTTGAAATACCAAATGTCAGTCCCACTCCCGATTTTCATAAAAATTTTTAAAACTCATCTGTTCACTGGCAGCCAACAATTACAAAAGGACATCTAAAAGGGAGTTAATAAGGTAAATTTGAAGAAAATACATAGAGCCATTTTTTAGGAAATGCACATGTGAGACCCAAAATATACCTACTTATAGAGGACACCGATAAATTTTCCTGAAGTAATCAACTAAAACATATGAAAGGACATCTAAAAAGGAATTCATACAGCAAATCTGAAGAAAATTGTTAGAGCTGTTTTTAAGATATGGTCTTAAAGACCACTTTCCCATTTTTAGCATTCCACTACCAGTTTTCCAATTTTCTCCAAAAGTTTACAAAATCATCTGTATACCGAAAAAGTTTTAATTCAAAAATTTCATTATTCTGTCTTTAATTATTTTGGAGATGTAATAGTCAGAATATTTCCCACACACATACACATACTAATCAATTGTAAAAAAAAAAAAAAAAAAAAAAAACTTTTTTTTTTTTTTTTTTTTTTTTTTTTGACTCAGAAGACTTTAAAAACATGTAAATCAGATTAAAACTTGATATTGAATTTTTTAACCAAATACAATACTTACTTCCATTACCAAAATATTGAATGAAATAAATAATTCTCTTATAAATGAACTGAGTGTAACTGTTTAAATTTTGAAACAGAATACAACAAAAACTACTAATTTAGTTCAAGGTATTATTTTCCTTCTACACAGTCAAATCATGAACACACTTAATGTGAATTACTTTAACATGGACTTTTCCACAATCCCCATTAAAATGAAGATTAGTTACTAATAGAATGAACTATCGATAACATGAACAATCCCCCCCCCCCCTCAGCCCCATCCTTGAGATTCACGTTAACAAGGTTTGACTGTATATGCTGTTGCAATCACAAAATTTTCTTCTATGTCATTCTGATTAAATTGACTATTATTTGATTAAAAAATGAAGTAAAACCTGCAAAGAGATATATACCCTCAAAGCACAAAATACAGAGTTTTCCCTAGACAGTTTCAAACGGTTGCAGCACCCAGCCTGTCTTTTCATTTAAAAAACAGCACCTATTACCCCTCATACAAAAAATGTGCAGCCTTATTGCTTTTGCATTACTTAATTTCACACTGAATGCATGCCTGCTAGTTGCTTTCTTATTAACACATCAAACACAATCATTTGACTTTCTAATGTATTCTTCTATTTTAAGTTCCTCACAGGGAAGCACATTTTTCGCTTATGTCTAATACTGTAATGAGAACGCTCCTATCACTATATTATAATCAAACCAATCATTTCTTTATAGGAATTTTAGCATCTACTTACTAAACAGCCATAAAAAATGGTGTTAGAACAGTTTATTATGACTAATTATTGTCTATTTAAGCGATATGAGTTAAAGGAAATCTCTCTCAATTGATATTTAAATAAGTTTAGATAAAAATAGCCTACAAACTGAAGAACAATGATGTACTGAAGATAAATGATATCCATATTGTGGTATATTTCATCATTGTGTTCCTGATTTAATCTATTGGACTTTTGGTAAGTGACGTCACACAAATGTACAGGTACCTGTGAACTGTATCGTCCAATAAAATGATCTGTTTCATTTCCTTTACTTGTATTAATGCTAAAACAGATCAGTCTTCAAAATGTAATCATTTGTGTAATATGTGTTTTGTTAGCTGTAATTGTTCTTTGTACTTCATTAAATTTTGTGTAAAAAATTAGAAGTATACCTCATCATAATTTATGGCCTTATCATAAATCTTCTTCCTGCTAAATATAATACATATAAATAAAACTACTGTGTATGCCATCAACATTCATTTATACATTAGTAATGTCAAGCAAAAGTACAGAAAGTTAAAATTAAGAAATACTTATTATAACTGAATCTCGAAATGAGTTTCCAAATTTTAAATGTTAAATGTGCATTTAAAAATCCAAATCTATCGTTGAGAATCCAAAAAATACCCTTTTTTAAACATGAGAAAAACTTTGCAAAATATTTCAGTTATGTTGCAAAAATATTACAATCTTTCATTATCGTAACACACTAATTCTATCTGATATATTTTTGAAACATCATTTTTTTATGTTATAACTGTTACATGACTGAAATTTCTCTACTACATTTCAGTTTCTAAATTATAATTTCAGATATTTCTTATATTTCTACATTTTTGAAATTGAAAGCAAACTAAATGTTATATTTTAATCACATTAAAAACTGAGACAGATAATATACATTAAAAATATACATTTTAAAATATTAAAAACACAAAAACATAAATTTAAACGTTTCGAGCCTATTACAGGCTCCTCATGAGTAAAAAACATCAAGTACAAATGATGAGATGAACAACAGACTTTATGTGAGTACAACGTATTCATCAGGAACTGCGCGTACCTCATTAAGTGGAGAAAAATGTTGATTTGTGTACCAGCCCTCCAGGAAAATTCTTGAGTGATAATTTAAACAATTAGATACGATTATTTTAGTATTGTTAAAATCAGGTAAATGGTCAGTTTCTATGGCATGTTGTACTATTTTTGAATGTATATCACGGTTTTTGGAATTTGTTTTATGTTCTTTAATTCGAGTATGAAGAGAACGGCCAGTTTGACCAATATAAACTGAACTACAAGATTTACAAGGGATATTATAAACAACACCTGTACGGGAAAAGGGGGGGATAACAGTTTTAAAATTTGAAAGGAAATTACGAATTAGAAATTGAGGTTTATAGGAAACAGATAAATTAACAGTGCGTAAAACTTTGGCAATAGATTCAGAAATATTTTTATAGTAAGGAATAGTAACAAACGATTTAGGTGAATTAGATGAATTAGTTTTATGATTATCCTTATTAAAATCATACTCTTTTAATTTTCTTTTAAGCCAGCGAGAGGGATAATTATTACGCTTTAAGTCCGAAAAAATTCTTTTCAATTCCAATTTGTTGGAATTGAAAAGAATTTTTTCGGACTTAAAGCGTAATAATTATCCCTCTCGCTGGCTTAAAAGAAAATTAAAAGAGTATGATTTTAATAAGGATAATCATAAAACTAATTCATCTAATTCACCTAAATCGTTTGTTACTATTCCTTACTATAAAAATATTTCTGAATCTATTGCCAAAGTTTTACGCACTGTTAATTTATCTGTTTCCTATAAACCTCAATTTCTAATTCGTAATTTCCTTTCAAATTTTAAAACTGTTATCCCCCCTTTTTCCCGTACAGGTGTTGTTTATAATATCCCTTGTAAATCTTGTAGTTCAGTTTATATTGGTCAAACTGGCCGTTCTCTTCATACTCGAATTAAAGAACATAAAACAAATTCCAAAAACCGTGATATACATTCAAAAATAGTACAACATGCCATAGAAACTGACCATTTACCTGATTTTAACAATACTAAAATAATCGTATCTAATTGTTTAAATTATCACTCAAGAATTTTCCTGGAGGGCTGGTACACAAATCAACATTTTTCTCCACTTAATGAGGCATGTGCAGTTCCTGATGAATACGTTGTACTCACATAAAGTCTGTTGTTCATCTCATCATTTGTACTTGATGTTTTTTACAGATGAGGAGCCTGTAATAAGCTCGAAACGTTTAAATTTATGTTTTTGTGTTTTTAATATTTTAAAATGTATATTTTTAATGTATATTATCTGTCTCAGTTTTTAATGTGATTAAAATATAATTTTACTACGAGACGTAATGATTTTTAAATATTTTAAATCTAAATGTTAGCTGTTTCATATAAGAAGTTTGATGTTGATATAAGCTATAGAAGCTAAGACACAGCCTTTCCATAAATGGAAAATCTGCAGCATAGCAGTGCTACCTATATGCCCTTATATGCCTAAATTGAGCATCATAAACTTACATAACAGCCATCTTGCTTATCAAGTTGGGTACATTTATACACTATAGAAGCTGAGACATAGCCTTCCCTTAAATAGGGATAATTTCTGCATAGCAATGCAAAACTCTCAACCGATATGAACCAAAAATTGACAGATATCAATTTATGTTAAGGTGCAATTTCGATTTTCATAAAATTCTGTGCTTTAACTTTTGATTTAAAGCTGCCACAAACCTTTTATCCGACACAAACCATGGAAGAGAGTGTAAAATTAACAAAAGTCCTGAAAATATGTGCAAAACTCAATAATGATTTAATTTTTGCAATAAAAGAAGAAACAGATATAAAGAAATTTCACTTTCCATAAGCAAATGTGGGAATATATGAAAATATGGGAAAAAAAATTTCCTGGGTTTTCCAGGAAATCTTCAAGAAAATATTAGTGATATATTACAAGAAATGCTCCTCTAGAGGGGAGAAAATACATCTACTTCCACTGTTTGATATTAATTATATTACTGCCAATCAAGATAGAAATTTAGGTAGAAATCATTGTTTACATGAGTATTTTCACAATACTTAATCATTTGAATTTTAATATGAAGCTAAACAAGAAAAATATAATTTGACAGAAAATAAATATTTGATTTTCCAGGTTTTATAATTTATTTTCCCAGACTTTTAATGAAAATTTTTATTTTCCCTGATTTTTTTTAACAAAATCCAAATTCCTTGAGTAGTATGAACCCTGATCCAGAACCTCTTAAAATGTATGATACTGACAAAAATCAGAAGTTGAAATTTTTTAGAAATCCAAAATAATTTTCTTATGAATATAGCAGAAAGAAAAAGAAATATGTGGGGTATGAGAAACAAAAAAAAAGCAGTTTCTTACATTTAACATGTAGCTGTTGTCAGCCTTACTTTAATGCAACAAACTCATACAAAAAATATCAGGATTGAAAGTTTTTATGATAAATAAAAATTTTATACCATCATTGCAATACAGAGTTCTATTAGCATATGCTCCTTCAATAACAGCTCGATCTTTCTCAGTGGGGTGAGGTAGTGGATAGCTGTTTTCCTTTAGCTGCTCAGGAGTCATTACATATTCTAAAAGATACTCATACAACTCTGCTTTGTCTATTAGAAAGATTAAAAAATAAATAAATAAATAAATAATCTCAAAATATTTTACTAAAATGCCATATTTATTAAATTTTAAGTTAACAGTTGATCAAATAATGATGAATTATACTGAGCTGATTGTAACCCTAGTTTAAAAATTCTATAATTATATAAAAAGAAAAAAGATCTGATTGCAATTATTAATATTATTTATTTTATTTAGGTATTTATTTATTTTTATTTTTATTATTATTATTATTATTATTATTACAACTGTAACCAATGAAATGTATTTAAATATTTCATAAATCTAAAAAAAGAAAAGAAAAAAAGAAATATTAGTAAATTACAAAAGATATTTCTAAATATATAAAATTTTTGACAAATACAGGGTCTCTCAGCAACACTGCCTGAACTCTGCACAGTCAGATTCCTTGCTAGGAGTACATAGAAAATGTCTATAGAACTATAACTCTATTAGGGTTCCCACTCAAATTTTAAAAATAAAATTTCCTGACTTTTCCATGTTTTCTAGGTTTACTTTTAGAAAATTCCAGTTACAAAATTTGGACATAAAATATAACATAGCTTCAACATAAAAGACAACATAGTAGTGCGACTTATGACTTAAGTTGCATGCGCAAAAAGCATTTTCAAGATTTATATCATAATTGGACAATATTTGCAATTTTCCCTGACTTTTTTCATTATTTTCAAATTCCCTGACTTTTCCAGATTTTCCATGACCTGTGGGAAACCTGCCCTATGACAAATAGTTTTTTAAAAAAGCGCAAAAGAAATAATATCACATCATATCCTGCGATCCCAGGGGTCAAAGCAATCAAACAGGAAAATATAGAATTTTTTTCATACAAATATAGGAACATAATTTCAAGAAAAGTTTGAGAGATTCAGTATAAACGAACTTTCTCTAACATTGTTTTGTAATCTCGCAATGATTAAATGACTTTGTAAATAAAACATCGTAATTTAATCCTATCTAATTTAACAGATAAAATTAATTAACAGCTCTATTGCTTACTAAAATACTAAAAAAAATGACCTAACTGCTTTAGATGTCGGCCATAGATGCTTTCAGTGAGGACCCCCGCCATCTGAAGCAATTAGATCTATTTTTTAGTATTTTAGACTGTAATGTGCTTCGATTTTATATTTTAAGTAAAATTAGATCCATTACTGTTTACTTTTACATATTTAAAATAGCACATAGTTTCAAATTTATAATATCTCGTTTGTATGGCTTTCATACCAGTTTATATCATTCAATGTAAGTTCACATAATATTTTTTAAATAATGACACCTTTTTTTACAACATAATGTTTAAAAAGGTCTAAAAGAAATCTTTTAAAAATCATAACACTTCAATTTAATGACATATAATTGGTTGAATAAGTTTTAAGGTTGCTGTCAGTGCCTATTTAACAGGGTGGCTACAGAAGTTCAGAAAAAAAGTTCCCTGAATTTTTCCTGACTAATTTTGACAGATTTCCATGATTTCGTTATCCATTCCATGATTTTGTGTATATCACACTCTTGTGTAACATGCCCCCCAAACCCCTGCAATTCAAAAAACTATACTGATGGGCAAAAATATCTCGATCTTTTACTTTTTATTTTCTTTGTTCACTTTGCTAATAGTATACACAAAAAGGAAAATAAAATGAAAAATTCAGAATTTGGGCGAAATTAACAAATTTATAAAAATATTAACCTTTTTAATTGCCCAACATATTAAACAACAGAACATAAAATTATTCCTCAAGTTGTTGCACTAAAAATATTTAATTAAAATAATAATCATAATGTTAACTTGGTGAGATTCAACTTGAAAGCATCCACCCTTGTGTTATCATGACTAAGATAACGCCTGTTTGGTGGTCTTTCAGTCATGTTTGGGGGGCAAAAATGGAAACTTCCATGAATATAGCTGGTGTTTTTACAAAATTCCCCGATTCCCCCCTGATATTTCCAGATTGATAAAGTACCCTGATTTTTCCATGATTTCCCTTTTATCCCTGATTGTCGCCACCCTGTTTAATGAATTGTGCCCAATAAATAATAAATAAAATATTAAGTGAAAATATTAAAATGGTAATGGAATTATGAATTCTTTTAATAATATGAAAATTTTTCTTCTTTCAAATGATATTCGTTAAGCTCTAAGTAACAACATGTTTAGATTAGGATATATTATTTTTATTTTAAATCTCCTTTTTATTTTATTTGTTTGAAGCCATGGGTAAAAATTTGCTTTATTTTTCGTTATATATTTTGTTAAATTATCCTTTTATAACTACTTTTGAGCATCCCATGCCATAGATAAGGTTTTATTTATCAATAAATTGTTGTAGCTACATAGGCAGTCTCAAGTCCAGTGGATTACACTGAAAATTTCTGTGAAACTAAGTCTATTTTTATTATAAAAATACCATATTGAATGAAATATTGGTAATGAATACCTACATGCATTGATTTTATGGGAATATTTATGTTTTTTAAATTTAAGAAAAATGATTGAGAGTGTAAGTGGATATTATTATGTATTTATATTTACATACACTAAACTACAAACAACAGATTAAAAAAAAAAAATCAACAACCCTAAAATATGAACATTATGATCAAATAGTTTAAATACCTCAAAAACTTTGAGAAATCTTGGTACTTTTCAAAAATAAAACTATCTGATACCACAAAAACTTTGCTTTATTTTTGAAAAATAGAAAGTTTTCTCAATCTGATTGATTTAAAACTTTATTTTCTGTATTTTTTAAACTAAACATTAGAAATAAATTTAATGTTTGATTAAAGTTTTCATTATCTTATTATTTTCATAAAATTATAATGTGTGCAATATTATACTTATATATTACAAATTATGCAACATATGAGGAGCAAACATTCAAACCGTGTTTTCTCCAAAAATAAAAAAAAAATGAGTTACTGATTTTTCTGTGAACTCAACATTAAATATCACAAAATTATACTATTATTTTAAACCAAAAAATTTTTTATCACATTATAAACGCTCTTAGAAAGGTGGGGTTTCAATCAAACAGTGTTTCCTCCAGAGCCTGTTTTCAGTCAAACTGTGATTTCTCCAGCCGACCAGTCAGGACTGTTCTTTCTGGTCACGTGACTCGTACATGTACCAGCTTTTTATGTTTTTTTTTTTTTTTTTCGTTAGTTCTATCTTGTTTTCTTCCTTTTAGAGCAGTGTTTTTTTTTTTTTTTTTTTTTTTTTTTTTTTAATAAGTGGTGTATTAGTGAGTACTTCTAATTATGGATCTAGAAAAAGACAGAGAATTGGTGGGAAAAGAAAAGAAGCGAAATAGAAACGATATTCAGCATCTTCAGATAACATTTATGCTCCACGCAAACATTCTAGTAACACTTTTTCATGCATTGATGTTAGACCTAATGACGTTAATTAGTTTCGGAATAGACATTACGAAATTGCGGACAAACAGTGACAAGATTCTATTATAGCCTCACTGGTTGTTGCAATAAAAAAGTAACTCGACGTAGATCTAATAACCCAACCCAAAATAAATCGTAATCATCTGGCTCACAGCATGCATTTTCTGCTTCTAGTAGCAGTGGTAGGAGAATTCCTGTGTGTAAAAACAATTTCATGGCTATAACCAAAATAAGTCGTACAAGGTCAGCCAATATCGTTACTAAAGTACATGCTGGTGGTGAACCTATTGAGGAAAAGAGAGGAGGCGATAGAAAAAGCCACTTAAGCATAAATAAAAAAAAAAAATAAGGTAAGAGAATTCATCTCAAACTTAAATGCATTAGAAAGTCATTATGGAAAACAAAAATCGAAGCGATTTTACTTGCACTGTACATTAAGTATAAGGAAGTTGCATGAAGTTTACAACAAGAACTGCAACGACGACCTGGGCGAAGTTAATTTCGCTATGTTCAGAAGAATATTCATAAATGAATTTAATATAGGCTTTATGTCTCCTTCTAGTGATATTTGTAGCACGTGCTCTTTACTTGACCAAAAAGTAAAGTCCTGTCCTGCAGGGTCTACAGAAAAAGTTGATCATATGACTTACAAAAGAATTCACATACTAAGAGCAAATGCATTTTATTCCATTATGAAAAAAAATACAGATGAATCAGTCGTTAGTTTATTTACAATAGATTCAACAGCTGCCAAAAACAAATATTCAAGATGCCTATTACTTAAGGCAATTCAACTTTTACAGCTTATACATAATGAGTTTGGACGGTCTAAATACAACATTTTATACTTGGTCTGAGGAGTTAGCAGGCAAAGGCAGCACTGAAATATCGTCGGCTTTATACTGTCACCTAAACAAAATGGACCTTGAAGGTAAAAAATCTTTGCGGCTCTTTAGTGATGGGTGTATTGCCAAAACCCTCTACATAGTAGAGAGCTTTGGTATTGCCCAAAATAAGAATAACATAATTCTTCAAATGCTTTTGCACTTTTTGAACACTACAACGTCAAGCATTGAAAACAGAGTATTCTACTTTCCTGTCAGAGGACTTAGTTACCTTCCAGCAGATCGTATATTCGGTCGTGTTGAGAAGATCCTCAGAAAAAATGTAACAATAACATCTAAGGAACAATACTATGAACTGTATCAGAAAGTTGGTGATGTAAAAATATTGGGTATTGATTGGAAACTTTATAATACGAAATTACTTAATGCTTATTTCAAAAATTTACCATACATATCAGAACTGAAAAGAATAGTTCTAGAAAAGAAATAGAGAAAGTGTGATGGTCAAAGGATGCAAAAACTATAAATTCGAAGATATAAAAGAACAATCTAGAGCAAAACTTTTTAGGAAGAGGATTAATACTGCTATTATACGAAATGTTGTCTTACAATGTCTTCCTCTGGGTCATGGAATATCACTTGAAAAGAAAAATGACATAGACAAACTTTTAAAATTGATGTATGGTGAAATGTGGAAAAATCAGCCTAATTTTAAATGGTATAAAGATATCATTACTAATAACTGTCATGTAGAATATGAAGAAACAGAGGAAGCATGCAATTGCTTATGTGAAGATATTGGTATAAAAATTTAAATTTCAAATTAGCTTAAAAATTTTAGTTCTTCCCTATAATTTACAGGATGATTTTTCACGTGTAAATACTTAATTTTATTTAATAATTACGCAACAAAGTCTGTTCTATTAATTAGTTTTATTTCATTAAAAATGTTATTTCATCAATATGCGAGTTACATATTTTTTCATTCAAAAAATGTTTTGTCCACATTGGAAACATTCAAAACATGTTTTCTCCTCTGTGTTTCGGTCAAAACATGCTTTCTCCAAATTTCAAATTCATTTTTCTAATTAACTTTAAGTTTATTAGGTAAAGTATGCCTACAGATCTTCCTAGTAACTAGTAATACAACTAAACAAACGACAATTAGGGTCTAAGAAGGGTTACTTTTAAATTTATAAGTTTTTTGTGTTTTCTGAAAAATTGTATTCGAAGGAGAAAACACGGTTTGAATGTTTGCTCCTCATATGATTTCCAATCACATTAGCAGAATGAATGTCGAGAAGAAAAAGAATTATTTACGCCATGAATTGTATTTTGGAAAGATATGAGAATTTAAAATAGATGCTTAGCAGGAAAAGCAGAAAACAAATGAGAAATTAAAATAAGATAGTAAAATATAAGAAATATAGGAAAAATTTTGTGAAATATAGGAAAAATGTAAGGAATGATAAAATATAGGAAAATTTTCATGACTTTTTGAAATATATAGGAAATATATGAACACTTTGAGGCCTGTGATCACCCCTCCCCCACCTCAAAAAATAGAAAACATGAACAATGATATTTGCATAGGTTTTCTGGCAAAGATGTTAAAAATAACCACTGCTCATATAGAAGCTATATGTGCAGTATGAGTTATATTGGTTCATGCTTGCATGCATGTACCAATGCATCAAATCATATTCAAAAGGTTACATTTAGCAGATAATAATAATTGCACTTGATAATGTACTGTACATGAATATTGTGATGTACCATACCAGAATATGCTATATATGTGCTTAATCTCACTAAATATGCAATGTGTACAATCAGCCATTCCATGGTGTGTGCATGCATCTCTCAATATGCATAGTAGGCATTTTGAATGGACATCTTCCTATGTAAACAGAAATACTAATGGTAATGTTTCCAATGAAGATTTTTTCTTACACCGGATATAACATATTTTTTCTTTTAAATTTTTCTTGAAAACTATTTGTCATAGATTTATAATTCTAATACAGGGCATTTTTTATGCACTTCAAGCGAGGAATCTGGCTGTGCTGAATCTTGACAGTCTTGATGAAACATCCTGAATATCATTACTTCATATAACGTATAAGTATTAAAAATAATAATAATAATAATGAAACAAGTTTTTATAGCCAATAAAAAAATTTAAAAAATAGTATTAACTTAAAAGTGCAATAATAAGCTAAAAAAGGTAATTTAGCACAAAAAGTAAAAAAAGCACGCTGTGATAAAAATTAGTGATATTCCATGGCCATAATATAGAAATTGTTAAAACAATTACTATTAAAATCAATGAAAGCTCTCCTAAACATTTCCTTTCAGAAATCTCTTTCAAATATTTATTTAGAAATTCAAGTTGCTCTTCCATTCCTTATTCTAAGAAAATATTAATTATTAATACCTTTGATTTCCGGAGCTTCTTTTTTCTTTCCTATGCTAAAACTTCTACGTTGAGCTAATGGTCCATTTAAAACAACTTCATGAGAAACTGTCTTTTGAAAAGAATTTGTTTTAGATGAGTTGCTACTATTTCCTTCTATATCAGGCCCTTCTGCAGCTCGTCTTCTCAATCTCTGAAGAGCATTTGCTGCAACATTCAAATATAAAGGTCTAGAAGAGCTTCTATCATACACCTTCTTTTCTTCTTCTAAAGCCTATAATAATATACTAATATCAGTCTGAGAACAAATATAAATGAATATACTAGAGGCAATAATGAATTAAAAAAAAAGAAAAAAGAAATTTTAGTGAGAAAAAGATTTTATATGGAAAGAGAACATATAATTTTCATTGCAGAGAGGTCCAATCCTCTCATTACGAAGAGTATTGATTTTAATTAGGTTTAGCAGTCATATGAAATTGATATTTCAATCTTAATTTATGAACTAAACTATCAGAAAAATTGGAATTTCAGTATTGAAAATGAAATACCTGAAATAAGGTAAATTACCTGAACACAATCGCCCCTAATGTGTAGTAAAAATGACTGCCTATTTCTTAAATTCCTGTTTAATGAATTATTGAATATCATGCAAAACATATAAAGGACATTATAGCTAAACATCTCAGTATTTCAGAAATAGGATTAGTTGAAATATAAGACAAAATTAAGAAAATTTATGAAATTTAAAAACAAGTAACAAAATTACCTAAGAAAAAAATGGTGAAATGCTAGATCAATATAAAATTTAACATAATGCTATTATTATTCAAGTAATTTAATTATTTCCCCCCTGAAAATATTTCCAATTAAATCAGTGGGTTTTGAACGTTGATTCTATAGAATTAATGTTAGAGATATATCATTAGATATATATCAACGTTAGAGATATATTTGATATATCTAATACGCCATAAATGTTAAATTGGTGACAAAGTTAACATCAACACAGATTTTAATTTAACTTCGGCACCACAAATTTTGGATGGAACTGTTGTAAGGATTATTAAATTTCATGAATTGCATTAGTACAGTTTGTTTTGTACAATTTGCATTGGTACTGTATGTTTTGTATATTTTGAAGTTTTCAAAATATGTAAACAATTGTTTAAAAAAAAAAATGTAATTTAATTAATATTTTATCTAAGTCAGATTAAAAATTAATGTTAATAATTTGTGGCATGAAATGTTTCATCATGTTAATAATTTGTATCGAGCTAATTCTTACAAAAATAACAGAGTTAACTGCATTTTTATCTTGTAGCATTTGAATTTGACTAAAGACAGCATTCGATAAACTTTTGTTTCTGACTTACTAGGAATTTACCTCGTTTTATTTTGTTTTATATGATTATATGCATTTTTCTATTAATTATATCTAAAAATAGTAATAATTAATAATGATTTATACCATTTTTACACCTTCTTCAATTTTTATCAACTCAGATATACTTTAATAATTAAAATAAGAATAATAAATATTTTTGTTTAGCTTTATTAAAGAAGAATTTTAGAAATTGGAACTGAAAATTTTAGTTTTAATTTTTTTTTGAAATTTTAATTTGATTATTAATTAAATTAAAATATTTACAGTAGGTGTCATTTGATGCCTTCTTTCTACTTCTCATTTTCTATCACTGTGCATACACAGTAAAGGAAACCTGTATGTGTGTAATTTACACAAAACAGAGGTAATTAAAAAAGCAAACTTTTTAGAGAAATGGTAATAGAAACAAGCAATGAATGTTGAAAATATAAAAAATACCATTTCATAAGCTTCATCTTCTGATTTGCAAAATTTCAAACAATTATCAATAAATGAATTCAAAAACTTCTGGCGTATATTGGCAGGCACTTTACACCCATATTCAACAGGGATAATTGGTCTAGGTTTCTTTGCCTATGCAAGAGAAATGAGTATTTTATTTAAATACTTAAATACAATATTTATAAATGCATTACATAAAAATTCTTTAAACAACACTGGACTTCCTTTATTATTCCACTGGAAATTGCTAATAAGAGGAGAACTAAAATTGAGTTAACTAGAAAATTTGCTATTCCTTTACATACTAATAGTATTATAAATAATATTACTTTAGTTTAGGGCACATGTAAAAATTCTGTGTAGTTCTCCTCACCTTATAATAGTTAACCAGGTATTTAAAGAAGTTCAAATCAGTAAATTCAATAAATAAACAAAAAATAAAAATTATAATTAATATATTATTTAATAATAGATTATTTCTCTTTAAATTCATTCATTTGTGCAATAAACTGTAATATGACCAAATCCATTTGTAAGTTCTTGTAAAAGAACAATTAATGGTTGGCATATAGTTTCCTATAATGCCCACGTGCTGTAGCAAAATTCTCTTTAAAATAAACTGGTGCACATTAGGCAGTTGAGTCCCATAAAACAAACTATAAATTATGAGTAAATTATTTTACAATTCCCCCCAAAATGATCACGACTGTTTAAAATCAAGTTCTTTTATTTAAAAAAAAATTAACAATTCTAAAATGTGTGTGCATTAAATAATTTGAGTCCAGTGGCCATAATCTACATGAATTCTCTTTTGTATCAGTGTCAACACTGAAGTCTGTGAATGATTGAGTAGGGCAAATATGTTTTTTACGTTATAAACAAGTTGATAATATATTTAAGGACACATTGTAACCGAGTTCCACTGTAATAAAAATTTAAATATGTTGTAGCCATCATAAAACCTTCTTCTATATTTTCCTATACAATTCACATAGTACAAATTATTAATTAAAAATTATTTTCCATGATGAATGTAGATGATTTGCATCTCAGAGAAGTATGACAATAAAGTAAGTCAGCTTTATACTGGCATCTGAGGAAATGATTTTTTACCGCATAAGGTTTTTTAAAAAATTTATTTATTTTTATTTTTACACCGCCTGGGTATTCCCTTCCTAACTATATACATTCATACAAAATTCTCTCCTATATTGTCATATTAAAAATTATGTTAAAATGGGATGACAGTGCCTCCTGTAGAGTGACTAATCCTGAAATGTAATCAGTAACAATTAATGTCAAGGTCCAACTAAATGTTAATTTTTGTCTATTAGTTCATGAGATACAGCATCCACAATGACAAATGGTCAAAACATGTTCAACACTTCTCAAAACGTAGAAATCAGTTGAAAACAGATGGTTGAAAATTTGAATCCAATATGTTATTCTTATATATGTAGAAGAAAGTAAATAAAAAATAATTTAATTATTATTATTATTATTTATTTATTTATTTTCTTTTTTACAAGAACAAATTCAACAGTCGTGAATTTTCTAAATGTGAAAACATAATTTAAAAAATTACATTACGTAATGAGTAGCTAGCTATAAACAAATTCTTTATAGAATAACATGAGACCTGGCTGCTGGAAATGGGGAAACTGTAAGAAGTAGAGAGGAGCCTTGAATGCATTATATCTAATATATTAAATAATTATACCTAATATAATACTTTTATATAAGTACAAAAATTCTGAATTCCATGTGAATTTCAAAAAACCTCAAAATTGACTAAGGGCTATGTTAATAATATAAATTTTAAAATTAAAAATGTCAACTTTATTAAGGAAATATAATCATATAATTATAAATATAATTTATCACAGAAGCCAAAATTATGAGAAATAGCAGTTTAAAGAAATTCATAAATACTGACAAAACTTACAATTTCTGGAACATGAGCAGTACGCTGGTTCGCTTTATACGTTTTAGAAACTGTTGGTGGCAACGGATTAAAGTTTTCAAGTGTAGGATTGCTTTGATTTTTATTCCTAACTGCTTCTAATAAATTCTTACTTGGAGCAAAACATAAACGTTTCTTTTCAGTACCTTTGTTAAGTTCCTAATAAAATAAAAAAGGATATTTTAGAAAGTCTGAATTTATCAACCTTAATTAATTTAGAAAATTTGGAGTGGAAGGATGATTTTTATACCAACTATGTGAAAAATACCAGAGCCGGGAATCGAACCCGGGCCTTCGAATAGACCACGAAATTTTAATTTAGAAAGTCTGAATTTATCAACCTTAATTAATTTAGAAAATTTGGAGTGGAAGGCCCGGGTTCGATTCCCGGCTCTGGTATTTTTCACATAGTTGGTATAAAAATCAAGTTGTGCCACGAATAATTATGTCACTTGATATAGCTGCGTTTGCAGATTCGGTGACCTTGCCAATGAATATTATGTGAGAAATGCCTAGCTGGTTATCACCCAGGGTAGCTCAGTGGTAGAGCATCCGCGCGTCAAGCGGAAGGCCCGGGTTCGATTCCCGGCTCTGGTATTTTTCACATAGTTGGTATAAAAATCAACCTTCCACTCCAAATTTTCTAAATTAAAAAAGGATATTTAATATATACATTCATATATTATGTAAAATATATAAATTTACATAATAACATTTGAAAATTTAAAGAAAAAAGTTTCTGAGCTTTAATAAATACTAGCAGGCTTCGCCCACTTTGCTGGGCACAATATTTAAATTTTTTATTAAAATCACACAATCAACTGTGGAAGAAAATCATATTTATTGAAATTTTAATTTTCCGAATGAGTGAAAATAATGCCTAGACCGGGACTCAAACCCCGGATCTTTGACTTACAAGGTCAAGGCTCTACCAATTGAGCTATCCAGGCCGACACCCCGGTCAGCATTACTTACTCAGACAACCTTTAGGCAGAAACATCTCTGGTCTATCATGTAGATAGCTCGACAGAAATAAACCGCAGGAAATGGAAAACACCATTAGGTAATGGGAGAAAGAAATACAATTTTTTATTAAAATCACATAATCAACTGTGGAAGAAAATCATATTTATTGAAATTTTAATAAAATTTCAATAAATATGATTGAAATTAAATATTAAATATTATTGAAATTTTAATAAGATTTCAATAAATACAATATTTAAAGGTTTTCTTTTTAATTGAATAATTGAAACACTTAAATAAACATATTTTGATTGGCGACTATTTTCTTCACAGTTTTAGTATGGAATCTCCTTGACAATATCAAGCATTTTTTGAACTTGAATCTGTGCAACAAAACTATTATTAAAACAAATATACTCGAAAACAGTCAAATAGAAATGTTAATTCTTCGAATATTCTGGAAACAGCTGAAGCAGTTACTCGTACAGTAAAAGTCACTATTCGATGAATGATCAGAGAATGCACGTAAGTCGTATTCGCAGCAATCACTATAACGCATGTATGTACGCTTCACGCTCATGAAAAAAAAAAAAAAAAAAAAAAATCACTGGACAGCCCTAATTCGCTGTGCATGAATCACAGAACACACGAAACTCAGTTCCGCAGCAATCACTATCACGCATGTTAAAACCAAAAAGCATCATTGGACATCCCTACCTCGCTGTGCATGAATCTCAGAACACACGAAACTCGGTTCCGCAGCAATTACTATCACATAGCTGCCAACCTTTGAGAATCAAAATTAAGAAGATTCCAAGCTTTAAGAATCAAAATAGGGAGATTTTGTATACAACATAGTTTAAGCCGTAAATAGAATAGTAATAGTACAGTAATTGTTGGAAAGAGAAGGAGCAAATAAAAGAGAAATTTTGCAGTATCTATCTAGAGGCTTTCTTCTTATTGCAAATATGAGAAAACAAATAAATAAAACATACTGAATTTAAAATACTACTAGATTATATTAAATTCTAACCATACTGAAATTATATATATATATACATACATACACAGACTTGGGAAAAATTTTCCTACCTGAAAAATCTATTCGTCATTTTTTCCCCAAGTTTACAAATTCGGTATAGATATGACGTATAAATACTTAATTTAATTGAGGAGAAATAAATAGATTCATTAAATTCAGTAATAAAATAAAGCCTAAAAATAATTACATACGTAAGAAATATTGAGTACTTCTAATGTTTCATTGTTTCTAGAATTGATCATTGATCACTATGTAGAGATGGGGGATAAAAAAAAAATAATTACAGAGTAAGAAATATTAAACTCTTTCAATTCTACTTCTAGAATCTAATAAAGCAAATTTAAAATAAATATTATCATTTATGTTGCAGATGGATTGGGAGATAAAAGACTTCAGCAAAACACTTGATTGCCGATCGCTAGTTAAGAGATAAATAAAGGAAGGGGGAGGGGGGGGCAAAAAATAACGACATGAACTAGAAATATTTAACAAATCCATTTCTTTACAGGTTCTAGAATCTCATAAAGCAAGTTTGAAATTAATATTGATATTCATATTGTGGATGGAGAAAGATCTGGAATCGGGAGCTTCCATAGAACATTTGAAAATTAGGTGGTGTGTGACGAAAATTTTGAAAAAATTTGGGAGATATTAATGTTTTTCGAGAGTTCGGGAGATTGCCTCAAAATTCGGGAGTCTCCCGAATTTTTCAGGAGAGTTGGCAACTATGCTATCACGCAAGTTAAAACTAAAAAACATCACTGGACACCCTTACCTTGCTGTGCATGAATCTGAAAACGCATGAAACTCGTATTCGCAGCAATCACTGTCAAGCATGTTAAAACCAAAAAAAAAAAAAAAATCACTGGACACCCCTCCCTCAAATCCATGAAAACTAAATAAGCCAATCAAATATCTCGTACTTCCTCAAAGCGTAGCTCTAGTTCAACGTAAAATACACTCAAATCAATAAAAATCAAATAAACCAATCAAATCTCTTGTAATTCTTCAAAACGTAGCTCTAGTTCAACGTAAAGTACACTCAACTCAATGAAAATCATAAAAAAATATCAAATCTCTCGTAATTCCTCAAAATGTAGCTATAGTTCAACGTAAAATACACTCAAATCAATGAAAAGAAAAGAACATTCAAATATCTCGTAATTCCTCATAACGTAGATCTAGTTCAACGTAAAGTACGCTGAAATCAATGAAAAGAAAAAAAAAAAAAAAAACATTAAAATCTCTCCTAATTCCATTCCTTGTAACGTAGCTCTAGTTCAACGTAAAGTATACTCAAATCAATGAAAAACAAATAAACCTATCAAATCTCTCGTAATTCCTCATAATGTAGCTCTAGTTAAATGTAAAATACACTCAAATCAATGAAAATCAAATAAACCAATCAAATCTTTCGTAATTTCTCACAACGTAGCTCTAGTTCAATGTAAATTACACTCAAATAAACAATAAACCAATCAAATCTCTCGTAATTCCTCATAACGTAGCTCTAGTTCAACGTAAAATGCACTCAAAATAAATGAAAATCAAATAAACAATCAAATCTCTTGTTAATTCCTCACAATGTAGCTCTAGTTCAATGTAAAATACACTCAAATCAATGAAAATCAAATAAACCAATCAAATCTTTCGTAATTTCTCACAACGTAGCTCTAGTTCAATGTAAAATACACTCAAATAAACAATAAACCAATCAAATCTCTCATAATTCCTCATAACGTAGCTCTAGTTCAACGTAAAATGTACTCAAAATCAATGAAAATCAAATAAACAATCAAATCTCTTGTTAATTCCTCACAATGTAGCTCTAGTTCAATGTAAAATACACTCAAATCAATGAAAATCAAATAAACCAATCAAATCTTTCGTAATTTCTCACAACGTAGCTCTAGTTCAATGTAAAATACACTCAAATAAACAATAAACCAATCAAATCTCTCGTAATTCCTCATAACGTAGCTCTAGTTCAACGTAAAATGCACTCAAAATCAATGAAAATCAAACAAACAATCAAATCTCTTGTTAATTCCTCACAACGTAGCTCTAGTTCAATGTAAAATGCACTCAAAATCAATGAAAATCAAATAAACAATCAAATCTCTCGTAATTCCTCAAAACGCAGCTCTAGTTCAAAGTAAAATACACTCAAATCAATGAAAATAAAAAAAAAACATTCAAATCTCTCGTAATTCCTCATAAAGTACTCTAGTTCCCCGTAAAATACACTCAAATCAATGAAAATCAAATCTCTTATAATTTCACACAACGTAGCTCTAGTTCAATGTAAAATACACTCAAATCAATGAAAATTAAATAAACCAATCAAATCTCTCCTAAGATTCTCCATTCTGCGTCATTATAGAAATGGGAAGTTTTATTTTCATATTTTTATTAATTAAAAGAAAACTAATCAAAAATTCGAAAATCTGACTTCGATGTGCACAATGACTCTTCGGAGGGCACCTTTGTGTTAAATCACGTGACTGTCCGGGCTACCGTTTTCGAGAACAGTGAAATATATATATATATACAAATATTGCTCACTTAATAGTATAAGATTAAAGTTTAAAACATTTTTATTAACACTTCTTCTTAACACTAAAGAAATACATATAGAATAGATATTGTTGCAATATCATTGCTTTCTTTCTCCCCACTTTTTCCCCTTTAATGTTTATTTCTTTAGAAACTCATCTTGGTAAACAAAACATATGTCTGAGTTATATAATTTGATTTTTAGAAATTTGGGACTGAAAAGGTTAAAGTTTTTCAAAATCTGATTCTGAATTTCACTCTTTGAATATGCTCCTTTTATCTTCATGAGCATTTTTTTTTTTAAATATAAATTTAAATATTTCATTAAGTAAACTCAGGGTTCTAATTTTCATTTAATATTTTTTTTAAGTTGCTCACTAAGACATGTTCAAAGAATGGAATTCAAATAACTCATTTATAAATAAGATATTTGTGAAATATGTAACAGCAAAATTTTCACAGGATTACACGAAGAAAAAAGGGTAAATCTTGACTGATGTGCAACCTTAAATAAATGTAATATAAAATAAAATATAAATGGATAATTACTTTATTTTCATTTAATTGAGCAAATCTGGCTTGAGTTTGGAGGAATCTATTATGCATCACCTGTGCTGGATTCAAATGACGCTTTACTTCTGGTTTAGGTTGTTTGGTTGGAGGCTATTACAAAATTTAAAAAAATTTAATTAAATAGATATATTACTGTATTTTAAAAAGAAAAAGTTTATAAATCACAAAATGATAAATAGAATCAAGCTATTTTCCTAAAATAAAAAAAAGCATGAGTATATTATTTGATGTTCAATAGTTCAATGTATTAAACAAGAAAAAAAATCATACCTTGAGTTCTGTAGCAGCAGGATGAGCATACCGTTTTTTTCTATATATTACAAGATCTGAAGCATCAGGTGATTTTCGGTGCAGATTTTCCTGATTTTTATTTAAAAGAAAAAAAAAAAAAGAAGAAGAAGAAGTTTAACTATGAAAAATTGTATCTCATTTTATCAAAGTTACAAAAATTCTATAGAAAATAATAAAAACTTTCATCAAATCATATGATAGCCACATAACCTTGGGAAGTTCTCATACATTACATTGATTTAATACAGTACAGGACCCATTATCCGGAACCCACGGGACCAGATGAATTCCGGAATTTTCTGGATTTTGGGTCCTTTTCCCATTACTGCTTTCCCTTAATAAAACATAACTCAGTAATTGACAGGTACTAATTTACTTCTAGGAGCAACTACTTCACATACAGACAGACATTTAAAAAAAATATTCAAATTATATTATAAAGCTCTTAAAACATGCAAATAAATCAAAAACTGGAAGTCAAGATTTTTTACATATCTAATAAATTTTTTTATTAAATTTAGCAGGAAGAAAAAAATAACTATAATGCGTTTATATATACAAACATGTATATTATTGCCACTTGCCATGAGTGGCATGGCATGGTTGCTTCTTTATCAATGCTGCTAAACATGAATATTGTCTCAATCATAAGAGCAGAATGCTAAAAAAAAAAGATTTTTCGTTAAAAATTTTCATTTTTTTTTCATTCTTTTTTCTTTTTTTAAAAAAAAATATCTTAATGAGAAGTTAAAAATCACCGGAAATCTATCATAAAATAAATTATAATTTTTTTTATGTGGCTTGCTGTGAATTCCAGGGTTTTCCTGGACCACAAACATCCCTGACCTTATGAAAGAAAGAAATTCTTTTTTAATTTCTAAATTTTCATAATACTACCTAATAAAACACACAATAATTTATTTTACGGTGATTTTATTTCCTTTTTTTTTTTCTGATTTTAGATATAAAATGTATTTTAATCATTAAAAAAAAAAAATCTGAAATGATTCTGGATTTCGGGTCTTCTGGATTTTGGAATTCCAGATAATGGGTCCTATACTGTAATATAATAAATAAGTGTATTTCTATGCAGTGTCATTTTGAAGGGAACACATCCAGTTGACCCAAAGGAAAAACATACTAAGCAATAGCACTAAAGCACTTTCAAAGAGATTTAAACCTTTGAAATTAAATTTTAAGTCACAAAACACAGAAATATATTAAAATTCAGTCTAACTAACTTACTTCTTTTCTGTCTTGTTTTGTAAATTCAGATTCGGCAGGATAACATTCTTCAAAAATTCGCCTACATTCTTCATCAGGGTCAGATTCAGAACTTGACAACATATCATTAAGTAATGTGTCATCAACATCAGAGTCAGCATTACATTCATTATTATTATGAGAGTTTGGTCTATCAGGCATTTCAAGTTTTTGGGAGAACTTTTCGGTAAAATCAGTTTTTATTTTTTTAGCTTCTTTGACAAATTTATTTTTTGATGAGTGTCTTTCAGAATCTGAATCTGAAGATTTTCTTTTTACAGGATGGTCATTTGAAGATTTTTTCTCTTTCAGTTTAACAATGTGTGGTTTATCAGTTTTTGAAGAATTTTCATTGCTGTGCACTCGCTTTTTCTTGCTTGGACTACAGGGTCTGTCATTGCTCTTTGTATTATGACTTTCAATTCTAGTTTTTGACTTTTTTTTGTCTGTAGATTCACTTGATAGATGTTTATTAGACTTTTTGCTCTTATCATCAATGGAATCTGTCTTTTTAGCAAGTGAACTTTTTTTAATATCTGTATGTTTGTTTATTTCTTTCTGTCCATTCTTTAATTTTTCATTACTACTTGTCTTTTTGTCTTTCTCAGTACCCTTTTCTTTTTTTATAATTTTATCTTTTTTTAAGTTAGTACTATTTTTTGATTTTTGAGGACTGTTTAACAAGCCTAGCACTTCATCTTTTAAATTTTTTATCTTAGAATCATTTTCTCCTTTTAAATTGGAATTATTTTCAACCTTTAACTTTTTTAACTTATGATTATTATCTAATTTATCACCTGATAGTTTTTTTTCTGTATTATCAGCAATGGTGTTGCTTTTTTTAGTGCTGTTATAGTCCATTTTACCACTAGAGACATGTTTTTCTGTTTTTGTGTCCACTTTATCATTTGATATGTGTTTTTCTATTTTAATTGAAGTTGAACAATTATTTTTATTTATTTCTTGTTTTTCTGGTTGAACTGTTGTATTATCATTCTTTTTAATTTTAGATATATTATTTGTGTTAGAAGGGATTTTTTTTAATGAGTTCAGCATTTTTTCACTCTTTTTACAATCAACTAAAATTTTATCAACAACTGAGAATTCATCAATTTTTTCCTCTTCATTGGGTTCTTCTTCTTCTTCTTTTATTGTGATTATTTCAGGCACTTGTTTTGTAGAATTTAATACTACAACAGGAGATTTTTCTTCATCAAAATCATCGTCACTGAATTGAGGAGCACTTTCACCATCGTCTAAATCATCATCTGAACTAATTAAAATAACTTGAACTGCTGATGAGTCTGCCTCATCAACAAAAGTAACAGTTTTCTTTGGAATACATTTAACTTCAGTGGGATCATATTCTTCCACATTTTTCTTTTTTCTAATTGCTAATGGAAACTCAGGAGTATACACACTCTTTGAAGCTTTAACAGGTACTGTGGTGCATTCTTTTAACTTTGAAATGGGTGTTGGTTTATATTCCGGAACATATGATGTGGTAGGAGTTTCCAAAGTTGAACTTGACTTGAGAATTCCAGGTGGTTTAGAATTTGATTCCATTGGAGTAGGTATATATGTAGAACTACTAGGTCCTTCAACATCCTCATCAAAAGAATCCTGAGAAAGTGTATCCAACTCACTTTTAGAATCAAAGGTAGTCTCGGATTCCTCCAAAAATGGAATAAAGAGCTGTCTTTGCTGGAAGTTCTCTATGTAAGAAAGGAAAAAATAATTAATAAAATAACAATAAATAAACAAGGAAATTAAATGAATGATTCCATATATATCCCGGTATGAAGCTGATATTTCAATTCAAGATACATAAAGATAGGAAACTTAACATTTATTTACAAACAATCCAATACATAATAACAGCAGCATGCTGGTAGAGGAAGTGTTTTTCCTACAAACATATCATATCCTGTAAGCGAAATCTGATATTGTCATTAGGTACTGCCAGGGTTAGAAATGAAGAGAGAAAAATCTAGATGCAATTGGCACCAAGTATTTTTCTAATTGCCAAAATGCTTTACCTAGGCATAATCTATCTATAATAATAAAAAGAAGATGTCTGTCTGTGCATCTTCTATACATTTAGCTCCTATTGAACACAGAAGTACAAAAATTGACATATGGATGCTCAGGAGCCTTCCTGAGGGGCTCCTAAAAGCAGAATTTAAAAATTTTAATTAGTTCTGGAGACATTAATTGAAACGTTGATTAATGTTAATTAATAAACCAGCCAATTTTGTGCTTAAGATGCATTTAAGGAATGTTAAATGCTAAATAAATTAGAAATATTGATCCAATCATTACAAATTCAGTACCAAATGAAAGGGGCGATTTTTTTAAATTCAGGAGTGCAAACAGAATTTGAACCCAAAAATTAGATTTTTTAAAATTAACTAAAGTATCAAATTTAGGTGGCAACACTTGATTATTTCATTTATCAGTTCAATCAATTCCTCAGGGCCAGACATATTGGCTGACTACTCTTCTGGTTCAGAATAAAAACATCTGCTACTCATTGAGGTCACCTGTTTTTGAACTAGGATTAAAAATTGCAAATTTTAAAATTCTACAATCTTTCTCTTTCACACACAAAACTTACTATACAGCCTGAACATCACAAGACCAACTTGCAGTTACAATTTCATCGATTTTGGTTAATAAACAAAACATTTACATTTTAATTGCAAATTAAATTTTATTCTAACAGTACGCGTAATATATCTCTCGAAAGAGGATGCCAGTTTCTACAGCAACAAATGCACTTAAGGTAAAAATATTTCTTTTTCCTTACATTAACCTACTACCATAGGTAATGGAAGTACTGTATTCGGTCCAAAACTTTGGTATCTAGATTTCACCTGATTTACATGTTTCAGGGATAAAAGTGGTCTAGAGGTGCAAAAATACTGATTTTACTGAACAAAATTGGAAAAATACTGACTAAATTTTAAAAAATACTGACCAAGTTTAAAAGTAAAATTAAAAAGTCATACAACCAACATTTTTTCCATTAATTCTGTAATGCAAAATAAGTATATTTTGAAAAAAATAAAATAAAAAAATTATTAGCAAACTATGTAAAAAATATAACAAATAAACTGTTCAGTGTGTTGAAAATTGAGTTTATTAATTAAAATAAGTATTGAAATTTTAAGCTAACATTTAGATTTTAGATTAGTACCAAATACTTAGAACTGAACTACTTTACTATACAAAAAGCTTGATAAATATTCACAATTTAATATTAGCAAAATTTTGAATTTATGAGTTTCATTAACTGGTTGGTACACATTCTAATTATTCAAACTTTTGTAGCAAAAGACCTTGGCTTAGGTACAACGTAGATCTGAAAATGTACTCCCCATTTATTTATAATTTAAGAGTGAAGTGATCATGCATTTCAGAAAATAGAAGCTAAAATAACAATTGATTTGCAATGAAATCATTGTATATTTCAGAAATTAGCACTGGAAAAAAGTAATAATAAATAAAATAATAATGAAGTACAAATTCTGTCTATTAGCGGTAAAATACTTGTATATTTCTGCAATTGGCAGTAAAAACATTTCTGCTACTACCTATGCTTAATATATATATATATATATATATATATATTTATGCCGAAATATATCCGTAGTATTTTAAAATATGTTTTTAAATAGAAAAAGATAAATATACTTTAAAGACAAAAAGAAATGCCGCCAATTATACAAATATTATTTAATTTAGTTTTTTTTCCCCTGTCCCTTTCAAAATATTTAGGTATCAGAAACTTTTTCTCAAAAAAAGTAAAAAAATAATAAAATACCTTAAAAACATGCTTTTAAATGACTTAGCAGATTAATTTTTAGCACAGCCGTACCCATCTTCAGTGCAAATATTCAGTGCTACACTTAGCACTGAAGATGGGTACGGCTGTGCCCGAAATTAATCTGCTAAGTCATTTAAAAGGATGTTTTTAAGGTATTTTATTATGTAAACATAAAATTTAATCCTTTTTTAATTTTATTTAATTTGTAAAAAAATAATTTTTTTTTTGACATTCCTGTGAAATAGTGTTATGAGTACTTACAAGGATCATAATTTTAAAAAAGAATAAATAATTTGAATCATAAGTAATGCTATTTTGGATATAAAATTTCCAAGCCTAAATTCAGTTACTTTTTTAAAAAACTTGTTATAATACAAATGTAAATATAAAAAATATCCCCAAATTAAATGCTTACCGATAATGGATAAATGAAAAATCCTGGTACTCAAAAAGATCATGACATTTAGGTCATAGCTTTTATTATTTTTTACAAGCAATTGTACCAAAAAAATTCATCACCAAATGATGACAAAAAATTTAAAAGTTGCCAAGGGGATTATATATTAGAGCTGTAATGCAAAATGGTCGAGATATTATGAATTTTTTTCTATTCTAAAAAATTACTGATTTTTAGCATATTTCATAAAAAAAATAATAATAATAAATACGGTATTAAATATTATGTATTTCAATTTGACATTGAATATAAGGATTTCTATAATATTGTTTTGATTTTGTCTTGTGTCCACTGTTAATATTCCTATTCAGTAAAAGGCAAAGCAATGAATAGGCAGGAACAGCCCAGCAGCAGTTAACAAGTGAAGCAGATTGAGGGTAGGTGAGCGGAGCGAGCACGGGACAGAGCCCCCTAGTTTGTTAAAACAAAAATTTAAATAATCAAATTTTTGCAATTAGTTGTAATTTAATATAATTTGTCTTTATAAACGCTGGAATATTTCTGAACTTTTGCATTGTGTGTAGGGTCTTTCTAAAGTCCTATCCTGTATTGAAAAGAGTTTCAGGGGAGAAAAAGGAAAACTCCAAATGGTTAAACCATTAAGCACAATTAGTGTTTAATCCTGATACTACTTTAAAAAATATTGTATGGTGCTTTTATTTTTTTTTTTTAATAATAAGTATGTAGTAACCATCACATAGCTTTCATGTATACCATTCTATAAAAGTGCCACCAACTAATGAACATGCACAGAAATTTAGTAAATATACACAATAGCTTCTCTTCTCGCAACAAAAATTTTACATAATCAGTTTGATATAATGGTAAGTAACAGATGTTGAGACATAGATAGTTGAAAATTTGCAGATAGTTAATAATAGCAGCGTCGTTGCCTGTCACCTGACATAAGCCCAAATTGGGTCAGCAAAATGTTTTTATAATATCTGTCTAGCATATTAAGTTTGGCATATTTTCTACACCTTAGATGTTGAGATACAAGTTACCTATAAACAGGAAATGTTTTATCACCTGACATCCAATAAACACTAGGGTGTATCAAAAAAAAAATTCTTTTTTATATCAAATTTCCAATAGTGTGGAAAAGTTGCCTTATGTTATTGTTAGTATGTGTGGAAAATTTTATTGATCTGAGTTAATATCTTCAGTTGCCTCTGGGGCCGTTCATTATACGAAAGTTGTTAATTTTATCGCTTTTTCAATATTTTTTTTTTAAATAAGAAATTGGATTCTTAGTTCCAATAGTGCCGAAACATTGTCATATGGTATCCTTAGAGCGCGTGCAAATTTTTATTGATGAGGGTCAATGGCTTCAATTGCTTCTACGCTACGGGTCACTTATCTGGCCATATTCATTCACTCATTTTAATGATTTTCCTTCAACACTTCCACGACTGTAATTCTTTTAATTATGGTTATTTCTATTAACTTTTGTTTTTTTTTTTTTTTTTTTTTTTGGGGGGGGGGGGGGTGTCTTCGGATGTCGGGGTCTTTCCCCCTTGCCTACAGCCTTGCTACTGTTCTAATGTTACTTTTTTTTTTTTGTATGTATGATTAATGTACATACATAAAAATCATTATTCTATATTTATTTGAAAAATTTACATTTCTGTTGGCAAGGAATTTTAACGGTTTATGTGGATATAAAAGTTATTGCAGTTCTATTAAAGAATATTCTTATGTTAATGAAGAATTCCTGAAAATGTTTAATGTAGGTAAAAGCTTTTTATATGTTTAGGTTGTCAATTTATTGAAAGTTGCATTATCAATGTCAACCAATCATGTTAACAAAAAATTTTCTGCTAATTTCAAATTTTAATAATCACATGTCTGTTAATAAAATTAAACCTCAAATAATATGCCAATAGCCAATACAGATTCTTTGCCCCCACCCCCTCCCTGGCTCAAAATAATTTTGTTTATCCTCTAATTTTAATCATAAGTATTTTCTGTTTGCAGATGGAGATGCCAGACTAGGCGAAATTTATTAAATGAATCAAACTTTTGTATTTCTTTTGCAACGATAAATAAAGTAAATATTCTTGTAAAACAAGAATTGTGTATGAGAAATCCCACTATTTTGATAGAACATGTCATCATTACAGCCTGCTGTTTTTTGTAGCAAAATGCACACATTAATATTTATCTAAGAAAGTCCATATATTTTTCCTCATTGCTAAAACTTTAAAATCTTTCTAAGTACCACAATTATTAATACTGTGTTCATGTTATGCATTTTTCAAAGAGCGCGGCGCCCTGCCCTTTTATTTTTCCAAGTGAAAATGCACCTTTCATTTTTTTCAATTGAAATTGTGCCCTACATTTTCCTATCTCTATATCGCTTTTTTATAAAAATATTTTAGCGTTTTCACCCAGAAATAAACATTTATAGTAGATTTTTATCTGATGCAAAATTGGACTTTGCTTACCTTTGCCCAAATGCGATCTGAAAATTCCATAAGAAGTCATTTCTGGGAGCGATCTATGTGTCATCGGTCTGTTTCTTTGTGTGGCCGGCAAAAAATATTGTTAGCTGTGATTTTCACCGATGTTTTTGTTCACGGCGTATCCAAGAGTAGAAATGTCTATTACGGAAACAATATAATAAAATAAATAATCGCAGAAATTATGTGAAAGTATTGAAATCGGCATCTAATTCTCGTATGTAGGATTTAGAGTATTCTGCATATTTCGTATTTTGTGCTGAAGGCGCAATACTTTTCAGATAAAATCTGCATTTTATGATTATAATTTTCTCAGTTTTGTGCTAAAACTTACTTAATAACAAAACAGCGAACATAAAACAGACCTTTCACAAAAGTTTTTCAGAATATTCGGACGAGAAAATTGCGTATAATTCGTAAAAATATCGTGAATTGCAGAAACAGCTATTGGAGGGGGGGCTGAAATCGTGAATTTCATTGGTTAGCGGTGAAATAATAGCAGTATTTGGGAATTAGATGTGATTAAATATAAATTTTGACTATAAAAATTGACACCACAGTTAGCGACGAAAATAATCCCGTATTTTCGAAATCAGCTGCAAAATCATTGCATATTTCGGCATTCAGCCTTGAGAAAAAAAAGCGCAAATTTCATCTATTAACAACAAAATAACTGAGTATTTAGAATTTAACTTCAAAAACCCCAGTAATTTAATTGATTAGCGACGAAAAAAATTATGCATTTAAGCGATCGATCGTAAAATTATCGCAAATTTTAAAAATCAGTCTTGAAAAAAGACGGGTATTTTAGCGATAACTGACAAAATTATAGAATATTTCAACAATTGGTTGTGACTATAAATATTGTTAATTTCACATTTATTTTGCACATGCTGCGTAGTTTTTTTTCCCTTTTAATGTTAAAAAAAAAAAAAAAAACTAGGTCTTTGAAAAAAAAAAAAGATCTATCTATCTGATTGAGTAAATATTGAGAGAGAAAAATAGATACCTACCATTCCTCATGGAATTATATGTAATTTAATTATTTACGGGGGGAAAAATGCTAAGGGAATCTACATATTTAAACAGGGTTGCCACTTACACAGGAGAATGAAATTCTCTGACTTTTCCAGGAATATTCTAAGAAAATTCCAGTCTAACCTTATATCGAATACTGTGTTGAGGGCAAAATAATTATGGTACCATTTGAAAATGCAAAGGTTATGTATGACAAAAGTTACATCTTAGTGATAGCATCTGTCGCTTATAAGCAAGATAAGAAATTTCTTTTATGAGCTGAAAAAAAGGGTAGGCATGTTTAAAAAAATGGTGGAAGCTAAGAATATTATAGAACAATTATCCTATGTTGGCAAAAAAATTGTTTCTTTTTTTGGCAATCAACGTAAAATTCCCTGACTTTTATAGTAAAGTTTCGAACTCCCTGACCATTTCAGGTTTTCCAGGTAGTGTGGCAACCCTATTTAAAGCCTGCAATAACTTAAAATTATTTGTAGATTACAATTTAAAAATTTTTAAATAAAATTATCTAAAAAAATAAATATTTAGAAATAATTTAAGTAAAAAGTCTTGAATTGTAAATTAGAAATATTTTACAACAAATATTTTACTGGCTGGCTCCTAATTATTTTAATTATACTTTTATGAAATTTCAGCTCTTTTGGTCAAGTAGATTTTGAGCTACACCTAAGAAACTATTACCACCAGGAGATCCGATTTAAGATTGAAAAATGAATTTAACATTAAAAAGCTCAAAAGTCCCAATAAGTATAACTGCTAAGCTTATTAACTGAATTACTTCCAATTTAGTATTCGTTTGTAAAATTTTCTTTAGAATCTAGAAGTCAAATTGTGTATTCACTGGAAATATAAATTTTAACATCATTGCATGTTTACATGTGTAAATGACTGCTAAGTTTACATTTTTAGTAAATAATTAAATTAAAATAGACATGAATTCAAGAAGGATAGTACCTGCTGTGTTTATCCGTTAATTAGGTGATGAGATGGATGGGTATTCTCTTTTTACTTGTATTTATTTCATTTTGTTTGTTTATTTTGTGGACTGTACATTTTATAATCTATTTAGTGAGTGGGAAAGAAAATGCTCTTTCGTCTATCAGTGTGTGCCCTTTTACTCACAAAAAAGTGCCCTTTTTGATAAATCCACCCTGCCCTTAAAAAAAAAAAAATGTGAACACTATTAATAGCATTTAAAATTTAGATTACATATATTACTATAACTACACTGCACGCTTATAGAACTCACTCTTAAAACACTAATAAGAATAAAATCATAAACATGCAACAGAATTACCAAAAGGTGAAATACCACCAATCCTTTCCGGACCTCTACGAGGGTTGCTATTTATATTTCTGGCCTTGGAAACAGTAAGTGTTGCTAGGCGACCGCAGACGATTTTAATCGAAAGTTTGATATTTTTAAACGTAAATTCAGCAGACGATTTACCATTATAGCTTTATTTGTGTTGTTGACAGTAAATTGAAAAGTTCTTCTCTTTCAAAAAATGGAATTGAATCGTGAAAATTTTCGTGCGATTATTTTTCATAACTTTCGACGTGGATTGTCAAGACGAGTGCTTCGATGAACTTAATTCTTTATACAGCGATAAAGCGCCATCCTACAGCACTGTAAAAAATTGGTATAACGAATTTAATCGTGGTCGATGTTCGATCCAGGACGAATCCCGTGCAGGTCGTCCAAAATCCGTTGTTGTGCAAGAAAAGATCGATGCTGTGCGTGAACTGATAAAGCAAGATCGTCATGTGACATACCGTGAGACTGAGGCGTCTTTGGACATTAGTATGACTAGCATCAATAAAATATTGCATGAACATTTGAGCGTAAAAAAAATTTGTTCGCGTTGGATCCCGCATAATCTGACAAACGCTCAAAAAGAGGCTCGTGTCGATTGGTGCAAGGAAATGTTGGAAAAATACGTTCAAGGTACATCAAAGGCTGTGTATAACATCTACACAGGTGACGAATCATGGATCTATGCATATGAGCCGGAAACAAAACAGCAATCAACTGTATGGGTCTTCCAAGGCGAGGCAAAACCAACAAAAGTTGTTCGAGGAAGAAGCACATCGAAACAAATGATTGCCTGTTTCTTCTTCATTAACGGTCATGTGGCAACAGTGGCGTTAGAGCAACGCAGGACGGTCAATTCTGAATGGTACACGACCATTTGTTTGCCAGAAGTCATCGGAGAAATTTGAAAAAAGCAGAAGAACAGGCGAATCATTCTTCATCATGACAATGCGAGCTCTCACACATCGACTCAAACAAATGCATTTCTGACTGAGCGAAAGATCGAACTGATGGGTCATCCGCCGTACAGCCCTGATTTGGCACCCAATGACTTCTTCTTATTCCCACACATCAAAAATAAATTACGTGGACAACGATTTTCGACCCCCGAAGAAGCGGTTGATGCATTCAAAACGCATGTTTTGGAGTTACCTCAATCGGACTGGAAAAAGTGCTTTGAAAATTGGTTCAAACGCATGCAAAAGTGTATTGATCATCATGGAGAATATTTTGAAAAGCAATAAAACCAATTTCGATCCTACATATTTGTTTTTTCATTATTAGGCCAGAAATATAAATAGCAACCCTCGTAGTAAGTCCCACATATCTACAGTAACCACGGTACTTAGATAACCAATTAAGTGCTTTTGTCTTTTGCCCAACAGATTTTTTTCCCCAATGCAATTAAAAATGGGGGAGGCTTAACCTATAGAGATGGGATATTTCAAAATTTCTCAGTGTTGTCTGACATAGACAATTGCTGTCAGAACCTTTCTCTGAAGGTTAAAATCGCCCAAAACTGCTGCATAGTGGTGAGCAGCCTCCTTCCGTCTTTGAAACATGCAACAGAAGTGCAAATGAGATCATATCTAAACTCAAATGCTGAATCATTTTTCAATAATTCAATTTCTCAGCCAATTTTGTGTTCTTCCCACCCCCTTTCTTTTCAGATATTGAAAAATTTAAGGTACTTTTCCGTTTGTGGGACGCAAACAAAAAATCACCAATTCAATATTATCACCAATTTATATTATTACTATTTATATTCAAATCTCATATTGCATTCTTTGCCAATAAACATTTCTCTTGAAAAAAAAACAGACTGCATCTTCGGCAGTTGAAAGCAAATCCCAAATTTTCATCATTTTTGTAAAACAAAAATTCAGGTAGAAGAAAGAATGTTAATATATTTTACTTAGAAAACAAAAATGTTCTAATATGTTCTAATGTTAATAATTGGCGATTTTTCGTTTGCAAACGGAAAAGTACCAAATTTAAGCTAGAGAAAGAAGTATGTAAGTTTTATTTAAAGAATATTTATTTCCAAACAATATCTAAAGTTTTTTATTTTATTATTTTTTAATTGGTGGAAATACAATTGTTTATTATTATTAATAAAATAAGACAATAAAGGACACCATTTCTTATTTTAATTTTCTGACCATATCATTTGCGTTTTTATGCCTTTATGTATAGTATATATATTTTAATTATATGTCTGAATCCCATGTACAACTCCGACTCATGAGTGGCCACTGAGTTGATCATGTCTACTGGTCAATAGCCATTTCTAAAAATTTTAAGTCTTGACCTCTATAATACATAATTCATACTATATTATCAGTACCACTATATGAAATATGAAATCTCTTTAATATGTCTGAAAGACATATAAAAGAAATTTCATATAATATATCTCTTTTATTATTCGATATCTGATATCAATGATTGATCGATAAATTATATCAATATTGGTATTATTCGCTTCTATTTTTAATTTAGTTGTTTAATCAAACTTTGTTGTTCGATTCAACCCTGTCAGCAAGTGATTACATAAAAACCTTCCTGATTATAAAGTGGATATTTATTTTTAATAAGAAAAATAGACAAATGCATGGTAAAAATATTTTGGTTGTATTGAGTTACTGATCATTCACTTCTCCGAATTTACATGTAAAATACAAGTAAACACAAACTTTGTCACCAAGAAGTACACTGAACAAGATTTTTTTTACCATTTTTATTTCAGAAGTAAAAACAAGTTTTTATAATCTCTTATATAAAATATAGGCTTTATATATAGTGAGTTAGAAAGAAAGCCAGTAGTGAAGGTTTCCAAGATCATTAGATTTCAGAGATCTAAAACTGACCTAACGAATCAATCAGCATATCTTCAGTTTTTTAGTACTAACCATCTAACGCATGCAAAATGATATTAAAAAGTAGATAGATGAAGCAAATTTTCAGATAATGGAAGTAAAAAATTATGTATATCACAGAATTTTCTTCTATTAACATTAGTTGGGCTTTAAAAAGACATTGATGAATCAGCTAATTTTACACTCCCCCTTCCTCTAAGCTTTATTGTTCAATTCAGCCCTGCCAGCAAGTGATTATAAAAAAAAATTATTGGTATAAAAAGTAGATATTTATTTTTAATACAAAAAATAGGCAAATGTATGGTAAAAATATTTTGGTTGTATTGAGTCACGGATCATTCATTTTTCCGAATTTAAGTATAAAAAATACAAGTAAACACAAACTTTGTCACCAAGAAGCACAACTAGATTATTTTAACCATTTTTATTTAGAAAGTAAAAAGAAGTGTCAATTAATTTTTTCTACTTTTATTTAATAATGTGAAGAAAAGGGGAAACTTTTCAATTAATTAAACGAAACCCATATTTTGAAATACTTTTAATACTCAGGGACTCATGGATTGTGAATACAATGGCAAAAGTCTCACATTCTAAAAACGTATCATCTGCTAATTGTTCTGCAGTGATGACAAGTAAATTGATTATTAAAGGTTGCTAATAGTAAGTAATAGTAGCAAATTTTACAAAATTTGTATCTAAATTATGTCAATACAATTCAGAAAACATAGCCTGCTTATTATGGAATACAAATTCTATATCAAAAAGAAAGTTTTTTTTTTTTTTTTTTTTTTACAAAAAAGCTAGCAAATAAATCCGTAAATCGAAAAATTATACTAATCTATTAATATCATTATTAAAAAGCAGTCGCTTCACAAATTACTCCATAGTTATTTATCGAAGTCTTCATCGTTAAAGCACAGCCGTTTAATTGATGGAATTTATTTACAAATAATAAGTGTTTATGATATGCATACTATAAATATACTTATTATAAATCTTATAAGATAGATATATACGCACCTTCATTTTGATGTTTATAAGGACAATGTGGGCGAACACAAAGTGCAAGTTTAAAAAATGGGCAAGGTATATTCTTAAAATGACCACAAGAAGGCAACATAATTGAAATCACATTATTATTGGATGAATATAAGAAATTCAAACACAATCAACATTTCAGAAATTTTGTCTCTGGGAGGAATAATCATAAACTGGCATTTTATTTTGTCAAAATATCTTTTCGCTATTCAATAATAAGCAATCGTCAGAGAATGCTTTTGAAATTACTGTGCAAATAAAAAGAGGAAAAATACATTTAACGTCGAAGACAGATACGCTGTATTTTATTAATAATATTTATAATGTATAATTTTTTGCGCTTTATTTTCGATTCACGCACTATTTTAGTATGTAAACAACTAAATTAGAAAATAAAAGCGAATATGTCCGATATTGATATAATTTATCGATACATCATTGATATCAGATATCGAATAATGAACGGGTTACATATACAAACGCAACGCTTGCAATTTCGATGACGCAAATTTTGCAGTCAGCAGCAAAAGTATCCGAGCACTAGCGAAAATTCCTATGTAAAAAAATACACTTAATGCAGTTTTGTCAAATAAATCCTTGTAGAATCCTGTTCTTAGTCAGTCTAAGTACATGATTCGACAAGGATTTATTTAACAAAACAGTGTTAAGTGTTCTTTTTTTACATAGGAATTTTTACTGTTGATCGGATACTTTTGCAAGGTCACTGGGAAGATGGTCGCTGGTACAGTGTACCAGCAGGACCTCACTAGACACTGGGCCGACTCCTTGAGCAATATCACGTGATATGACGTCAGTCAGAAAAGATGGCTGGTGATTTGAATTTGATATGTGTAAACAATACCTTTTGTGTATGAAATAATTTAATTATTTAGAGAGTTATTTTGCGGTGCAATGTAGTTTTTGTACATAATTTTGGATTTAGTCAATTGCTACATTCGTTTCTAAAAAGTATCTAAAGTTTTATCCGCGATTGTAATGAAATGCTCGCCCTCTGGTGGGCTAAGGTGAAATTACAATAAACATGCTTTAATTCGACTTTCATCAAGCCATTGCATGCCGATGTTTAGTTTCACATATATTTATTGAATAAAAATGAATAAATCCGGTAAAAAAGATAACACATACTGTTGTGTACTGTTACAGTGTAACTCCAAAGGATCAAGAAATCCAGAATTAAGCTTCCATTTATTCCCAAATGACAAATTTAAAATTTCAGTTGCTTCGGCTAATGAAAGTAGAGAATTAATCAGATGATTTGAAACTAATATTTGTTCAGCTTCAGTTAAATATCTACTTCCGATCGAACTTTGAATAAACTGAAATATTTTTTTCCAAAAGCAATCAATTTTCCATGATGTAATGGCGGAGAAATTATACTACGAATATTAAGTAGAATAACAAAAAGAACAATAATAAATACACGTGGCTATAATATTTACTAACAACAAAATCTGAAAAATCGCTATCTATCGATCATTACAAACGCGGATATCAGCGAACATCAGAAACGGTGACTGACGATTTGAATTTGTTATGTAAACAACGTGCTTGTAGTTTGTATAATTCGACAATTTAGATAGTTGTTTTGCGGTACAATATTTCTTTTTATACATAATTTTGGATTTAGTCATAGCTACATTCTTTTGTCTTCATCAAATTACAAGAATTTGTGGTTACTTTAATTTTCCAGAAAATGTGACTGTTAAAGAGAGAGACGAATGGAATCTGTTAAATTTTGATAATTCAACCCTTGATAAATTAGTAAAATGGCTGTGTCTAGTCTACTGATGAATCACCGGTGAGGATTGACTATTATTGACGAGAAAATTTTAATTTAACTGGTGAATTTGAAAGACAGAAGTTTGCTAACATTACTGAATTAATCAAATGCTGTCTGGCTTCATGGTAATGCAGAATTTGAAGATTGTGAAAGACTCTAACATCATGGTGGAATAGCAACTAATAGAATTTGTGTGTGTTAATATATATATATATATATATATTATAACATAGTGAAATAGAAACTGTAAAAGATAAACGTGTTAAGAAAGTCTAAAAAATCTGATGTATAAAAATAAATATTTTGCATTTCAAATCTATTTATAATGTAGTATCAAGAAAACAAAATTTATTTGCTGGTAAAGGGTAAGTTTTTGCATCTTTCCTTTTTTCTTATTGTGCTTATTATCAGAACAAATTCACAAACAGTTTTATTGAAATTATAGTTTAAGAAATAATGTTTTTACATTTTAAGATGCTTAAATCAGAATATTTAGAGTGGAAGTAGCATAATTTTCTGTTCTGTGCAGTAGTTTTTCTATTTTCAAATACAACTATTTTTAACTAACCAGTGATCGTCAAGAGTAAAAAAATAAGTTCCTAAAATTTTTCAAAAAATTTCGCAAGAGTTCACTATGAGGCCTGCAAGACTACCTTTCTTTTCTTTTTTTTTTTTTTTTTTGTGCAAGAAAGAAATAAGACTGCATTGGTTTAAAGGGCTAAGCTTTACTATAGGGCACCCATTGTCGATCTGGAATGCTGTGATGGGATTCAGTGTATCGACACTTTTTACTAGTAACCTTTTTGTGTTGGAATTTCCTTTAACCATCCCGAACTTTGTTTCTGTGCTTGCCGCTTATGTATGTTTACTGTAATACAGCCCAGCTGAATGATTTTATGGTTTATTTATTTATTTTTCAAGATTTAAAAAATAATTTTTTGAGTGGATTTTTAAAATATTTTTAATTTGAGTGTATTCTAGTGTAGCTCTGGTACCAGCTAGAGATGCAAAAAACCCGGGAATTTAAAACCAAGGGAAAAAACCCGGGAGTTTTGGGTAAAAAACTGGGCAATTTGGAAATTTTGCGGGGAAAAAACAAATTAGAAATCACTAAAGCATATAATAAGTTGTTTGCTTAATATAAATTTCAATTTTAAGGATGTTGATATACTGATAAGCTTATAACATTAATTTATCATTTTATTTTCAATTTTTCAGAACTGCAGCCAAATCAAAATTTGAAAAGAAATTTAAGCTTTCTTTATTAAATTTGCACTTAAGACAAATGTACAGTCGGTAACAAAAGTCTCCGAACATTAGCAAAAATTCCTATGTAAAAAAAGTACACTCAATACAGTTTTGTTAAATAAATCCTCGTCTAATCCTGTTCTTAGTCAGTATAGGAACAAGATTCGATAAGGATTTATTTAACAAAACTGTATTAAGTGTACTTTTTTTACATAGGAATTTTTTCTAGTGTTCGGAGACTTTTGTTACCGACTGTATCGGTACAATCTTGGATACAATTTCCATATTATACAAGCTGAAGAATTAAGGAAAGCAATGTATATAATTCTGTAATAGTTTGAGAAGAGAAATAATTAAGATTTGAAAAGTTCTTTAAAAATTTCTATTTTATAAAACTAAAGAATTATTTAAAATAATGAAGTGGTTTTTAGATTGAAGAGATGGCATTTTACGCAATTACTGCAGTGGTATAGTTTCTTTTACAAGTTATTTTCATAAATATTTCTTATTACAGTTTGCAAAAAATTGATATTAAATTTCCTACAATGAATTTTGTTTTATAAAAATTTATATACATATTGTTTTCCTGATTTATATATATATATATATAATATTTCTGAATTTCTAACACAAGTGGAGAAATTTTTCGAATTACTTATATATTTCCCTAAAACATATTAAATTTAAGAATTCTTCTTTTTTTCTCTCTCTCTCTTTGTTGTAATTAAAAAAAAAGAACAATTTAAAAATTATCAGGTAACAAACTAATTTCTTAAATACTTCACCTAAGTTTAATGAAACTTGAATTTAGTTGGTTTTTCCCCCCTAAAATCTTAAGTCCAATTCTCTAATTGTTTCATAGTACATTCATAAACCAATTATGAATAAAAAAAATTAAATGTTATTAATTCTCATTAAGAATGGAAAGGATATCTCAAGAACATAGCAAAATAATATTAATGAAATGACAGAAACTTACTGTTTGCGTTAGCACCGCATTAATTATAATTAATTATTTTCTTCGTTTTCGGAATAAACATCGAAGATGCTAGAATTAGCTGGAAAGGGAAACGAAAAGGAAATCTATGCAGGAATTAAAGTTGAAGTTAATTTAAAGATCGGAGGCTAAATAATTAACAAAAGTTATAAAAATATTCATAATTTCAAAATTTCCAGTTTTGGGGAAATTTCAAAATTCCCAGGGGAAAAAAATGTTTTTTTTTTTTTTTTTTTTTTTTTCGGGGAAAAAACCGGGTGTTTTGAAAGTCTTGCATCTCTAGTACCAGTCTTTATTTATCTCGTTGGTACCAGCACGTGACGTAACTCTTACTCACTGTCACTATCAAGTTGACAGAAGGAAAAGTGGCAAAACATTGGTCTTACCGCGAATTTGGAAAATGCCTACTCCTCAGAACCTTGGCGAAAAAACATAATCGGGCTTTGGCGAGCGCGAGTCATGATGATAGACGGTAGGGTTGCTCGCATGTCTGATGACAAGCGGACGTCAGAATTCGTATTAGCAATAACAATAGAAATTTGTTCAATAATTTTAAATAAATTTTAGGTGCTTTTGTCTCCTGAATTAGATACTTTGAAGAATGATTTAAAACATTCATTTTGTAATTGAATAGTTATTTTTATTATCTAAATAAGTTTCTAAAAGTTCATAGCTAATTGGAAACATCCTACATGTAAACAAATTGTCGTGTTTATATTATGTCTAGATAAACTTGAAACGAGATTGACGTATATTTATTTTATATTTTGCCTATGTATGAGTTATTATTTCACATATGCATTTAAGTGAATTAGTAATTAATAATGCTGGAATCCAAATGTTTATTTTGTGTGTGTATGTGAAGAACTTATTGCAAGGTATGTTCACAACATTCAATGGTTTTATAATTATTAGTTTAATGTCTGTAAGTTGTATAAGTGCCTAGAATTAAAATTTCTTTTATTTTTTTTAATTAAAAGATAATATTTTGTACATTATTGCTATAACATATTAAAATATTAGTATCTGATATTATATCCTGATGACTCATCTTATATCAGGTAATTTGTTTAGACATTTGAAAACAAATTTGACTTAAAATTATGCTATAATTGTGATCATTCTCCTTTTAATTAGTATATTAGATAGATGTTTATTTTGTTAAATATCACCGTTTGAAATGAAATTGGTCGAACTGATGCAGACATGCCAAGTCTACTGCTTTTGGCAGGAGTCTCCTGGTTTTTGCTTATTTTTCTATGCTCCTGATTTTCCACTCATTTCTCCTGCTTTTCTGATATAATTTTTATCTATCCCTCTTAGCATAACTTATGCTTAAAATTTGTGGGATTGGGTAAAAGAATTTGAAAGAAAATTTAAATTTATCTTGCCCTGCAATTTATCAAGTTCAGTTTGAATGTGAATTACTATACAATGCTTTGAAACTAATTTTTGCTAAGAATAAATTTTTAACTTTCATTTCTGCATAATGAAAAATGTCTTATTATCAAAAGATTTTTTTTTTAAATACCATAACTATTGAAAACTTAAAGAATTCAAATTTCATTAGAATATAGCTGATATTTTCATTTCTTTATTACCTTTTCTTTAACAAAGATAATTAAGATTCTTATTGTTTTATATTAGGAGCAGAATGATCAAATCTGTGTATTTTGACTTAAATTTTAAACAACTATATGTCTGAGTTTTTTTTTTTTTTTTTTTTTTTTACTGCAAGAAACATATATTATTCATTTAATTTTAAAACTGATGCTTTGTAAATACCTCCTAAGTTTATAAAGCTTTACTTAAAATTAAATTTGCATTATTTTACTCATTTTTATTACAAATTTTCTTGTTGGAAAAAGTCTCGTGATTTCTGTTAAAAAATCTCCTGCTTTTTTTTCATTAGAAGTTGGCATCTCTACTGATGATAACATATCAGTTAAATCATTTTTATAATGATAATATCGATGAATATATTTATTACACACTACATTTTGAATATTATAGTGAGATATATTTACATAGAATAGATTGCATTATGTAGACTGCTGATTAAGTAGTACACATACATTCTGAGTGAAGTTAATTTGAATTTATAAAAACAAGAATTAATTTTTGTTAATTGTGAATAATAATACAGTTTATGGTATGACTTAGCGTGATTTTAATAAATCAATAATTTGGCACAATTTTGCAATTATCCTTGGAATTTACAAACCTTTAGGAAAGGAAAGTTTATCAAAGAATGCCATACTCAAAATGGCATAAAATGAAATTGCATCAAAATACATTAAAAAAAAAAAAAAAAAAAAAAAAAAAATTAAATGCAAAAAATGTATAAAGTACAATAAAAAAAAAAAAACAGTTGAAAAGCTCAAAATTATAAATAATCACAGTTTAAAGAAATCGAAGAGAAATGAAGGAACAGTGTTTCTTGGAAAGTTCTCTAGTTATGAAGTTTATCCTATGCCAGCTGGACCATAGCTTCAGTGCACGAAATTGATTTTGTGCCTGTAGACGTGGGCTTGCTAGCGATTTTTATTAATATCGACATCAGATAGAAGAAGAAAGAGGAGGATAAGCTTATTGAAGACACGGTTCCTTGTGACATGCTGTAAATAAATCTAAAAATAGATCAGCATTGAAATTTGACATTTGATTTTCTTGTATCCTTTTCAGTTGTTTGCCATTCGAACTTTTGTATGTTTTTAATTTTATGGTGTTTGTTTATAAAAATTTTGTCATAGTTCATTTATTTATTAATTATTATTATTTCTTTTTTATTTGTAGATAGGGTAAGTGCACCAGTGATTGACACTTTTAGAGCAATCTCTGATGTTTTTAATGTTCTAGTCATCAGAAAATATTTTCAGAAATCTTAAGTTAGTACATATGGCATGAAAGACATTCAGAACCACATATATGTTAAAATATATACATTTTATAACAATAATTTTTTTTATGAATTTTTATTTGACACCCACTCAATGTTCCAGTAATTGACACTGCCAGTTTTTCATTTTATCAGTAATTGGACCCAGTGGCGGATTTAAGGGGGGGGGCTAACACTGACATTCACAATTGAATATTGCAATTGTAAATTTTTTATTGGTCTGGAATAACACTTTGAAAAATCTTAGCCCTCCCCCCCCCCCAAAAAAAAGGCAAGTTTTGGATCCGCCACTGATTGGACCCCTATGTTTCATTGTTTGGCACTGCTAGTTATTCATTTTATCAGTTATTAGCACCCTATGCTCCAGTGTTTGACAAAAAATTTTAAAATTCTTATACGTAAAATATGATTTTATTATTTTTCTTATTTATTAATTATTTCGGGATAGATGTCAATTAGTGGAGCATGCCAATCACTGGAGCGCCTACCCTATAGCTTTATCTGACGAATTTGAAATAAGCAATTTAAGTGTATAAATCTATAGTTCCAAAAAATTGCACATTATCCTTAAATATTAAAATATGTATTTATATAGTTACTGTTTAAAAAAGACTGAAGAAGAAAAGAAAGAGCAGTTTTCCTCAGAAAGTTCTCCATTTGTGAAGTCTTTGCATCCTACGCCAGCTGGAACATATCTATCCGCGTTTGTAATGATCGATAGATGGCGCTCTCTGAACACTGCAGTTGTTAGTAAATATAACAGCCACGTGTAATTATTATTCTTTCTCCGCCATTTCATCATGGAATGTCGATTGCATAATATCAGGATATGCAGTGGTGTGATAATTTCACCTTAGCCCACCAGAGGGCGAGCATTTCATTACAATCGCGGATCGTGCACAAAATAGTTTTCGTGCCTGTAGATGTGGGCTTGCTAGCTCATTTCATTAACACTGATGTCAGATGGAAGAAAAAGGAGGAAAAGCTTATTGAAGAAAGAAAGTTCATCATGACATGCAGTAAATAAATCTTTTCTTAAAATAGATAAACATTTATCATTTAATTTTCTTGCATTCTTTTGAATTGTTCGCCATTTGAACTTTTGTATGTTTTTTAATTTTATGGTGTTATTTATTTTGTTATTACTTAATTTTTATGGTAATATTCAATTGTTTCATTCAAATCGAACATAGTTTGATCAATTAGCAACAATTAAGCTTTAGTCCAAAGAGAAAACACATTTTTCATTAATTGGCAACTTTTCGCTTACACTCCCTGACTCAGAATTTTACATATTACATATAATTTTAATAAGATAAAATTTTTAAAAATGCTCCATGCAAAATAATTTTTAATTCTTCTGCTGAGATCTTAATCATGAGAGACTTGGAGATTTAATCACCACACACCCAAAATTTTACAAATTTCATGAAAATTTTTAAGTTATACTTCAATTTTAACAAATTGTTTTTGAAGACTTAGCCTCATCTAGTAAATTTAAAAATTACAATTTAAGTATAAGTTTGTTATTACCGCCAAGAGAGAAAGAAAAAAAAAGCATAGCATCCTAAAATGTTTAAAAAGTGAAATATTTGTGGCTGCAGCTATGGGTCTGGTAGCATATTTCACAAATATCATGAAACGGAAGAAAACAGAAGAGAAAATAAGAAAGAACTGGCGTTTTAAAGTAATAAGTACACAACTTTGAATAAACACCATAAAATGCTATAAATTCATAAAAATTGTTTTGGATCGAAAGAATACATGACCCTTCATCAGGCGAACAAAGGAAGCACGAGTGCTGCAAGCAAAGTGGTAACACACGCTGCCGCTTTGATATCAGCATTTGTGCTTACCGACAGTGACACGATCTAATTAAAGAGAAAGCAAGAGACAGAAGAAAACATCCACTACTGATGGCATGGACCACGAGGAAGTAAGCTGATGAAGGAGGAAACCCCCTCACAAAAGCAGCTATTCAGACTTCCATAAAGCTGTAATGTAAGGTTTTATTCTTTACAAAAATTTTCAGCAAATCGCCAAAATTGATGCCAAGATCAACATTTGCGTCGGCTACAAACTTGGCAGCCTGACGAGATTAGTAATCGAATTTGGTGACAAATATTGCTTCAGGAGAGCCAGAATTTGTAAACCTTTTCTCAATTTTAACAGAATTATTTGTTTTGGTAAAATGTATCATTTCTCACCACTAATTTTTGCCTACAAGAATAAAAGTAGGCAATTTACACTGAAATGATTTTCATTGAACCCTAAGCTGTGTTTAAAATTAAACTTAAAAACTTGTTCACATACCATAAAATTAATAAAACCACTACCAGTTTCAAAAGGACATGGTCTTTCTTCTTCAGGTGCAAAGCACTTGCTATTACCTTGGAGGAAAAAGCAAGACTGGTGGTTTTTGTACCTGAAGAAGAAAGGCCATGTCTTTTCGAAACTGGTAATGCTTTCATAATTTTATGGTGTATGAAAAAGTTTTTTAAATTTAAATATTCATTGTACACCAGTTTTTTTTATTTTTGTACTGTCTAAGCTGAGTATTTGCCAATAGTATTTTCTGCAATAAGCCATAGAAAATTCCTGAAAAATTTACAATTGGTGGTATATATAATCTTATCATCAGGACTGTTGTGGTTGGAGTAGCTTTTTTTTTTTCTTTTTTTTGTGTGTTTTCAGGAATGTTCATGGACTAGAACCTGCCTGTTTATTTAAAAATCAATTACCTCACACAAAAATATCAATGTTTTCATAACCATATGTATATTCCAATAGATGTATAAGGAAGTCGTGGTGTGCACGTCAGATTCTTCTTCTTTTTTTTTTTTTTTTTTTTTTAATGCTAGCTAAGCAAGCATACATGTATGGTACCGTGACCACTGCTATACAGATTTTCATGCAAAATGTGTAAGTTGTATCCAGTGATGTTTTTTTCTCTTTTGGTTTTAATGGTTGCAAAGTGAGTTCACATGCATGGAAGTCATCGCTACTATACAGATTTCTATGCATGGTGAAATAGCTCAATTTTAAATATTTGTTTTATTAATCTTAAAAATAGGCTTCCATATTAAGGAAGTATTAATAAAATAATATGTACAACTGTATTAAAATATAGCTATAATTTATTAAAATGTATGTACGTGTAACATCATTAAGGCAATTAATTCGTCATTTAATAAAGATTTTCTTTTTCAAGTTTAAATTATTAAAATAAGTATGGCTGCAATATTGACAAGTAAGTTATACTAGGGTGCCTTGATAGAAAGAATGACAACATACGAAGGACTGTCATTGGCCAAAATTTCTATTTTACCAAATCTATGGAAAAAAAAAAAAAAAAAAAAAAAAATGATCAGGTGTACTTTGAAAATTAAGTGAATGACAGTAAATTTTACTCTTTAATTTTTTTTTTTTAAATAGGAAAATGTATTATTTATTACTAAGTACAAAACTTTGAATAAACACCATAGAAGCAAACACTCGCAACAATTGTTTCAGGTAAAAAAAAAAAAAAAAAAACCCTTCATCAGGCAAAAAAAGTACACATGAGTGCTGTAAAAGAAGCAACAACGTACTGTTGCAGGTTGCACTGTGTTGCCGCTTTGTTACAGCATTCATGCCTACTTTATTCACTTGACGAAGGGCTAGGTTTTCTTTTGACCCGAAACAACTGTTGGAAGTTCTTGCTTTTATGGTGTTTATTCAAAGTTTTGTAATTATTACTTTTAAACGCCAGTTCTTTGATGCTCTTTTATAATGTACTAGCAGGCTTTGCCTGCTTCGCTGGTCATTATATTGAAATGAATTTTCAGAACGCTATACCATTTATAATTTTAAAAATTCATTGAAATCAGTCAAAATCTAAGTTAAAGTTCTTGCTACCTTCGGTAAAGGTTTTTCCACTTGCCACACTTCACAAAATCTCTTTATAGTACATGTTGCATACACATACCTAACCAACACATTAAAAATCAGGATCCTGAGATTATTTGAAGCAGCACTATATTTTAAAACGTGTTTTTACCCCCTCCCCGTTCTTAAATGGAAGGAGGAGGAGGGAATTTTGCTAAATAATTTTATATTATGAGTTCGATATATATATCTGACCCACACATCGGAAATCTCCTTCTTAAGATAATTTACTGCACAGTTACGCATGAAGAGTTACTGCAGAGTTTACCCCCACCCCTAAGGGGCGGTAGTGTGGAATTTCACAAAATCACTTTGTAGAGTGTGTGGAATATGCATAAGCAGTCCACACATCAAAAATTGCCATTCTAAGATTATTTGGAACAGAGTTACACATGCAAACATGTTTTTTAATCTCCCCCCCCCAACCCTCAAGAGGGAAGATGGCACAGAATTTCAAATAATCTCTTTGTAGTTTGTGTGTGTTGAATACACATAACCAATCGACATATCAAAAAATCACTTTCATGAGATAATTTCATAGCTGCTGTTTTTAATCTTTTAAATCAAAATTCACATTGGTATTTTTAAATGGAATATGTTATATATATTTTCGACGATTAGTATTACTAAAATCAGCTATAAAATTTTTCCAGTCTGAAGTCCCCGCCAAAAACAGTAGACTTGGTATCTATGTAATTTGGAGCAGTTACACTTTAAAAGGTGCTTTTGCCCCCTACTCAACACCCTTAAAGGGAGGAAAGGGGAAATTTCACAAAATACCTTCATAGTGTGTGTTGGAAACTCATAATCAGCCCGCACATAAAAAGTCACCTAAGATAGTTCAGAGCAGATTTGCACTTGGAAATATGTGTTCTCCTCTCCAACCCCCAAGGGGGATAATGTGGAATTTTACAACTAATATCCGCAATCGATTTGTAAGTATCGAAAACCTCTATGTACCAATTTTGAACGATCTGACACTATTTTTATTTTTTTGCCCCCCCCCTCCCTTCCCCCCCCTTCTTGCCCCTCCTAATAACTTTACACAATCTAAAATATCCCCATTCGACTTGCAGACCTTTAAAACCTATCTGTACCAATTTTCAACGGCCTAACTGTATTTCTATTTGTTTTTGCTCCATAGCCCCCCTTACCGCCCCACCCCCTACCCGCCCCTCCTAATAATTTTACAAATTCAAAAATATCGCAATCGATTTGTAAGTATCGAAAACCTCTATGTACCAATTTTGAACGATCTGACACTATTTTTTATTTTTTTGCCCCCCCTCCCCTCCCCCACTTCTTTCCCCTCTTAATAACTTTACACAATCGAAAATATCCCCATTGTCTTGCAGGCCTCTTAAATCTATCTGTACCAATTTTGAACAGCCTAACTGTATTTCTATTTGTTTTTGCCCCATAGCCCCCCCTTACCCCCTCACCCCCTACCCGCCCCTCCTAATAATTTTGCAAATTCAAAAATATCCGCAATCGATTTGTAAGTATCGAAAACCTCTATGTACCAATTTTGAACGATCTGACACTATTTTTTATTTTTTTGCCCCCCCTCCCCTCCCCCACTTCTTTCCCCTCTTAATAACTTTACACAATCGAAAATATCCCCATTGTCTTGCAGGCCTCTTAAATCTATCTGTACCAATTTTGAACAGCCTAACTGTATTTCTATTTGTTTTTGCCCCATAGCCCCCCCCTTACCCCCTCACCCCCTACCCGCCCCTCCTAATAATTTTACAAATTCAAAAATATCCGCAATCGATTTGTAAGTATCGAAAACCTCTATGTACCAATTTTGAACGATCTGACACTATTTTTATTTTTTTGCCCCCCCCCTCGCTTCCCCCCTTCTTGCCCCTCCTAATAACTTTACACAATCGAAAATATCCCCATTCGACTTGCAGACCTTTAAAACCTATCTGTACCAATTTTCAACGACCTAACTGTATTTCTATTTGTTTTTGCTCCATAGCCCCCCCTTACCGCCCCACCCCCTACCCGCCCCTCCTATTAATTTTACAAATTCAAAAATATCCGCAATCGATTTGTAAGTATCGAAAACCTCTATGTACCAATTTTGAACGATCTGACGCTATTTTTTATTTTGTTGCCCCCCCCCTCCCCTCCCCCACTTCTTGCGCCTCCTAATAACTTTACACAATCGAAAGTATTCCCATTCGACTTATCTGCAGGCCTCTTAAATTTATCTGTACCAATTTTGAACGGCCTAACTGTATTTCTATTTGTTTTTGCCCCATAGCCCCCCCTTACCCCTCACCTCCCTACCCGCCCCTCCTAATAATTTTACAAATTCAAAAATATCCGCAATTGATTTGTAAGTGTCGAAAACCTCTATGTACCAATTTTGAACGATCTGACACTATTTTTTATTTTTTTGCCCCCCCCCCTCCCCTCCCCCACTTCTTGCCCCTCTTAATAACTTTACACAATCGAAAATATCCCCATTCGACTTGCAGGCCTCTTAAATCTATCTGTACCAATTTTGAACGGCCTAACTGTATTTCTATTTGTTTTTGCCCCATAGTCCCCCCTTACCCCCTCACCCCCTACCCGCCCCTCCTAATAATTTTACAAATTCAAAAATATCCGCAATCGATTTGTAAGTATCGAAAACCTCTATGTACCAATTTTGAACGATCTGACACTATTTTTATTTTTTTGCCCCCCCCCCCTCGCTTCCCTTCCTTCTTGCCCCTCCTAATAACTTTACACAATCGAAAATATCCCCATTCGACTTGCAGACCTTTAAAACCTATCTGTACCAATTTTCAACGACCTAACTGTATTTCTATTTGTTTTTGCTCCATAGCCCCCCCTTACCGCCCCACCCCCTACCCGCCCCTCCTATTAATTTTACAAATTCAAAAATATCCGCAATCGATTTGTAAGTATCGAAAACCTCTACGTACCAATTTTGAACGATCTGACGCTATTTTTTATTTTTTTGCCCCCCCTCCCCTCCCCCACTTCTTGCGCCTCCTAATAACTTTACACAATCGAAAATATTCCCATTCGACTTATCTGCAGGCCTCTTAAATTTATCTGTACCAATTTTGAACGGCCTAACTGTATTTCTATTTTTTTTGCCCCATAGCCCCCCCTTACCCCTCACCTCCCTACCCGCCCCTCCTAATAATTTTACAAATTCAAAAATATCCGCAATTGATTTGTAAGTGTCGAAAACCTCTATGTACCAATTTTGAACGATCTGACACTATTTTTTATTTTTTTGCCCCCCCCTCCCCTCCCCCACTTCTTGCCCCTCTTAATACCTTTACACAATCGAAAATATCCCCATTCGACTTGCAGGCCTCTTAAATCTATCTGTACCAATTTTGAACGGCCTAACTGTATTTCTATTTGTTTTTGCCCCATAGTCCCCCCCTTACCCCCTCACCCCCTACCCGCCCCTCCTAATAATTTTACAAATTCAAAAATATCCGCAATCGATTTGTAAGTATCGAAAAAATCTATGTACCAATTTTGAACGATCTGACACTATTTTTATTTTTTTGCCCCCCCCCCTCGCTTCCCTTCCTTCTTGCCCGTCCTAATAACTTTACACAATCGAAAATATCCCCATTCGACTTGCAGACCTTTAAAACCTATCTGTACCAATTTTCAACGACCTAACTGTATTTCTATTTGTTTTTGCTCCATAGCCCCCCCTTACCGCCCCACCCCCTACCCGCCCCTCCTATTAATTTTACAAATTCAAAAATATCCGCAATCGATTTGTAAGTATCGAAAACCTCTACGTACCAATTTTGAACGATCTGACGCTATTTTTTATTTTTTTGCCCCCCCTCCCCTCCCCCACTTCTTGCCCCTCTTAATAACTTTACACAATCGAAAATATCCCCATTCGACTCGCAGGCCTCTTAAATCTATCTGTACCAATTTTGAACGGCCTAACTGTATTTCTATTTGTTTTTGCCCCATAGCCCCCCCTCCTTACCCCCTACCCGCCCCTCCTGATAATTTTACAAATTCAAAAATATCCTCAATCGATTTGTAAGTATCGAAAACGTCTATGTACCAATTTTGAACGATCTGACACTATTTTTATTTTTTTGCCCCCCTCCCTTCCCCTCCCCTTCTTGCCCCTCCTAATAACTTTACACAATCGAAAATATCCCCATTCGACTTGCAGACCTTTAAAACCTATTTGTACCAATTTTCAACGGCCTAACTCTATCTCTATTTGTTTTTGCTCCATAGCCCCCCCCCCTTACCGCCCCAACCCCCTACCCGCCCCTCCTAATAATTTTTAAATTCAAAAATATCCGCAATCGATTTGTAAGTATCGAAAACCTCTATGTACCAATTTTGAACGATCTGACGCTATTTTTTATTTTTTTGCCCCCCCCCCTCCCCTCCCCCACTTCTTGCGCCTCCTAATAACTTTACACAATCGAAAATATTCCCATTCGACTTATCTGCAGGCCTCTTAAATTTATCTGTACCAATTTTGAACGGCCTAACTGTATTTCTATTTTTTTTGCCCCATAGCCCCCCCTTACCCCTCACCTCCCTACCTGCCCCTCCTAATAATTTTACAAATTCAAAAATATCCGCAATTGATTTGTAAGTATCGAAAACCTCTATGTACCAAATTTGAACGATCTGACACTATTTTTTATTTTTTTGCCCCCCCTCTCCCCTCCCCCACTTCTTGCCCCTCTTAATAACTTTACACAATCGAAAATATCCCCATTCGACTTGCAGGCCTCTTAAATCTATCTGTACCAATTTTGAACGGCCTAACTGTATTTCTATTTGTTTTTGCCCCATAGCCCCCCCTTACCCCCTACCCGCCCCTCCTAATAATTTTACAAATTCAAAAATATCCTCAATCGATTTGTAAGTATCGAAAACCTCTATGTACCAATTTTGAACGATCTGACACTATTTTTATTTTTTTGCCCCCCTCCCTTCCCCTCCCCTTCTTGCCCCTCCTAATAACTTTACACAATCGAAAATATCCCCATTCGACTTGCAGACCTTTAAAACCTATTTGTACCAATTTTCAACGGCCTAACTCTATCTCTATTTGTTTTTGCTCCATAGCCCCCCCCCCTTACCGCCCCAACCCCCTACCCGCCCCTCCTAATAATTTTTAAATTCAAAAATATCCGCAATCGATTTGTAAGTATCGAAAACCTCTATGTACCAATTTTGAACGATCTGACGCTATTTTTTATTTTTTTGCCCCCCCCCTCCCCTCCCCCACTTCTTGCGCCTCCTAATAACTTTACACAATCGAAAATATTCCCATTCGACTTATCTGCAGGCCTCTTAAATTTATCTGTACCAATTTTGAACGGCCTAACTGTATTTCTATTTTTTTTGCCCCATAGCCCCCCCTTACCCCTCACCTCCCTACCTGCCCCTCCTAATAATTTTACAAATTTAAAAATATCCGCAATTGATTTGTAAGTATCGAAAACCTCTATGTACCAAATTTGAACGATCTGACACTATTTTTTATTTTTTTGCCCCCCCCTCCCCTCCCCCACTTCTTGCCCCTCTTAATAACTTTACACAATCGAAAATATCCCCATTCGACTTGCAGGCCTCTTAAATCTATCTGTACCAATTTTGAACGGCCTAACTGTATTTCTATTTGTTTTTGCCCCATAGCCCCCCCCTTACCCCCTACCCGCCCCTCCTAATAATTTTACAAATTCAAAAATATCCTCAATCGATTTGTAAGTATCGAAAACCTCTATGTACCAATTTTGAACGATCTGACACTATTTTTATTTTTTTGCCCCCCTCCCTTCCCCTCCCCTTCTTGCCCCTCCTAATAACTTTACACAATCGAAAATATCCCCATTCGACTTACAGACCTTTAAAACCTATCTGTACCAATTTTCAACGGCCTAACTCTATCTCTATTTGTTTTTGCTCCATAGCCCCCCCCCTTACCGCCCCAACCCCCTACCCGCCCCTCCTAATAATTTTTAAATTCAAAAATATCCGCAATCGATTTGTAAGTATCGAAAACCTCTATGTACCAATTTTGAACGATCTGACACTATTTTTTATTTTTTTGTTCCCCCTCCCCTCCCCCACTTCTTGCCCCTCCTAATAACTTTACACAATCGAAAATATCCCCATTCGACTTACTTACTTTTGCCCATAGCCCCCCTTCCTTACCACCCCTCCTAATAATTTTACAAATTATTAGGAGGGGCGGTAAAATCTCCGCAGTTGATTTGTAAGTATCGTAATACCTCTATGTACCAATTTTGAACGATCTGACACTATTTTTTATTTTTTTGCCCCCCCCTCCCCTCCCCCACTTCTTGCCCCTCCTAATAACTTTACACAATCGAAAATATCCCCATTCGACTTGCAGACCTTTAAAACCTATCTGTACCAATTTTCAACGGTCTAACTGTATTTCTATTTTTTTTGCTCCATAGCCCCCCCCCTTGCTGCCCCACCTGGGGGCTGAATTTCTAAAATTCCAGAAATTGGTTTTTAGATAGTTGCCTTAGCTATATTTTAGAGTAAAAATTTCACCGTATATCTATTTTTTTTGTTTGGGATATATAGGATTATGCGAAATCACGTTTTACGCATGTGAAATCACGTTTTGCCCCCCTCCCACCGCCCCCCTTGGGGACCGAATTTCAAAAATTCCAGAAACTGATTTTTAGACATTTGTAATAGCTATATTTTAAAGCAAAAATTTTACGGATATCTGTTTTTTTGTTTGAGATATGAAGGATTTTGTGCAATCACGTTTTGCTCCAGGAGAAGTTACAAACAAACATACATACATACATACAGGTGAAGCTAATATAAGCGTGTTAATGAGACAGAAAGAAAGAATACTTCAGAAGAAATATGTAAAAGTATAAATTAATTTATTTGAATAAAAATAATTTATATTGAATAACGAAAAATATTGAATGATAACGTTAATAAATTAGTGGAGAAATTTATTATGATACGTTTACATATTGGTAAAAAAATTTATCTGTAATAAATTTGTATTTTTATTTAGCACATTTTAAACACAAAAGAAAAAAAAAATGTCTTCTGTAAAATAATCGCTTTTCATACAATTAAATGTGAAGAAAAATATTTTTTTTTATTAAACAAAATGTTTTATTTTTATACTATGATATGATACGAATGAAAGTACGGTGGATGTGAATCGATGATTCATTCATTCTTGATTCATTCTGACAGGTTTGATTCAATCAATGATAAGTTTCCACATTTTCATATTTTTCCCTTAAAATATGTTGCGCGCCAAGAATTTTCTCGCCAAGGTTATGAGGAGTAGGCATTTTCCAAATTCGCGGTCTTACCGCATAGAATAATAATAAAGGAAGAAGGAGCGTGTATGTTTTGGTTTCGGTTTGTGAAATTCAGGAATGCCGGGTAACAATGCTCAAATCTGATTGGTTGGCGACTTGTTGGCGAGATTTGTAATCGTCTCGTCTTTCTGTCAATCAGTCAGCGAGGCAGCACCCACAACAAACAGCGATAAATGCGCCGAGGATGGGTGCCTTACTTCAAGGTATTGAGATACCAGAGTAGCTTTCGCTGGCATTTCACTAGAAAGGGTTGCTCCTTCTTACTTTATTATTATTCTATGTCTTACCGTTACCTAAGGTGACCAAACGTCCTAATTTTTAGACATCTTTCTCAGTTTTGAAAATTTCTAACGAGGACCACATTTGTAACTTTTTAAAACTTTTCTGTCCTCATTTTTTGAGAATTGCTAACAATTTCCGCATTTTCATAAATTCGACTTTCCTTTCACCAATTCTAAAATATTAATGCTTTTTATCTTTTAGTGTTGTATCTAGATTGCTGAAAATGTTCTTTAGACCGGGGAATAGAATGAAATTTTGTGAATAAAATAATATTACTATGCAGATAAAAACATTAACTAATTTCATTTGTATATGGAAACATGCATTGCTGAAATAATATACATTCTTCAAATTAAAATTATAAAAATTACAAGGTAATAAAAATTCTCCAGTTGAGCTTTGCTTTATATGAAAAGAATTTTCTTTTAAATGTGTCTGAAAATATATAATCTGAATTCGAAATTCGGTATCTCGAATCTGTTGGAAATGTATGCAGTAAAATCTAGAGATGAACCGGATATGAATTTTACCGGATTCAGCATTTCGGGTATTCGATCATGAATTTGTAATATTAAAAAAAGTTATATAGTATAGAGCCTAATGTCTGGTGGTTTCGATTCAGATATACTACGGTATTTTGAAAATTGAAAAATCAGTCGATTAAGGGATATTTTCTGGATATCCGGTTTATCCCTAGTAAAATCATCATGAAATTGATTTTGCGAGTGATAAGTGTAGAAATTCCAGCATTTTAATTTATTTCGGAGTACTGATAGAAACCGTAGATTTTTTTACACCATTTTATTTGTAGTGAAATTTTCTGCAATATGTTATTACGATAAAACAAGAAGAAAAATACCCTTCAAGAAAAGTAGCGTGGAAAAAGGACGGGTACAACCAATGCTGCGGAATAAACTAAAATGTTGGCATGTCTGTGTGGTAGGATTTAAGGTATTAAATGAGATCTAAATAAGAATGTTTCTTGTAACTCCAGCTTATGATCAGCAAATTTACTGATATATTTATTATTTATCTTATATGCTTAGGATTTAGAAATTTCTAAATTAATTTTTTATAGTGCCTTTTTATTCCCTAAATCTCAATTGCATTTGGAATTTTTTTTTTTTTTATCTTTCTTTTCTTTTTTCTTTTTTTGGTGAAATCAGAAGTAAAACTTATAAATTTCTTTTGGTGTTATGAGTTTTCAATTTTAGATTTGAACTTCCTTTCTGTTTTTCTGTATATATGAAATATTACTACTGTGGTGAAAACACCTTATTTTTTTATTTTTTTCGCATACTATCATTAATGGAAGTTGTACATTAGCTTAAATTCTGGAGTAAAATGAGTTATAGTCCATAATTATCATAATGTTAATACTGAAAATTATTAACTTTTATCAAAATTTATGATTTCAACAGAGGTAATATAAAATAGGAAACATTCTTTACGATATAGAAGTGTATATTTCTTCTAATATAATAGCCTAAATGTGCTTGAATTTTTGTCCTCAGAAATGTCCTCATTTTTTATCTAAACTGAGTACATTGCGTCATTTGTCCTCATTTTCGCTTGTAAAATTCTGGTCAGCTTACCCTTACCACTGTTTTGCCACTCTTAAGCATACGAAGAAAGCTAAAAAGGAGTTTTTGTTAATGTTAAATTTTCCGGTTAATTTTCCTGTAAACAAACAAGAAAGAAAAATCTCTGACATTTTATTGAACACTTAAGACTTAGAAATATATTTTTTTTCAACATCTTAAAATGTAGAAAATTCATAAGTTTGCAGAACAATTACAAAAAAAAAAAAAAAAAAAAAAAAAGAAAAAAAAATCTGCTTACATTCTTCGCAAACAGAACTTTAGTATGACATGACTTATTTTAATCTATTCTTTCATATAAATGTATGCAGTAACTGTATTTGATCCCCTAGATCACTATATCCATTTCTTAAAATTACTTTGGTATAGCTTTAGCATATGAGCCCCTTGGCAGTTTTTATATTTTTCTTGTCATTTTGGCGATTATTTAAAATGGGTATCGCAATTGCATAAGTAAAGATCTTGGTGAAAAACGACTGAGCTACTTCAGTGGCAAATTTCGAATGTTGGATATAGCCAACAAATATTCAGAAGCCATCATAAATATATATTCAGAAGATATCGTCAACAAATATTAAGAAGAAGTCATCAATATGTATGCAGAAGATATCGCCAACAATTATTCAGGAGCCGACATCAATACTTATTCGCAGTGGTTAGAGAACCGGCAGCCGGGTGTCTATTATATTCCCGGCAGTTCTGACGCTTGCGTAGTATGACTGTCAGGTGATTAGTTATTCATCTGCCGGCACAGTGAACGACTCTTATCAATACGTGCTTTTGATAATACATATTGCCACTTTAATTCTTATTCATTTGTATTGGCCGCGTTTTATATTTTAATTCTTTCTCTTGATTTATCTCGTTAAATATTTGTTTCATTATTCAGTTTTATTTTCACTTATATTTCTTGCTTTATGTGCTACGTTGTCTTTCGTTAAATTACTTAATATAATTAAGCTAAATAAATCTCTCAAATTGATACAGATACTTCTGAGATCTTATATTATTTCACAATGCAAACTAAAAATAAAAATTTAAGAAAACCTGTAATGTATATGATTGAAATATACGTGTATAAAATATGGGGGAGGGGATTTTACATTGCACAAAAAACATCACATTACTAATGTATTATTATACTTAGATTTTAAAAACTAAATATATTTTTAAAATTTTTAATTCAATCAGTATAGTAAAATAAATTCAATTTTTTAACTTTGCATGATTTCTCGAAAGATTAGTCTAATGTATTACTATATTCTTATTGTTTAAAACTAAATATATTTTTAAAATTTTTAATTTAATCAGTATAGTAAAAGAAATTCAATTTTTGAACTTTGCATGATTTCTCGAAAGATTAGTCTAATGTATTACTATATTCTTATTTTTTTAAATTAAATATATTTATAAAATATTTAATATAATCTGTATAGTACAAAAAAAAAAAAAAAAAAAAAAAAAAAATTCATTTTTCAATATTTTGTTGCTTCTCCAAAGATCATTCTAATTCATTATCATATTTGGATTTTTAAAAACTAAAAATATTTTTTAAATCTCAATGTAATAAACATAGTACAAGAAGTTTAATTTTTAAACTTTGCATGATTTCTCCAAAGATTTTTATAATACATTTTATTTAGATTATTAAAAAATAAATATATTAAAAAAAATTTTAGTTAAATCAGTATGGTACAAAAAATTTAATTTTTTAACTTTGCATAATTTCTTGAAAGATTATTTTAATATATTATATTTTGATTTTTAATAACTAATTTATTTTTAAAAAATTATTTTAATCAGTATAGTAAATAAATAATTTTTAATAAAATCACACAATCAACTGTGGAAGGAAATCATATTTATTGAAATTTAATTTTTCCGACTGAGTGAAAATAATGCCTGGACCGGGACTCGAACCACGGATCTTTGACTTACAAGGTCAAGGCTCTACCAACTGCGCTATCCAGGCCGACATCCCGGTCAGCATTACTCACTCAGACAACCTTTTTGGCAGAAACAATCTGGTCTATCATTTAGATAGCTCAACAGAAATAAGCCGCAGGAAATGGAAAACACCATTAAACAATGGGAGAAAGAAATACAATTTTTAATAAAATCACACAATCAACTGTGGAAGGAAATCATATTTATTGAAATTTAATTTTTCCGACTGAGTGAAAATAATGCCTGGACCGAGACTCGAACCACGGATCTTTGACTTACAAGGTCAAGGCTCTACCAACTGAGCTATCCAGGCCGACATCCCGGTCAGCATTACTCACTCAGACAACCTTTTTGGCAGAAACAATCTGGTCTATCATTTAGATAGCTCAACAGAAATAAGCCGCACAATCTGGTCTATCATTTAGATAGCTCAACAGAAATAAGCCGCTTATTTCTGTTGAGCTATCTAAATGATAGACCAGATTGTTTCTGCCAAAAAGGTTGTCTGAGTGAGTAATGCTGACCGGGATGTCGGCCTGGATAGCTCAGTTGGTAGAGCCTTGACCTTGTAAGTCAAAGATCCGTGGTTCGAGTCCCGGTCCAGGCATTATTTTCACTCAGTCGGAAAAATTAAATTTCAATAAATATGATTTCCTTCCACAGTTGATTGTGTGATTTTATTAAAAATTGTATTTCTTTCTCCCATTGTTTAATGGTGTTTTCCATTTCCTGCGGCTTATTTCTGTTGAGCTATCTAAATGATAGACCAGATTGTTTCTGCCAAAAAGGTTGTCTGAGTGAGTAATGCTAACCGGGATGTCGGCCTGGATAGCTCAGTTGGTAGAGCCTTGACCTTGTAAGCCAAAGATCCGTGGTTCGAGTCCCGGTCCAGGCATTATTTTCACTCAGTCGGAAAAATTAAATTTCAATAAATATGATTTCCTTCCACAGTTGATTGTGTGATTTTATTAAAAATTGTATTTCTTTCTCCCATTGTTTAATGGTGTTTTCCATTTCCTGCGGCTTATTTCTAATGAGCTATCTAAATGATAGACCAGATTGTTTCTGCCAAAAAGGTTGTCTGAGTGAGTAATGCTGACCGGGATGTCGGCCTGGATAGCTCAGTTGGTAGAGCCTTGACCTTGTAAGTCAAAGATCCGTGGTTCGAGTCCCGGTCTAGGCATTATTTTCACTCAGTCGGAAAAATTAAATTTCAATAAATATGATTTCCTTCCACAGTTGATTGTGTGATTTTATTAAAAATTGTATTTCTTTCTCCCATTGTTTAATGGTGTTTTCCATTTCCTGCGGCTTATTTCTGTTGAGCTATCTAAATGATAGACCAGATTGTTTCTGCCAAAAAGGTTGTCTGAGTGAGTAATGCTGACCGGGATGTCGGCCTGGATAGCTCAGTTGGTAGAGCCTTGACCTTGTAAGTCAAAGATCCGTGGTTCGAGTCCCGGTTCAGGCATTATTTTCACTCAGTCGGAAAAATTAAATTTCAATAAATAAATAATTGTTCAACTTTGCATGTTTTTTTTCATAGATTATACAAATTTATTATTATATTTGGATCTTTTAGAAACTAAATATATTTTTTTAAACTTTAATTTAGTCAATATAGAACAAGGAATTTAATTTTTAAACTTTACATGATTTCTCGAAAGATTATTCTCATATTTTATTATGTTTTGATTTTTAAAAACTAGATACATAAAAAAAAAAAAAAAAAAAAAAAAAAAAAATCGGTATAGTACAAAAAAGCTGTTTTTTCAACTTTGCATGATCTCTCTGATGATTATTCTAATATATTATATTTGAATTTTTAAAAACTAAATATATAAAAAAAATAATAATAATTCAATCAGTATAGTAAAATAATTTTAATTTTCAACTTTGCATAGTTTCTCCAAAGTAGTTTTTATTATTATATTAGAATTTTTAAAAACTAACAAGGAGACGGCAAAGGTGTGGGGTCCTCAAATCGAACGGAGGTTCCGCGTGTAGTTAGCACTCAGTGAGTGTATTCATATACTCAAACCCTAGAGCGCACTACTTAGCCATCGCCGAGAAAAAAATTCCTGAAGTTTGAAAAAAAAAAATTAATTTGTATTAAAATTTAATAAATCGTTATAAACAATTTCTTTTCAACTTTTATACATTGTTAAATCGCGAATTTAATGATTTCGAACATTTTAACATTAAACATATGGAAATTTATTATTCGCATGTGGTTGGAATGAAATAAAATTTAATATATCAAAAATAATATGAAGAATTTACGTGCTCCTGCAAAAAAGCTGCATTTATTTGTTGTGCAAGTTGTCGACAAAATTTGTATTTTTCTTGTTTTTATGATAAATATCATCCAGGTTTGTGTATTCGTAAAGATGAATGATTGAAAGAATTGCTAATGCTATAAACGTATAATCATAAATATTCATTGTATTTAATAATATGTTATTTTATAAAAAATAAATGGTAATGTTTAAAAGAATTGTGGCTTTTGTATTTATTCTATCTACAGTTCTAAGTTTTAATCGTTAAAAAGTTAGAAATCATTAAATTCACGATTTAACAATGTATAAAAGTTGAAAAGAAATTCTTTATAACGATTCATTAAATTTTAATACAAATTAATTTTTTTTTTTTTTTCAAACTTCAGGAATTTTTTTCTCGGCGATGGCTAAGTAGTGCGCTCTAGGGCTTGAGTATATGAATACACTCACTGAGTGCTAATTACACGCGGAACCTCCGTTCGATTTGAGGACCCCACACCCTTGCCGTCTCCTTGTAAGTTATTTAAAGAAATTAATCTAAATTTTAATTTAATCAGTATAGTATAAAAAATTTCATTTTTCAAATTTGCGTTGTTTCTACAAAGATTACATTTTAGAAAATCTGTGGTTTAAAATCATTTCGAAAGAGGGCAGCACCACCTGGATTGATTATAAGACAGGTGGCACGCAGGCGCGCCCCATCATCGACTGTCCCAGATACGAGGGTATCCATGCTGACTGATTGAAAAACCGCTACCGGCGCTATTTATTCGTTTGCTTGTTTGTTAATTGTTAAAATCCGACTTATATGCGTGACTGACACTATTTATTGTTTACTTTTATGTATTTATCTGTTAGGAATGAGAATCATTCAAAAAATATTCCTTCTCTGTTTCACCCGGCACTTCAGCTACAGATCAAGTATGCCATACCCGGAAGTTCTAACACGCGAGCGCAGAAGACTGCCGGGTCTATAATACTTACCCGGCTGCCGGTTCTCTAACCACGGCCATACTTATTCCGAAGATATCGCCAACAAACATTCAAAAGCCACGTGGCTTTTGAATATTGATATGAAAGCCACGTGGCTTTTAATAAGTATTAATAGTGCCATTAATACTTATTCAGAAATCAGAAGCAATCCCATTTGTGAATTGTGATGGTCTCAGATACCAAAATCAGCAACTGGATTTTATATATACAATTAAGAAGAAATTTCTTACATATTAATAGGATTTTAAAAATGTAAAAGTTTTTTTTTTTTTTTTTTTTTTTTTTTTTAACAGATTTGGCATAATAGTTTAAGAAATTAAATGGTAAAATTGGGTGTTGGCGAGCATTTGGCAATTTGAAAGTGCAACACAGTAAATGGCGACAAACAAACGTTATTCGTACTTTTATTCGTCGTTTATTCGTACTTTATACATAAGTATTCTTTTATTTATATTATTCGATATAATATAGTCATGATTATCTAATAATTTAACTTTTAGTTTTTAATTACATACAAAAAATGCTAATCTAAATAATTAAAAAAACACAAATTAATTCATTAATTACAATGATTTATTATAAAAAAATATTTGTAGTTATTTATTAATTGTGTATTTGTATTAAATGCAGCGTGTAGTAAATATTTAAAATATTTCTTTACATAATTATTATTATTTTTTAAAATTTTATTTGATATTTTATTAATATACAATATTTCATTAATAATATAGAGCCGTATTCTCCCCAAATCGGAAAACGGAACGTAATCGGAATGGACATCAACCGGAATCGAGTCTAGATCCCGATCCGAATGGAAACTGCTATTCTGCCGACACTGAATTCCGTATGCGAAATCATTCCGAAGCATTCGAGAGGAAGTGACGTTTTTGAGACGCTCAAACCAATCAGCAGTCAGAGAAAAATCATGCTTGTTAGTAAACAAACAATCACTCGATGGTTGTATTTTCTCATAGATATATAAAATCGCTCATATTTAGTTCTGCTTAAACAGATATTTCAAAGTGTGTTTGAAAAGAAAGATACATCTAAAAATTAAAAAAAGTGATCGGCCAAAAAATCAGCGTTCCATAAATAATATGATTAATGTAGTAAAATTTTCATAAGATTTATTCACGACATCACATAATTTATTCCTAATACTTATGGGTTCGATTGCTTTATAAATAAAACATGTATATCATCCGAATACAGTATTTGCTGTATAGCATTGCATCTATCATATTACGAGGTTTTATCACACCTAACAATACTTTATCTAATTCTTCCTATTGTTGAATTATTCATTTATTATTGTGTATTTAATTTGTGATTTTTACCAATTATTTACCTTAAAATTTTAAAATTTAACGGGAAATTTTTATAATTTTAAAATTATTGTTTATTGATTTAATGGAGTTCTTTCTTTTTCTTTTTAATTAAAAATTAGTTAATTAGTTGATTAATTTGAAATTTATACTCGTTTAAACATGGTGACTGGTTAAATTATTAATATAACAGTTAGCTTATTTTTTATATAATTTTATATTCGAGTAATTTCTTCATCAGAGGTTTTAGTTAATTTGTCATGAAGAAATTTGAAAGAATTTTTTAAAACATATAAGCTGAATTTTTTCAATGCCTTAATTATTCACAGAAAACAGAGTTATTGCTATAGTATGTCATGATTTGTGGAAAAATATTTTTAATTGTAATTTTTCCAGTCAAACCTTATACGTCCTAAATTTGAAATTTTTCTAGCAATTTTTACAAGAACCTATAAAAATATATGTAAGTCTATAAGAGGTAGTCTTTTAAAACATATTTTTACTTTCTTCAATATTCATAAAAGAAAGTATTGGATTCGTAAAAATTTTAAACTTCTAGTCTTCGATGGATTTTACATGTTTAAAGATGCTTCACACATGATTTGACCATTCAGAAACTGGCTGTCTGTGTGTTAGACGTCTGCTGAAACTTTGTATCTGTGAGAAGAAAAAAATATATCCCCCCCCCCCACACACACACACATACACTCTATCTACCTCAATTTACTATTAATTTCACCTCTAATATATTACAAAATAACATTTATCTAGACTATAAAATTTTATGCAGTTAGGATTGCCAGAAAAAAATGTTAAATTGTCTTGTATTTTTAACTTAAAAGTAGCCCAGCCATTATTTATTATTTTTTTTCTTTTTAAGGCTGTTAGTGAAATGTATTAATGTTTTTTAAAAGGTTCGAGATCAGCGGGTCATCAATATTTTAGACTATCTTTCAAAAAATTGATCATGCTGTGTTCAGTAAAAAAGCTGAACGAAATGTCTCTCACTTGATATGTTCATAAGAGAGAAGGTGCTGGGTTCAATCCTAGGTCAAATTCATCTGAGCAGTTTGGAGTTTTACATGGTTTTCTCTGAAACTTGCATAAATATGGCTTAGAACCCTTGCATAGTCAATCAGTTCCAACCCACACAACACAATCCAGTTTTGCCCTTTACCGTTATTGGATATTATACTGAATGTTCATATCAATTTAAACTTCACAATTTTCTGAATTACCTGTATTTGTACAATCGATTTCATTTAAGAAAATTCTGAAAAGATCCCTCCCCCCCCCCCCCACAACATCACATATAATGGAGGGTGTTGTGTTGTTTAAGGTGAACTGACTATGCGAGGACCCTAGGCCTGGGTGGCGTTCCTTCTGTGGGTCTCTTTCTAAAGAGTCCTTGCTCAAATTCATGCAAGTTTCAGAAAAATCTCTGAACTGCTATGGCTGAAATGCTAGTGCTGAGTTTGAACCCCACATTTAATGGATTCAAAATTATTAACTACGATAGATCAAATTATGAATTACTTCCAAGTTATAATAGATCATGAATGAAAAACAAAAATTAACCAATATATTATTAAAAAACAATCTCAAATGCCATATTCTTCACTATAAGATTTATTTTTGGCTCTCTGTAATGTGTAAGCATCTGTTAAAGTAAAAATGAAAAATTCACAACTTGCAACAACATAAGTGCGATTTTTTTATAAGCAGCTACTTCATAATAAGCGAATCTTTTAAAAGCTTATTTTATTTATTTATTTATTTTTAAAAGCTGCTACTTGATAATAAGCTAATCTTTTAAAAGCTTATTTTCTTTATTAATAAGCCTAATAAACCAAACGTCCAATATTCTGAAAAGTAACAATGTAAACTGGTGCCATTACTAAAACAATTTATTGAAATAAAGAAAATGAAATTCATTCTTTATTTGGAAGAATGAATAAAATTGGGAAAAAAAAAAGTCACAAATTTGGCCAAGGGAGTCCCATACTAAAGCTGTGCTGTATTTTCAGCAAATCAAAGCCATGGTTAAGTGCTATCATATACAGCTATTAAGAAAATATAAATGATATTCAATTATTTGAGGTTCATTATGTTGATTGGAAACGTGGTCATTTCAAAATAAACTAAAAATGCATTGACATTAAGAAACAGCTTTAGTATAATAAGGTCTCTTGACGAAATTTGAAAACTGGCTCCTAAATAGCTTGAGCGATTTTCGCAAGTCTTTTATTATGCAATTGCAATAGCCATTTTAATTCATCACCAAAGTGGCAAAAAATAATAAAAGTCGCCAAGGGGATTCTATACTAAAACTGTGCTCATTTTAGTTTGTGGATGATAAAATAAAGGGGAAAAAACCTATAAGACAATTCGATAAATTTAAATAAACATTATAAAAAAAATTAAATCTAAATAAAATTTTAAATCATCTATGACATCTATTTTAGCGTAAACAGGAATAATTTTTAAATTTAACATTCATGTGTAAAAAGGTTTTTCTTTTTTATATTAAAAAAAATAAATAAAAAGTTGTAAACGTGTTATATTGTTGGTCTCAGCTTGAAATTACAGCTCAAAGAAGAATGTAGGGGAAAAACACAAAAAATCATATTTTTAAAAATATCGAAAATTTAAAGTATATTGTGAATCTGCACATATTCCTCAATCTAGAGTGCCCACCAGCAGCCGAGCAGTTTTGCGCTCAAAAGCTGGTAAACGTGAGGTGCCGGATTCGATCCCAGGTCGCGCTCGTCAGCCTAGCTGTTCAGAGTTTTCTGTAGTTTTCTCTGAAACTTGTGTAAATATGGGCTAGGACCCCTTAGAAAAACCCCCACGGATGCCATCCCCCCCTCAGACACAGGACCTACAGCAGTCAATCAGCCTTATTCCCAAATTCAATCCTCTATCTAGAAGCAAAAAAAATAATGTGCCATATATATATTTAATCTACATCGCACACAGGCAAAGATACAAATATCGTCTTTTATTAGTATAAAACCAGGCTTTGCCTGTCTCACGGGAAAAAAGAAAAGAAAGAACTTACAAGCCAACTTGATTGATTGAAATCAATATTTCAAAAATAAATAATTAATTCAAATAAAATATTATGATGTCAGTTTCAAAAAAAAAAAAAAAAAAAAAAAAATATATATATATATATTTTATTAAACAATTTAAACATTTAAATAAACGTTAATGATTATTGGCGACTATTTTCAGCACAGCTTTAATATGGAACACGCTTGGCAGTTTCAATCATTTTGTTTGCCATTTTAGCGGTAAATTGAAATGGTTATTGCAATTGCGTAAGTAAAGACCTTGACATCAATCATCACATAGCAAAAAAAAAAAAATAATAATAAAAGTCACCAAAGAGGTTAAAGCTGTGTCGACATTACTTTTGTGAATAACAAAATCAAGGGGGAAAAATTGATTATTTGAAATTAATATTAAAAAAAAAAAAGCATTATGTCAGTTTTATCAGATATTTTTTTGTGATACAGATTTATATAAAAATAAATTTATTATTATTTTTAATCACTAGGGGGCTCCGCCCCCTACTCGCTCCGCTCACCAACCCCCCGAATCACTTCACTTATTAACACATGCAGAGCTCTGCCTGCCTATTCGCTGCTTTCTTTCACTGGAAAGGAATATTAATAGTGCATATTACAAGATAAAAACAGAAAATCATTATGGAAATCCTCATAATAGAAAAGAATTCATAATATCTAGACCATTTTGCATTGCAGCTTTAATATATGACCCTTTTTATTTCTTTTTTACAACCTTAGATCCAGACCGCAGTACCCCTATCGGTAGAGCGCTGAGCTCGTAATTGGAAGATTACGGGTTCGGTTCTCGAGCCAGCCAAAGACCTTCGTGTAATGGTGGCTGGTGCACATAGAATATGTCGTGGCCGCTAGAGGTCTGCACAGGCCGGGCTTACGCCCCGGCCCTCGGGCCGAATTTTTCAATCCGTTCTTGGGCCGGGCCTAAATTTTTTTTGCAAGCTCGGGCTGGGCCAGGCCCGGGCTCAGTTTTTTTGCGTATACTCGGGCCGGGCAGGGCCTGAATGAAATTTTTTCCGGGCTGTGTCAGCCCAAATCTTTTTCTGGTTTCATCGTTAATCAACGAAAAAGGAAAATGGTAAAATATTTCTTCAGTCATTTATTTCACATAATTTTACAGGCTACTATATCACATAAAATTTTATTTTGTTAAAAAATGTCTGTAACTTCAATTTAATTGCTTATCAGTCTGTCTGTTCGCGATCTGATTTCTCTCGAATATTTTAGCATGTCTCGAAATTAATATATTTTATTTCAAGTAATATTAAATGGTTTCCTATTCAAAATAGTATGCATGTCACTACTAGTTTGCGCACATGTTCAAACGAAAGAAATTAGATATGTTACTGTGTATAAGGCATTGTGTCTTATGGTCTGTAAAGTTTAGGTGGTATGAAGGCTATAAAAATCCTGCCGCTGTAACTTTTTCTCTAAATTCCCTTTTCTTTTCTCCAGTGCATTGAATGAAAGTAGCATAAATTTTAGCATGTACAAAAGCCTCTTTACTATAAAATATAATTGGATTACCATTAAAATTTTGTTTACCGGATCACATGAAAGATTCGTATACATTACGGTACATAAGAGAAAGTGGTTGAACGTGCATTTTATTAGTAATAACCATTTTAAATACCGTCCTATAGTGTATGATGAGTGCTAATATTTTCGATTTGACTTTTTGTCTGTCTTTGTGCCTTCTGTACGTCTGTAATAATGAACTTTTGTTTATATATAATTATCTTGTAAAAGTTTAGCAATTTTGTTAAAGAAGATTATATTGCTTCGCTATATAAAACCTCTGCAAAACACATACTAAAAATCTTTTTCATAGAAAGGCATGAATATTTTTAATCTTTCATATTTTTGAATTGGGCCGGGCCTGACTTTATTGTTTTTTGTCCGGGCTGGGCCGGGCCGCACACTGGCAAATAATAAACGGGCCGGGCCGGGCCAAATTGACACCGTTATAGAAACTTTTTACTAGCTACTTTTTGAAGCTTTTTACTTACTAGTTAACATCTATTTCCAGAAGGCTTAAAAATGAAATTCTTATACCTACTCAGTATTCACAGAGTACATACAGTCGGTAACAAAAGTCTCCGAACACTAGTAAAAATTCCTATATAAAAAAAGAACACTTAATACAGTTTTGTGAAATAAATCCTTGTCGAATCCTGTTCTTAGTCAGTCTAAAAACAGAATTCGACAAGGATTTATTTAACAAAACTGTATTAAGTGTACTTTTTTTATAAAGGAATTTTTGCTAGTGTTTGGAGACTTTTGTTACCGACTGTACTGAATTCTTGGTGCAGCCCTTCTAAAATATAAAATAATTCTGAAAAAAAAAAAAAAAAAAAAAAAAAAAAACACAGTTGTTTCGGATAAAAATAATAGTACAACATTTCATCAGGCAAAAAACTATGATTTTTTTTTTTTTTTTTTTTTTTTTCAATTTATGGTATTTGCTGACAAAGTTTATTTATTGAATTTGAACGACAGATCTTTAGCATATTGAACTGTTAGAATATGTAACCAGACTTAAATATAAATTTAACAAATGCCAATGCATGTAGTGCAGTATGCTATACGGTACAAAAAAATGCAGTTTGCTCTCAATATTTTTTACATTGACATTTTTAACATCATGTAAATATTCATACATTGAACTGTTTTTTAAATTTATAATTAAAAGTGACATAAATTGAGAATCTAAGACTTTTTTTTTCACTACTGTTCGGATACAATTTATTTATAGTCAAACTATCTAATTACAAGTACAGTTTTATTCAAATAGTAATGGAGAAAACAAAAAGATTGCTTTTACTTTGGTGTGTCTCTGTACTGTTGTAATATAATCATCATAACTGAGCTTTGCGAGTCATAACAAAACTATCTTTTAATCAGGGATGTGATTAGCAAAAAGATAAAGATGAAACTATTATATGCAAAGACAAGACATTGAAATTAAATATTAGAATTTTTATGACAAAATCTATTATATTTGAGCAATAAATATATTTTATAATCTTCAATTTATAAAAAAAAAAAAGAAATTATTTTATGCTTTAGTATTCAATTAAGTTTTATTTGATTTACCAATTGAACAAATTCACATTCGAAAGACAAAAAAGGTTAAATTTTAATCATCATAAAAGTATGTTATTTTCTTAATAGAAGTAATTTAAAGCAAGGACATAAAGTAAAAATTAATATCAGTAAATAAAATAAAAATTTAAACTTAAGTTGAAAAGAAAATATAAAATTATTACCTGTATAGCAATTCATACTTAGATGTGATGTCGACTTGTTTCCAAAGAATTACCAGGGAAATGTGCCTCAATCGTGCAGCTTTTTAATAAACACTGCACAATTCAGACACTCACCAGGCTTTCAGTTTTCAAGTTCTACATTGTCTTCTACAGGAGGGGTGCCTTAGAGGGTGGTCTGTCAGAGTTCTTCTGTAGGAGGGCTGTCTCAGCTCTCAGCATTCTCTTACTGAGCTCATTTAGGTTTCAAGAGAGAAATCTTTTCTTTTGCTCTATGAATATTAAAGAATTAAGAGATCTAGTACACATTGAAAAATGAGTAAACATTAAATATAAATAAGAAAGCAGGAGGAAAATAATAATAATAATAAATAGAAAAGTTGTGAGGAAATAAGATTGAGTCAATTGCAGGTCACCACAGGTCAGCTTCGGTAAAACATTGTGAGAAATCACTGGAAATTAATTATAATACTTTTATTTTTACTGCTAAAAGTGTTACTATTAAATGTGTTTTCATAATGTGGTGCTTTGTTAACTAAGAGTCAGCAACAAATCTTTTGCACCCGACTAATGAAAAAGTACAACATTTTCTTTGCTTACTTAAGTTACCTATGAACTATTATAAAAAATAATAATAATAATCTACAAATTCTTGAATAGGTTTGCCATTACCAATCTGATTTTATAATAAATGAATTTGGATTGTCTTAAAAATATGAATTTATATATACATTATATCTATGTATATACACATACTATGTTAAATAATTTTACTTAATTTTTTGTCATAAATCTGTAAGAATTTCCTCATACATTAACTATTAACACAAAAATGACATACAGTAGAAGATCTTTATAACGCAATTCTATATAATGCAATTCTCTGTATAACGCAAAATTTCTTGGATATAAACAATGAATTTTGGAGTTAAGAAATACTTTCTAAAAAACTGTTACTTTGTTGAGAAGTAAGTGTGATACATTTGTTTTTCTTTATCTGTTTAATTCAGAGATTTTTAATGAAAAAATTGCTATCAATTTTTTTTTAAGTGAGCAATATAATGAATGATTTTGTACAGGCATATATATGGACTATCTTTATAAAGTAAATTTTAGAATGAAAGTTATTACCCACCCAATTTATGTTCCAATAAATGTAACTTTAAAATGTCCTACTCTGTTTTGATATGTTTCAGACATATTTGGCCATGTTTACAAGGTAAGTTTGACGATGTGTGAAATGTGATCTATATAATGCAAAATTCTATATAACGCAAAACCTTGTGTTTTTAGCTTTGCGTTATAAAGATCTTCAACTGTATTTTTACTATGCAACTTTTCTTCATCCTTTTTTTTTATTGCAAGAAATATTTTTAACACTAATTACTGCATAAATGACCAAAAGAAATATGGTTCTTGCGCATAATTTATTATTAATAATTTACTTTTTCTGATTAAAGAAAAAACAATTCATTACATGTTACTTTTATCACTCTAATTAACACAATATTTTATTTTCTACACTTAGAAAAGGGTGTAAAACATTTAAAATAATAGAACTACTCAATGGGATAATTGAATTTTCAACTACAACTTATTATTTCATTAAATGTAATAAGTGAGTTGTTAAAAGTATAATTCATTTGGCATGTAAAAATAAATATATTAAATAAATTTACATTGTGTAGAGCACAAATAAAGTACACAACTAAATAATCAAAGTTATATTTAAAAGAAGGATTTCCAAAGCCTGTATTCAATTTAATACATATTGTTTAACAAATTAAGAAAAAGTTGTTTGTACTTAAAAGTGCTGGATATTTCAATCAATTTCTGCAAAGTTTGCATTAGTTTTTAAAGTACAAAAGTTTGTAATTATCAGTTCAAAAATCTTCAATATTTAGAATAAGTAATAACCATGAAATACATACATATTATTTAATAAGCAAGCTGAAAGTTCCTTAAATTACTTAAGCTTTCAAATATAATAAAGCATGACTTTAAAATGAATTATGTCATTTTAATGGAGAAAAGTGCCCAGATTAACATAATGAATGCAACACAAAAAGGTAATATGAAAACAGTGCATCACATAGAGTAAGTTATGTCTCAAAAATTATGGAATACAAGGTAAAAAATGAACGAAATTTTAACGAATGTATAAAGCACTTATTAAATCAAAAACACAAAAAATATTACTTAAATATTCAACCATATAAAACATGGGATATAAGTCGTATTATTGTACTTAACAACCACTGACTTAAACAACTTAATAATAGAAAATATAAAGAAAAAATTTCACTATTACCTTCATTCAGGAGAAAAAGCTTCATAAGACTTCGGTTGCAAAAACTCCGGCAAACTTTCAATTAAAAAGAAAGGTGCTTTTTTCGATAATCTAAAATGTTCAATTAAATTTATGAAATTACGAATGTTCGATCTCTAAAACCACCACAACAATTCTGTCACACACTTCTAATAACAACAAACCGTCCGCCATTTTATCTTTCCAAGCACAATATTCCGCTTCGAATGCTATTCCGGCTGCTCTGAGCTGTCGGAACAAGATAGAAGCATATTCCGTATATTCGAAAAGCCTGGATCCCGGTTTTTGCTGGAAGAATAACTCTTCTTCGGAATCCCACTCGAAATCTCCCCATTCCGCATGAAATTCCGATTCCGAAGGAGGGGAGAATACGGCCCATAGTTCAGGATCATTTGATAATTCAAATTTGTTTATAGCTTTCGAGTACATATTACAAGCGTAAATTAGAATACTTAAGAAAAAATTGTTTATTAATTATAATGAAAATTGTATTTAGTTATTTAATAATTATACATTTGTATTAAATGCAATTAACAATAAACATTTAAAAAATTAATTTGTGAATTATAATTCAATTAATAAATAACTTATGTATAAAGAAAACAAATTAATTATATTTTATTTTATTATTTTTAATATTATTATTAATTTATTTATATGAAGTGCAATAATTAATTAAATTTCATTATAAAACTTTTAAAATAGCACTTATTATTAAAATTTACTATTAATTTCTAAATTATATCTTGTAAAACTTATCATTTAGTTACTTCTATTAAATACACAAGTGAACGAAACCTAAAGACACATAACATTAATTAAGTTATCTAGACATTTTTTTCCGATATCTAAATCTAAACAATTAATTCACGGATTCTCTTGAAATTTTAAAGCTAAAAATAACATATTATACTACATACATATATTCTAGTGAAAGTTTTATCCCGGAGGATAAAACACGATCAGTTCCAAAGGATAAAACAAGATCAGTCCCAAATTAGCAAAAAATATATAATCTTTGTGGTCTTCCTGTAAAAATAATGCTTCTAATAAGTTGTGTGTACAATATATGATTATGAGCCCTTTATTTATTTTTTTAATTATTATTATTGTTATTGATATGAATTAATATGAGAATTGCACTTATATTAACAGAGCTGAAATTATGTTAGCGGAGATATAAACATGTTCCTTTAATAACATCGACAAATTTTCGTTTTTAACATGCAGGGCTTTAAAAGCAATGTAATATCATGTTTAGAAAACTTGATATACTCTACCAGTGGTCGCCAACCGGTGGTCCGCAAAATTTCATATCACTTATTAGTATATCATATGACTTATTAAAAAAAATTCATATCATTTGTTAATATATATTAAAAAAAAAAAAAAAAAAAAAAAAAAAAAAAAAAAATCTTTGTAAAATCGGTCAAAATTTTAGTTTGAATATGTGATGCCTTCGGCAGCGCCTGTCCGATCGCTTCATGCTGGGTATAGATCCAAACTACCTGTAGCAGTGCCTTACCCAAACGCTCTAAGCGCATGCAGAGGTTACAACATTAGCTCACCAACTTAGGTGGGAGGCTCCTGTGCCTACGGCAGCAGTTGTCTATCTCCACCTTTAATTTTACAACCTCGAAAGTATATTACATAGAGTCACAATACCAAAAACTTAGAAACCGGGGCTTTATGGCTCCCAGACCTATTTTAAATTTTAAAATAACTGTCCTCATCTCTCCTCATAAGATTTACAACGTCGAAAATATGCACAATCGATTCCTAACGTTAAAGAACCTAGTTGAATGGGCGGGTTTTCAAGCCCCTGTTGTACTTTAAGATTGTTAAATACACCTTCCCCCTATTCCCCTAAGGATTTTTAAGCTTCGAAAGTATACTTAATCGATTCCTCACTCTTAAAAACCCAGAAACGCGATTTTTTTCAAGGCCTAAGCTCCAATTTAAAATTTTTAATTCACCTGCCCTCCCACTCTCTTATTAATTTTATAGATCCGAAAGTACATTGCAAAAATTTTAAACTTATTTAAAAGTAAATTTTACGGTGAACAATGAAATGTACGGAAAAAATTAAGGTAAATTACGGATAATACGGCAAACTTCAGCATAAAAAATACGGATTAGCCGTGAAATTTACGGCTAAATTTTTACAGCGAGGTTACTATTTTTTGCAGTGTATACTTAATTGATTCCTGACCCCAAATAGCTATTAATTATTATGATTTTCCTCTCAGCAATGTTTAGAAATAGCCGATTTATTGGTTTCTTGTTTGCGGACGTAATTCATATGTTCTTTCTAAAAGAACATATGAACATAATTTAAAAATTAATTCAGCTAAAATAATTTGCAGACCTAAATCCATTCATGAACTCGATTTCTTTGAAGCTTTTCATATTTATAAAAATTTTAAAATTCTTGTAAATTGTGATTTCGCTGTTCCCTATTTGTCTGATTGTTGAAAATTTGACATTCAGTCTACATTTTCCAAATTTTTCTACTTTTCACAGCTCACATTCCTAAATTCCTATTGGCCACACTCCCCACCTTCCTCGTAATCCTATTGGTTGAACTAAATTCGGTTCCTCTCCTATATATACGAGCCTTCTCCAGTTTCAGAATTCTTTTTGTACTAATATTTTTCTTTGGCGTTTCTGACGTAGTAGTTTATTCGGGTTTAATGGTTTTGTATTATTTTAATTTTTCTAAATACCTGTCCTTATTTCTCTCCTAACAATTTTACGGATTCGAAATTATGCGCAATCTATTTCTCACCATCTCAAAAACCTAGTAACACAGATTTTCAAAACCTGAGCTCCAATAAATATCTGCTCCCTTACATCTACTTTTCTTATATTTAGAGCTTTGAAATTATGCAGGATGGATTCCTTGCGTCTAAAAGAAAAAAAAAAAGGGGGGGGGGCATTTTGATCCTTAATTTTAATACTTTTAAATTGTATTTAAATAAATTTTAACTAAAGTTAAAATTTAATAAACTGAATCTTTTATTGCGTATTACGTTACAGAATTTCTCTCAATATATATAATATACTGGTATATACGGCGACAAGTGGCACTGTTAATACTGAAATTTCCCAGTTTGCGATAAAGCTATATCTCAATTTCTACAGAATTCAAATGTCTCAAATTTGATAGGTGAAACGGGAACTAGGAAAAATTGTAGGTATAAAAAGAAATAAAAACAAAATGGTGCAAGTAATACGGATATTCTTATGTGTTATCACTGATTATTTTAATTTTCTCACTGATTATTTGCATTATTTTTGCATTTTATTGTTTTACTAAAAATTATACTGATGTTAATTTTAACTTAATTTTTTTCTGAATCACTTATTCACACAACATTGGACTTCAGAATTTTCTGGATGAGTTAAAAGGAATATTTTTTAATCATCTATCATAAAAATTTGAATTTCATACCATGCATCGAAATCGCTTTGAATTTTTTACCATGTTTTTATTAACTTCGATTCTTGTTTGTTTGTTTGTGTGTTTGTCAGGGACAAATCTTGCAATCGATTTTTAACTAACTTCCCGACTAGCTAGATATTTGAAATTTTCAGGACAACTCACAACACGGTGACAATACATTTTTTTAATAATTTTAGTCAACTATTTCAGGTCCCTATTGTATTCGGAAGCGTTTATATGATTCAACAGAAAATTTATTTAACTAACTTCCCGACTAGATAGACATTTGAAACTTTCAGAATAGTTCAGAACACGGTGAAAATGCATTTTCTTAATACCTTTAGCCAACTGTTTCGGGTTCCTGCTGCCTTCGGCAGCGTTATCAGTACAAAGCTTGCAATCGATTTTTCACTAACTTTCCGACTAGCTAGACATTTGAAACTTTCAGGACAGCTCACAACACGGTGACAATACATTTTTCTAATAATTTTAGCCAACTATTTCAGGTCCCGCTGCCTTCGGCAGCGCTTTTATTATTCGACAGAACATTTTTTTAACTAACTTCCCGACTAGCTAGACATTTGAAATTTTCAGAATAGTTCAGAACACGGTGAAAATGCATTTTTTTAATACCTTTAGCCAACTGTTTCGGGTTCCTGCTGCCTTCGGCAGCGTTATCAGTACTAAGCTTGCAATCGATTTTTCACTAACTTTCCGACTATCTGGACATTTGAAACTTTTAGGACAGCTCATAACACGGTGACAATACATTTTTCTAATAATTTAAGTCAACTATTTCAGGTCCCACTGCCTTCGGAAGCGCTTATATTATTCGACAGAAAATTTATTTAACTAACTTCCCGACTAGCTAGACATTTGAAACTTTCAGAATAGTTCGGAACACGGTGAAAATGCATTTTTTTAAATACCTTTAGCCAACTTTTTCGGGTTCCTGCTGCCTTCGGCAGCGTTATCAGTACAAAGCTTGCAATCGATTTTTCACTAACTTCCCGACTAGCTAGATATTTGAACCTTTCAGGATAGCTCATAACACGGTGGCAATACATTTTTTTTAATACTTTTAGTCAACTGTTTCAGGTCTCTACTGTCTTCGGCAGCGTTCATATGATTCAACAGAAAATTTATTTAAGTAACTTCCCGAGTAGCTAGACATTTGAAACTTTCGGAATAGTTCAGAATACGGTGAAAATGCTTTTTAAAAATATTTTTATCCAATTGCTTCGGGACCCTGCTGCCTTCGGCAGCGTTTCCAGTACAAAGCTTGCAATCAATTTTTAACTAACTTCCCGGCTAGATAGCCATTTGAAGCTTTTATAATAGCTCAAAAGACGATAGCAAGGAATTTTTTTAATACTTTTATCCAATTGCTGGGGTTCCGGCTGCCTTCAGTAGCGTTTATATGATTGAACAGAAAATTTAAAAACATGGTTTATAAAAAACTTTTTATCTTATAACTATTTTATCTGTATTTGGTACGTAGCTAGTAGCTATAATTGTTCTAAATTTATCATATTATTCGTATTTTTCAAAATTTCAAATGCATGTTAAAAATGTAATTTCACATTGATTTTAATTACCTAAATATAAATATATTACTAGATTTAGTAAATATAGTTTTATATATAGAAATAGAAATTTATCGCAGTAATTTAATCTCTTCTCAATTTTTTTTTAATGATTTCCTTGTAATTGTCTTATTATAATCAAACAATTTCTAAGCATAATTATTATGATTAAATATCAATTTATCTTACAATAAAATTTTTCTTGTAATAAAATAAGTGTTTCTGTTGTTTTACCTTAAATAAGTTTATTTACTATTAATAAAATAGGGTTCTCTGATCTTTATTCTAGAAATATATTTACTTTATTTTAAGCAATAATATGAGTGGTCCGCGGGATATTAAATTGTCAGTTTGGTAGTCCGTGATGTCTAAAAAGTTGGTGACCGCTGTACTATACTACATTAGACATTACATATTGCAATTAGAGACAACATGAAAATATCAAATATCTTAATTTTTATTAAATATTTTTAACAGCGTATGCGCAAAGCTTAGCAAAATTTCGTTTAATTAAATTAGCCAAATGTATAGACTAACTCTGAAAGAATCTCCAAGCAAATACCGTCAAAACTCAGAAAGATATCATCGATAGAAAAGTTGATATTCAAGTTCTTAATAAATAATCCACGTAGTTTATACTTAAAGAAAATTATTTTACCAGGGCAAGGAACTCCCCTTTGCTGTGATTCATCAACAGGTAATGCAAGACCATCTACTCTGAACCCTTTCGTAAACAATTTTTTTCGACTTTTCATAATCTATCACATCCTGGTATTAGATGCACTACTAAATTAATCAAATCCCGATTTATCAGGTCCTCTTTTAATGAAGATTGTAATAATTGGTCGAGATAATGCATTCAATGTCAAAAGGCTAAAGTCAGTCGGCATACTAAAACTCCATTAGGTTCTTTTTCTGACCAAACTATGAGATTTGATCATGTGCACCTCGACATTGTTGGACCACTGCCACCTTCTCGAGAAAATTCTTACTGTCTCACAATGATTGACAGATTTATCCGATGGCCTGAAGCAATCCCGATTCCAGATATCAGTGCACAAACAATTGAAGAAAATTTTTACATTCATTGGATTTTACAAGGTTTATTTGACCATCCCGCATCACAACCGATCAAGGACGGCAATTCGAAAGTGCTTTTTCCCCAATTTTTGGGGATCAAACACATTCGTTCCTCACCTTATCATCCGCAAGCAAATGGAATGATTGAGGAATTACATCGTCCACTGAAATCTGCTCTAAAAGCCTACAATACAGATCAGTGGGCTGTAAGCTTGCCTACAATTTTACTGGGGTTTCGTGCTGCTTATAAAGAGGACATAAAGTCAACTACAGCAGAATTGGTTTATGGAACCAGTCTTCGACTACCGGGAGAACTTTTTGACCCCAGGCCAACAGATACTTCTCCTCAGCAATTCGTAGAGGAACTTAGAAATCATTTCCGCAATATCCGACCAGTGCCAGCTTCAAGTCACGGAAATAAATCCATTTTTTATACACCCACTCCTAAAAAACTGTTCCCATGTGTTCTTAAGAAATGACGGTGTAAAAAAGCCACTTCAAAATCCTTATGATAAACCTTTCAAAGTGTTAAAAAAAGACCAAAAAACTTTTGTAAGTGATATTAATGGGCGGAAATGCACAGTGTCTTCTAACCGTCAAGTTAAAGACAGTACTACTGAAAAAACTCAGACCCCTGTTTGTTACCCGCTCAGGACGAACCGTCCATTTTCCGAAACGTTTTCTCATGTGAAATGTGAAAAACTGCGGGGGAGTATGCGGCTGCAGTTATACGAATTATAGAAATCAAATATTATCGTTTGCATTTGAAGAAATATTATTATTGTTTTTATCGTTGTTTAGCGGCAACGAGATTATTACTCTTGGTTTTGACTTATCAAGAGACTCGGTAGAGGCTCAAGTGACGCAAGCGGAAATTTATATTACATATAAAGTTTATAATAATTAATATGACACCTGACAGATTGACTACGCTAGGGTCCTAGGCCTAGGGTTGGAATGCCTTGGAATACGGGGATCTTTCCAAGGGGTTCTATCCCGTATTTACGTGAAATTTGGAAACTCCTTCGGCGTGCGTTTTGCATGCCGATAAATTTTGAGTCAGAAAATATATTTAACTAAAAAACACCAGCCAATTAAATATTAACATTGTTTAATAGAAAATAAAATAAAACGATAAACATTAATTTAGAGATTAGTGAATAAACAAAAACATTTCAAGTACAAACAGGCATTTGCCAGCGACCCAACGGCCGACGATACCAGCGGGAACAGAAGCAGAGACTGAGACTAATGATGAGAGAGAGAGATGTGTGTTTCTCCCTCTTGGCAGGTTGCCATATTACCGTTTTTCCGCCAACTGGCAGTAAGGGCAGTTCTTTATCGCTATTTTGGCATAGCGAACCGCTGCACACTCCCTCCGCAGTGTCATTGAAAATGCACGTAACGACGTGGGGGACGAACAGGTCGCCCCATACGGGTCCTCTGTGTAACTGGAACAGTTTGTACATCTGGTGGTGTATTGGCATTCTGAGGAGGAGTGTGGGTCTGTTGTCCTTCACGGGCTGGTTGTGGTTTGGATGGTACAGTAGCACTTTGAGGTGAAGTGGTTGAAAAGTCCATAGATATAAAAGCAGGTTTGAGACGATCTATAGACACCGTGTGAGAAGTCCCTTTAATTTCAATGTCAAAAGTTTTTTCTCGTCTGAAAATGACCTTGTATGGTCCGTCATATGGTGCTTGGAGGGGTTTACGCACACCATCATGCCGAAGGAACACATGCGAGCACATTTTGAGGTGAGGATGCACAAAAATTGTTTTTTGACCATGGCAGGAAGTCTGAATAGGCCGCACCTTAGCGAAATGGCATTTTAGGTCTTCTACTAGCTGCTTAGGGGAGATATCCACAGGGGTTGGATCGAAGAACTCACCTGGTAGTCGTAAGGATTTACCATACACTAATTCAGCGGTTGTTGATCTCAAATCCTCTTTGAAGACGGAACGGAAACCAAGCAGTAAAACTGGTAATGCTGTAGACCACTTATCAGTGTCGTAGGCTTTCAAGGCTGCCTTTAATGGGCGGTGAAATTCTTCTATTAAGCCATTTGCCTGAGGGTGATATGGTGAAGTTCTAATTCTTTTAATTCCTAGCAGCTGAGCAAGAGATGTAAACAAGGCACTTTCGAATTGCCTGCCTTGATCAGTGGTGATACGGGATGGACATCCGAATCGAGCAATCCACTGGGTAAAAAAGTTTTGTGCGACTGTCTGTGCAGATATATCTGGTATTGGAACTGCTTCTGGCCACCTAGTGTACCTGTCTATCATAGTTAAACAATAGTAATTTCCCTGTGAGGGAGGAAGGGGACCGATAAGGTCGAGGTGTATGTGTTCAAATCTTTGTGATTGGTCTAAAAATTTACCTACAGGGGATTTTGTATGGCGAATTATCTTTGACTTTTGACATGGGATGCAAGTCCTAGCCCACTCGGCACAATCTTTTCGAATGGACTGCCAAACAAATCGGGATCGGATAAGTTTTGAAGTACTGCGGATACTAGGGTGGGATAAATTATGTAAAGATAAAAATACCTTTTTGCGGAATAATTGAGGAATGTATGGACGAGCCGTGCCTGTTGACAAATCGCAATAAATATGTGTTTGATTATCTGATAAAAATATTTTTTTTAATTGCAAAGTTTTTGAATTTTTAATTAAATTTTCTAACTCTGGGTCTGTTTGTTGTGCTCGGGCAATTTCCGTATAGTCGATGGGATTTGGCATGCTTATGGAATCTATACGTGAAAGTGCATCTGCTATAATGTTGTCTGAGCCTTTTATGTGCTGAATATCTGTGGTGAATTGGGATATAAAATCCAATTGCCTAGCCTGCCTTGGGGAACATCTATCTGAACGCTGTTGGAAGGCATAAGTTAAGGGCTTATGGTCGGTGAATAAAGAAAATTGTCTCGCTTCGAGCATATGCCTAAAATGTTTGATGGCAGCGTAAGCTGCTAATAACTCTCTGTCATATGCGCTATACTTTTTCTCTGTTTGGGAAAGTTTCCGAGAGAAAAATGCCAAAGGCTGTAATTCCTGTTTTACAATTTGCGACAATGATCCCCCAATCGCAAAATCTGATGCGTCAACTTGTAAAATTAATTGCGCGTCTGGCTTTGGATGTGCCAATAAAACTGCAGTTGAGATTAATTGTTTGCATTTTTGGAATTCTTCTTCTGCCTTATCTGACCATTCTAAGTTTGGTTTATCATTTTTCTTAGCCCCTTTTAGGAAAGAAGTTAAATGCACTTGATGTTGTGCTATATTAGGCAAAAATCTACGAAAAAAATTCAAAAATCCCAAAAACCTCTGAAGGTCTTTAATAGTTTTTGGTTGTGGGTAATTTATAATTGGCTCAACCTTGTCCGGCAAAGGTTTGGTACCACTCCCCGTTACTAAATGTCCCAAGAAAGGAATTTCTGATGCGCCGAATATACATTTTGAAATGTTTAAAGCCAGTCCATATTTATTTAGCCTATCAAGTACAATTCTTAAATGGGCTTTATGTTCCTCTTCCATAGTGCTAAAAATTAAAATGTCGTCTAAATAAACATAGCAAAATTTAAGATCACCTAGAATCTCATGCATAAATCTTTGGAAAGTCTGTGCTGCCCCACACAGACCAAAATTTAAAAACGGAAATTCAAATAACCCAAATGGGGTGCAAACTGCAGTTTTCTGTATATGATCAGGGTGCACTGGTATATGGAAATAAGCTCGGACAATATCGAGTTTAGAAAAGATAGTTTTTCCGTGTAATGTATTAGAAAAATCTTGGATGTGGGGTATGGGATAACGATCCGGCACGGTACGAGAATTTAATCTCCTGTAGTCGCCGACGGGACGGATGTTACCGGAACTTTTCGAAACAACGTGAAGAGGCGACGACCATGGTGATTTAGATGGCCGACAGATGCCTTGATCTATCATATATTGAAATTCTTTTTTTACGGCCTCATATAACTCTGGATTTAATCGTCTCGGTTTACTATGGATTGGTGGGCCGGTTGTCTCAATGTAGTGGACTGTGTTGTGCTTCACAGGTTTTACCCGGGATGATAATTTTGTTAATTCGGGAAATTCCGCTAGAATTTGGTGGTAAACCGAATCGCCAGAAATAAGTTTTACTGAAAAATAATCTGGAGATTTTAAAATTATTCCCGGTTGGGTAAGTTTTGTGACATTATCGATAAGTTTGCGTCGTTTAAGGTCTATTAATAGATCAAAATTTTGTAAAAAATCGGCTCCAATTATAGGAATAGGAACATTAGCTATTAAAAATTTCCATGTGAAATTTCGCCTGAGGCCTAGGTCTACATTCATTAGTTTAGATCCATAAGTATAAATTTTTGAATCATTAGCAGCGAATAATTGCAAGGGATCAGGCTTTAGATTTTTTAGATATTTGGGAAGAGGTATACAAGATACATCAGAGCCTGAATCGATCAAAAATTTAAAATGAGATTTTTTATCATAAATGTACAGGCGATATGACTGTGCGACTGCCGTCGATGTATCTCGATCGACAGCCGCTACTGAGAGTTTTCCTGGTCGGTAGTACTAGGGCGATAGGAACAAGGTGATCGGCATTTTTTTGCGTGTTTCCCAAACTGTTTGTGATAATAACAAAAATCTCTTTTACCATCACGGGAGCGTCCACGAGAAAAATCGCGGTGTTTGGACCTGTCACGATGAAATGGCACTCTGTATCGATCGCGAGAAAGATGTTCGACTTGTTTACTGAGGGCGGCGATTGCACCTTTAATTGCGTTAAACTCGCTTAGTGGAGAAATACCCTCAGTGGCTGCTACACTGGACTGCCCGACGGCAAAGACGCTGTTTTCTGGTGGAGAAGTACGGACTTCTGAAATTTTGTCTGCCATCTTGGCTAAATTATCCAGCGATTCGGAGCTAATGGACAAAATAGCTTGTATTTCAGATGGTAGCCTTTGCAACCATAAAGTTTTCAGGAAATCATCATTTATTCCTGAACCCCCTAATTCTCGCATCTTTCGTAGTAAATGGGACGGCTTATCGTCGCCCAAATGAAGTCCGGAAATCAACCGGCGGACCTGCTCCGTTTCTGAAGCAGAAAATTCAGCTATTAATCTATTTTTTAAAGTTTCATATTTATCTAAAGCGGGTGGGGTAAACAAAATATCCGATACTGTGGATAAGGTTTCGGGATCTATAGAGGCGATAAGATGGTTGTATTTTGTTAAATCCTGGGTAATTTTAGCAAGCGCGAAATTGCTTTCTACCTGTATAAACCACAGTTTAATGTTAGATTTCCATAAGGGAGGGATTTTTACAGAGACATGCGATACCTGCGACTCTGTACCTGCAGTACTATTTTGTGTGTTTTCACCAGTCATAATGAAAATATCAATTTAAAGGAGAGGTAAAATAAATTTTTAGTCAAAAACTTAGAGGATATCAGCAAACATACCAAGTTTTAAAGTAGATGTAAATAGAAAATTGCGCAAAATTTACAGAAATTATCAAATACGTAGCAATTTACAATATTTAAAAAATATATATAACGCTTTTTTTTTTTGATATAAAAAGATAATTATAAAAATAATCGACCAATCACAAAGTAATAGAAATAAAATGAACACATACTTTTATTTATGATGAATGGCACTCCTCCAGGTAGAGATATATAACACGTGCACACGGTTGCCGCGAAGTAAAAATAAATAAACAGAATCTATAAATAATCCTATATTTTAAATTAATTAATAAATTACCCTCATATTTTAAATTAATTAAGGCTGGATTTCGCTAATTTTGAAAGATTAAAATAGATTGTCCGCGGTCACCAATTCGGCGTGCGTTTTGCATGCCGATAAATTTTGAGTCAGAAAATATATTTAACTAAAAAACACCAGCCAATTAAATATTAACATTGTTTAATAGAAAATAAAATAAAACGATAAACATTAATTTAGAGATTAGTGAATAAACAAAAACATTTCAAGTACAAACAGGCATTTGCCAGCGACCCAACGGCCGACGATACCAGCGGGAACAGAAGCAGAGACTGAGACTAATGATGAGAGAGAGAGATGTGTGTTTCTCCCTCTTGGCAGGTTGCCATATTACCGTTTTTCCGCCAACTGGCAGTAAGGGCAGTTCTTTATCGCTATTTTGGCATAGCGAACCGCTGCACTCCGAACGTCTAGGTCGACCGAAGTCTATTTATGAATATGTTTAATTTCTTTTGTGTTTTTTCTTTATGTTTATATGTGTGTGCTATGTTGGTGTAGAGTGCATCTTTGCATACGAGAATAAAATATTCTCGAAAGAAGATCTTTTTATTATAGTCTGTATCTACACGACTCTAGAGTATACTAAACTCATGCTCAATGAAAAAATATTTATTTATTTTTATTTCTAAAAAAATTCAATATTACATATTAAAATAAATAAATAAATAATAATTCAGGAATATCTAAATAATAATAATAATAAATAAAGTCCTTTAGTTTTGTTTCTTTTTATTTGATCATGTTTCTTAAAAGCAGATAATTGACTGTACATTTTTCTTTATTTTTCTTGTATACTAATTTTACCAAACAAGCAATTTTCCATTTAGAATGTGCTCAATAGATGGCAGTACCAACAAACAGCTGAACTAAGTTTCATCTTTTGAATATATTTTTTTATGGATACTATTTTAAAATGAGAACATTTATAATTCAAATAGATTAAAATTTCTGTACTTTGACGTTTATTTATCTTCATAAAATAATTATTTTTATTTGCTCCTTTTGATAGGCTTTCCTTATATTTTAAGTGGTAGAGCTTTTAGATGATAAAGAATCACTGCAAGATTAGTTAAATTCTCTTTCAATAGATGTCAGTTAGATGTCACGAAATTTTATAATCTTTGTCTTCGTTGATTACAAAATTTGTGAGAAGAGCGAAAAGAATATTGCTACTCAATAAATCTTATTTCAATATGAGAGTAGAAGTAGATAGATTTTAGATTGATAAACTTATAGTACAATACAAATGATCAATTCACATTTTCTTCTTCACAGAGGAGGGATTTTTGTCTCTGCAAACAGTGATGACAAATTTCGGGGCTTTTTTATTCAATATCTACCACTGAATTTTAGTTGTAACTCTTACCTGATCACTTCGAAAATTAAACGTCTATTATGTATATCAAATATTACTCCTGAAAATTATTGGTGATTATTGAATTAAGCACGCTGGTTATAAAAGAAGGACAATTTGATATTTTTGAAACAAAGAGAATCTTGCCTTTCACACCATTAATAAGCAAACTTAAAATAAAATAAAATAATATATATATATATATATATATATATATCTGTTTTTATTCTTTGTAAACAGAATTTAATTTAATACTCCAGAAATTATTTTAATCTGTTCTTCCATATAAAGGCAAGCAGTAACCAGGTTTCATTCTCCGGCATTGGTTACTATATTCATTTCTTAAAATATCATTGATATCCTTTATCACAGGAAAACCTTCGTGACTTTAAAATTTTTGTTGTCATTTTGACAATGGATTAAAATCGCAGTTGCGTAAGTAAAGATCTTGCAGAGAAACAAGGTGCTAAATTTCAAATTTCACCATGGGGTTCTATACTGAAGATGTTTCATTTCTTTATCATGATTTTTCTCAATTTTATTTTAATTATTAAAAAAGAAAAAAAAAAATATATGTATATTTGCTATCATCTTTTTGAAATTTTATTGAGTAGTTTTGAAGTTATGCCCATGAATCATAGAAATTTCTGATATACAGTTTTAATAGTTTTAGCAAATTTTTAATCGGCAAATTTATGTCACAAAGTTTGTTTACTTTCAGAAATTTTAACTTCTTTTATTAAATTTAAGCCTTTTCCACTTATTTTATTTTATTAGAAATTGTCTTTATTATTTTAGAAATTTTAACTTTATTTTCAGTAATTTTAAAAATGTTAATTATAAATATTTTCAAATTAATTTCTTATTTAACTAATGACGTAAAATCTGTCTAAAATCATTATACATACACGCAAGTTAATTTTACTTTTAATTTTTTTGCAACATATATAAATAATAATAATAAAAACAAATATTCTATATACTGAATATACGTTCTATAATATACGTTCTATACTGAAGCTGTTCCATTTCTAACATGATTTTTCTCGATTTTATTTTAATTATTAAATCAATCAATCAATAATTATATATATTTGAACGTTCATTTTTTTTTAAATTTCAACATAAAAAGGAATTTTTTTTATTTATTTATTTATTTATGATTTATTTTTTTCCCAACCATTTTTAAGTTAAAATGAGGTTTTTATTTAATATCTTTTGAACGAATCATTCGATTGAATAAAAAAAAAATACGTCGTTAGCTAGATTTAGTCTTGATTAATAAGCTTAAATTTTCTATAAAATCTAAAAATCTGGACTGAATATCTGAACAGATACAATGGCAAACTTTCAGGCTTTTTTTTTAGATTAAAAAAAAAAGAAAAAATGTTCGTACGTTCATAAATAAGGTGTAAGACTATAAATAGCGACAACGCAAAATCGCTTTGTAAAGGAAATTGTGCTGTCGTACTATATTAAAATATATATATATATAAAGAAAGAAATCTCTTCACGCAGTAACTAAAGAAAATAATACGGTAACTTAAAAAATTAAACAACTTGCACCGCAAGATTAGTTACATTCGTTTTCAATAGATGCCAGCACTACACTTTAACATCAATTTACACTTTCTTCTTCACAGAGAAAAGATTTTTGTCGCTGCACAAGGAGGAGAATTCAATACTTTGAAGAAAAAGGAATCACCTTTCAGACCATTAATAAACTCGCCTCAAAAAATAAAATAAAAAAAATAAAAAATAAAATAAAAAAAATAAATAAAATAAAATAAAATAAAATAAAATAAATCTTCAAAATCCCATGAGTAAACATTACCAGGGCCGAAACTAGAGGGGGGCGAGCGGGGCATTTGCCCCGGGCGCCAGATGGAGAAGGGCGCCGAAAAAGGCTGGTTTGTTGCCTTATTTACACATTAAAAAAAAAATCAAAGTTAAAAAAAAAAAAATTAGGAAGAAGGAAAGAAAAGAAAGAAAGAAAAAGAATAAAAAAGTCATTCTTTTACTCAGGGCAATTTGAACAAAGAAAAAAATGTAGAAAGAAGATTAATAGATAACAGAATTCATTTACAAGGAAAAGCATGGTAGATAGAGTGTTCTCCAAGACTAACAATATTCTTTTAAGGTTAGTGAGTGTGGTAAAATATTCTCGCAATCGAAGAAGAGTAATTTACAAGTGGTCCCTGACTTTCAACCAAGGTTTTTAAAAAGTAAATGGTTGGAAAATACGTAGTATATTTGATTAAACTTTAGAAGATTCTTTAGAAATTATAATTCATAAGGAAGCTAAAAAAAAAAAAAAATTCTCAGGGCGCCGTCGTGACTATTAAAATATGTATGCCAAAATAAGGCCATAATGTTATAAAACAATCCAGTGCACTAAAAATAAAAGAGCAAAAAGAATGCAATATAACTAGTTAATAATTGAGTTAGGAGATAGCATTCACAAGGCTCAGCAAGTCCCTATCAAAGTACTATGACAACTAAAGCCACCACTACCTCCTAACATGTATAATTATAAATATTACCAATGAAATAAAATATCTGACTTTTACTATACTTTTACTTCTTTATTCAAAGCATAAGGAAGTTTGCGAAATGGATTTTGTGTATCGCATAGCTCATAAACGAATAGTCATAGAGAGTTGCAAATTTATATTTGGAATTGTTATTTACCAATTTTGGTTTTGACATGAACTCCCGCTTTTGTGATACCTACGAATTTATGCGAATTTTTGTGACGTCTGTGTGTACGTATGTGTGTGTATGTATCTCGTATAACTCAAAAACAAGTAGACGTAGAACGTTGCAATTTCACATCTAAGTTTGTTGCAACAGTTGTTGTGCATCTCTCATTTTGGTGTTTCTGTGCGCCTTTCCCTTTTGGAATATCGACGAATATTATATCCATAATGACCGAAAATACAATTTTTTTTGCAATATAACTTTCCATCATACAGATTTTAACAGAAGTTAATATTAGCGTGAATATTGATAGTTACAAAAATTTTTGACATTCTTGCACGTAGAAAGTAATTCGTAAAGACTTGTAGGTTCTAGATGAATGCATTTTATTTAATGAATATTCTGAAAACAGCCGAATAAAAGTCAATAATCAATGATTATTCTTGAAGCAATCGAATAAACCAGTTTTTCGTACTCATGAACAGAATAAAAAACACAGAACAGGAATTTTACTAATTCAGAACAATGACCAAATGCTTAAAGTTCTTAGAGATGTACGCTCAGCTTGCAGTCCAAACAGAAACCGAACTCACCCAGTCTTGCTGGCAATTTATAGAATTTTCGAGATAGTTCTACTCTAGAAACTAATGAAATAACCTGCAAAATTTTACAAGTTGGTTTCTATTGAAGTTAGATCTTCTAAACTTTGGCTACCCTAAATTACAACTTTTCGCCAAAATTGGGTGCCAAATTGCTAAATATTTCGCCAAGTCGAAAAATTTGCCGCTGATGCCCATTTCCGTGGAAGTGAAGAAATCTGCCATCTATTTCCCTTTTAACTGTAATACCGTGTATAAAGTAATACGTAAAGAAATAGACAGGTTCTTGTCAACAATAATTATAGTAATGACTCTTTCCTTTTTATATTCTCATTAGTGATTTGTAGAACTTTTGATGAAGTTAGTTCTGTGCAAGAAAACAGTAGATCATGCTAGCTTCCAAATTTCGGCAATATTCAGCCACTATTTTTCACCAAAATTAATGTCAGGTTGCCAACTTTGTCGCCAAAGCATTCACTCTGTGACAAGTTGTCATCTACATTTGTGATGAATTTAGTGACATCACGAGATTAGCGATCAAATTTGGCAGAAAATAGTTCATGATTGCCAAAATCAGCAAGCTCTTTCTCAGTTTTATCGGAGTTAATTTTTTCTATATTTTATGCATTGTTTCTCGCAGCTAACTGTTTGTCAAAGAGTGCAAAAGTAGGCTATGTTGAACTTTAAGCTATGCATTTGCCTATGAGAGATTCTGTAAAAAGCTGTAGAATATTATTTCTGAACAAACGACATTCATATTTTGTGGTGTACATAATCCTATTACCATGAAGTTAGTGGTTCTAATAATAGTCTTCTTGGATTGGTTCCGAGAATATTCATAAACTAGAACCTGCCTTTCTATTTTATTTCCTGAAAGTGATTTAAAAGAAGATTATCTACAAATGGCACTGCTCTGCATGAAAATCGGCCCCAACACCATTTTTACAAATTCTTATGTAAAATAACCTCCTGAATACGATTATGACGCCCATTTTGCCCTATCACCGACCACTATTTGGAGATACTCCCCTATTTTTATCATTTTCCGGTATTTTTATGGCTATAAATTTGATTTGAAAGGGGTGAAGGGATTGTTTTAACTGTTAAATGTCTTTTGAGGGGCTACAGAAATGAAAAATTCTAAAACATGAACATTTGCAGCAAGGGGAAAATTTAGGGGGAGGAGGGGGATTTGCCACTGAAATTACAAATTAAATTTTTTTTATTTTATTAATCAATTATAACTATTATTTATTATAAATTATATTTTTTTTTATTTCAAAGTATTAAAATAATTCTTTTCCATTCTCAAAATCAAAATTATGGCCATAAAACTACCAAACAGTAATAGAATGGGTGGCGTCCCAAGAAAACGGTGGGTGATTGGGCAAAATGGGAGGTCATATTCGGATTCAGGAGATCATTTTACATGAGAATCAGCAGGAATGGTATGAGGGCTCGATTTTTTTTTTTTTCTTTTTTTTTTGCAGCGCAGTGTATTTAGACAGCTAACGGTTAGTTCGCACTTGATGGATATGAGTAGTTTTTAGATACTTGTTCATATCTATTAATTTATGCAACTTAATTATATTAAAAACTTAAATATTTGTCTGTTTATTTCTCTGCAGTATAGTTGATGTAACGACTATAATATTCAAAATATCATTTTAAATTCTCTCAAAATGATGATATTTTCAGTTTTAAAAGTAATTGAATATGAAATTTACATTCACTTGTTTTAGAATTGCCATTTATAAATACCATTAATTTAAGAGAGAGGGGGAAAAAAACTATCATTAAACCAGTAAAAATAAATAAATAAATAAAAATAATAACTGTAGCTTAATTTAAATCTTTCTCTATAATAGGTTTTTTTTGTTATAAAGAAATGTTATAAAGATATAAAACATATACGTTAAAATAAAAATCTGGTTGTAGCTCTACTTGTGCTTCTACATTTTTACACCTGGCGAAGTGTCATGCTAAGTTTTTCAACACGAAACACATGTTGCGATTCTGTTTTGTTTTGCAAACTCTGTTTTTCATAACAAGCATATAATGTATAAAGTTTGTTAAATTCCGTCCTGGAGATGCTGAGATATAACTATAAGAAAACATGGCATAAAAGTGCTGCAAGTCGAAGGATACATATCAAAAACTAGACATCACCAGTTTATGTCAGAATTCAACTTCACACTAGGTTTCATGGAATTCCGAACATGCAGTTCATAAATTAGCTATAGTATTTGTGCCCCATACAGACACACACACATCCGTTAAATATAATCATAATACATTTCAAAATCTGTAAATTTATCAAAAATTTGAATTAAATTCAATATTTACTTCTTATGAATGCAGTTGAAAATAAAATAGCCATAAAAACTTTGTAAAATTTCCTTTGAAATTTTAATTTCTGGTTGGAGGTGGAGGGGGGGGGGCGCCAAAATCTCACCTTGCCCCGGGTGAAAAATATCCTAGTTTCGGCCCTGAACATTACTAGCCTTCTTACCTTTCATAAAATTAATCAAATCATAACTATTTGTAAGAATAATAGAATTTTAGTTTGGTCAAGTGCATTTTGAATAACGAGTTGTAATTTTTTATTTGCTTTAACATTATAAGTTTTATAAGCAGAAGTTATAGTTCTAAATTTTATTGGTGATAAGAAAAAAAAAAAAAAAATGGATCGAAGTTCTACTGTAATACATTGTATGTACTTTTTCAATCTTAAGGAGAGAGAGAGAGAGAGAGAAAGAAAGTTATTTGGAAGAAGGAGGCAGACATAGGTAGATGTTTGATGATTGAAATATTTACTGCAGATTTCTCATAGCGAATGTGTGGTATAGTTAAAAATTTGGTCTCCCCACCTCAAGGAAAAAAAACAAAAAACAAAATTAGAAATTCTAACTTCTAAACTTTCATTAAATTATTTATTTTAATTTATAATTGTTGCCAAAAAAATTAAACTTTAAATTTTACATCTACCTTTTAAGATAGCACGCGATCTTGTTTTATATAAAAATTAAACCATTAAATTCATTTTTTTACTTATTTTTATTTCATACTAGCAGTCTTTGCCCGCTTCGCTGGACATTAAACTTAAATGAGTTGTAAAAATACCATATCTTTATTAATAACCTAAGTTCTCACTGTGATTGGTAGAGATTTTCTCGCTCGCAACGTGAGAAGTCTGAATCTCCACTGTCTTCGGCACAACTTACCCACTTCTTACTTCCCCTTCCTCAGCGGGTGAGTTCGAAGTTTTGCAAAATCCCACTAATGTACATAATGCGTACACTTAATCAATATCCGCACACAAAAATTCGCCATTCTAAGATAATTCAAAGCGAATTCAAACGGAAAAAACATGTTTTTACACATGTTTATTGCCCTCCGACTCCGAGAAGGGGGGAGGGGGATTTCGAATTTCGTGAAATCCAGTTACAATAAGTGCCGGATGCATACAAACAATTTATGCAACCAAATTTCGTTACCACAGAAGTCTTTAATAGAAAATATTATAAATAAATAAATAAAATAAGCACAGCTTTAGTATGGGAACCCTTTGGTGGCTTTAAATATTTTAAGCCATTTTTTCGATGAACTGAATTGGCTATCTCAATTGTGCAATTAAAGATCTTGGCGAGAAACGTCCGAGCTACTTCGGTGCCGAATTTCAAATTTTGCCAAAGGGATCCAATACTAAAGTTGTTTAATACACAAAATAAATAAAATAAAATAATAAAATAAAATAAAAACTCTTTTCTGATATTTACAAAATAAAATAAAAAATCTTAATAAAATCCAAATTATAATCATTTACAATTAAGGGGAGAACATAAAAGAACCTCATAAGGTACATAATAACAATAAAAAATTTTGTTTTACTGCAGGAAAGAAAAGTACTGCTTAATTAAATAAAAATATTAAACTAATGCCAAATATCCCTATGAAAATATTTATCCACGAGCAAATTCCGGATTAAAAAAAAAAAAAAAAAAATCACCAACTTTTGTAGGTATTTTTCTCTCTAATTTTTATTATTATTCACGTGAAATTAAAAATATTTAATTTTATTTCTGGGAAATAAATATGTATATAAATGCGTATATATAAATATAAAACCTTCTACCGAATCTGGGTTGAAAACGGAAAAAGGGTAAAATAAATTAAAAATATCAGACCTATATTTATAAATTTGATACCAAATGAAAGGGGCGATTTTTCTGAATCCAGGGGTACAAATAGTTTTTCGATGCGACAATTAGATTTTTTAAAAATAACTAAAATATGAAATTTAAGTGGCAATGGAAAACGGGAAAAGGGAAAAACAAATTAGAAATATCAGACTTATTGTTACAAATTCAGTACCAAATGAAAGAGGTGATTTTTCTGAATCCTGGGGTGTAAACAGTTTTTCGATACGACAATTAGATTTATTAAAATTAACAAAAGTATGAAACTTAGATGGCAACACTTTATTTCAATCTTTTCATAATTTGTAGTGCGAATCACGCGAATAAAAAAGTCTTTAACTTAAAAATTTATTTTTGTATTTTATTTTTCCATTCAAAGCGTTTTAGTGAAAAAATATTTATTGCGCATGCGCAGGCGTTTTTTACCCACAATTTAAACACTAATCATAATTTTGAAAATTTCTATAGATATAATTTTAAGTTGGCTGAAGACCTAAGTTTCTGCCAAGCGCCGTTGAATTCCGTCCAGCCGTTCTCGAGTGATGCCCGGCAAACGTGTTGTAGTCTTTTATCTCCCAGTGGGGAACGGGAGGGAATTTCTGAAAAGTTGATAGATATAATTTTAAGTTGGGTGAAGACCTAAATTCCTGCCAAGCGTCGTTGAATTCCGCCCAGCCGTTCTCAAGTGATGCCCGGACAAAAAAAGCGACATACAGACACGATGACACACACACACACACACAGGCAAAATTTTCTGAAGTCATTTTCGGCTTTCATGGGGTGCGAAACGTGAACATATCGCAAAATTTTTTGATTCCGACAAATTTACAGACAAAAGTTTGATTTTATTAATATAGATTGCTCGCGCACTTCTTATTTCCTAATTCAAAATTATTTAAAAAAAAAAAAAACTTTTTTGATATCGCTTGTAACGATACTGATTATTATTAATTTTCTTTTCTTTTTCTTTCAATAATAATAATGATAAAAAAGATTTTGATGAAATTCTGGCAAAAGCAGAATTTAGTTTAGGACGGAGGACTATTAGTTTTTTTTTTTTTTTCCAAATTATAACATCGCTTTCAAATTATTTAATTATATTTTCGATAAATTTTAGATTTCGACAAATGTCCAACTATCGAAAACGACAACGCAAAAATCCCAGATTGAGACTAATAGGCCCTCAGTCCTAAAAAGAACTCACCATGGAGCGTCTAAATAAGATAATATGGCAACTTGAAAAATTAAACTACTTGTCACTTTTTATCTTCTGTGAGCATCATAAGAATGAATATCATTTAATCAATATTGCCCCATCAGTGGCTTGCTCTTGAGAGAATTTTTATTAATTACAATCAAATCCTATAGACCGGAGAGCCAGATTCGATCCAAGGTCCCGCTCGTCGGTGTTGGTATTAGGAATAAGGCCGAATGATTGCAGTGTGGTCCTAGACCTGAGGGGTAGTACCCTCCGTGGGGACCTTTCTAAAGGATCAATGACGTAGATATGGGCCGAAATTTTTCGAACTTTATTTTTTTCCAGTTATACAGTACAACACAGCTGCGGAACACATATTTCTTTAAACATTTAAAAGGTGCATTTTTTTCTTCCTTCTTCAGACAATAGAATAAAAAATTATTAGTCTATTGATATATTTCTGAAACATCTCCAATTTTTACAATTCTTCGTGCCGAAATGGCTATAAAAAAAATAACTGTGCGTGGTGACGTTTAGCCCCGTTTACAAAAACATATTCTCAGTAGACCGAAAATAGCGAAACTAAAACAACGAAAACACTCTGGTTTGATCTTCAGTAAGTGTTATTGGTCAGTCTCACTAGTCAGGTGTATGTGTGTGTGTGTGTGTGGGAGGGGGGGGGGTCGATTTGTATCTGCTTATTTTGAGTTTTGAGGTTGTTAATATTACTACTGATTGAAAAGTAAATTGAATCTCTGAAACGACTCTTTAATCGAATGATAATCCCGCAAGGACGCTACATTCTGCTGTTAATTTACTTACAAAAGAAAAAAAAAAAAGAAGGATCAGTGGTTAGTAAAAAAAAAATAATAAAAACTATCCTCAGTTATAAAAGAGAGTGACTCTCACAATGTCAGTAGCGACAAAATCTTCAAACTATTTTGGTTTCTCCAAGTAAGCGAACATTATTTTTTTTCTGTATTACTTTCTCTTATAGGTATAAAAAAAAGTAAGCGAACATTATTTTTTTTCTGTATTACTTTCTCTTATAGGTATAAAAAAAAAAGTATAGATTTCGTGAACATTTTCTAACTCTAGTTTTCGATAGATTTACATGTTATAAAATGTCCTGAACACGACTTTTTAGAAATGTCTGTCTGTGTGTATATAAGAAATTTCTTAGACGCTGTATCTCGCGAACCAATGAACGTAATTTAATCAAACTTGGTATTTAGTTGCACCCTCACCTAATTTTGTGCTGCTAACATTTGTGGGCCAATCGCTCAACAGATGTCACTATGATTTAATTTTCTTATAATTTTTAATATGGCAGCATAGGACAAAATTTCGGAAAAAAAGGACACAACGAGAGTTAGTTTTAACGAATGATTATAAAACTAGTTATTGATAATAGTAGTAAACTAGGGAAAAAATTGTATGCAGGAGCAAAGCTTTTCCCTTGGGGGGGGGGGGGAGGGAGGGCGGATTCCCCTCCCTGGGAGTTGCAAATTTTTAATATGGGTAACATTCAAAAGAAATCGGCAATACCATTAAAACAAATGGTTGAACTATAGATCTTTGATAATTAAAAAAAAAAAAAAAAAAAAAAATAGCGGTTTTTTCATTTTTTAATGGGGAAAAAACTTTAGAGGAAAAAAAAAATCTCATTTCTTCTGATGTCTGAACAAAATTGACTTTCATTCGGAATTTAGAGTTATACTTCTCTAAGATAAAAATCGCTTGCATTCATCATGGAAAATACCTCTAACAACTAATAATTTAATAGATAATTGGTGCTCTTTGAATTTGTATAAGATAATATATAGAAAAAAATCTTGTGTGGTCACAACATACTAACTTTTTATTTCATATGCATGCATGCAGTAAAATTTGCATAATGCGAAACGTGTATAAAACGGAAATGTAATGAATACAAACTTTGTAAGCAACGCTATGAATCACTAAAACTCACAACAATTGTTATAAGTCGAAATAATTGAACATAGCTATTCATCGGGAGGAGTAAAGTAGGTGTATGAATGCAGTATGAAAGTGACAACCCACACCAGTTTTTAAAAAATTATAATGTTGTTTAATACTTGTACCTATATCGAATTCGATTCTTCATATCTATTATTTTACTTATTCATTAGATAATATATTATTTAGATTTTTTTCATTATTATTTAAGATTCTTAAAATGTTGACCAAATTTCTTGTGTCAAAAAATTTCCATTGCTGTATTATTCTTTTCTTGATTTAGGCAGTATCTCCTATCCTTAAGATTTAAATCTGAATAATGAAACCCAAATTATCTCTCTAAAGCTGTATTTCTTTAAAAACTAGTATATTGTGGCCATCACAAAACTTTCTTCTTCATCTTTTTGTATAAAAGCGTCATTTACTAACTTTTTAATACTTTGACATGCATAAAATTTTAACCATAGCTTTTCACAATAACTATTTTAAGTATGCAGATTTATATAATTTTAATCAGCAGGTGCTATGATGTAGTCATGTGGAAAATAAAAAAAGGTCAGTATTAGTAGTGGCACCTATCGGATGATATGCACCCAAACTAAGTCAGGATCGTTTACATAATAATTGTCAAGCATATTAAGTTTCGTGCATTTGTATGCAATAGAAGTTAAAATTTAGCCTTCCTATTTACGAGCGTAATTTGCAGGTTATCAGCGCTATCTGTCGGCCGATATGCATCCGAATACAACTAACAAACTGTTTCATAATGGGTTTCTTATATTCCAAGTTTCGTGCAATAAAGTCTGAGATATAGTTTTCCTGCTAACGGGTAAAATTGTGGCACAGCAGCTTCATCTATCAGCCGATTTACACCCAAATCGATTTTGTATAATGTTTCATAAAGACTCTCTCATAGTCCCAGTTTTATTCGATTATACAAAATAGAACTTGAGATATAGCCTTCCCTTAAATGGAAGAAACCGCAGTATAGCAGCGCCACCTGTTGAGTGATCTGCACCAAAAGTTGATAGGCACTAATTTATGTCAAGGTGCAACAATATATGAATTTAAATGTAATTCTGTGCACTAGTTCCTGATATACAGTTGTTACAAAATATTTGTCACACACTCATTTTCTAAAAATGGTTAAATTATATTCTGCTCCTCTCAAAACGTGTAAATCCGTCAAAAACCGGAAGTCGAAAATTTTTACAAATCCAATGCTTTATTTTATTGAATACACAAGAAAGTACAAATAACTCTATATCGTATATATCAAACAGTTTCACAAAAGGGAAATTAACCCCCCCCCCTCTCCCCCGAAATTGGTGTCTAGCTACGCCAGTGTAAAGGATCATAACCCATATGCACGCAAGTTTCGAAGAAAAATACGGAAAACTACGAACAGCTAGGCCGACGATCGAGAGCTGGGTTCGAACCTGGCACCTCACGTTCGCTCGTCGGTTTAGCCGTTCAAAGTTTTTCATGATTTTTTTCCGAAACTCGCATAAATACAGGCTAGGTATCATAAAAGAGATCCCCACGGAAGTAACTTCACTTAGGTTTAGGATCCTCAGGTAGTCAATAGCATACACCATTAATCAACAATCTACAAAAATTGCGTATTTCGGTAATTGAGTCAAACGACAGCGAAATAATCTTCCACTTCGGAAACAGACCTCAAAAAATGCCCTATTATGAAAATTAGACATCCAAAAAAGCAGAAAATTTGTTGATTTACGTTGAAAATATAAGTGTAACCACGTTTCCTAAGACTAGCAGTGAGGACGAGTTCAAAGGCTTGGCGGGGTGCCAAATTGACCGACAGGTTGGAATTTGGTAAACACCCAGACATTCGGTGTTCCTTATCGCTTACTTTCAATCAATGATAAGGCTATCACTCCTATTTTAAACTGGACTCGTTTAGTCTGCACCTGCGCAGAAGCTCCCATGGTCGCAAGAAATGTAGTTAAAGAATATTATTTATTTTGTGAATAAAATTTGAAAGAATAATTCTTCCTTGTGTCCCTAGTAAAATATTACAATATTTTTCATTATAAAACATAATAAAAGACTTGTAAATTCTATTTTAATAATAATACATACAGTTTGGGCAATGATGACCTATAACATTCCTACCAGTTTTGAACTCAATCGAATAAAGTATTTAGACGCTATTGTGTTCACTCTCAAACATACGTACACGCATACATTAGAGTAAAAATAGCAGAAGCGAATTCAGATTGACTGAAAACGTATAGACACACCCAATTTTTTGCGATTACAATACTTTTAGCATATGCTTAACCAACAGTGCGTTTACATCTTATTGTATATAAAAATCCACGATTAGTATTTAAAAAAATCTTACCCCCCAAAATAGTGCATTATACCGTACAAAATATTTAAAAATTGAAAACAACACTAATAAATTAAAAAATAATTATTAAAAAATATTTCTTTCTTAGTGCCAAAACATGTTTCACGAAGTAAAATTAAGTGCAAACTTTTATATAACAATTAATTGACAGGTAAAAAATGAAGAAGTGTCACAATTAATGAGAGTTGGATATAATTATCTGATTATAGTGGATAAAGATTTATTTCATAATGAAAAAGAAGAGAAAAACTAAAATATTGGTGCAGTGGAAACTATAATAGATTTACTTTAGGTTTTATGATTATTATGATTATTCTCTTATAATATTTTAAATAAGGAAAGTAATAAAAAAAAAAAAAAAAAAAAAGTCAAAATTAATTCATGTTATGATCAGCGATATGTTTTTAGAGAATGGTGGATGTCGAAAAATTTTCTTTGAAATTTTTGTCTTAAAGTTATGAAAGTTTGCATATATGTGCATTGAAATGTATTAATGTTAAATATATTATAATTTCTCGAAATCTATTAAAATGAAAAAAATTTCAAGTTAAAAATTTCAAGATGCTCCTTGTAACAGAGTTTTTTAATTTTCACCTCGATTTTACATTACTATAGTTTGTCAGTATATTTTAAACATTTTTGTGTATTAATTTGTAATTTGATTGATAAGTTAATTCTTTAAATATATTTTTGTGTCTGAATGTTAAAAGAACGAATGAAATTTCAGCATCCAAACATAAAATATATATTAAAAAAAAAAAAAAAAAAAAAAAAAAAAGACAGAAAAAAAAAAATCAATCTATCTGCAAAGTAATGCACAAATATATTTAGAATATATTGATAAACTATAATAACTTAAAATCAAGGGAAAATTTTAAAAACTCAATCGCATTTTTTATTAAAAAAAAATAAAAATAAAATAAATAAATAAAAAAATAAATAAAATTTTGAATTACTTTTTTTTTTATTTTTTTATTTCAATAGTTTTCGAGAAATTTTAGTACATTTAACACATTTCAATACATGTATGCAAAGTGGCAACGTTCGGCCACTTTCTTTGCTGAACTCGCAACTTCTCTGTTAGTCTGACAAAGGATTATGCTATTCTTTCGACTCGAAACAATTATTGCGAATTTTAGCAAATTGTAGTTTTTACATACAGAGTTCTTTATTTATTACTTTTCCACGTCAGTCATATGGTTCATTTTTAAACTGCTAAATTGTTAGGACGTTATTTTCTGAGACTCCGAGAAGTTATACTAGCTGAGTAGCTTCAGTATAACTTTGAGATTAACATAAACACTAATTCTTTCAGTTAAGATAATATTAAATAAAAGAACATCCATGTATGTTTTATAATAAGATTTATTACTTATCTGATAAGAATATTATCTAAGAACTTGTTTTCGTGTGTAATCAAAATACCACTAGTCTTAAAAACGTAAATGAAAAAGAGAGAGAATAAAAAATGACATAGTACCATTATTATTATTTTTTAATCAATCACTTCTATTAAAGCTAAATCATTTTATCGGAATTTAGTAAATAAATAAATTCCACGGAGACCCTTAATTAGTTGGTGTTTCCGGCTTTAAGAGAGAGAGAAATTGGCGAGAGATGCATGACAAAATAAAAATTGGAAGTCCGTTTTCTGGCCTCGAACTTTTCATTCCAAGGAATGAAGTCCTGAAGAGTTTCTAGGAATCTTAGAGAGAAGGGAAAAAAAAAAAAAAAAAGTGTCGTTACAGAGGCGTCCATTGATTCCCATCTTTCCAAGGTTAATATCAATAATCGCTTCCTCTGCGAGAATATTTTCTTTATATTATGATTATTATAATGTGCCGCCAGTTTCTCCGAAAAGGATCATTGTCATTATTCATCTAAGATCTCGCTTTTCGATGTTCGTTGGCGAATGCTAGGATAATCCTCCGGTAAGTTGGTAAGTATAGGAAAATTATTAGGAAGAGCTAGTAACTCGAAATTGAGGATGGTGCGAAAAATTCTCATCGGGGTAATATCGACAAGCAACCGAGTTCATTTGGGTTTTACCGATTATATCGTATAAATTGCAAAAGGGAAACTATATCTAAACAATTGCATTTCAAAATACTGTGCAAAGAAAATGTCTGTATAAAAGACTTTTTTTTTTTTTTTTTTTTTTTAAGAAAAAAGTAAAGAAAAGAAAAGAAAAGAGAAAAAAAACAAATAAATAAAAATTTTGTCAAAGACAGACTTTAATTTAGTATGGAGGACTATTAATTTCAATCTGTAATTTTTTTTTTTTTTTTTTTTTTTTTTTCATTTTTTTCATTTATTTTTAATCCCATTTTTTGACGGCAAAACTGGGCCACGTATTTTTTAAAATGACTGAAATGAATTAAAATGAAGTGTTGCCACATAATTTTCATAATTTAATTAATTTAAAAAAATCTAATTGTCGTGTCGAAAAACTGTTTGCACCTCTAAATTAAAAAAAAATCGCCGCTTCCATATGGTACCGAATTTGTAACGATAGGACTGATATTTCTAATTTATTTTGGTGTTACATAAAACTCGTCTACAAAAAATCTAGACTGAAACAAACTAATAATCCACCGTCCTAAAAAAGAAAGAAAAGAAAAACCTGATTTTCACAATACGTTAAACAAATTACAAGAAAAAAAAAAAAAAGTGTCACTTCAAATTTTAACTTAAAAAAGTACCTTTTACAAAATACCCTCCCCCCCCCCCAAAAAAAAAAAAAAAAAAAAAAAAAAAAGTACATATTATATATTTAAAAAATATTTTCATAGAAATGCATGGTTGCCAGCAGTTAAGACTATTTTCATACCAAGTCTGGCTCCTTTTTGTCACTTTTAGGAATTAATTTTCATACAGAAACTCATAATATTTTTAGGTATTCCTATCCAAATACTTAAACATTGAATGGAATTTCTTTTTATACACTTTCCAACAAAGTTCAAAGTACTTATGAATTCGGGGTCACAGACTCATTCCTGTAAATATTTCACAATGTTTTTAAACTAATATATGTTATTCATAATTTCTACATCTTGTTTTCTAATAAAAATGCGATAAATATCAATACGGACACCTATTTAGATGCACAAAGCATATTTTTGTAAAACATTGGTATAATTAAGTTTAATGAAGAGTTTACAAGGCAGGTATTGAGATAAATTATTGAATAGCATTCATATATGTATATAATTGAAAATCCCTCGAAGCGCAAGTTCAGTTGTATTAATTATGGCATTTTTGTTTTATTATACGAAATTTTAGTACATCATGTATCGAATTTTCGTGTTGATATCTTCGATATTTATAACTGATTTAGATAAAACTCAGTATGCATATAATTCATATTAAAATCTCGACTCACATTGTTAATAGCTTGATACACCATGCTCTTTCAAAATAATTCCTAGATAAAAATTTAAACTGAACATAAATATATGAATAAATAAACAAGACTATGGATGAAATTCTGTCTATGACAGAATTTAATTTAGTTCGACAGGACTAATGATATTTGGGTTTTAACACCCTTAAAAAAAAAAAAATTAATAGAGGGCGTTCAGTAAAATTCCTAAACACATATTCAAATAGTATATTGATTTTTAATTCCAAATAAATTATTGCAATTTGAAAGCATTGATTGTATAGTATCTCCCCTTAATTGCTTAATACTTATTTATTAAATATTTAAATTTTTAAAATAATCTTAAAAACAATTTCGCATTTATTTTTAATAATTAACAGTGTCAATTTCTACAGAACAAAACATAATGTAAATATATATATATAAACTGATTTTTAATTTTTAAAATAATCTTAAAAACAATTTCGCATTTATTGTTAATAATTAACAGTGTCAATTTCTACAGAACGAAACATAATGTAAATATATATATATAAACTGATTATTCGATACTTAAATTATACTCAAAATTCATCACAGATTAATTAATATAATCCATTGACATTTGGCCAAGACCCGTTGGCTGTGTGGTCAGAGAACAGAACTGCAAACCCGAAGACTGTGTGTTCGATTCCCACTGATGGTAGGTTGAAAAAAAGAAATATATGTATCCACAATTTTTTTACGGATTTCACAAAATATTTTAAGATAGAGTTATTTTAGACTAGAGAATTATATAGTAAAATTAGAGAGAGAACATTATAGTAATAGAAAAAATAGAGTAAGAGTATTAGAGAATTAAATAATAAATCTGGATATTAGCAGGGATTTTTGAAGTGGAACACCATAAATTGGTAACTACGCAAAATATCAGATTGAAAGAAATTGTCTTGTCGTACTAAAAATATTTGAAAACACTAATCTAAATATTCAGACTAAATATTGTGACCATAAATATTGTGATTGAATCTAAATATTGTGACAATAAATATCGACCTGCGCAAAATTACATTGGTGTTTTTGAAGTGGAAAACTATACATTGGTAACGACGCAAAATGCCAGATTGAAAGAAATAGTCCTGTCGTACTAATAAATAAAACACTAAGCCTATTTTTTTCTTCTAAGTAATAGATATAAAATTCTGCACAAAACAGAATTTAATTTAGTACGACAAGACTTATTTTAAATAATTCTTCTATATGAAGGAATGCAGTAACTGTGTTTCATTCCCTACTAGCATCACTAACATATATTCATTTCTTAAAATTATTTGGTATAACTTTAGCATAGGAGTCTCTTGGTGGCTTTTAAAAATTTGTCATCATTTTGACGATGAATTAAAATGGTTGTTGCAACTGGGTAAGTAAAGATCTTGTCGAGAAACGTCCGATCTATTTCGGTGCCAAATTTCAAATTTCGCCAAGGAGTTGTATACTGAAGCTGTTCTGTTTCTTTAGAATGATTGTATTCAATTTTATTTAAAAAAAAAAAAAAAAAAAAAAAATGCACGTTCATTTTTCTCGGCATAAGAAGAAAGATATTTAATTATTTATTTATTTTTGGCTCATAAATAATAGAATCTTTCAATAAATAGTTTCTATAATTTTAATAATTTTTTAATAGACAAATACAGTAATCGCCGCTTAATAAATTCACTGGATAATAAAATCATTCGCTTAATCTGATCAAATTGCTAGGACCGGAATCAAATCAATACAAACTACTTTTAAAGCCGCGCTTAATAAAATCAGCATCGCCGGTTAATAAACTCAAAAATATTTCCTTAGCAGCCAAAAATATCATTTATGAACAGTAATTTTTTTTTTTTTTTTTTTTTTTTTTTAAATTTACATTGAGATTCCCCCCCCCCTTTAAATAATAATAATAATAATAATAATAAAATAAATCAATAGAATAAAAAATAAAGCTCAACAATCCCTACGTTATTACTCATTGTCAAAAATTTTACCCTTGCAGCATAGTTACAAATTAAACGCCCCATAACTTATCTCCGTTACAATTTCAAGGAACGTATTCTTCAAAGCACAGTAATAAATTACAAATTTGATTTGATTTGCAAATATTTATTATTAAATATTTGCAATATTTTATGTATATTTTAATTATTAAAAGACATTTTCTAAATCTTATTTTGATATAATTGTAAATCAAGAGGTTCAAACGGAAATATTTTAAATTTATAAAAAAAGCGCGAACTTTTGGTAAAGTAATGATGATTTTCCTGAAAGGAAACGCATAGGAACTTGGAATTAATTCACTTACATCGAAAGAACAATTAATTAATTATCTATCAAATATTAATTAATATTGTTTACTAATTTCCTTATTCGTTACCTTTTGAAATTTCTTTCTATATTCAGGTAAATAATACCTTTTTTCTTGAGTGCAGGAACGTTCGCGGAATATAAAAATCAGCCGCTTAATAAAATCACTTTGGCTCAGGGCGAATGTGATTTTAATAAGCGGCGGGAACTGTATATGTTGCAAAGTATGTTTACTTAAAAAAAATTTCATTTCTTTTATTAACTTAAAAAAGCCTTTTCCGTTTATTTTAATGTATTAAAAATTGCCCTCATTATTTTAGAAACTTTACTTTTATTTTCAGTAATTTTTAAAATGTTAATTATAAATATTTCCAAATAACTTTCTTAGTTAACTAATGGCGTCATGTCCTTCAAAAATCATAATAAATGCATACAAGTTAAATTTTCTTGTTATCTTTTTAAAACATATATAAATAATAATAATAATAATACATAATACATAATAAATATCGTTCTATTCTGAAGCTGTACCGTTTCTTTAGCACGATTTTTTAAAATTACATTTTAATTATATTAAAAAGAAAAAGAAAAAAAAAAAAAAACATATATATATATGTTTGCACATTCATTTTTTTTTTCCCCCGACATTCAAGGTGGAATACTACAAATGACGGCACGACAAAATCGTAGATTGAAAGCAATAGTACGATCTGTCGTACTAAAAAGAGAGGAAAAAAAAAAAAAAAAAAAGAGAAGCAAATAAAAATGAAATTAATCAGTGGCCATCAAATACTCTAAATCGTACTATATCAGGGAGAGATGATCTCCGCCGATCACTCGGTATGGTCTAGAGTGATATGCCCAATCTATTAAGTTACACTACCTCTGATTCGATACATTTACCTTATCCTAATCTGTCTTACCTAATTGAGGTTATTTTTGTAGTTTTGTTTTGAAGAAATTGTATACTGTTTTCAGTACAATAAAAACAAAGGTTCAGTTCAAAGTTATCGATAGTACTTTCTTGTAGATGCGTTCCGAATAATTTGACTTATTCACCCATGATAAGAGATTTTAAATTTTACATAACTTACGAAGTTTTCAAGTTTGAATATGATGTTCATTCCATCATCCTAAATTATATTTCAAAACTGATGCGAAATTTAGCCCTCATGTCTCTCATGTAAAAAAAATCGTAAATTTTGAGTAACGTATACGAAGTTTTCTGAGTAGAATCTTCATATCTGATGGAATGGAGTAGAAAGCTGATTTTTACCAACTATGCGAAAAATACCAGAGCCGGGAATCGAACCTGGGTCTTCCGCATAACGCGCGGATGCTCTAACCATTGAGCTACCCTGGCTGATAACCAGATCGGCACTTCTCACATAATATGCGTTGGCAAGGTCACCGAGTCTGCATTAGAGCAGCTATATCAGATGGAGTAGAAGTCTGATTTTTACCAACTATGTGGAAAATACCAGAGCCGGGAATCGAACCCGGGCTTTTCTCGTAACGCGCGGATGCTCTACCTATTGAGTTACCCTGGCTGATAACCAACTCGGCACTTCTCACATAATATACGTTGGCAAGGTCACCGAGTCTGCATTAGAGCAGCTACTTCAAGTGACAAATTTAATCATGGCACAACACTAATAGGGCACGAAATTTCAATTTAGAAATTTTAATCTCAACCTTGAAAATTCATTTCTGATGGAATGAAGTAGATGGCTGATTTTTACCAACTATGTGAAAAAACTATGTGACTATTGTGCCATGATTAAATTTGTCACTTGATGTAGCTGCTCTAATGCAGATTCGGTGACCTTGCCAACGTATATTATGTGAGAAGTGACGAGCTGGTTATCAATCAGGTAGTTCAATGGTTAAAGCATCCGCGCGTTATGCAGAAGGCCCGGGTTCGATTCCCGGCTCTGGTATTTCTCACAAATAGTTGGTAAAAATCAGCCTTCTACTCCATTCCATCAGAAATGAATTTTCAAGGTTGAGATTAAGATTTTTAAATTAGAATCGTCATAGTTAACGATGTTATGCCAGTATAATAAATAATTTTTAACTCGTTAACCTGGTAAGATAAGACCCTAGAAAATTTAGCCACTGTTATCAAAATCAATGAAACAGAACTAGCAGGCAAGAAAGCGTGGCACAGATCCAGCGTGTTTGACTTGAGACAAGGTCTTCAGTTTGATTCCCGTCTCGGTCGAATTTTTATTTTTTATTTTATTTATTTATCTAAAACATAATACCAATATTTGGTTCAATATAAAATTACCAAATCATGGTAAAAGGTTAAACCATCGGGTGGTTGCAGCTACTTCAGTACCAAGTTTTGGTTCAAATTAACACCAAATTTTCAGCAGTGTGGGTTCTTGGGCGCGGTGTGATTTTTTGCAATAGTTGTTTTTAATGAGACGTCTATAGTTTTAACATAGGATAAGGCAACGTAGAGTGAATGCCATATCAGATTCTTCTTTCTTCTTAAAATTTATCAAATGATTTATCTTAAATAATATTACAGTTCATTGTCAATTCAAAATATATTCTTATTGGCTCAATAGCCAAAATTAAATTTGTTAAGCCTCAATTTTTACTTCTCAAGCCGCATTACGTGGTAGCAATATTCATAGATCGCATCAAGTACATTTCTACGGTTCATAGAGCTTAGATAAAAGGATGGTTATAATGATTTCCAAGATTTTTATAATATGGTGGTATCACATGCAGATTTGCAAAACCTATAGCAGTTTTGATGTTTCATCGATAAGTTTCTTAAGAAGCATAGTTAATCTTACTTTTATTGCTTATTTGTTTATTTACTATTATCATTATTCTTTATTTTTTATTATTTTAGGGATCATTAATTTTCTGTGAATTTAGGTGGCAATCACCTTGAACAAAGCGTTCGGTTGGTACATTAAATACTTTTAATTTAATAAACTCATTTTATTTTATTGCTATTTAAAAAGAGAATTACTGAAAACAAGTTGGTATAGATAGACAGTTCATATTTATTCTCACAAATTTCTACAATAGGGCATATCCACTATATTTCTGTTAAAAAATATAAATTCAGCCGATCATTCCGCATATTCCAGCAAAGGATGTCCCCCCCCCCTCATCAGGCTATCCTACCTCCGATTCGATACGTCTACATTATTCTAATCTTCTAAATAATTATATTAAAGTCAGTTTCATATTTTAGTTTTCATATAATTACATGCTATTACAAATTCAATCATCCGCATAATGCAAGTTTTTTGTGAAATTTTGAACTATACTTTCATGTTATGAAATCTTTTAATTTCTAATAATATAACAAGATTCACCGTAAAAAAAAATTCGTGTTTGCTGCCAGAAAATTTCTGAAAATCAGAAAAATACGTTCTATCAACGGAAAAATTACGTTGACAGAACGTATTTTTCTGAATTAAAGAAAATTTCTGGCAGCAAACTGCAGTAAACAGGACTTTTTTTCGACAGTGTTTTAACTCTTTATCTACATAAAAATACAAAATGAATTTTTTCAAAAATGTATTACGAAACATACCAAAAAAAAAAAAAAAAAAAAAAAAAAAAAAGTTTTTGAAACATGTTTTTTTTTTTTTTTTTTTTTTTATTACTTAAGAGTATTTTTTAACGATATATGAAATCAATATTATGCATATCACCTCACATCATGGTGATTAATGAGAATTTAGTGAGTGGCAACTTTAGTGTTCCATTGGTACACAGAGGTCAAAAAAAGATATTTGGACCTCAAAAAAGGGTATAAAAGTATTTACTCTTTATATTTTTTCTAAGATTGGTGGTAGATTCTTGAGGTAATATATAGGAAGTAATTATAACACATGTTAAGTTCGTGAAAACCGCCAAGCAAAACCAGCGAGAACATTCTATAATATCCTTTTTTGAACAAAAACGGCTTCATGTAGTATTTTGTGTTGCTTAGTGATAGGGAGAGTATATTCGTTCTATTTTTTAAATATCTTTCAGATTTCTTCTGTAAATATTTGTCTTTAAACGCTTTTTAAACAAATGGTAATTTAAAGTACCGTCAATAGATAAAGGGTCAAAATAGAATGTACATAGCTAAATGATATTTTAAAATTGATTCGATATTTTTACGATAAAAAAATCCTATGCACGTTTATGCAAAATTTTGCGCTGTTCCTAGTATCAGGCTTATCAAATTAGCTTATGTCAGTCGCGAGTTTTGAACCTTCTTACTACTTAAAGTTCTTATTTTTTATTATTTATTATTTTCAAAATTTCCTAATTGCCAGGTTATTTTTTATTATTTGGCTTATTTTTATTAATTGTTTAGTATTTTTAATATTTTGTGACGTAGGCATCTGAGGCCCTCTCTTATTGACTGATTTCCTGGCCTCTGATTGGCCCTCAGTTTTAGGACAAAATACTCTGTAAAAAAATTTTAACACTTTCAGAGAGGATTGTTAGTTATATCTCTGAGAGGTCCGCAGATCCAGCTCAGAACTAGTTTCTGGCTGGACATCAAGATTCTCGTAAGTTTCCTGCATTTACTTCACTTTTAATTTTCCTAAATTTTAGTAACGATAAAAAAAAAATTATATGTCCCCCCCCCCCCCTTTTTTTTTAAATGCGGGACTGTGAGCGGTTTCCTGCGACCCTTGGGGCGCCCTGCTCAATTTCTAATTCCTTTTCGCCGTCCAGACAGTCTTGTCAACGCACGCAACAGACTGTTGCACTTAGGTTTCTCAGAGAGTTATTTATTATTTATTTATTAACTATTATTATTATTATTATTATAATTCCCGGTGCTTCATTCTGAATAATTTCTGCTAACGCGGAGATTGGTTCAGAGAATAAAAACTCCAAATTTTTTCCCCTTTGGCTTTTTTTTTTTTTCCTTTCATTTTCGGAAAAATATTTTTATGTTTTTATCATTGTTCGTTGGAGGTAAGCAGTGGTTGCGACCAAATGCACGTACTCCGAAGCACAACACTGACGTTGACCTGTTCTCCCATGTTCGGAAAATCGTAAACTTTGAATAAATTCCGAAGTTCCCACATTAGAATGTTGAAATTAAATAGGATTCTTACCAATATCCGCAACTGGTATTTTAACACTGATTCAACTATAGGAAGGGGGGGGGATTTTTCGTAAAATACTACCCATCGACTGGGAAATATCCAGCTTTATCCAAATTTACTCCGGGAAAAAAAAAAAAATCCTTATTTACTGAAATAGTTCCTAAGAATTTTAGCGTCTAAGTATCTCTTTCTCAATTTCCAGATAGGTTTAGTAGAGTAAAATTATTTCAAATTTAAATTTTAAAATATACATCAAAAGCATATACAAATACTAGTTAGACTCAATTTCGCCAAGAAAAAATCTCTCATCCCTGCAATGTCCGTAAAGCAAGTCAGCCATCGTCAGAATTGAACAAATGCATTAAACAAGGAAAAGTAGAGAAAAAATGAGAGTTTAGAATGCATTAAATTCTAAAAAATTCAACTCAGTTTTCATTTCTTTTTCTATTATTTTTGTCCGAAGTCGAATTCGTTTTTTTCCCCGTCAAGGAATAATAAATAAAAGTGAGCTTTTGGATTGAATGCCGTCGAACAAAATACAGAACAAATACTTGTACAAACTGAGTGATGTTCCACTATCTTATTTTAGATCAAACGGCATCGAGTTTAAACGCGACTCGAGGCCTCCCTATAACCCCATCTAAATGATAATTCTCTTGAGGGTGGCGGGGGTGTTGTCCCCCTTATCTGGCGAGAGTCAGGCGTCGCCGCAACCGCTAATCGTAGGGTCCCATCTTTGTCCCGCGGGCCGGATGCAGACCCTAAGGCGACGGCTTTTGCCGGCACGGAAAAGAAATTAAAGCTATGTGAAATTTTATAACATACATAGTTAATATAGCCTAATTTAACTATTTTAATATAAGTGATATATCAGATCGTGATTTAAATTACTAAAAATTTAAAATTACAACCATAACAATTGAAGGTAACTTAATAAAAAATGCATGTGAGGATTGTAAATGTATATTTCTAATAAATAAATAAATAAATAATAATAAAAAATAAAAAATGCGCTGTTACACTTACTACGATTAATATTTACGCTATTCCTTGATTTTATTTATTTATTTTATGTTTTATATTATAATTTAGTATACTCAGTTTCAATTTTTGCTTTATATCTTAGTTTCATATACTCAGTTTAAATTAATTTTAGTAGCTGTTGTATGGAACATGTTTAGTAGCGTATTGTAAATCCATTTTATTATTCATTTATGTTATAAAATGTATAAACACGAGTCTGCTGAGCTTTCTTTATAAATTAAGGTTTTTAGAAAATCTCCTATTCTCATGTGCCAGGCTCTCGCGGCCTGTTTCAATCCATAGATGGACTTATTTAATTTACATACTTTGTTTTCATTGCCCTTATCTATGAACCTTTCAGGTTGTCGCATATAGATATCCTCATCTAAATTTCCATATAAGAACGCGGTCTTAATATCTATATGTTTTACATTCAGTTTGTGATGAGCTGCGGAATTTAGAAAAGAAATTTTGGGGTGAAGCCCTTAATACAGCAAATTATCTCATTAATAGACTCCCAACGAAAGCAAATAATAAAACCCCATATGAACTCTGGACAAAAAGAAAACCAAACTTAGCGCATGTAAAAATATTTGGTTGTAAAGCCTACGCTTATTTAGATAAGACAAAAAGAAATAAACTAGACAATAAATCTGTAGAAGGTATTTTCGTGGGATACGATGACCAATCAAAAGGGTATCGAATATACACGGGACGTAGAAACATAATGATCGCTAGAACGGTTAAATTCTTCGAGAATAATTTTCAGAATTAGCGCAAACCAAGACACCAAACTAACAGCTTTCGCTGATGCCGATTGGGCAGGCGATAAAACAAATAGGAAGTCAACTTCGGGAAATATTTTCATGCTAGGAAATAATCCCATTCTATGGGCAACTAAAAAGCAAACTTCCGTGGCATTGTCTTCTGCAGAAGCGGAGTTCATTTCTGCAACTAATGCTGCTAAGGAAATCGCTTGGTTAATCAAATTATTAAGTGATCTGAATCTACAGCAAGATACACCCATCACACTATTCGAAGATAACATAAGTTGCATTAAATCAATAAATTGTGAATATTCTGCCAAGTTGAAACATATCGACATAAAGTATAATTATTTAAAGGACTTGAAAGAGAAAGAAATACTTGATATGCAATATTGCCCAAGTGAAAAAATGATCGCCGACGTCCTAACCAAGCCTCTAGCAAAACCCATTTTTGAAATTCACCGAAGGAAATTGAACTTAACCACAGAGGTTTAAGAAGTGTATCCCGATGAAGGGGGAAATGACATATTATCATCGATGAACACTCCATCTAATTAAGACGTATTCCAAAAACTGAAATAAGTCTTCACTTACTCACGAGCTGTCAATTAAGCCTGACTAAAAATCTGGACTGCATTTTCTTCTATGCTCGTGATTTCTGATCATCCCATGACTAACATTAATGAGGATTGCTCGCCGTTCCTCAAGGACTTGCAATAGAAATACGTATTGACTGTTCTACGCTTTTTATAAACATTAATTAACTTTTTATTATTTTATTATATCCAATTATATTTTTCAGTTTGTAATCTCCTTCACTTCTCTCTCTGATTCCAAAGTGAAAAGATGCATGATAAGATGCATCCCAAATTAAAAATAAATACTAAGTTAAAATTAAATCTCAAATGATTTATTTCTCTTTTAATATTTAGAGTGGTTTTTTCAAAAGGTTCTGGTATAACGCATTTTAGATAAATGGATCAACAGATCAGAAACCCCACGGATATTCGGATATTACTTTGTTGTGAGACGAGCGCTGAAACTGCTGCATAGAAAGTAAGTGAAGAAATTATTATTATTATAAGTCTTACCTTCCAACAAATATATTTTGAATTTATTTATTTAATTATCTCTACATGATTTAATTAATAGTAACTTATTGAAACGTTTTTTTATCAATTTCAAATGAATTTAATGTTTATTTATGTAATATGCTTAGTCTCATATTGTGGATAAAATTACATGCATTTAAAAGTTGTACAATTATAAAACTTATATAAAATTCCATAATCATAACCCATTCTTATTCGCATTATATAAAACTATTTCAATAATGTTAATAATGAAATTATTAATTTCAATATTGTTAAATTTTATTACTGTAATGTGAATAAGACGTAGATTAATCTATTATATGGAATATTGCCATGATACAGAAATATATACTATGTTGATTGTTGGTGTTTCAATATAAAATTCCTATTATTTTTGTAAATTTAAAATCGTTTTAATTAAATAATATCAGACAATATTGTTATAAAATTATTACATATTATTTTGTATGATAATAATTTAAAATAAATTAATGTTGTCTTTAATTTAAATGTTATTTCTGTTCGATTAAATTTGTAATAGAATTTTAAAAAATAATCTTCGTTTCCGTTTAAAACTATTTACTTATTGAACTCAATTCCTCAAAGAGTTCAAATACATAATGAACTCAGGGGACTTGAAAACGAGTAGAAACACCTAAACCTCAAAGTCGGGTTTTTGACATGATTACAATACTTTTCTTACGTGTGTATGTTCGGAAAGTAAAAATTAATCTGCAATTATTTAATTCAATGTTTAATTTTCTACTTTAGCGTGCGTTAACTAGCTGTACTACGCAATTTAAAATAACTATATATATATATTGTTTAAGGAAAAAAAAAAAAAAAAAAAAAAAAAAAAGAAAGAAAGAAAGAAAGAACACAAAACAATACACACACACACAGAGAATGAGAGAATACATAGGTAATACTTTAATAGATTAATAAATTGGCAAATATATATATATATATTTTTTTCCTCCCCTTTTGGCTTATGGGGAGGTTTTAAAATGTCATTTTTATCATTTTTCTGACATTTCAGGGAGATATAAACTGCAAAAGGTTAAAAAACACACAATTACAAATAAATTTTCTCATTAGTGTGATTCCAGATATTAATTTGTGTGACATTTTATTTTCTGGTTTTGTCCCCTAGAAGAGTTATTCATTATAGAAATTAGTAAAAAATTTACGTTTGACCTTGAAATTTTACCTATTGTAATTATTTTAGTTAAGTTACAGAAGTATATAACTAAACATGTGACACCTTTAGCTTATATACTTTAATACTAATATTTAAAATTAGCACTCATAAATTTAATTCAGAGATTTGTGCCAAAATATAAAGGTCTAATAACCTCATTTTGAAGCATGAGAACGATTTTTGATGATTTGTATAAAATCCAAGGTCAATAATAATGAAAAAATAAAAGTTGTTTTAAACATCTCTCATATGTGTGTATAAGGGACACACATATCAAAAGAAACAAAACTAGTTGAGCAACAAAATCTAAAAGATCGCATGAAATTATATGGACTGATCCTTTATATATAAATATATATTTTCAAGTAAGAAAGAGTTTTCAATCAGTGAAATTTTATTTTAGAATCAGCTGGAGTGAAAAAAAAAAAAAAAAAAAAGATAGAAAGAAAAGAAAGGTTAATTTTTTTATATGGTTGTCAAATATATATATATATACAATATTATCAGTGCAAACATTTGAAATTTAAAGATGATTTAGTTTCAGTATTCAAACAATTATTCTGATCAAAAACGACCACCCAGATCAAACCACAAAAGAAATAAAGTAAAATCTAAATGAATTATTGCAAATTGGAATGAGGAAAAAGCATTATTTGCATTCTAACGTTATCAAGGGCCTGGTAGAATGCAAATATGCTAAAAAATGGATGTTTTTCTGTCACAAAGAAAGCAAAAGCTAAGAATTTCTTTGCTCTCAGGCCCGAAACACCCATTGTAAATAAAACCAGAAAAAACGAAGATCAAAATAAAACTCATCACTACAAATGATAATCCAATAACCATTTAAAATCATAGATCAAAATAAACTCACCACAACAAATATTAATCCAAAAATACATAAAAATTATTATTGAAAAAGAGGCAACTCTTAGTTTATGAAAAACGAGACACATATGAAATTTAACAAGCAGATATTAGTTAAAAGCACAGTTAGTCAGCTCCAAATTAACAGTGAACATGGAGCAAAATAGAGAATTCACAAACCTAAACAGGTTGAATCCTTACGTAAATTAGGATTCATATTAATTATAGTAACATGAATAGTGCTGCCATCTACAGTAATGTTATGAAAATAATGGAAAAAAAAATAAAAAAAAATAAAAAAATAAAATAAAATAAAATGAATAAATAAAATGAATGAATATTAAAATAAAAAGAAATAAAATACATATAATGTCTGTACAAAATGGCCAGGAAGCATGGAGCAAAGGTAAAGAAGACATAAACCTATTCAAGCTAAAAAGAAAATTTTTTGTTTTGGATTCAGATATTCAATATAGATATTTGAATAGTGCTGCCATCTACGATTGTAATTTGCCATGAAGATTGAAAGATAATGGGAATAAAACCTAACCATTAAATAATACCTAATTTAAAATCAAGTATCATAATCTTTAGACTTAAAATACAGTTTATTGGAATAAAAATTTTTCTAGGCCTAAATTTCAATTTCAATTGGAATAAAAATTAAGAGAGAGAGAAAAAAAAATAATAATAATTATTTTTTTAATTAAGTGTTTGGGATATCCATTAATTAATGCTAAATTTTTAAAGTATCGAAATTGTACGTTTTGATGTTTATCAGACACTAAATATTTTATCCGTAGATTAAGAAGAATATTGACAAAAACAGATTAATGTAAACATGTGTTAAAATTAGTAAAAAAAAAATTACTTTAAAGGGGAAATCTTTCCGTTTATCATATAAGTCAAATTTCAATTGGCTATTAAGAATAATTTTTAAATCTAAGAAACTAATAACACTAGATTCCAAATCAGTACTACTAAGAGACAGATTTTCAGGATAATTAACAGGTAAGTCTAGTTTGGTGTGATGTTTATCCTAATATAATATAATTATATCATCTATGTATCTTAGTAATTTAAAATTAGTACACTCAATGTCACGCTCATAATAATATAAGTATAGATCAGCTAACATACTAGAAAAAGCAATGCCACCTTGTGGCAACCCTAAACGTTGTTTATATAAAGAATTATTGAATAAAATATAGTTATGATATAGGATAAACCTAGTCAGAGTTTTAAAGGCTGAAGGAGTTATGTTATTATTTAGATTTAGAAACTGCATATTTTCTACGAAAAGTTTATTTATAATATCAAACATATCTTTAATAACAATATTATTAAAAAGATCATTGAAATCAAATGTTTTTATACCAGTAATATCAGTAAGATTTTTAATTTTATTTTTGAGTTGAAAACTATTTTTTAGAAAACAATTACTCTTGTTAGAAACAATATAACTATGTAATTTTTTAAGGATATTTAACAACATAATATTTGCATTAGAAGTATAGGCATTACAGGCAACAGTAACAGTACGAAATTTAATAGGATCCTTATGAAATTTTGGAATTACTACTAAATAAGGATAATTATAGGTATTATTTTTAGTATTTATTAACTTGTAATAATTAAATATATGCCTATTTTTAATTTCTAGATTGTCATTAATCTTAACAAAAATATTACTAGTATCCATTGTATCAAAAGAAGTTGTTTATAATACTTTTTGCAAATAATTGCATAGTTATTAGCCGCCTTGTCAACATAAGTAATAATGAATTTAGACTGTAAATCTAGAATTGCTGAATTAATTTCTTTGAAATTATAGTACTTGATATTAGAAAGATGGTGCATATTATAAACTAAATCAAGTTTAAATTTATCAAGTAACTTAAATTTCCCTTCATTAAAAAATTCCACTGGTTTATTATAATCAATAGCAATTTTGTATATAAAGAGATCCAAATCTAAATTAAATTGAGTAATGATATCAATAAATTTGAATTTTGAAGGCATACGAAATTTAGTACCATACTTCATCAAAGATCTTAAAGTAAGATTTTCCACACTATTGATATTGCCAGTAATAATATGACCATGAGATGGATTGAAAAAATATTTATGTTTGGAATCAGAACAATAGCACGGAGGCTGTTCATTAGAAGTAAGAAATTTAGCAAATTTATTGTAGTTAAATATTTTTCTTCCTAAAGTAATATTGTATTGAAAAGTTTTTTGAATGACGAAGTTTTTTTATAGGAAAAGGATTGGAAGGATCATTAAGGATATTGTGAATATGAAGTTTATTAAAAACAGGACGAGAAAAACTTATCACCAAGAGAGAGTTATTTATTTTTTGACCAGATTTTAAGTCAAGTTTAATATCAAAACACTCAGCCCTATAGTATAAAATATCAAAAAAATCCATCACTGAAATGTGAATCAAAAGAATGAGAATGGAAAACTTTAAAATATTTGAGACGAGACTTCTTTTTTTATTCCAAATATAAAATTACGTGTAACTTTCCAATTATAAGACTGAAGAAAAACACTTCCTAAGGATTTGAGATTTTGTAATATAGATGAAATGTCCAGAAGTTGGGAAGAAGACCTAGAAGTTCTAGTAGTCTTTTTAAATAAAGAGTGATTTAATGTTGCATAAATATTACTGTAAAAATCAATTTTTGAAACCTTGGAATAAACAATATGTTGTTTATATGTTGTTAGAATTTAAACCAAAAGGATAAATTGTATTCAATGATTTAATATACTGTGATTCAAGTAAGAGACGTTCATTCAAATTCTTCTTAAAATTAAGAATTTTCACAGTAATATTATTAAAGTCATGTTGATGGAAATGCATATATTAAAAATTTGTAGTAAATTGACGTGATTTTTTAATATCAGATCGATGTAAGTTAATACGCTTGTGTAATGGATTACTAGTTTGACCAATCTATATCATGTTGCATAAATTGCACTTGATAGAGTAAATGATATTAAAAGCCTTACAAAATGTAACATGAGAAGAGCTATCTCTAAAATGAGAAGCATCTGCAAGAGGACAAGTAAGACACCTTGAAGAATTACATTTTTTGAAAAATAAATTTCGAAGAGGAGGATGATATAGGTAGCAGGATGACGATCCAGAGTAATCCCTATACATTACTCTGTACCGAGCACAAGACAAACCATAAAATTTGCCTTTTTTTGCCAGGCGCTAAGAATTTACTAAGAACTACCATGTAATGAATAAAGAAGATAAATATTAAAAATACTAGAAATATAGTAAATTTAGACAATAATTATAAAATGTATAAAAATTATAAAAATTTAATTAAGCTTGCCTAAATTCTATAATTAAAGCTTGATAAATTCCTATAAATAAATAAATATATAAATATTTTGAAAATCTTGAGTAATATTAGTAACACAATTGAAAGACAAATTTATATAAATTCTGAAAATCTTGATTAATATACAAAAATTGAAATTCTGGAGTAATAATGGTATACAATTTAAAATTGGATGAAATTTGCATAGTTTAAATACAAAAACAAACCATTAAGTAGAAAAGTTTGAAAAAAGCATTAATATTTACAAAAAGGTATTCATAGCCATGATGAAAATTCTTCAATAATATATACAAAAATATTTACAAAAATATGTTATTTAAATGAGACCCCAAAAAATTGAAAGACTGACAAATAATAATGAAGTCAAACTAACAATTTTACTAGTAAAAATATTAGATCGAAGATAAGGTATATATCAACAAAATATAAGATTCAAATGGAAATTGAATGTACAACATAACAGAATATCAAAAAATAATGAAAGGATGAAAATTAAAAAAAATAGTACCTAGAAACTTGCTAACTAAGTGATAAAAGTAGTTCGAAATGATCATTAAATTGCAAAACACTGAATGAGAATTTATAATACACTGTCTCTTACCTCTTCTCCAAGATTGTCCCTTGACCGTAGCATTACGTTGTATTATATATAAATGCAGGTCCAGGTGTATATGTATATATAGTAATATATAAAAAAAAGATGTTTCTTTGCTTTCAACTTAAAACTTTCATTTGATCTCATAATTGTGTTTGATTTAATTTAATTGCATATCATTAAGATGTATAAAATTTCACATTAATGCCTTTTATTTATATATATTTTTTAAATGGCTTTTTTGATGTACATAATCGTTTTTATTTTCGAAAACTGATTGACTAGATTTTTATTTGTATTTATATGTTCACTGTCAGAAAAATTCCTATGAATACATACGTATACAAATATAATTTTGGGTTTCAAAGCATACAAAATAGTTTAATAATAGTTTAATTTAGTATTTTCAACTTAGGCAGAAAATCTTAATTTTATATTACATTTTAAAAGTTTCGTTGAGACTTTTTTTTCCTCCTTAAGGACTTACATAAACATAAAAACATATCTACAGGCGCAAGCTAAGGCTTCAAACACAACTGTCTTTCCAAGTAAGAAATCAGTTAAATTTCAATAATAAAAACAGTTTCCCATAATCTTATCATTGTATTTTATTAGATTTAATTACATAGTATCAGAATGTATAAAATAGTTTAATAATAGTTTAATCTTAATGTTTTTAACTCAGGTGAAACATCACAATTTCATATTACATTTTAGGAATTTCGCTGAGACTATTTATCCTGCTTAAGGACTTACATAAACATAAAAACATTTCTACAGGCGCAAGCTAAGGCTTCAAGCACAACTGTCTTTCCAAGTAAGAAATCAATTAAATTTCAAAAATATATATAAAAACTGTTTCGCATGTCTGATCATTATATATTCAATTTAATTGTATAACATCAGAATGTATAAAAGTATATAAATTAGTTTAATAATAGTTTAATTCAACATGTCTAAATCTGGCAAAACATTATGATTTCGTACTACATATCAGAAGTTTCGCTGAGATTAATTTTGCGACTTAAGAACTTACATAAACATAAAAACGCATCTAAAGCCGCAAGCTAAGGCTTCAGAACTACTGACTTTCCAAGTAGAAAATCAATTAAATTCCAATAATAAAAACATTTTCACTTATCTGATCATTGTATTTTATTCAATTGAATTGCATAGAATCAGAATGTATAATAGTATATAAAATAGTTTAATAATAGTCTAATATTTTTAACTCTGACAAAACATTACAATTCTATACTACTAGGGGGTTTCGCTAAAATTATTTTTACTTTCCGAACACTATAGTGAGGAAAGTATTGTAATCATGTCAAAAATCCGAATTCGAGATTTTGATGTTTCTATACGTTTTGAGGTCCCCTGAGTCCGTTTTCACTATTTTTACGATGATGTATGTATGTGTGTGTGTATGTGTGTATGTGTGTATGTGTGTATGTTTGTGAACACGCTAGCGTCTAAAGGCTTTGTTCGATTAACCTGAAAGTTGGTACGTATATTGTAAGTCACCATAGTACAAACCCTATAGATTTTGGTGAATCTAGCACTTATAGTTTTTTTACAGGGACACAAAGAAAAATTCTTTATCATTATGGCCTATGGGACCAAAATCTTAAAAGTGCGATAGCATCTAAACGCCTTATTCAATTGAGCAAATATTTTATACCCATATTATAGGTCACAGATACTCAATCTGTATAGATTTTGGAGAATCTAGCACTTATAGTTTTTTTACAGGGACACAAAGAAAAATTCTTTATCATTAAGGCCAATGGGGCCAAATTTTTAAAAGTGTGATAGCGTCTAAACGCCTTATTAATCTGAGCAAAAAAATTGTACACATGTTATAGGTCGCATTTGCACCAACTGTATAGATTTTGGTGAATCTAGCACTACAGTTTTTTTACAGGGACACAAAGAAAAATTCTTTATCATTATGGCCTATGAGACCAAATTTTTAAAAGTGCGATAGCATCTAAACGCCTTATTCAATTGAGCTGAAAATTTGTATGAATATTATAAATCACTGTTGCACTAACTATAAGCATTTTGGTGAATCTAGCATCTATAGATTTTTACAGGGACAAAACGAAAAATTCTTTATCATTATGATCTAAGGGCTCAAAGTTCAGTAGCGTTAAATAAAACCTCGTGTGATATATGGAGAAAAAAACACTCTATTATGGTTTTCTCTCTTTTGTTTGTTTAGCAATTCCTCTTTCTTTATTTTATCTACAAAACTGTTAGTTACTCAATGTTCGGAAAGTCGAGTGGAGTCACTCCAGATTTTTTCTGCTTAAGGACTTACGTAAACATAAAAGCGTATCTACAGGCGCAAACTAAAGCTTCAGTACTGTCTTCCCAAGAAGCAAAGCAATTAAATTTCATTAACAAATATATTTTCGCATACCTAATCATTGTGTTTGATTCAATTTAATTGCATAGTATCAGAATATATAAAAACTCAAAATAATGCCTTTTTTTATATTTAAAAAATAATGGTCATATACTTATAAATGTTTTAATTTTCGAAGACAGATTGACTAGCTTCGATTTGTTATAATATGCCCATTGTCACAGAAATTTCTATGCGTACATCTGATAATATAATTTTGTGTTTGAAAGTACATAAAAGAGTTCAATAACAGTTTAATTTACTATTTTAAGTTGAAGAAAGCACTGAAATTTCATATTACAATTTAGAAGTTTTGCTGAAACTAGTTTCCTCGCTTAATAACTTAAAGTAAAAGCGCATCTAAAGGAGAAAAATAAGACTTTAGTACTACTGTCTTCTCAAAAACTTATAATATCTTTTATTTATATTAAAAAAATATGTTCTTTTTATACATATTGGATGCTTTATTTTTCCGAAATTGATTGAATACACTGGAAAAAAAAAAAAAAAAAAAAAAAAATATATATATATATATATGTATACCGCCTTCCTCTAGAATGAATAAGTGACTATTTTCTAAATCCCTTAACTAGAAATATAGATTTCCGAGCTATGCGCATAAGGCCCGCCAATAAACTGAACAGACGAAATTATCAAGAATTTCTAGTGTACACATTTCTAGATGATGAAACAATATTCTGAATACTCTAAATATTCTGAATCATTTGTATTGAGAGTAATTCTCGCTTGATTTTCTAGAATTGGATACTAAACCAAGATTATAGTTGCAGAAACCCGCTTATTGTAGTATCATTTATTTGCAGATATTTTTAAATAACTTTGCCCTCGAGAATATAGACAAACGCTCTAGAATTCTAATAGGGGCTTCTAGAACTCACTTTCCAACGGGACTAGAATTTATAAGGGTGACATGGAACTATTTTTTCTAGAGCCACAATTTAGATTCTAGATGTCAGTTACAGAATTTTTTCTCAGATTTTGATTATATTAATAGGTTCAATATTAGAAAAATTCGCATGTATAGAGATGCGAAACATAATTTTGTGTTTGAAAATACATTAAATAGTTTAATAACAGATTAATTTAATATTTTGAATTCAAGAAAACACCAACTTTTTATATTGCATTTCATAGGTTTCGCTGAGACTACTTTTCCCGCGTAATGACTTATGTAAACGTAAAATTGCATCTATAGGCGCAAAATAAGGCTTTACCACGACTGTCTTTCCTAAGAATTCAAAATAATATATTTTATTTATATTCTAAAATATGGTGTTTGCGATACATTGGATTTAATTTTCAGAAATTGAATGACTAGATTTTGTTTGTATTAATATGCTCACTCTTAAAATAATTCTTATGCATGCATATGAGAAACGTAATTTTGTGTTTTAAAGCACGTAAAATAGTTTAATAAAAGTTTAATTTAATATTTTAAATTGAGTCAAGACAGCTAAATTTTATAATACATTTTAGAACTTTCGTTGAGACTAGTTTTTCAGTTTAATGACTTATAATAACATAAAAGTGGATTTTCAGGCGCACAATAAGGCTTCAACACTACTGTCCGTCGAAAACTTACAATACTATCTTTTATTTATTTTCTAAAATATTCCTTTTAGATATTTTGGATGTTTTAATTTTTAGAAATTGTCCAGATTTTGATTATATTAATATGCTGAACCTTAAAAATAATTCTGGTGCGTGTATATGCAAGCATAATGTTATGTTTGAAAATACATAAAATAGTTTAATAACAATTTCATTTAATGTTTTCAATTCAAGGAAACAACTAAATTTTATATTACATTTTAGAAGTTTCAATGAGACTAGTTTATGCATTTAATGACTAATATAAACGTAAAAGTGTATTTACAGATGCAAAATAAGGCTTCAGTTCTACTAACTTTCCCAAAAGCTCTCACAATAATCTTCTTTATTTATGTTCTAAAACATTTCTTTTAGATACATAAGAGATTTTAATTTTCAGAAACTGATTATCTAGATTTTGATTATAATAATATGTTTAGTCTTAGAAAAATTCTTATGCATGCACATGCAAGAATGAAAATACATAAAACAGTTTAATAACAATTTCATTTAATGTTTACATTTCAAGAAAACAACTTAATTTTATATTACATTTTAGAAGTTTCGTTGAAACTAGTTTTACCGCTTAATGATTATATAAACGAAGTGCATTTACAGACGCAAAATAAGGCTTCAGTTCTACTAATTTTTCCAAAAGCTCTCAGAATAACCTCCTTTATTATTGTTATAAAATATTTCTTTTAGGTAAATTGGATGTTTTAGTTTCGGAAACTGGTTATCTAGATTTTGATTATAAGAATATGCTCAGTCTTAGAAAAATTCTTAAGCATGCATATGCAAGAATAATGTTGTGTTTGAAAATACATAAAATAGTTTAATAAAATTTCATTTAATGTTAAAAAAAAAAAAAAAAAAAAAAAAAAAACTAAATTTTATGTTACATTTTAGAAGTTTTGTTGAGACTAGTTTTCCCGCTTAATGACTTATATAAACGAAAAACTGGATCCACAGGCGCTAAATAAGGCTTCAGCTCTACTAATTTTCCCAAAAGCTCTCACAATAATGGCATTTATTTTATGTTCTAAAATATTTCTTTTAGATACATTGGATGTTTTAATTTTCAGAAACTTATTATCTAGATTTTGTTTACAATAATACGCCCAGTCTTAGAAAAATTCTTGTGTATGCATATGCATGCATATACAATAACAATATTATCTTTGAAAATACATAAAATAATTTAATAACAATTTTATTTAATGTTTTCAATTCAAGAAAACAACTAAATTTTTTATTAAATTTTAGAAGTTTCGTTGAGACTAGTTTTTGCATTTAATGACTAATATAAACGTAAAAGTGCATTTACAGACACAAAATAAGGCTTGAGCTCTACCAACGTTCCCAAAAGCTTTCACAATAAACTCCTTTATTTATGTTCTAAAATATTTCCTTTATATCCATTGGATGTTTTAATTTTCAGAAACTGACTATCTAGATTTCGTTTATAATAATATATACAGTCTTATAGAAAAATTCTTCTGCATGCAAATGCAAAAATACTGTTGTGTTTGATAATACTTAAAATAGTTTAATAACAATTTCATTTAATGTTTCCAATTCTAGAAAACAACTTACTTTTACATTACATTTGAGAAGTTTCGTTGAGAATAGTTTTTCCGCTTAATGACTTGTATAAACATAAAAATGCATATATAGGCGCAAAATAAGGTTTCAGCTCTACTAACTTTCTCAAAAAATCTTACAATAACCTCCTTTATAAAATACTTCTTTTAAATACATTAGATTGCTTTAATTTTCAGAAACTGATTATCTAGATTTTGATTATAATAATATGTTTAGTCTTAGAAAAATTCTTATGCATGCATATGCAAAAATAATGTTTTGTTTTAAAATACATAAAATAGTTTAATTACAATTTCGTTTAATGTTTTCAATTCAAGAAACAAACTTAATTTTATATTGCGTTTTAGAGGTTTCGTTGAGACTAGTTTTCCCGCTTAATGGCTTATATAAACGTAAAAGTGCATTTACAGGCACAAAATAAGGCTTCAGCTCTACTAACATACCAGAAAGCTCTTATAATAATCTCCTTTATTTATGTTCTAAAATATTTCGTTTAGACACATTGGATGTTTCAATTTTCAGGAATTGATTATCTAGATTTTGGTTATAATAATTATGCTCCGTCTTAGAAAAATTCTTATGCATGCATATGCAAGAATAAAATTGTGTATTAAAATACATAAAATAGTTTAATAACAATTTAATTTAATGTTTTAAATTCAAGAAAACAACTAAAATTTATATTACATTTTAGAAAATTCGTTGAGACTAATTTTCCAGTTTAATGACTTATATAAACATAAAAGTGCATTTACAGGCGCAAACTATGGCTTCAGTACTGCTAACTTTACCAAGAGCTCTTACAACAATCTATTTTAGTTATATCCTAATATATATCTTAATATATATAAATCTCGTGTCACAATGTTTGTCCTCAATGGACTCCTAAACCACTTAACCGATTATAATAAAATTCGCACACCATGTGCAGTTCGATCCAACTTGAGAGATAGGATAGTTTAAATCTCAAATTATAGTCGCAATTTTAATTTATTGCTAATTATTTGTCTGTTATTATTTGACAGTCACAATTATCTGTTAACTCCAAATGATTCTAACAGATGTCGATACCTTTCGACTGGGTTGAAATGAAAGCTGAAATATATTTGGTGCTGCCATCTACACAAAGAATCTTCAACTTTTTAACCTATTAATAAATTTCGTATAATTCAATTATTTCCACTTTTTAAATTTTTGGTGTTAGCATAGCCGGCCACGTGTTACTTAGACTGAAGTGTAAATTGAATTCATATTATAATGAAGATAATACAGTGAAATTAATCCTGTTTTTTTACTTATTTGTGCTTCATTGATCAAAACTTTATAATTTAATCTGTATATATATATAAATTACGTGTCACGATGTTTGTCCGGGGTAAACTCCTAAACTAAGGAACTGATTTTGATGAAATTTTGCACACTGTGTGCAGTTTGATCCAACTTGAGAGATAGGATAGTTTTTATCTCAATTTATTGTCACAATATTGTTTTATTGCAATTATTTGTTAATTATAGACCTTTATTAAAGTTGCTCCAAAATATCTGTGAGTTCCATTAATTTAATTGTTGCCAAAAAAAAAAAAAAAAAAATACAAGTTCATTTTCTTTCGACATAAAAATAAATACATTTAATCAAACGTGAACGTTAAAAAATTATAAAAAGTTAAATTATGCATCTCACGAAAATTGACGTCATAATCAATTTAAAGATTTTATACACATTGATAAAGTGCTAATGTAGTTCTATCATAGATATAGTAATATATATAGATCTCTCATCCCCATGTTATCGTAGAAAGATTTTTGATGCCGAAAAAAGATAAAAAATAAAAGCTTTGGAAACAGCCATTAAGTGGTATTGAAAAAAAAAAAAAAAAAGAAAAGAAAAGAAAAGAAAAAGAAAAGAAAGAAAGAAATATGAATTTGAAACTGTATCTGGAGTCTTCCATTCCCCTTTAGCAAATAAATTATTCATAAATTTTATTTGCTAAAATATTAGTATGTATTCCCGTGTGTATTCACTCGGGAAAAGACGGCCATATTTTGGTAAAAACGTCGTCTTTTCCCAAATGAAAAGGAATAACTTTTTTCTCCCCAATGATCACTCTATTCTATATATGCTATACTATATCTATGAGTTCTATACGCAAGCGAAGTGTGACTCACTGACCGTCTGTGCAGCCAAGAAAAAGATTTCCTATGTTAATTGCCCACTGGATTTTTTGTAAGAAATTATTAAAAATCGAGGAAATTTATTTCCCGATTTTAATCCTTATATTTGGGTATAGATATGTATTAGTTATCGCGGGTGTTAGATTGAATTATTTTGCTGTCAAATTGACAAAATTTTAATTTTAAATTTTTAAACTCTGTCGCCCTTGGCTTTTTTTTATTATTATTATTATTATTTGGCGATCAAAAGCGTAACACGAAAATATACATGCCAGATGTATGCATTGTACGAAATGTAATATGTATTATTCATTGTACGTATGTATGACATGTAATATGTATTGTACGAAATATTGTTTCATATTATTCATTACTCTTTTAATATAAGTTGTTAAAATAACCATGATTTTTGAAAGGAATTAAATATTTTCGCCAGATAATTTGGCGATATTCTTTTTTTTTCGCCAAGGATGACAGAAATGAAATCTATTCCGCTGCAAAATATTAGTATCTTACATCAGATATTTTATTTAGACATTTGAAAACAAATTTGACTTCAAACTATGATAGAATATTTATCATTTTCCTTTTAATTTGTATATTATTAGTATATTAAAATTTAAAAGCATGGTATATAAAAAGTTTCTTTTTTTTTTTTTTTTAAATCTTATAATTATTCTTATCTTAATCCTCAATGTTTCCCATCTTTATTGACTTGAATTTACTATTAAAATTTTAACATACTCAAAAACTTCTCATCACTTCGTTAAAATACACTAAACTTTTCCAAAATCTTTTTGTATTTAAAATGATACATGTATTTACTTTAAATGTCCAATATTTCATAAGATTTCCAATTTTAAAGTTTTAAAATATTTATCAAATTTACTTATTTTTCTGGTTTAGCCTTATTGTTTTCCCTTTTATAACTACAGCTGTTGCCCTCTTTAAAATATTTAAAATGATGAGGTCATTTAATAGTAAAATTATCCATTATAGCATATATTATATTTCACTCCTCCATAAAAATTGATTTTAAAATCGTCTGTTTCTTTTATACTTTTATTTTAATAGAATTTTAATAGAATTTAATTTATATATTAGTCATTTTAGCAATTTTATCCAAAGTAGCATTAGAAATAATATATATCACTTCTCCATTAAAATTTATAGGACCCTACAATAAAATTAATTTGTGCTTAATATCAACACTACGAAAATTTTTATCAATCGCTTCCAAATTTTGACCTAAGTTTCAAATCTCAACCCTGTGGGTTTTTACATCGGCTACAACGTTTTCGTCTTTGTTCGTAAATAATAATTTAACTGTACTAAATAGTTTACAGCCGTATAATTCAACGTATAACTTAGTCACAGCAACGCGTGGCCGGGTCTGCTAGTATATATATATATATCTGTATATACATAAAAATTACGTGTCACGATGTTTGTCCGCGATAAACTCCTAAACTAAGAAACCGATTTTAATGAAATTTTGCACACTGTGTGCAGTTTGGTCCAACTTGAGAGATAGGATAGTTTTTATCTCAATTTATTGCCACAATATTGTTTTATTGCAATTATTTGTTAATTATTGACCTTTGTTACAGTTGCTCCAAAATATCTGTGAGTTCCATAAGTTTAATTGTTGCCAAAAAGAAAAAATACGAGTTCATTTTCTTTCGACATAAAAGTAAATACATCTAATCAAACGTGTACTTAAAAAAATTATAAAAAGTTAAATTATACATCTCACGAAAATTGACGTCATAATCAATTTAAAGATTTTATTCGCATTGATAAAGTATGTAGTTATACACAAGCGAAGTATGACGTCACTGACCGTCTGTGAAATCAAGAAAAAGATTTCCTATGTTAATCCCCTGTTGTATTTTTTGTAAAAAAATATTAGAAAACGAGGAAAATTATTTCCGGATTTTAATCCCCATATTTTTGTATAGATATGTATTATTTATCATGTGCATACGTTAGATTGAGTTATTTTGCTATCAAATTGACAAAATTTTAATTTTAAATTTCAAAGATCTGTCGTCCTTGGAGTTTTTCGTATTTGGCGATCAAAAACGTAACACAAAAATATACAAGCTAGATGTATATTTTCGTAATATGTATTGTGCGAAATATTGTTTCATAATATTCATTACTCTCTCAATATAAGTTGTTTAAATAACCATGATTTTTGAAAGGAATTAAATGTGTGCGCCAGATAATTTGGCGATATTATTTTTTTTTTTCCGCCAAGGATGTTAGATATGAAATTTATTCCGCTGCAACATGTTAATATCTTATATCAGATACATTATGTATATGCTACAATTTATTTCACGTGACACGTGTGTTAAAATTTATTTACGACATAACCTTGCTTTTTCAATTTTTGTTGCATTATTCTAATCTGTATCACTTCGTTTTCTTTAAGAAATTTGTGATTTATACATAACGTTCTAAATAAAAAGTAACCATTTCAATATTTTAAAACTTATTTAAAAGTCTGTTTTATTTAACATTAAATTTTAAAACTTAATTAAAAACTTATTTAAAAGTCTGGAAGAGTTTAAGTCTGTTTATTTGTTTTGTAACGCTAATCTATATGATCAATGTTCGAAACTTTAATTAATTATTTCTCTTATTTTTCTTTACTTTTTCTTTAATAACTTACCAATTTAACGTTCCTGATTAAATTTGTGATTTATATATGTATTTTGCATTAAATTTTGACTCATATTTATTGCTGCAAATGCGATCTTAAAATCTTGCAATTTTCTTATCTTAATCCTCAATGCTTTCCTTCTTGATTAACTTGAATTTACTATTAAAATTTCAACATACTCAGAATCTTCTCACCACTTCGTTAAAATATATTATAATCTTTTCAGTAATATATTAATCAGTATATCCCCACAAAGATATTTGGCGATTTTTTTTGGCGATTATGGCTAAATCATAAATCTATAAATCATAAATGATAAATGATAAATGATAATCTAAATCATAAATCAAAAACATAAAATAATAAATCCAAAATAAACAACATATAGGCTGCCATATTATATCACAAACAGTCCAGAGCGACATCGTTATCGTTCAAAACGGCGCCAAAGAAAAATCGCCAAATTCAGCTGTGGGGATATACTGAAGTTATAATTATCCGAATATAATTACTGAAGTTATATTATAAGTTATAGTTGTGGGTAACAACTATAGTATTTCCCCACAACTGGATTTGGCGATTATGGCTAAATCATAAATCTAAAAATCATAAATGATAAAATCATAAGCTAAATCATAAATCTAAAATAAAAGCATGCAGGTTACCGTATTTTATTGCAAAGAATCCAGAACGACTTCGTTATCGTTCAAAAAGGCGCAAAAAAAAAAAAAAAAAAAAAAAAAAATCGCCAAATCCAGTTGTGGGGAAATACTATATACCTTATCAAATTATCAACGTATTACTTAGCCGCAGCAACGCGTGGCCGGGTCTGCTAGTATATATATATACACACATATATATATATACAGTGGATGTTTTAGTTTTTAGAATGTGATTGTGTAGATTTTTTCATATTAATATACTCACTGTAAAGCAAATTCTTATACGTGCATAAAGAACAGTAAGTTTGTGTTTGAAAGCACATGAAATAGTTCAATTACTGTTTAATTTAATATTTCCAATCAGGCAAAACACCTAAATTTTATTACTACATTTTTTAAGTTTCGCTAGTTTTCCCGCTTTTAGACATATATGAATATAAAAGCGCATCTACAGGCGCAAACGAAGGCTTACCACTACCCCATAAAAAAAGAATCTCATTTCATTTATTGAACTTAGACAGTCTTGTGGGAATGTTAAATATGGTCTTTCTTTTTTTCCCTTCTTTACATTATATTCAATGAAATACTATTGAATAGAAATTTTAATTGTAGAATTTTCCACTTTTTTTTTCTACACATTTAGTATTTAGTTCTTTCTCCAAATTCAAAAGAAGAAAAGATTAAATTAAAAAAAATTCGCTCTACAAATTTAATATTTAGTTCTTTCTCCAAATTCAAAAGAAGAAAAGATTAAATTAAAAAAAATTCGCTCTACAAATTTAATATTTAGTTCTTTCTCCAAATTCAAAAGAAGAAAAGATTAAATTAAAAAAATTTCGCTGTTGGCTTTTTTTAATGAATTTAAATGTTTTAAATAGCATGTAAACGAAGTTATTATTTTTTAAAAGTAGCTACCTGTCTTTAGAAAAGGAAAATTTATAACCGAAATAGAAATAATAATGGAAGAACTAATGTAAAGCATTCGCTGAAATATTGTGTTACTATATTTTTGCATAAGTTGATGTTGTTGTTGTTAGCATATTGACATTTTATATCTCAATAGCGCTTCTAAGCTACACATCTTCTAGTCTGGGTGATTGTGGTATCTCTACCTGCATGTTAGAATTGCACCAAACTTGATACGCAAAATGCTTAATATGTGGCATTGCAGTGAATTTATATTAATAGGGAACATATCCCCTCACAAATGTTAAAAACTGTTGTTATGTCGCACTTTTTACAACTTGCGTGGTATGATAGCGTTCAATCTTGATATCATAAAATCGAAAAACTTGTGTGGTGAAAAACTGACGTTAGGAAAAATGATGTATAACTACTAAAATTATGCATAAATTATGTATAGGTATTCCACTTATGAAAAATTATGCTGATTCAACTTAAATTTAGATTAATCAACAGGAGACAGCAATATGCTTTTTCTGGTGAAAATAAATTATTTCTAAGATATTTTGAATAGCAGTGAATTAAATGTTTATGTGATATCCGCAATATTGAGGCTGACACGATTGCCCTATTGAAATGTATTAGAATGATTAAAAATATTCTGAAATAACCACAGTTTTTTTTTTTTTCTTTTCAGAGAGACATAAATATAAAAACCAGGTGTGTGATATGCTCTAAAACTTGCCACTGATGCATTCATCAAGATGTATTTCGTCTGACAGTCGACTCAACTCTCCTGATACAATCTGCAGCTCAGTGTATAGTGTCAGTCACATACAGAGAATTTTACGCTTCCGTCAATATTTTCTAACAATAATATCCCTCTATCCTATTTAATTAAAAAAAAAAAAAAAAAAAAACCTACTGTACATGTATGATTAAAATTTCTATATGTAAATAGTGGTAACAAAAAATTTTTATCCTTCTGTATGGCTGAAACCACACCATGTGCGACATGGAATTTACCCGATAGTGTATGTTTGTTTTAAACGAAATAATAATAATAACAAGCTTATATATATATATGTAAGTAATTTAAATTGTTTTTGTCTCTTATTGGTTCTTAATCTGTATCGCAACATTTTTGTGTCTGTCTTACCTATAAGTTAAAATTAGTTCTATTTTTGCTGTGTTGGTATTTTTTGAATCTATTAATATTGCTAAATTTTAAGGTTAAATTTTATTACGATATATATATATATATATGTGTGTGTGTGTATTAAGTATGCGCTTAATGGGTACATAGCATGACAAACAAAAAATACATTTAGGAAACCCGAATAACACACACACACACACACACACATATATGTGTGTGTGTGTGTGTGTGTGTGTGTGTATTAAGTATGCGCTTAATGGGTACATAGCATGACAAACAAAAAATACATTTAGGAAGCCCGAATAATTTTCGCTACTCTCTTGACCCTTAAAAACTGTTCATACTGTGCGGTACATCTATAACTGCGACTGAATATCCAACTCTTTTTCGCTCCGCGTATCATCGTCCCACCCTATCAACAGATAACATCCGATTAAAAGTCAGCTTTCTCCCCTTTTGTACACACTCCTAAACGGCTTTTGTGCCGCGATAAGACCATATATATAAATCCCGATGAAATAAACTGTCCACCCACACCCTCCAATCTGATAATTCTACAATGACTCAGCGGGAGATATCGCACCAAAAGTTGAGGGGATGGAATAGTTGTCAAAATTGCCCATCCTTCCCCCTCTTCAACTCTCAGTTAAGAATTGTTCGGGAGGTTTGAAAATCGTGTTTATGATTCGAACTTCTGTCAGATTCAATCAAGAGTCGGTGTTGAAATACGCAATATTGTTGCTACAGCTCTGTTTCCATTGTACAGAATTTTGTGTATTGCAGTGGACATGACATTAAGAAATAAGATATCTCCATCTGTTGTACTAGTGCAGTTGTAGTTGTATCTCAAATCTGAATAATTTTAGAATTAGTGATCTGTGTGCAACAGGTGTTAAAAGGTCGATTGTTGTTAGTACACATAGAAATTTTAAATAAATGTCAAATAAAAAGCTTTCCGAAAAAAAAAAAGTATTTATCCACAAAAATAATTTAATAAAATGCTTTTTATCCCCCCACGGTTTTAAATTAATTTAAATAATTTTTTTTTCTTTCCATTCCCTCATAAAATTACTTTGAAAGAGAAAGTCATTTCAAATTAAAAAAACGCTGGGGACAGAAGTATAGAAAATGAATGTTTTATTTCATTATGCTTTGCATATTAATAAAATTTATTATAAATATCACTCAATTTCTAGGAAAATTTACGCTGATTGTTATATATATCTTTGGTGGGAGCTATGGGGGGAGGGGAGAAGAAAAAAATGATTGCATAAAGATAACAATGTTACCGATTTTAATTAAATTTTCAACAACTATCACCTACTTTTAGTGAAAAATTACGGTGAGTGTTACTTATACTTAGGGGGGGGGGACAAGGGGGGGAAAGAGAGAAAAAAGTGACTTTTTAAAATCAGACCGCTTCACATCTATTGGAAATTTTATATAAATATCATTTATTGTTTATGAAAAGTTTTAGAGAGGGCTACGTATCGCCGTATCTTTCATTTTCTAAGTTAGTATGCAAAAATTCAATGTATTATTAATTTCAGACATTAGTTAAAAGGTTAATATCAAACATTGGTAGAAAGATTATTCAAAAACAGAATTTTTTGTTTAATATGTTCCATCCCCCTCCTCTTAGAAACAAAAAAAATTTCGCTATCGTTCATATTTAGCAACTATTTTAACAGTAACAATTAGAAAAGTACTTTCTTTCCACATCGCGGAAAAGGGCATTTTTCGCAACAGCTGCTTGTAAAAGACATTTGTCTTCGAAATTATTTAAGGTGTTCTAATGCGGAGAGAAAAAGAAAATGACGTTATGATATAAAAAACATAATTTTATTTTTCTTTGCACCTTAACCTCTAAAAACTTTTGCAAGCACACGTGTATTTTGCAAGTAGCAATTGTAAAAAACGCAGAAAAAAGGGCACCGAAAGAAGGGCACTTTTCTTAATTTAATTTGTGCTCCCCTTTCTTAATTTATACTTGTAAAACACATGCCAAACATCAACGAGAGCGTAAGTTTTTTATTTATACGTGGGGGGGGGGGGGGGCAAAAGGGATAGATTAAAAGAAGAAATTTCGTTTTTGAATCCCTTTTACAAATTTAAATAATGAATTGAATTTTTGTGTATAAACTTAGGAAGAGAAAGAGACTGATACGTAACTCTCACAGTAATGTTTTATAAACGATAAGTAATATTTCTGCAAAGTTTCATTAGATCGGTAACAGGGTGGTATAAAAATATATTCTTTCGATGTGCCCCAAAGCTCTCACCGGATAATGTATGTAACCCTCTCTGCAATTTTTGATAAACAATAAGAGATATTTAGGCAAATTTTCCTATAAATGTAAAGCAAAATGATTTAAAAACAATCATTTTTTCCCATCAGCCCCCCCCCCCCTCCTAGGTATATGTAACACACTTTGCAAATTTTCATTAAAAGTAGATGATAGTTGTTGAAATTTTAATTAAAATTGGTAACATTGTGATATTTGTGCAATCGATTTTCTCTTCTACCCCCCCGCCCCCCTTTGCCCCTAAGATATATATATAACAATCACAGTAAATTTTCCTAAACATCCAGTGATATTTATAATACATTTTATTAAAATGCAAAATATAGTGATATAAAACATTAATTTTCTTTCCTTCTGTACTACACTCCCCCCCCCCCCCGCCTAGACATATGTAACCTCACTGTAATTTTTTATTAACAGTAGGTGATATTTACACAAAATGCCAATAAAAATTGATGATAAGTGTTATTTAAAAATATTATTTTATTTTTCATCTTTACCCCATGTGCCCCCTTTTTCAACTATAGGTAACTTTCACTGTAATTTTAATAAAAGTAAGTGAGAATCATACAATGTTTCATATAAATAGGTAGCATGGTGATATAAAAACAATTACTTTCTTCACTCTGCTACCCCCCCCCCCCACCCCCTTAGCAATTGACCAGATATGTATAACTGTAATTTTTCTTAAACAGTAAGTGGTATATGCACAAAGTTTTTTTTTTTTTTTTTTTTTTTTTTTTTAATCGATAATAGAGTAGTTTAAAGAAGAATATATTTTATTTCCATCTGTGCTCACCTTACCCCCCCCCCCCCCCCAGGTATATACAACACTCATTGTGATCTTGATAAAAGTAAGTGATAGCTATAGAATATATAATTAAAATCTGTAAAATGACGATATAAAAAAATCATGTTATTTTCCTCTGCCCCTTCCCCTTTAGCCCCCCACCCACCCCCAATTACGTCTGACACTTACTGTATTTTTTTCACAAATTGTATGTGACTATACAAAGTTTCATTAAAATCGGTAAGAATAATTGTTTTCGATAAGAATAATTGTTTTCTTTCGATTTGGTTCTACCCTACCCCCCCCCCCTACCCCCAGGTATAAACTAAGTGAATGTTGTACCAAATCATTTGAAATTTCTAAAAATGTAATTTGAAAGTCATTTTTTAAATTCATTATTTGATATTTATTATTTTGCAATTTGCGAATTGCAAAAGTGCCCTTTTTTCCGGGTGCCGTTTTTCCGGTGCCCTTTTTTCTGGTGATTGTTTTTCCGTGTTCTTTTTTCTGGTGACTGTTTTTCCGTGCCCCTTTTTCCCTCCCCCTTTTTCTGGGATCCGCTGAGTACTGTACCTTAATCAAACGACATTTGTGCTGCAATGGATTTTATCTGTGTTTCATGAGGCGTATCTTCAACCAGTTGTGATATATATATATTATATGTATATATTATATATCACAATCCAATAATAATAATAATAATAATAATAATAATAATAATAAAAACTTCACATCCGAACTTTACTACTGTATTGCGAATTTACGAATCTCATAATTCTGTAAGTTTGTGAAAAATTAAATTAAAATTTAATCAAATTTAATTTTTATAGTTTAGCCCTTAATATAATTAGCAGATACATTTTATATTTTCAACTTAATGATATAGAAGTTAACTACGACTCTCTACATCTCACTGCGAATTTAACTGTATTTAGCCTCGTGGCTGCGCTGGCATGTTGAGACGGGATCAGAGATTATTGCCACTGTATAGTAAGTTATAATTTCAGTTTATATTATTTATTTTTAGGATTAATTTTATTTTTTATGTAATATTGGTGTTTGTAGTTTTTAAAAGTATGTTTGTCTTTTATTTTTCCTTTTTCTTATTGAGTTTGACTTATTTATACGCTCTTTGGATGTCAATGGGCATAGCATACTGCAAATTTTTAACAAATTACATACAGTATGACAGAAATAACACCTAATTTACATGCAACATTCAATCTATACCCTTTAAAAAGTATTGATGTTGTGTGTATTCATTAAAGGATGCTTAATTTTTTCAGAAATCTTTATTCATGCTCTTTCTTGTTCTTCAGGTGATACTTAGTTTCATCTTCTGCAATGTTTGAAAATGTTTTCAATATCTATATCTATATCTATATCTATATCTGTATATATGTGTGTGTGTAGTATGTTGAAGCCACTAAAAACTTTCTATTGTATTTTCTCAAACAACTTCACACCGTAAATCTTAGTTATTAAAATTATTATTAATTAAAGTTATTGTATATGATGAATGCAGAGGATTTTCATTTCAGAGAAGTACAGCACTAAATGTTGAAAGAAAATAAGTTTTGTGTTCTACAGACGACATTTGAAGAAATTAGGATATTTTTTGTTAAAAATGGAAAGAATCGATAATTTCTTTTCAATTTGTGAAAGGTCTGTGGTTTAATCATTCGTTTTAAAGGTATTGACGAATTGAACAGTAAAATTTTTATACAAAAATTTACACCTTCCAGGGAGAGGTAAATCAGCAAAATTCATCAAAACCGTCGATCGTTTATTTGTGAAATTGTTAAAACCTAAATATTAAAAAATGATTACTTTTTTTTTTCCTCATGCCAATATAAATCGTGTAATATGATAATTTTTAAATAATGACATTATTTTTTATACTGTAATATATATATCATAGCGCGTCCAAAACTCGCTATGCTTTATCACAGACGATATGTTATTTTAATCTAATACATTTTCGCCCCCTCCCTTTATTATTATTATTATTGTTATTTTATCTTTTTATTTTGTTCATTTAAATCACGGATAATTATCCCCCCCCCTTAATATACTTATTAAACATTGTTGCAATTGTGACGTAATATTTTCTTTTGAATAAAACTTTTTTTCCCAATTATTAAGTCGTTTCAAAGCATAAATACTTTTCTTTTTTTTTTTTTTTTTCAATGAATTATTCTAGCAGCTAGGACATTAGTTTTGAACGTGACTCCCGCTGAATCAAAGTTTTTATTAATATTAAGAAGATTATTGAAGCACAATTTAATAAACTTCCGCATTGAAGTGACTTTTTTTTTTTTTTTTTCAACATTTCTTTTAGACTAACTTTACAATTATTAGAATATTATAGTGTGTGCTCAAAACACTGAGTGTTCAGTTTATTTTTATTTTATTTTATTTTTTATTTTTTAATGTGTAGTCTCTCACAAGGTAACCAGAGTAATTTTTTTTCCAATTGTGACATATCATCGGAACGAACACATTAATATTTATTTTGTGAAGTTTCTGAATTTAGCATCATAGCCTATAAAAAATATTCAAAAAACTAGTTTTTTTTTTTTTTTTTCATCCCCAAAAGTTTGACCTTTTTTTGTTTGTGAAATCATAATTTAAAAAATATTTCTAATATAATCAATATGCAGTTAAACACTAAGAAATGGTAAATATGCTAAAAAACTTTTTAAAAGTTCTAGTAAAAAGCATATATATATACTAATTTATAAAAGTTTCATTTGGCTATGAATGAGACACCTAATTAATTGCGAGTCTTATTTACTATATTTATTGAAATTTTATTTTTCCGACCCAGTGAAAATAATGCCTGGACCGGTAGTCGAACCTCGGATCTTAGACTTACAAGGTCAAGGCTCTACCAATTGAGCTATCCAGGCCGACACCCCGATCAGCATTACTCACTCAGACAATCATAAGAAGTCAAAGATCCGGGGTTCGACACCCGGTCCAGGCATTATTTTCACTCGGTCGGAAAAATAAAATTTCACTAAATATGATTTTCTTCCACAGTTAATTGTGTGATTTTAATAAAAATTGTATTTCTTTCTCCAATTATCTAATGGTGTTTTCCATTTCCTGCGGCTTATTTCTGTTGAGCTATCTACATGATAGACCAGAGATGTTTCTGCCTAAAGGTTGTCTGAGTGAGTAATACTGACCGGGGTGTCGGCCTAGATAGCTCAATTGGTAGAGCCTTGACCTTGTAAGTCAAAGATGCGGGATTCGACTCCCGGTCCAGGCATTATTTTCACTCAGTCGGAAAAATAAAATTTCAATAAATATGATTTTCTTCCACAGTTAATTGTGTGATTTTAATAAAAATCTTATTTATTATGTTGCTAAAAGTAATTTTCATAAGTTCTACCATCCCGTACTAATTCTTCCATTGTCATTTTATCAACTTTTATGTAGAATTTAAGATTTTATATAAACAATCCCAAATGCATACAAAAATACCATACTTTCAAAATCTTCATCACTATTAAATCCCAGTTTTATATTTATCCCGTCCATCAGTCGCATAACGTTAACTAAGATCTAGTTTTAATTCTTCTATTACAATGCAATTTTACACATTCATAATTTGTGTTTAAGTTGAAGTAACGTGTGACATCCCGTAGAATGCAGTTTGGGAAGGAGTTTTCAAAAAAATTCTTACTAAATATTTTTTTTTTTCTTTAAAGAATAGCAATGTAATAACTTAAATAACAATAATTTTCAATATGCTTCGATAATTCTCTGACCCGTTAGATGATTACTTTTAATAAAATTAATGTATTGATGAACAGAGAGATGACTGGTTAATTAATCTTGCTCCCATAACTTTCACAGTACTTCGTAATTTTATTGAGAAATACCTTCCTTATGCCTTTTGTCACACTCAACAAGGATAATAAATTAAATAACTCGCGAATAATTCTCATTCACTTGCTGCACCTAACATTTTAACTCTCAACTCTTCTCCGCCTCTGCACCTCACCATCTACTTCCTTTGCAGACAAATGACCGTTCACTCGGTGGCCAAGTTTCTCCGTCAGATCTCTGGTAATTAAGTCCGTCTCTGTAACTAATGTCCATCCGCCATCTTGGAAGGAGAACAAGAATTCCTTTTAGTTGAATAGGGAGTGGGGGTGAGGGGAAGGCGTGGTCTGTGCGTGGGTGGGGTCTTATCTGCATGACTGATGAAGGAAGGGGTTCTTCATTTCTCATCCCCTCCAGCATCATTACCTGATGAGGGGTGCTGATGGAATGCACTGATGCGGTTTTCATCTTTCTTTGGTCGCCATTTCTTTGGCATTCTCAAAAGAAAGACGTCTCTTTTCTCTTAGTTTCATTTGGAGAGGGTAAAAAAAAGAGGAGAATTTAGTGCTGAGCTGCGGAAAAGTAATTCTATCGTTAAATCTCAATCCTTTTTTTTTTTTTTTTTCACTTTACTTTTCTACTTATTTTTCATCAATTTTAGCACGAAAAATTTACTCTCTTGTCTTTCTTTATTTTGAAAGCGGGAGTTATTTAATGCTTACAATAAATCCACAATTATTTCCTTTATTCTGAAGCAAAGAGAGATATTTATTAGAATAACGAATGTTTTTCAAAAACTGTACAAAATGAAAAAGGAAAAAAAAATTGCTTATACTATTTATAACGTAAGTTTTGGAGTAAAGATTTCGGGAGTAAAGCAGATTTTAGGCATTTGCTTACGTGAGAAATCATTGCAACAACAATAATAACAGCAACAACTAAAATAATAATAATAATCTGGTGCGTCACTCACACGACTTTTTCTTACCCTGAAATTCAATACCCTAAAGACAGATTGGACAGTAAGGGATCAGATAACGAACAATGTTATATAACCCTTCGTTAAAAACGATTTAAAACAGGCTTCGGAAAAGCCTCATTTGACAAATAATTCTGTATGAGGGGGACTACCGCCCTCTTCAAACCCCTCCCCCTGTTTAAATATTGTACTTACTTTTAAAAAGAATCCAAAAACTGTTATTAAATTTAAAAGTTCATTCAAAATTATTCAGGCAACTTTCACCTGCACCATTCCTTAAAACTTATCAATTTTGAAAAAAAAAAAAAATAAATAAATAAATCCAAGTAATAACGTTATATTAACTTAAAAATACAACATTTGAATTGCCTCAAATCATTTGCTTGCAAGTTATTCTGATAAAAGACACAGACAAAGATTAAACGTTAAAAATATGACTTATTCAGGGAACCTCAATATCCAGGGACAATATTCAAGGAACCTCAAAAAGTGTAAATATACAAAAAAACAAACTCTAAATATTTAGTTTAAAAAATACTTTATTTACCTCATGGCATGAGAAACTAATTTTAAATTCTCAGCAGTTTTCCTGAACATAGTAAAATATTATAGTAAAGCAATTCCAGTAATTACATTCAATAAAAAAGAATGTTTTCGCTTAATTATTGGCAGCCCTGTACATCTTCTAAAAATTACATACGCATCATATTATGCACTTAAATATAATCCTATATTAATAACATATAGCACAGCCTAAAATGCATTTCCGTGTATTTCCAAGTACTATTACCCACATTCTAGTTCTTTTGTGTAGCCTTGTGTAAATGAACGGTGAATGATTTTCATATCATATTCTACATGAAACATGTTTTTATGCCTATAATATATATATATATATATTAATATAAACGGTATTTTCATTTATTTAAAATCTTGTTTATATATTAATGTATATATTATTATATATATATACGTTTGTTTGCCAATTTGGCTTACCATTAATATTCTAAAAGTTTACATGCACTTTGATTACAGCTGCAATGGCGCTTTTTCTGATGTGTATTATTTCAATTGTTAATCATATACAATGTTTGGCTTTTTGTGGATCTATGCATTTAATGGCTCTTTGATGTAGAACTGTTTTACCTAAGTTCACTTTTTGTGTCATTCTTTCCTCTATGTTAAATTCAGTTCTATATTTTAGTGTGCTGTTATTGTTTTAGTTCTATTAATTGCTAAATTTTAAGATTAAATTTTATTACGTTATTTATTATTTATATATATATATATATATACTAGCAGACCCGGCCACGCGTTGCTGTGACTAAGTTATACGTTGAATTATACGGCTGTAAACTATTTAGTACAGTTAAATTATTATTTACGAACAAAGACGAAAACGTTGTAGCCGATGTAAAAACCCACAGGGTTGAGATTTGAAACTTAGGTCAAAATTTGGAAGCGATTGATAAAAATTTTCGTAGTGTTGATATTAAGCACAAATTAATTTTATTGTAGGGTCCTATAAATTTTAATGGAGAAGTGATATATATTATTTTTAATGCTACTTTGGATAAAATTGCTAAAATGACTAATATATAAATTAAATTCTATTAAAATTCTATTAAAATCAAAGTATAAAAGAAACAGACGATTTTAAAATCAATTTTTATGGAGGAGTGAAATATAATATATGCTATAATGGATAATTTTACTATTAAATGACCTCATCATTTTAAATATTTTAAAGAGGGCAACAGCTGTAGTTATAAAAGGGAAAACAATAAGGCTAAACCAGAAAAATAAGTAAATTTGATAAATATTTTAAAACTTTAAAATTGGAAATCTTATGAAATATTGGACATTTAAAGTAAATACATGTATCATTTTAAATACAAAAAGATTTTGGAAAAGTTTAGTGTATTTTAACGAAGTGATGAGAAGTTTTTGAGTATGTTAAAATTTTAATAGTAAATTCAAGTCAATAAAGATGGGAAACATTGAGGATTAAGATAAGAATAATTATAAGATTTAAAAAAAAAAAAAAAAAAAAAACTTTTTATATACCATGCTTTTAAATTTTAATATACTAATAATATACAAATTAAAAGGAAAATGATAAATATTCTATCATAGTTTGAAGTCAAATTTGTTTTCAAATGTCTAAATAAAATATCTGATGTAAGATACTAATATTTTGCAGCGGAATAGATTTCATTTCTGTCATCCTTGGCGAAAAAAAAAGAATATCGCCAAATTATCTGGCGAAAATATTTAATTCCTTTCAAAAATCATGGTTATTTTAACAACTTATATTAAAAGAGTAATGAATAATATGAAACAATATTTCGTACAATACATATTACATGTCATACATACGTACAATGAATAATACATATTACATTTCGTACAATGCATACATCTGGCATGTATATTTTCGTGTTACGCTTTTGATCGCCAAATAATAATAATAATAATAAAAAAAGCCAAGGGCGACAGAGTTTAAAAATTTAAAATTAAAATTTTGTCAATTTGACAGCAAAATAATTCAATCTAACACCCGCGATAACTAATACATATCTATACCCAAATATAAGGATTAAAATCGGGAAATAAATTTCCTCGATTTTTAATAATTTCTTACAAAAAATCCAGTGGGCAATTAACATAGGAAATCTTTTTCTTGGCTGCACAGACGGTCAGTGAGTCACACTTCGCTTGCGTATAGAACTCATAGATATAGTATAGCATATATAGAATAGAGTGATCATTGGGGAGAAAAAAGTTATTCCTTTTCATTTGGGAAAAGACGACGTTTTTACCAAAATATGGCCGTCTTTCCCCGAGTGAATACACACGGGAATACATACTAATATTTTAGCAAATAAAATTTATGAATAATTTATTTGCTAAAGGGGAATGGAAGACTCCAGATACAGTTTCAAATTCATATTTCTTTCTTTCTTTTCTTTTTCTTTTTTCTTTCTTTTTTTTTTTTTTCAATACCACTTAATGGCTGTTTCCAAAGCTTTTATTTTTTATCTTTTTTCGGCATCAAAAATCTTTCTACGATAACATGGGGATGAGAGATCTATATATATTACTATATCTATGATAGAACTACATTAGCACTTTATCAATGTGTATAAAATCTTTAAATTGATTATGACGTCAATTTTCGTGAGATGCATAATTTAACTTTTTATAATTTTTTAACGTTCACGTTTGATTAAATGTATTTATTTTTATGTCGAAAGAAAATGAACTCGTATTTTTTTTTTTTTTTTTTTTTTTTTTTGGCAACAATTAAATTAATGGAACTCACAGATATTTTGGAGCAACTTTAATAAAGGTCTATAATTAACAAATAATTGCAATAAAACAATATTGTGACAATAAATTGAGTTAAAAACTATCCTATCTCTCAAGTTGGATCAAACTGCACACAGTGTGCAAAATTTCATCAAAATCAGTTCCTTAGTTTAGGAGTTTACCCCGGACAAACATCGTAACACGTAATTTATATATATATATAGATTAAATTATAAAGTTTTGATCAATGAAGCACAAATAAGTAAAAAACAGGATTAATTTCACTGTATTATCTTCATTATAATATGAATTCAATTTACACTTCAGTCTAAGTAACACGTGGCCGGCTATGCTAACACCAAAAATTTAAAAAGTGGAAATAATTGAATTATACGAAATTTATTAATAGGTTAAAAAGTTGAAGATTCTTTGTGTAGATGGCAGCACCAAATATATTTCAGCTTTCATTTCAACCCAGTCGAAAGGTATCGACATCTGTTAGAATCATTTGGAGTTAACAGATAATTGTGACTGTCAAATAATAACAGACAAATAATTAGCAATAAATTAAAATTGCGACTATAATTTGAGATTTAAACTATCCTATCTCTCAAGTTGGATCGAACTGCACATGGTGTGCGAATTTTATTATAATCGGTTAAGTGGTTTAGGAGTCCATTGAGGACAAACATTGTGACACGAGATTTATATATATTAAGATATATATATATATATATATATTCATTTCATTTCGTTTAGTGCAACCTACAGGTGTTAAACTCAACTTACTTGCAATTTCTCCCATAGACATAATGTATTTGAATCTCTTGGATGTCCCTGTACGCGAACGATTTACTTGATCACAACGAAGAGTTTAGTATAGCATCTCTATATGATACAGATTTAGAATTCTGAGTTTGGATATCTTGCTGTCATTTGTTCTTGAGATATGCTGATAAAATACACACAAACAAACACACATATACACACGTAGACATACATACCGAGCAACAGCTAAAAACTTATATTTCGGACTCAGGGGACCTCAAAACATATAAATATAACAAAAACTCAATTTCAAAAATTTGACCCCAAAACAATATTTTCTCCACCATATATATGTGTAAGAGAAAGTAAAAGAGAATAAAAGAGCGAAATTCTGCCCCTTCTTTTGAGAATGGAACGCATCTAAAAATATCGTACAGATGCTCTAAACACAATATACAGGACATTTTTTGTATTGCGATGGTTTAACAAATTTATAAATTCTACAAAAAATGTCGCATGTTAATTTTTAAAATCGATTAACTTCGAATGAATCTCATGGATTTTTTCTTCTTTTGGTAAGTATTGTATTATACGTTTTGCTGCGATACACTCATTGAAAAAGTATTTTTTTTTATTTCAATAATTTGCAAATATAATTTGTTCGGATGCTTTTAATTGAAAATGACGAAATTTTATTTTGGAAATGACGAAATGACGAATGACGGCTGCATTGTATAGCAAATTACATGTTGAAATTTATTATGTAAATACATTATATCTTCCTTATAATTTAATTTCTTTTTAATGTGTAATATATATATATAACGATGTGTTACTATGCGTGTCACTTATAGACTCAAAAACTATCGGACCGATTTATGTGCGTTTTTTTTTTTTTTTTTTTTTTTTGCAAAGTGATCTGAGTATTCTTTGGAAGGTTTAAAACTGTTGAAATATTCGATGTGACAAATAGAACGAAAGTTAGAAGTATTTTATTTATTATTATTATTATTATTTTAATTGGTTCATGGTGGTATCTACCTTTAACAAATGCATTTACTATTAGCAATAATAATACTATTCATGTCCCAGTACTGTAAATTGTAGCACGTAATTATTATTTCTTATACCAAATGAGGGGAAATAATCCGACGAATCACTTAATTTATATTATTCCAATTAGTTAAATGATATTAACTAAAATCCTTATTATAGCATCAGAATTCATAAATCTTATATATATTATAAATGTGAATGTCCGTTTATTTGACTGAGTTTCACGCTAAAACTGCTCGATGGATTTCGATAAAATTTGTTATGGAGATAGCTTATACCCTAACTTAAAAAGTTGGCTACCTTTTATTCTGAAAAAAAACTTTTTTTTTTGTTATTTTTATGCATAAAATAGTAATTTTGTAAGCTAATAATAGCAAAAAATTAGCCATTTAAATTTTAACCATAATTTAATTGTTGCCAAAATTAAATTTAATTATCCATAATTTAATTGTTGTCGAGTTTATTTTTTTTCCCAACAGGAAAATAAATACATTTATCTAAACTTGAACAATAAAAAATAAAAAATAAATAAATAAATTATGCATCTCAAAAAATTGACGTCATTTGTAATTTAAAATTTCTTTTACAAAGTGCTAATATAGTTTACGATGCTAATGTGTGTTGTACTAAAATCAGTTTTATTTATAGTAGATCCTCCTGGGTGATTTTTTAAATTGTTGCGTTGAAGTACACCGAACATTTTTCGCCAAGAGGTTTAATTTAGCATTTTTTAATCTAGGTAGTTCAAGAAAAATATAAAAGAGGTTTAATTTAGCAACAGCAATTTTAATCTAGGTAGTTCAAGAAAAATGTAAAATTTATAAAATACTACAAAACGAAAAAAAAAAAAACTTGAAATAGTAGTCACATAAATGATCTATTTTTATCTGAGTAGATAATTTTATAGAAAAAAAAGTGCAGTTTTAAAAATAGAAAATTTATTTCATTAAGCACTATTTTAAACCTAAAAACCATTAATAAAATAAACAGAATATGAAGGGTTCTTATATGTTAACGAAAAGGTGTCCGATAAAACGCTTTCTATTTTTATGCAAGAAATTATACAAAAAAAAAAAAAAAATCGCTAATATGGCTACAAAAATTCAAAAGCCGCCAAGGGAGAGATTCAATAAAGTTGTGTAGCACGATAATGTTTATTTATTTATTTATTTTTTTATATACCAATCACTACGCTAATTGAACATACAAATAAATGAGCTGCTGTGGGTGACTGCACTTGCACGCTGTCGGGCAGAAATATTTGATTAATTCAAATTAATATTTAAATAACTAAATAAAGATATGTTTAATAGAATAGAAAGCATAGTCTTGGTGAAAAATGATAGTTTAGGGTTCCCGATGTTTCGAAGCTCTCCGACACACGGGATCGTAGACCTTGAGCTTACCAAGGGATTATCGATGGAGTCATCTCCAAGCCCCATCGCCAAAAGATATAAGTAGGTGTGAGTTGATTTTTGCGAAAGAGTATGTAGTCCAGAGTTATTCAGAGACCTATTCTGAGTCATTGCACTTTAGGGATTGAGCTCTAATCAACTGGACATTTTTCGTGAGTGAGTGAAAATTTTTGCTCTGGTGTAGTTGATGTTATTTGCTTTACTCCTGTGGAACAAGTGACTATTTTTTAGACTGTCCCAGATCATTCATCGAATAATGACTTATACTGTACGAGTAACAGCTTCAACTGTTTCCAGAATATTCGAAGAATTAACACCAGCTATTGGACTATTTTCGAAAATATTTGTTTTAATAGTAGTTTTTTTTTTTTTTTTTTTTTTTTTTTTTGTACAGATTCGAGAAGTTCAAAAAAGGTTTGATATTGCCAAGGAGGTCCCATACTAAAGCTGTGACGAAAATAGTCGCCAATCGAAATATATTCAGTTACAAAGAAATCATTTAAATATAGTGTCCAGCGAAGCGGGCAAAGCCTGCTAGTATTTATTATAAAGCTATTAACAATTTAAAAAAAATCTTTATACGATCATTTATTTATTTATTTACATAAAAAGAAATATATTTACATGGGCAATAAAAAATAAATAAAAATTTTTAATAATTAAATAATAATGAAGAAGTTCCTCACAATAAATATTTTACAGATGCAGTTTGGTGTGAATTCAACTAAACAGATGCTGAAATGTAACCATATGCAAAATTGCAGAGGGTATGTCAAAGTATCAGCACTTGTCGGCCGCTGTACAGTTAAATTAAACTAGCATTCTTTATCATAGCATCCATCTCATATATGAAGTTTCGTGCATTTATATTTATGAAAACTGAGATATAGCCTTTCCGTACGCGGGAAAATTGCAGTATGGAATTACAGTCATTTACAAAAATTTAAGACCACCCATAGAAAAATCAGATTTAAGGGAATTCCTTAAAAATAACATACATATTTTACATATAAAAGAACAAAATAGACTGTACATGGTTATTTACTGTAATTAAAGTCAGTATTTTTTAGGACCTCCTTTGTTTTTGATAACTTGTGCAATCCTCTTAGGCATGCTATAAATATGTGACTTGCAGTAAGCTGTACTCCAGACATGCTTTATTGCTTGTACAAGTGCAGTAGCAGTGGATGGTTGCTTTTCGGCGACTTTATTTTTTACAATACACCACAAATTCTCGATTGGAATAAAATCTGGGCTGTTACGGCCAGTCAAGCACTTTGATTTTCTGTGCCCTCAAATATTTCTTGACGATCTTTGCCCCGTGTCACGGAGCTCTATCATGCATGAAAACTGAACATTTATGAACACGCATGTGAAGTTTCAACTTCACACGTAACAAATTAACGTATCGCTTTCTGTTCATAGTGGTTTTAGGTGGCACAAAATACAGAGTATCAGTACCGGACACAGAAAATGCACCCCATATCATTTGACCTGGAGGATGTTTCACAGTTTGAAACGTATATCTCTCATCATATTTTTTCCTCTTGGGCGGCGAACACTTGTAGCACGTGCAGAAAATTGCTGCACGCTTGATTCAACCGCCACGGCTGTACTGTCCAATTCTAATATTGTCTGGCGAAAGTCAGTCGTTTCTTTTTCATACTTGGAGTAAGTCGAGGTTTCTTTTCAGGTTTATGGGATGATAAATCAAAATCTTTAACCAAATGTCTTGAAATAGTACTCAAACTGTCTTTGGTACCTTTTAAAGCCAGAGAATGTCTAATCGTATTGCAGGAGGTTCTTGGATCTCGTACGATCACCCTTCTTATCACATGATCATCACGTGCACTAGTTTTTCTAAGAAATTTACTAATAGCTTGATCCACAGCTGTCTTGCTCACGTTTACCCTCGAACTTATTTGACGTTCAGAAAGTCCTATTTCATGCAGGGTAACTATATTTGACTTTTTTGTAACAATAAGTGAGGGTTTTTTACCCATTACAATAATTACACAACAGCACTGTCTACGACAAAATCCAATAAACAATTGCCGATAAACGTGCCGGCCACCTTTATTTATAGCAGTAGAATGCGTCTGATACAATAAGCACATAAGATGATGCAATAATCTGCGTAAATGATGCAATGTGTTAAAATACAGAAAATCAGTCACTGGTCTTAGACTTTTACAAATGATTATACTGTACCTCCTGCCCACTGACATACACTCTAATTGAATAATCATAGTTTTTTATGATAGTCTTCTCACGCATAAATTTTTGCACTATAGAAACTGAGATGCAGCCTTCCCGTAAATGGAGAAAATCGCATCATAGTAGTGCAAGAAAATAAATTTTTTTATGAAATGCTGTGCACTAGTTCTTGGTTTAGAGCGACCATAAGTTTTTCAGTCATACACACATACATATGACCATTTTCTAAAAATGGTCAAATCATGTTCAGAAATCTTGAATCGTATAAATCCGTCGAAAACCAAACATTTTTACGAATTCAATATTTTCTTTCATTATAAATAAGAGTAGCAATAATGTTGTTAAAATCTACGAGAGGATCGAAGTTCAGCTTTTATCATTAATTTTCCAATTGAGACAGGAAAAAAGTGCTGAAAAAAAAAAAAAAAAAAGAATATGTGTATATATATATTGGAAATTATGACATATGCATAAAAGAAAGACTTCTGTATTCAAATTAAATCTGAAGCATTTTATTATAATTGAGTAAAAGTGATGCAATTTCATTTTCACAAGTTTCGACGTAGAAGTTATTGAAATAAAGCTAACTTTTAAAGAAAAGATGCGAAATATTTGAATGTTTGAATTTTTAGTGAAAATTCTGCATTAGAAAGATTAAAGAAAGAAAGCTTCAATGTAGTTTGTTCATTCAGTGTTTATTCTTGTTAAACTCTAGTTGAAATCCATTCAAGAAGTTACTGCATGATGCTGTAAAAACAGGCAGGTAGACATAATTGTTAAAATTAAAAACTACTGAAAGTTTAAAATTTGTAAGGACTCCACGTGTAAACATATTAAAAAAAGGTATAAAATCACTTATAAAACACGTATATAAATTTTTTTATTAAAATCAAACACAAAGCTTTTCGCAATTATTAAAATAGCATCTTCAGGTGTTGTTAATTAACAGCTGTTAATTAACAACACCTACAACACCTGAAGATGCTGTTTTAATAATAGCGAAAAGCTTTGTGTTTGATTTTAATAAAAAATTTTATATACGTGTTTTAAAAGTGATTTTATACTTTTTTAGACATAATTGATTTGTTTATATAAGTTTAATATATTTTGATAATATTGCATGAATAATATGCATCGTTCATTGTAAAAGTGGAGTAACTCTATATTTTTTAAACATGTATTTTTTTGCATGTATTTTTTTGTATTGTATATAGTCATATCTTTTCTAGTAAAAGTAAACACACTCTAATAATTACATTAAAATCCCAGAAATTGTATTACTGATATTTTCGAAGAACTAAAACTTCTAAATATATATCATAAAAGTGAAGTTTCTAAGTTACTTCAAATAAATTTTCGCATAACCTTTAACTTCTTATAACTCTGGTTTGTATTAATCACTTAAAAATCTATAACATTGACTCAATACTTCTATTTTTTTTTATTATACATCACGCATTTGCAAAAAGTTCGTTATTTCAAAATCCATTTACAAAGAGATAATTCACTTTTACAACGAACAAACCATATATTAAAGGATTCTTTATTCTTCAGCTATTGTTAGAAATTATCCGAAAGAAAATTTTCTATGATTACTTTATTTTTATGAATTTTTCCAAAATTGAACTTACCCGTATAAACCTTACCCTAAGTTCTAAATTATGGATAAAAATATACCGCCATTTACTCAAGCACACACAAGAATTATTTTCTTTAAATACTTATTTCTCTTAATCATACACACACTGGTCAATGAATTAGAGACCTGTAAGAGATTCAACAAATGCTCGTTGGCGGCGAAGGTATGCAAAACCTGTTACAAACCTTCGGGCAATATTCTGCTCGTATGGAAGTGGTCTCAATCAAAAAGCCATGCAGCACCTGAGCATTTTGATAGATTAAGTGCATCCCTCAATGTTACATTTTTACTCCGAAGTTAATGGATACTTTGTGATCGACAATGCAAGCATACATCGTGGCAGAATCGTTCGAGATTGGTTCAGCGGACATCAATCTGACTTCTGATGGTCTCCCTAGATGCTGCAAAGCCCGGATCTTAATCCAATAGAAAATGTTTGGGACATGTTGGAAAGGACTATCCGTCAGCAATCGCCTCTTCCATTCAATTTACATGATCTTAAAGTATGTGTAACCAATGTATGGTAAACTCTGGACATAAATGCACCCCAGTAGCTTGTAGAATCGCTGTCCACACGAATACTGGCTGTTATTCATGAAAATGGAGGTTCAACAAGGCCCTATAAAATATTAATTTAAAGGTTTCTAATTGATTGACCAGTGTGTGTATTGGCATATTTTTTATGATAAACATCATTCATAGTAATTTCCAAATTCCTTACCATAAAAAGTAATTTATATGTAAATTGTGAAAGCTGGAAAATATAAAGTACAACAAAATTGTACTTCCATAATTTTTCACAATAAGTATTATGCATAGTTTATAAATAATAAGTTTGTTCTCGCTCAATTTTGTGTTTGTAAGATAGAGTTATGCCAGCCGTAAAAAGTACAGCATGGTAATACCATAGCTTCCTAAACTAGATGCCTTCAACGTGGCTCGGAAATTTGGCAACAGTTCAAGCGGTATATCACTTCTTAAAATTATTGATGACAGTTGAATAAAAAAGTCGCGCAATCTGTACCAGATGGGGCTGTCTACCGCTTGATCTGTTGTCAAGTTTACGAGCCACGCGGATGGCATCTAGTTTAGGAGGCTATGGTAATACCAACTATTGAATGGTTATACTCTAAAAACTAACCGGCACCGGAATAAAGTTCAACTAAATATAATGTTTCGTTGGTAAAAACCGTATTTTAGCTCTTCAGTTACAGTAATCCCAAAATTTGTAAAATAAAAACCACACACATACACAACACACAAAACCAAACTGATATCAGTGAAAAAAAAAAAAAAAGTTTCTCTAGGTACCCAATAACTTGTGAATCCATCAAAATATGACGCCGAAAAATTTCTCGATTTCACTAGTTTTCTTGTGAATATAATTGTATAATAAACTAAAACCCGAAAAAACTTTCATATTACACTTAACGACATATGGTGCAGTACCTATGCGTGTTATACCATCACTTGAGGAGGGTCTGTGAGTCCTTGGTGCCATTCTTACATAAAATTTCTATTCTTACAAAACAACATAATTGTGTAATAAATTAAGATCCGAAAAAAATGGCATATTGTCCTTAACGATAGATGCGAGTTTCTTATCAGGTGTAGTGCCTACGTGTGTTGTACCTTCACTTGAAGAGGGTTTGTGAGTCCTTATTGCTATTCTTACATAAAACTTCCTATTTTTACAAAGCAATTCAAATGTATAATAAACTAAAATCTAAAAAAAACTGGCATATTGCCTTTAACGACATATGCGAGTCTCTCATGAGGTGTAGTGCCTATATGTGTTGTACCATTACTTGAGGATGGTTTGTGAGTCCTTGGTGCTATTCTTGATTAAAACTTCCTATTTTTACAAAACAACAAAATTGTATAATAAGCTAAAATCTTGAAAAAAAAAAAAAAAAAAAAAAAAGGCATATTACTCTTAATGCCGTACGGGAATCTCTCATCAGGTGTAGTGCCTATGTGCGTTGTAGGATTACTTGAGAATGGTTTGTGAGTCCTTGGTGCTATTCTTACATAAAACTTTCTATTCTTACAAAACAACATAATTGTATAATAAACTACATTCCAAAAAAACTGGCATAAACTGGCCCTTAACGACATATGCGAGTCTCTTATCAGATGTAGTGCCTGCCTACGTGTATCGCATTATCACTTGAGGATGGCTTGTGTATCCTTGGTGCTATTCTTACATAAGGAATGTTCTTATAAATTAAGTGACGCTGTACAAATTAATATACAAATAAAAACATTATAAGTATAAAAGCATTTTTTAAGACGTCTGCAACTTAGAACCCGATACAAATAACAGGGATGGAACACGGGCGCAGAATTCATAACGGAATCTGTTTAAGAAATTTCTCTACCTATAATAACGTTGATTTAAGAAGTAGAAATTTTTCTTACATTGATAGTGGTATGAATTCTGCGCCTGTTTTCCATCCCTGAAATAACCTCCCTAAAATTTCTATCTACCAGTGTTGCAATTGCAACCAGTGCTTCCAAATTTAGGAATTTTTTTATTCAGTTATCACCAATAATTTTGAGGAGGGACACTTGATATACATAATAAACGTTTAATCTTCGAAGTGGTTGGGCAATCGTTACAGTTAAAATTTAGTAGGGGATATTGAATAAAAAAGTCCTTAAATTTGCCAATACCAGTTGACACAGATTGTATTTTTTCTCTGTTTCTTCCACCAGACTTTTTTCTCCTTTTCCTTTCTTTCTTCCTTTCATTTTTTTTTTTTTTTTTTAAGTAATATTCAATGATATGTTGTTTCCTCGATAAATTAAGACGACAATTACTGTATGAATGGTCTAGTGGAATTGTCGAGGGTAAAAGAAGAGTTCGTGGCAACCCTGTACTACGTTTTTGGTAATACATGAATTTCACCCTCTGGATGATTTTAAAAATTTTGCTGATTACTAATTTTAAAGCCAAATCTTCCTCGAAGTATCTCAATATCTAACTGGAGATGCAAAGGTCCCCTATAAAAAAAAAAAAAAATTGCTCTTCAATCACATTTATAGAAGAATTTAAATAAGTTTGTACGGTAAACATAAAAAATTCAGTAACATTTTGAACAAAATTCGATAGAAAATTTTTCATTAAAAAAAAAAAAAAAAAAAAAAAAAAAAAACTAAATCTATTTTTTTAGAATGGTGTAAAAGTTACTATTTTATTTTTATTTTTATTTATTTTAATTATTTATTTTTTGTTGCTGTTTATAATTCTAGAAAGGCAAATAAATACATAGATAAACATTAAATTTTAGGGAAGTGACTTAAAATTTCATCTTTCACGAAGAGTCAAATATTCATAAAGTTGCCAGTTATATATTAAAATATTAAATACATACACAAATTCCATCCTACGAAGAAGCTTAATTCATACAACTACAACCAGATTTTTTTTTTCTTTTGTATGTGTGCGTGTCAAAAAGTTTTGATGCATTATTTATAGGAATTTGTCCATCATAATTTCACTTAAATTACTTTTTATAGCATGACTGTCAAATCAGAAATTTTTAAGCTACCTGTGTATTAGGCATCCAGTTTATAAATGTGTGGAAACTTATAAAATTTGATGTTATCTCTGAAATAAAATTTCGTTTATCACAACCTGATCTCAACTTTTGAAAAATTTGTTCAAGCAAAAGTTATTTTGCCGACGATATTAAAGATATCTTTTTGTTCAAGAGATCATAAAGATAACGATATCAGTTATCAAGAGTCTAAAAATCTCGCCTAGAGATCCATAGTACTGAAACACGAACTTTACTATTAAGCTTGTAAGTAGTAAAGTCGAAGAGCAAGGATAGTTTTACATCATTAATTTTAGAATTTATTATTATTTTTAAACTTGTTAGACTTCAGTATATTTAAAAAGGAAAAAGAAAATGGATATCGATTTAAAAGAAAGAAAATGCACGTGTAATTTTTAGAAATAATAATAATAGTAATTGTATAGTTTACATCTTTGCGAAAACTGTTATATATATCAAAATAGACATGGAAAATCAATTTCGGCCTTCTCAAAGCAAATGGCTGCGCAGTCTACGAAATTGCATAAATTTCAGATTCATTGCATGTGAAAATAAATATCTATGCACAATTGGTCAGCCGATTTCATCGTTGAAGTTTTTTTTTTTTTTTTTTTTCACAATTTTGTTTATTTCGGATTTCATAGAAAATTAGTGTCTGTTATTTAGAAGACAATAAAACATTAACAGTATAGAGTATTTTCGAACGATGTGCAAAATTTTCTAATTAGAATGTTGAAAATAAATAGTTCTTGTCTTGCCAGTATCATAAGTGATGTTTTAAAAATACCCCCAACCACTTTAATATCATTCAAGTTTGAAATATCGTACACTGATACAAACAAATTAATTAACAACTACAGAACTAACTCACGAATTGAATAATCTACAAAACAAAAGCGATTAAAAACGTCAAAATACCAAAATTAAAGTTATCACGAAAATTCTCAAAAAGATCATATACAGGGTACACCATAAGTACAGCGACAAACTTTAAGGAGATATAGGACACATCATAAGGATTCAGAATTGCATAAAAACCTATGCCCTCAAATGTCATCTTTAACACTTTAAAAACCGGGTGTTGTTATTAGTTCCCCATCATACTATAGGTATGGGGAACTTAGGTAATCGTGAAAATTTTCGACCTCGGTTTTTTGACTTTTCTACACGTTTTCAGATGTCAGGAATCCGAAAATGACAAAATTTGTATGGTGTCTGTCTGTAGGGTGTCCGTTAGTCCGTTAGTCCGTTAGTTCGTTAGTTTGTTAGTCTGTGTACACGATATCTCAAGAACAAATTGTCGCAGAGAGGTCAGATCAGTTTTAAAATATTACTTTCGACACTGGCAAGAACCCTATTCATTTGCAACATTCGATTTTAAAAACTTCGTAAGTTATTAGAAATTTACGATTTTCTTAACATGGGAGAATAGGACAAAAATTCACTTAAACGTGCATTAAATGTAAACTTTTTACTCTAAAAATGTCAGACCAGTTTTAAAATATCCATTTTGATGCCGGAATGAACATCAGTAACTATAAATATGCTACTTTGAAATTTTCGCAAGTTATTGGAAATTTACGAATTTCTTAACATGTCAGTATAGGGGAAAATTTCACATAAACGTCAATTTTGAGCGATATTTTCATCGTAAAGATGTCAGACTACTTTTGAAATATTATTTAGGACACTGGCATGAATATTAATAACTATGAATTTTCAAATCTAAAAATTTCGTAAGTTATTGGAAATTTTACGAATTTCTTAACATGGGAGAATAGGACAAAAATTCATTTAAACGTACATTAAATGGAAACTTTTTACTGTAAAAATGTCAGGCCAGTTTTAAAATATCAGTTTTGATGCTGGAATGAACATCAGTAACCATAAATAGGCTACTTTGAAAATTTCGCAAGTTATTGGAAATTTACGAATTTCTTAACATGGCAGTATAGGGCAAAATTTCACATAAACGTCAATTTGGAGAGATATTTTCATCGTAAAGATGTCAGACTTCTTTTGAAATATTATTTAGGACACTGGCATGAATATTAATGAATATGAATTTTCCAATATAAAGATTTCGTAAGTTATTGGAAATTTACGAATTTCTTAACATGGCAGAATAGAGAAAATTTCACATAAACGTCAATCTTGAGGGATATTTTCATCGTAAAGATGTCAGACCACTTTCGAAATATTATTTAGGATACTGGCATGAATATCATAGACTATGATTTTTCCAATTTAAAAAATTCGTAAGTTATTTGGAATTTACGATTTACTTAACATGTCAGAATAAGGCAAAATTGAGCATAAACTTCCATTTTGAGGATCCTAAATACATTAGAAAACTTCAAAATCACGTTTATGATATTTGTTTGAACATGATTGAATACAAATATTCTACTAGGAAAATTTCGTAAATTATTCGTAATTTACGATTTTATCAACATAGCGAAATTGTAAATTTTTCATATAAATATGAATTTTGAGGATTATTGCATTGGAAATAGTAGCACGAAAACTAAACAACGGAATTGACCCCGATAAAATAAATTAATAGATTGGAATAAGATAAATTTATCGAAGTTAACGGTAGATAGCCTATTAGGCGGGGATTTCATTCTGTCACTGTATCAAGCTTTGGTCAAATTCATTTCTTTTAACATGATTATAATATGTCTCGCACTAGAAATTTCTGAGAACATAAATAGGATGGGGAACTGAGCAGAGTCCACCTATGCCAACTAGTTTTTTAACAGGTGTGAGCGTGGATTTAGAATGTTGAATTTTTAACAAATATTTCTTTCGTGCAAATGATTACATAAAAATATATACATAGTAATAATGCTGTTTCTAATCAATGTGTTTAAAGCACTGATTGTTTTGATACGAATATTGTGTATGATTTTATTAGTTCCCCATCATACTACAGGTATGGGGAACTTAGGTAATCGGGAATTAGTTCCCCATCATACTATAGGTATGGGGAACTTATGGTAATCGTGAAAATTTTCGATCTCAGTTTTTTGACTTTTTTACACGTTTTCAGGTGTGAGTAATACGAAAATGACAAAATTTGTATGGTGTCTGTCTGTAGGGTGTCTGTTAGTGTGTTAGTGTGTTAGTCCGTTTGTTTGTTAGTCTGTGTACACGATATCTCAAGAACAAATTGTCGCAGTGAGGTCTAATCAGTTTTAAAATATTACTTTCGACACTGGCAAGAACCCTATTCATTTGCAACATTCGAATTAAAAAACTTCGTAAGTTATTAGAAATTTACGATTTTCTTAATGTGGGAGAATAGGACAAAAATTCCCTTAAACGTGCATTAAATGGAAACTTTTTACTGTAAAAATGTCAGACCAGTTTTAAAATATCAGTTTTGATGCCGGAATGAACATCAGTAACTATAAGTATGCTACTTTGAAAATTTCGCAAGTAATTGGAAATTTACGAATTTCTTAACATGTCAGTATAGGGCAAAATTTCACATAAACGTCAATTTGGAGAGATATTTTCATCGTAAAGATGTCAGACTACTTTTTAAATATTATTTAGGACACTGAAATGAATATTAATGACTATGAATTTTCCAATATAAAAATTTCGTAAGTTATTGAAAATTTACAAATTTCTTAACATGGCAGAATAGAGCAAAATTTCACATAAACGTCAATCTTGAGGGATATTTTCATCGTAAAGATGTCAAACCACTTTCGAAATATTATTTAGGATACTGACAGGAATAACACAGACTATGGTTTTTCCAATTTAAAAAATTCGTAAGTTATTTGGAATTTACGATTTACTTAACATGTCAGAATAAGGCAAAATTGAGCATAAACTTCCATTTTGAGGATCATAAATACATTAGACAACTTCAAAATTACATTTATGATATTTGTTTTAACATGATTGAATACAAATATTCTAATACGAAAATTTCGTAAATTATTCGTAATTTACGATTTTATCAACATAGCGAAATTGTAAATTTTTCATATATATATGAATTTTGAGGATTATTGCATTGGAAATAGTAGCATGAAAACTAAACAACGGAATTGACCATGATAAAATAAATTAATAGATTAGAATAAGATAAATATATCGAAGTGAACGGTGGATAGTCTATTAGGCGGGGATCTCATTCTGTTATTGTATCAAGCTTTGGTCAAATTCATTTCTTTTAACATGATTATATTATGTCTCTCACTAGAAATTTATGAGAACATAAATATGATGGGGAACTGAGCAGAGTCCACCTATGCCAACTAGTTTTTTAACAGGTGTGGGCGTGGATTTATAATGTTGAATTTTTAACAAATATTTCTTTCGTGCAAATGACTACATAAAAATATATACATAGTAATAATGCTGTTTCTAATCAATGTGTTTAAAGCACTGATTGATTTGATACGAATATTGTGTATGATTTTATGAAATAATAGATCGTACAAGATTTTAAAATTTACATGTAAGTGGAGTTACAAGTAATTAAAAAACATAGCTGCCAACATCCTAATTAATATTCCATAATATCGTTACCTGTCTTTTTTTCACACCATTTTTTATAGAGTATTTTTCTTCATATTTAATCGTAATTATATTTGCAGAGAATAGCTGTAAAAATGAAATGACAGGGATGGAACACGGGCGCAGAATTCATACCGGAATCTGTTTAAGAAATTTTACTACCTATAATATCGTTGATTTAAGAAGTAGAAAATTTTCTTACATTGATAGTGGTATGAATACTGCGCCCGTGTTCCATCCCTGAAATGATGTGGAAAAAGGGGCGGGTACATCCATTACATCTTCTTAAAAAAAAAAAAAAAAAAAAAAAAAAAGAAGAAGAAGAAGAAGAAGAATTATGTATCTGTCAGTTATAATTTAATAGTTATGATTTTTTCCGAAGGCAGAATATAGAATATGTACATGTACAGTCGGGAAAAAAAAAAAAAAAAAAAAAAAAAAAAAACGCAACACTCGATGTAATTTCGTTGCTAATCGATGCACAAAAATGTAATAGGTATCATTCGACTGGAATTTGTTAGTACTTTCAGAAAATGAACTGAAATTTTGAATTGGAGGTCGTCTACATATTAAAACGCGAACCAACTTTGATTTTTTCAATGGTAATACCCTATTTTTATTTTATATTTGAATTCCTGGGGTCGCGACGATGCGAAAAAGTGTATTAGTTGTATATTTTATTTTTTTATTTTTTATTTTTTTTTAAATATATATGTATATATATTGAGTTATAAGCATTCAAAGTTTGAAGGTGCTAATGTTAAATTCATATTTCAAACTTTTATTAATATCTTCACAAAAAATAATTTGATCGATATAATTTTTTTTTCTTCACGAGATACAGTGAAGAAACCCAAACATAATACATTATCACTTTTGATTCTGAAAAATATTTTAATTCTGAAAAACATTAATAAATTCATATTCAAAAAAGTTATGATTTATGGCCTATATTAACTTTCACATAAAATGAATCCTAATGCTGAAAAATATGGGTGCAGCTCATTGCAGCTATTCGTTTTCGAGATATAAATAAATCTTTCTTTTAGAGAGGCTTAGGGGGCCATTTCTTATAAAGTTTTGCAAAAGATAACGAAGTAATCTTAAAAAATAACAGAGAAAATTAAACAAAATATTTTTAATTTTTATTTACGGGGCAAACTGTATAACAACAACGTCGAACGATAAGAAATGAAGCAAAAAAGATGATTTTTAGACATTAATGTTATCAAACGAATTCTTGTTTTCTAAAGAAAACAACGCCTTTCATCGTTTTTCTAAAACAAAAGAATATAGAAATAGAAAAGAAAAAGGAAATGTGACTATGCGTATTTCGTATTAAACCCCTTATTTTACGTTGGCAAAAATACACACAAGTAGCATTTGCCTCGTTGATTACTGGTGATAAATTCTGAGTACGTTAAAAGAACACTAGAGGGAAAAAAATCAACTAAATAGGCGGGGCTTACTGTTTAAAATACAGAAATAGGTAGAACGTAAAAACTGCCAATTAAAAGAAAAGAATGAATGGTATTAGAATGCTAAAAATTGCTTCTTAACTACCGTTATAGTCAAAAGGTTAATCATTTAATTCCTATATTGCTTTATTTTTTCTATTTATTTATATATATTGTGTGTGTGTGGGCGGGGCGGCGGGGATAGATTATTATTTTAAGGATACTTTTGTCTGTAAAAATTATTTTTATAAATATATTTTAATTAACACTTTCGCGACCGCATGTTTTTGTCTTTTTGACGGTAAGGTCGGCGTGTGGGCGATATTCTCCTAAGTTACAATATTTCAAAACAACATTTTCTGTATTCACACTTATATTACAAATGGATAAACTTTATAATTATATTCTTTCTATTTATAGTATTCGTATCCATAGCATATTTGATTGTACAACTATGTATATAGGGTATATTCTGAAGAAATAAATAACATAGAAATCGCGAAAGAAACGCCCACTGGCGGTGTTACAGAATTTCAAATGACGTCAGGGGTGAAAGTTTTCCGTCTTTTAACGGAACTATTCCACCGGAAATTTTTCACAATAATCTGTATCCTATTTAATCAAAGGATATTAGAGTAAAAATACACTCATTTTTTCTAAATAAAAATTGTGGCGAGGACGATAACCACTTTCACCCCTGAATGACGTGAATCTACGCCAGCGGTCGCGAAAGTGTTAAAAAATATAGTTTCATAGAAATTATAAAACAAATCGTTTAGTTTTAAAGTGTTAAACTAAACAAAACTGGTAAACATGATTAAATTTGTTTAATGTTTACTTCATGATACCTTACAATAATTTATCGGAGAAGATTTAGTTTATACATCGTTATGTGTGTATATATATATATATATATATAGATAAATTATTTCAGTTCGTATATTATGTCACACCTATAAAATAAACAGTGTTGCCAGATCTGGCGGATTTTTTATTGAATAATCACCAATAATTTTGAGAAGTGGTATTTCATATATATAATAAATAACAAATCTTCGAAGTGATTAGGCAAACGTTACAACTAAAAATTTTTGGTGACTGTTAAATAAAAAAATCCGCCAGATCTGGCAACACTGAAAATAAAGTAAAGGAAAATTTGAGTTTTATTGATGTCTAGTATAGCCACGATGGCACTTTTGAATTGAAAAATATCGCACATTTTTCAAAGAAAGCTGCCTGACCAATCTACAATGTATTCTCTAATGCAGTATTTAAGTACTATATACATATTTAAAAAACCGAAATCAAGCACAGCTATATTACTGCAAAAATGAAAGCGTTTTATCATTACTAATATTTTTATAATATTTTTTTCTTAAAAAAAAATTTCCGGTGTGAAGCAGTAAAAATTTACCTAATTTTTGTAGGATCTGAATTTTATTCTTCTGAATTTACGGATAAACCCCTAACACATTTTTGCTTATAACTCTATGAATATTAAAGCAAAGTATACAAACTGTATACTTTTCCGCACTGCCAGACTCTCAGGAATTCAATTATGAAGTCAAAATTGGGTGTTGCTACTGGGTGTTGGCACTCATTTCAATATGTAGATGACCCCTAATTCAAAATTTTACCTCATTTTAAAAAGTGCACTTAATCTCCTGTTGAATGGTGTTTATTAGATTTTTCTGCCTCATTTAATAACGAAATTACAGCGAGTGTTGTGTATTTTTCCCCCGACTGCCCATTCTTTTCTCTACTAAATATGAATGTATATTCGTTGTACGTTAAATGTACAGTCAGAAAAAAAAAAGCCCCCCCCCCCCACACACACACTATCACCTAATTTCGCCGTAAATCGTCGTAGAAATATGCGGCTGTTACTGATCGATTTGTACGAGTAATAACGTCTAGTTTATAATGGTATAAGTAGATTTTGCTTAAGGGGTCGTCGACATATTAAAACTGGCATCAACTTCATTTTTTCAATGGTAACCCCCAGTTTTATAATTTTTTTGATAATTATTTGGATCAAATCACCGCGAAAAATGGTATAGTTTACATATTTTGCTCAATTTTTCATAGAGTTATAAGCTGTCAAAGTCTGGGGAGGTTTATGTTTAATGAAAGTGACAAACATTAATACATATCTTCCCAAAAATTTATTATATTCATTTTTTTTTTTTTTTTTTTTTTTTTTTTTTAATGCGTTAGAATGAAGTGACCCAAACATATTCCGTGCATACTGTTGATGAAAAAAAAAACATTTTTTGAATTATGAAAATTATTAATAAATTCATAGTCGAAAAAAAAATATGAATCCCGCACGATTAGAATTACATCATCAAAAACATGGGTTTCCAAGTTTACAGCTCGTTCCTAACATTATTTTTTTGAGTTACCGTGATATTTCCTTTTTTATAGCTGTTAGGGGGCTGTCACTTGTTATAATGATAATCTGTATCCTCTGTGAGTAAATATCTGTATATATTTTGACAAAGAACTATTCTAATTTACCCTTATGTTATTCTTATTGTTTTCTAAGCAACGTTTCGATGTTTATTATACAAATTGGCTTATTTTTGTAAAATTTTCGCAATGCAGGCGAGTGATTGTGAAAGAAATCCAAAAGAAAACAAGTCCCGTCTTTATATCGCTGAAACAATATTAAAAAAAAAAAAAAAAAAAAAAAAAAAAAAACTAGTTTGCATAACTAGTTTGACGCTGGTATGCATAAATCTCAATGGCATTTGCGACATCGATTGCTGAAGACAAAACTTAACTGATTTAATTGAAAATATGTAAAATCATTTTGTTTTATAATGTAAAGTTTTTGAAAAATGTGTAAAGGCTTGGTTTACGTTGCAAGATAGGAATATATCCGATCCTGAAATGTTAAGTCTTTCTTAAATAACTTTTCTTAGTTTCTCACTGCTAAAATTATATTTTAATCCTGTTGTACTTTTTTTTTTTTTTTTTTTTTTTTTACTTGAATATTGTAATGTTCGTCTACTTCATGTTAAACGTCATGTTTTAGGAAACGCGGTAAGGCGAGGTTTATTGTTTGAAAGAGTAATACGCAGTCAACAATCTTTTTCTCTCTCTCTCTTTATTTTCAATTATTATAATTAAAAATTAATAATTTTTATAAGATTTTTTAAAACAAAATTTTCTGTTTTAATCTTGTTGTGATATTTTTTACTGTGCCGTTTGTAAGCTTTATGTTATTTACATTTTATCGCATGACATAACATTATAAAATATTAAATTTTTATTAAATGCTTTTTTAAAATATAGAATCAAATAGTGGAATTTTTTTTTTTCTTTTTTCAGTTTATAAAATCTATTATTGAAACAAAGCGCAATATTATTTATTTTCGATTAATTCAAATCATGGAGTAAAATTCACATTTATTATGGAAAAAGAATTTAAAACAAAGTAATATGTCTTATTACTTTTAAAGGTATAGATCTTACACATTTAAAATTAAGAATTCAAGTACAGTAGACTACTGTATAACGCGGGATATTCGTTCTGGGCAATAGGAAATCGTGTTATGTGAGACACACTTTATCAGACCAATTTATACAAATTCAATCCAATACTGAAAAATTTATTTTATTTTATTGTTTTTTTATTTTTTATTGTTTTCTCAGTAAGGTTTCGATGTTTACGATACAAATTAACCTATTTTTGTAAAATTAATGCATTGCAGGCGGAAAATTTTGATGTCATTCCAAAGTAATAATAAACTTCATCCTCTGGCTTTTTCTGAAACAATACTTTACTATAAAAAATGTTTCTTGCTTCCTTAACTTTATATTGTTTGACTGTTTATAGAACTCTAGCATATATAACCGAATGAAATTTACCGTTTCGATTGTTGATGACAAAATGTCAGTTATTTAATAATGAATTTGCTAAATAATTTGATGTTTTAGAGAAACGTATAAAGGCGTGACCTATTTCAGGGGTTGAAAAACTACGATTTCTCAAGATGGTTGAAAAACTACGATTTCACTTGAAAGTTGAAAATCAAAGACACCGCTTTTGAACGTTAGGGCATAGCCTCCTTAACTAGATGCCTGTCACGTAAGTCGGAAACTAGGCAACAGTTGAAGCGGTAGACAGCGCCACCTGGTACAGATTGCATGACTTTTTTATTCAACAGCCACTAAAAGCTTTTAAAAGTGGGATATGATATACATAAAAGACGAATAGAAGCGAAGAAACGTCGATTATATATATCATGTATCACTTCTTTAACCCGTTAGTAGTCGCTGTAGACAGCGCCACCTATTACAAATTGCGCACTTTTTATTTAACTCTCACCAATAATTTTAAAAAGTGATGTGATCGGCGTTTCTTTGAGTTTATTCGCGTTTTATGTATATCAAATGCTACTTCTAAAAATTTTTGATGGCTATCGAATAAAAAAATCTGGCAATACTTAAGGATGTGCGGCAAATCGACCGACTAGCGACTACTAACGGGTTAAATTATTGGTGACAGTTGAATAAAAAGTCCCATAATCTGTACTAGGTGGCGCTGTCTACCGCTTCTAACTGTTGCCTGGTTTCCGAGCTATGCGACAGGCATCTAGTTAAGGAGGCTATGGTTAGGGTCGGCAAAGTGTTAAAATGGGCAGAGCTTTACCTTGAAATCGCGTAAACACCCACCTGCAATGTGTTAATATAAATGTGTTTAAACGAGAATTTTCTTCCATTCTGAATACTAGATATCATTATCGGTAAAAAAAAAAAAAAAAAAAAAAAAATGTGGACCTTCATTGCTTGAAAAAATTCAGCCTTTTTGAATAATTTCTTTTTAGTCCATCATAGAGAATTAAATCAGGGGTCGTACTCTCTGCCCTTTTTTCAGAATACTCTTCTAAATGAAAAAAATTTCTTCCTTTTTCCCACCACTAATTTAATGCAAAAATATTTATGTTTTTTTAAAGTAATTAAAGTAATTTAAAGTGATTTTTTTAAAGTGATTAAATAGGATAGAAATTATTGAATAAAAAAGTGGTAGCAATAAAGCGGAAATTTTTTATCTAGAAGAGTGTCTTGAACAAAAGGCGGAGAGTACCACCCCTGACTAAATAGGTGATAGACACCGTCCTAGTTTGTGCCATACATAGAGGTAAAAACTTTATGTGGATGTAGATAACATCTAAAAGAAGGAGAAATACATAGCAACCCATGACCGCGAACGTCATATTAACCCTTTAAGGAGCGGATGCATTCTGGTGTTTTTAACGCGTATCTCCTTATATGAGTATTATCGACTGCTCATATGCTATCTAGTTTTTTTGGTTATTTGTAACTCTGCCTAACTGTAAATTTTAAAATCTTGTACGATCCATCATTTCACAAAATCATGTATAAAATTTTTAGTAATCAGTGCTTTAAATACAACGATTAGAAATAACATTATTACTATGCATATCTTATCTAATCATTTTCACACACACAAAAGTTAATTATTCAGAATTTAAAAGCCCGCCCATATCTGTTATAAAATAACCAAAAACACGTTCTGTTCTTAAAGGTTTAAGATGTCTTTTGAGATCATGGGTTTCTGCACAAACATGAATCATTATAATGTATCCTATCTCCCCTTAAAGTTTGTCGTTGTACTTAAGGGGCACCCTGTATATTGAAGCGATCTTTTAGTTCCCTATCATGCTATAGGTAAGCAGGAGTCACCCTCTCTGCCTTTTTTAGGGCACTTTCGTGATACGAAATTTCCACCTTTTTTTACCAATATTTCAAAAGAAACTTTTTTATCCTGTTTAATAACGACACGACACACTACTATGAAAATACCATGGAAATATCTCGATAAAAGTAATGGTACTAAAAAAAGTTCGAAAAATTTTCTCTCTAAAAGTGCCCTAAAACGAAGGCGGAGAATGCGACCCCTGGGTATGGGGAATTAAGGTATTCATGAAAGTTTTCGTTTTTTGAGGTTATTATTACATGTTTTGAATTACAAGGACACCGACAATCACAAAATCATTGCGTTGCATCTATATAGTTTAAGCAGTTTGTTAATTTGTGAAGACTTTATGTTAAGACAGGGGTCGTTCTCGCCATTAAATAAGTTAGGAATTATTGCGTAAAAAAAGTGGTAGCAATAAAAGCGGAAATTTTTAATCTAGAAGAGTATCCTGAAAAAAAGGGCGGAGGGTAGGACCTTTGATTAAAAATAATTTATCTTAAAGAAATGGGACTATTTTTAAAATATCATCAATAATACTGGCAAAAAAACCCTGTTGATTTTCAACATTCTATCTTGTAAACTCAATAAATTATTGCAACTTTAAGACTTTTTAATGTAACAGAATAGGGCCAAATTTACCATTAAAAGTGCATTATGAGGATTATTTCCATCACAATTAAGTCAGACTACTTTTAAAATATCTTTTATAATATACTGGTTTGGACAATGAAGAACACTAACATTATTCTTAAAAAACTTGCTGTAATTAAAAACTAAAATTTTTACAGTGTGGTGCAATATGGAAATACTTCGCATAAATGCGTTGGATACAGAATAGATGTGCATGAAAATGAAATTTAAGAACTGACAAAAGTAATATTATATTTATTACGGTATTGAAGAGGAAAATGATAGCCATATGAATGGAGAAATTTGATCTGAAATTGTGCCGGCTAATAGACCGCCTTCATTACGCTTAACATGAATATATAATAGCATCTTTGTAAGAACAAATGTGTGATGGGAAACTGAGCATACTCCAAATCTAATAACTAATCTTTTAATCTAGAAGAATCAAGACAACATTATTAATCATCTCTTATGAAATGTGATTGATTTCTGGATTCTTTTATCATAAGTAATATTCTATAAATCAAACTTTAATACTTCTAATATTTCTTACGAAAAATAAACTTCTAGTGAGTATGGAATTTTCGATACACAGGGCTGTATTGCAATAACTTTGAAAAGTCCTTTCCAAGAGTAATTGCAACAAAATATCTAACAACGTTGAAATTTACAACAAACTGTCGAATTTATAATTTGCTAATTCATTTTTCTAATAAATAATTACTAACCAACTGTTTATTTGACGTTAATCAGCAACAGGCCTTAAGAATTCATTGTCTTTCCAAGAAATATTATTGCTCAGTTACGACCGTATTTCGATTTCTGGGGAAACAAGATTTACTATAAATTTTTCTCATAGGTTTCGGGGCAAAACTTTTTAAGCTCGGCTTTGAGTATAATAATCCCACGAAAGTTCTTCCGATCGAAACCAATCCGTCCATCACAATTTGCAGACGCCCGTGATCAACTTGGAATAATTTATCAGAGCAAAATAATTCGCCAAGGAAGTTGATTTACGATGGAGGAATCCTTACGCTATTTATTCGATTTCTCTTCTAGAACGTTTTCGTTCTGTACTTCTTTCCCCCTTCACCTCGTCCCAATGCTCTTTCTTTCTTCTCTTTTCATCTTCAAGAAAACGGATAACTCCCGATCCAGAGAAACCGTCTTAGAACACACACTTTTCCCGTATTCTTCAGGAATCGAATGGAGTTGGGAGGGGTGGGAGGGATGACTTGGGAACACTCTCGGATTCTCTACTCCCCCTCTTGCCCTATCTAGAGCCTAGCATAACAAAGAGATAAGCAAAAGCCTCGCTCGCCTTGCTGCTTTGCTCATTCATCGCAGACTCGACGTCAAAAATCATCCCGGAATGGAGTGGGTAGGGTGGGTGTTGCGTCATTTATCACGTGGTTCGGAGTTTTGTGTCCCCCCCTTTTCCCTGTCCATATTCGGCCATTCATCTCCGCTTATCGGTTAGGTCCCGATTACAGAGCGTAGGGGGCTATGAAGAGAAAAGTGTATGGAATGGAGGGGGAGGGGAGGTAAATAAGATTGGCGGGGAAAAAAGTTTAGGGAAAAGTCGACATTAAGGGGCTGTTCAGCAATTGTTTCAGAAGATTCACTGAGAGTTACTGAGATGTATGTATTTCCCGACAAAAAAAAAAAAAAAAAAAAAAAAAAAAAAAAACCGAAAAATATATTTACTACTTTTCATAATTTTAAATCTTCAGTGCTTTAAATTGTTAAATATCAGAAAAATTGTAATAAATAAATAAATAAATAAAATAAAAATGTTTTTATCAAATGTCAAAAATGGGCTCTTACTAATAATTGAATTAATATAAATATATAAATTTTACATAAAAAAAAAAAAAAAAAAAGTTACAGAATTTCTATTTTCTTCAAATTTTAAACAAATGGTTTCCAATATATTATACAGGAAAATTTTTTTACAATCCCAATCCTTTAAAAAGTAATATGTTATTAAAATAGCAATCTTTTTATGAAAGTTCATAAAGTTTTTAATTTATCATTAAGTTATTATGAAATAATAGTCTATCTATATTGTTATCAAATTTATTAAACAAATCTTTACGAAATAAAGGGCGATAGCGATAAGGAGAGGGAGAACAGCTGTTAAGTTTTTTAAAGATGGAAATCTGAAATTATATACATCTTTTTGATTGCACAAAATAATGACAACTTGTACAATAAATTTCATAACCTTTTTTTTTTTTTTTTTTTTTTTTAAATCTTAGTTAGGTTGAAATTAATCAAATTGATTAAAATCCAGATATTCGATGAATATTTTAATATTTCGTACAACTAATTCTACAGCACTATCGCTCTTTACAGTCATAATTTGAATAATAATAAAAATAAATAAATAAATAAATAAATAAAATAAGATAAAATAAAATGCGCTGTAAGAACAAAAGAAATTGAGGCTTACAGTATATTGAAACTCAAGACTGTATTCAAATTGAGCTATCGCTTTGTAAGTTTGCTAATTGGACCTTTCCCTCTCCTATTTACACATTTAGGAAATCAGATTCTATGGATGTGCTTCTTAAGCGCCCTCTTCACTCACCGCCGCCAGAAGCCGAAGCTAATGTTATTCTATGGGAAATTTTTCTTTACAAATAACTTATTAACTAATACATATTTTTAAATTCTGTTTTTACATTCAGATAATTCCTAACTGTTAAATTGACGGACCTTTTTTTAAAAATATATTTTTTTAATATTTTGTATTTTATTTTGAAGCTGCAAAATACTAATTTTCAATATGTGAAATTTTCTCATTTTGCAATTTCAAAATAAAATATTTAAAATTTAAAAAATACAATTTTAAAAAAGGTCCATCAATTTAACAATTGGGAATTTTCTGAATGTGAAAACAGAATTTAAAAATATGTATTAATTGAAAAGTTATTTGCAAAGAAAATTTCTCCATAGAATAACATTGGTTCAGGCTTCCCGCGATGGTAAGTGAAGATGGCCGTTAATGATAAATTTTGGGTATAATTAATAATAATAATAATAATAATAATAATAATCATAAAAAGAAACTGGTGCCAATTAAATTTAAAAGAAAATTAAGAAAGAAAATATACACGCATACGTATAACATAAAATCACTAAATGAGAGTAAATCTTTGTAGCTAAATCTTGACGGAAGCTTTGCATTGTAATTTAATTTTTTTTTTTTCATGTATAGTCAATAATAATAATAAGAAGAAATAAGAAAATAAATAAAGAGGTAAGCCTTGGAGTAGAATTATGGCTCTTGATCTTAATCCTGGAAAGTTTTCTGGTGAGTTGGAAAAATCTGTGAAACGTCTTTCACTGCAATAATCGTAGGAATGGACGTGAACAATCTTAAGTGCTTCTTAACGATAAATTTTGGGTGTAAATAACAATAATAATAATAATGAATAATGAAAAGAAACTAGTGCTAATTAATTTTAATTTAAAAGAAAATTAGGAAAGAAAATAAACATCAATACGTATAACATAAAAACACTAAACAAGAGTAAATCTTTGTAGCTAAATCTTGACGGAAGCTTTGCATTCTAATTCAATTTATTTTTATTCTTTTTCACGTATAGTCAATAATAATAATAATAATAAATAAGTAAATAAAAATAAATAAATAAATAAAGAGGTAAGACTTGGAGTAGAATTATGGCTCTTGATCTTAATCCTGGAAAGGTTTCTGGTGAGTTGGAAAAATCTGTGAAACGTCTTCCGCAGCAATAATCGTAGGAATGGACGCGAGCAATCTTAAGTGCTTCTTAATGATAAATTTTGGGTGTAAATAATAATAATAATAATAATAATAATAATAAATAATGAAAAGAAACTAGTGCCAATTAATTTTAATTTAAAAGAAAATTAGGAAAGAAAATAAACATCAATACGTATAGCATGAAATCACTAAATAAGAATAAATCTTTGTAGTTAAATCTTGACTTAAGTTTTGCATTCTACTTTATTATTATTTTTTTCTCTTTTTCTCTTTCTCTTTTTTTTTTTTTTTTTTTTTCTTTCCTTTTCCTTTTTTTTTTTTTTTTTTTGAATTTACACCCATCAAAATAAATAAATAAATATTTAATTAAAAAATAAAATAAAAATAAATAAATAAAGAGATAAGCCTTCGAGTAGAGTTATGCCTCTTGACCTTGATTCTGGAAAAGTTCTGGTGAGTTGGAAAAATCTGTAAAACGTCTTTCACAGCAATAATTGTAGAAATGGACGTGAGCAATCTTGAGTGCTTCGTAATAATAATTTTTGGGTGTAAATAATGATAATAATAATAAGAAACTAAGGCCAATTAAATTAAATTTAAAAGAAAATTAGAAAAGAAAATAAACACGCATACGTATAACATGAAATCACTGAATAAATCTTTGTAGCTAAATCTTGACAGAAGCTTTACATTCTATTTTATTTTATTTTATTAATTTTAATTTAATTTTTTTGGCACTTACGTTCATTAAAATAAATAAATAAATAAAGAGATAAACTTTGGAGTGGAATTATGGCTCTTGATCTTGATTCTGGAAAAGTTCGGATGAGTTGGAAAAATCTGTAAAACGTCTTTCACAGCAATAATTGTAGAAATGGACGTGAGCAATCTTGAGTGCTTCGTAATAATAATTTTTGGGTGTAAATAATGATAATAATAATAAGAAACTAGGGCCAATTAAATTAAATTTAAAAGAAAATTAGGAAAGAAAATAAACACGCATACGTATAACATGAAATCACTGAATAAATCTTTGTAGCTAAATCGTGACAGAAGCTTTACATTCTATTTTATTTTATTTTATTAATTTTAATTTAATTTTTTTGGCACTTACGTTCATTAAAATAAATAAATAAATAAAGAGATAAACTTTGGAGTGGAATTATGGCTCTTGATCTTGATTCTGGAAAAGTTCGGATGAGTTGGAAAAATCTGTAAAACGTCTTTCACAGCAATAATTGTAGAAATGGATGTGAGCTATCTTGAGTGCTTCGTAATAATAAATTTTGGGTGTAAATAATAATAACAATAATAATAAAAGAAACTAGAGCCAATTAAATTAAATTTAAAAGAAAATTAGGAAAGAAAATAAACACGCATGCGTACAACGTGAAATCACTAAGAATAAATCTTTGTAGCTAAATCTTGACAGAAGCTTTGCATTCTATTTTATTTTATTTTATTATTATTATTATTATTGGCACTCACGTTCATTAAAATAAATAAATAAATAAAGAGATAAACCTTGGAGTGGAATTATGGCTCTTGATCTTGATTCTGAAAAAGTTCGGATGAGTTGGAAAATCTGTAAAACGTCTTTCACAGCAATAATTGCAGGAATGGACATGAGCAATCTTGAGTGCTTCTTAATGATAAATTTGGGGTGTAAATAATAATAATAATAATAATAAAAAGAAACTAGTGCCAATTAAATTAAATTTAAAAGAAAATTAGGAAAGAATATAAACACGCATATGTATATCACGAGATCATTAAATAAGAATAAATCTTTGTAGCTAAATCTTGACAGAAGCTTTAGATTTTATTATTATTATTATTATTATTATTATTATTATTGGCACATACATTCATTAAAATAAATAAATAAATAAATATAAAGATAATCCTTGGAGTAGAATTATGGCTCTTGATCTTGATCCTGGAGCAGTTCTGGTGAGTTGGAAAAATCTGTAAAACGTCTTTCCTAGCAACAATCATGGGAATGAACGTGAGCTATCTTAGGTGTTTCTTAATGATAAATTTTCGGTGAAAATAACAATAATAGTAAAAAGAAACTAGGGTCAATTAAATTAAATTGAAAAAAAAAAAAAAAAAAAAAAAAAAAAAAACCAACCATCAATCCATCCATGTACTGTCATTAAAAAGGAAAAAAAAAAAAAAAAAAAAAAAAAAAAAAGAGAGAGAGAGAGAGAAAGAGTAGAATTATGGCTCTTGATCTTGATCCTGGAACAGTTCTGTTGAGTTGGAAAAATCTGTAAAATGTCTTTCACAGCAATAATTGTAGGAATGTACGTGATCAATCTTAATCTCTTTATAATGATAAATTTTGAGTATAAATAATAATAATAATAATAATAATAAATAAAAAGAAACTGGTGCCAATTAAATTAAATTTAAAAGAAAATTGGGAAAGAAGATAAACACGCCTACGTATGACATGAAATCACTAAATAAGAATAAAACTTTAAAGCTAAATCTTGGCAGAAACTTTGCATTTTATTTTAATTTATTTTTGCATATACATTCAAATATAAATTCTTTTTGGCTATGTATATATATATATATGTGTATATATATATATAAAGACACTCTCGATTAATTTTCCCTCAAATCATCATATCAATATGCGGCTGGTGCCAATCGATTCGTAATAATGTCTAGTATATAACGGTATAGTTAAATTTTGCTTAGGGGTTCGTCTACGTATTAAAACTGACATCAATATATATATATATATATATATATATATATATATTAAGTGATAATCTCCCATTTCCGACTTCATATTCAAACATCTTAGATCAAGGCAATTCGGAAAAAGGCACTATTTATATACTTTTAATTAATTCTTGATACAAGCGAAAATACATGAGAGGTCCCGTCCATTTATTTAGAAAAAATAAATTATAATCTCGTATAGAAAGTAAATTATTCCTGAAGATTTTAAGGTGCCTGCCTACCTTTAAATTGCAATTTTCGGTCAAAACTCAAATTTTCTATTTTTGGGTTAGTATTAAAGCCTGGCATTTTAGCTTTCTAAATCAGTTTGAATTTTGTTTCGATCTTGCTTAGAACTTGAGTCACAGGCATTTTAAAATATTAGTCACTCGCAAGTTTTTGAAACCGGAAGTGACCGAAAATGATCCGTAAATGTTTGTTTACATAAATGTTTTACTCAATATAAGCTTCAAAATTAGTTATTGAATATAAAATGAATTTAAAAAAGAAAATAAAAAGCTTTCAAATAAATCAGGAACTTATTAAAATTATTTTTTGTTAAATAGGTAAAATCTTGTTTTTAAATCTGTTTTCTACTTTTTCTCAAAATGAGATTTTTAGCATTTTGCTTTATTCCAAAACATCCTAACTCCAAAAGTTATAATTAAAACGTTATGAAACTTTGACAAAATACTCTAGAAGAGTTGTTTTAGGGATTGAACTACAACAATGAATCTAGCTAATTTTTTTTTTTTTTTTTTTTTTTTTTTTTTTTTTGTCGATAGAAGTTATGAACTGCCATGTATATTCATGAATTTTCAGCATGTAAAAATGTTATCTTCTCTAAAATATTAAATAACATGGTTATAGTTTTGAGAGTAGTTCACTCTCTTAAAGACCTTTCAATAATCTAAATAAAATTTACAGAATAAAAATATCTTTATTTAAATTTGACTTATGATGTTTTGTAAAAGTGCTTTTTTTTTTTTTTTTTTTTCGCAAATTTTATGCATATTTTGAGCTTAAATATCAAAATATTTTTTAATTTGCATATTTTTTTCAGGTTATTCACTGTTTTTTACTATATTCTGTCATATAATGCACATAAATAGGCAATTTTTCAATTATTAAGAAAAATCATCTCCGACGGTAGGCAGGCACCTTAACCAGAAGAAAAGTGTATGAAAATTTTAAATATAAAATAAAAGTAAGGTTAAATATCTCTCTCAATCTCGATTGTTAAAGAAACTGTGTTTGCATCTAAACTTATTTGAGTAACTAATTGAAATGCTAAGTATGCATAGCGGGACTGCGACAGGTTTATTATTATTATTATTATTATTATTATTATTTTCTTAACATAAAATTTATAATAAATTTATGCAGGCAAGGTGCAGATTTACTTGATTAAATATATTAAAAATTATATATATATATATATATATATTTAAAGTGGTGAGAAAAGAATCTAAAAAAAGTCACTTGTGGCAACTCTGATGCACGGTGTAAGATCATTCGCTAAATCTCTGATAAATGATATTAATTTATTTTTAAGTAGTTTTCCCATAATAAATGTGAATTTTATATCATGATTAAAGTTATTCCAGTGTCGACACGGCCACGCCTTTTTCCAAGGACTCTCCCACCGGAATAATTTTAAGATAAATTTATTTTTAAATGTACATTGTACATTTAAGAAGAAATTTACTTTTAACCTTCCTACCCTGTTGAAAAATTTTTACGTTTTACCTGTATGGGTCGAATCAACCCACTTTGTATAGATTGAATTTAGGTCTTAAGAAAGAATTTCTATGGAGCTCATTTTACATCTACGTTTCCGACAACTATCGCCATCTATTAACTATTCCTGAAAATGAAGTCTACTCAAAAGAAAAAATTGGTGTTTTAAGCATTTCTATGCATGTTAATACACGTTTCTATGCACGTTTCACCTGTATGGGTCGAATCGACCCACTTTGTATAGGTTGAATTTAGGTCTTAAAAAGGAATTTCTATGGAGCTCATTTTACATCTACGTTTCCGACAACTATCGCCATCTATTGACTATTCCTGAAAATGAAGTCTACTCAAAAGAAATAATTGGTGTTTTAAGCATTTCTATGCATGTTAATAATGTGGGTCAAATCGACCCAGACAGGTAATATGTCACATATTTTTTTGGGGTGGTTTAAAACAAACCAATGACTCTGAAAACATCATATATTAAACGAATGCATATTTTTGAGGCATACATAATGTTTGAACAAACAAAATTAAAATCTGTAGAAAATATCGAAAGATCAATTTTAAAAATGGGTCGAATCGACCCATACAGGGTAGAAAGGTTAAATAATACTGGTGGAAGAGTCCTTGAAAAAAATCGGGCCGTGGGAACCCTGTATATTCGGATATAAGTACTATACTCTATTTCCTTTACGGAGTCGCCTCAAGGCCACGTTCAGATGAACTGTGATTTCACTTTCCCCGTCCGTTGCTGAAGAAACAACAATATCTCACTGGATGGAATTGAGCACGTGATCTCATTCACGTGATCTCCCTCTCTGAATTTCGTAGCCTTGAAGTGCCTCTGATGAGGAAATGGACTATAATATTGCGCTTTTTCTTTTGATAACAGATTTTGTACGTTGAAGATCTTTAAAAGAGCAAATACTCAACATTTGATTCAATATAAAAAAATATTTTGTAAAAATTAAGTATTTTATTACGTTATTTATTATGTTATTTATTATGCGATAATTTGAGACTTACAAAACGTACAGTAATCAAATACAAAAATATGGAGAACAAGATTAAAATAAAAAATTCTCAGTAAATAAACTTTCAAAAATTATTAAATATTAAATATCTGTACAAGTAAAGGACACCATGTAACAAAAATGTAATTTTTTTTAGGAATGATGTTAAAGATGTTGTGATGATATACATTTGTCATGAATAAAGAAAGTGAATATGGTTTTGTTTTTTACTGTCTTATATCCTTCATAGTAACTCGCATAGCTGCCAAGTTTTTTAATTTATTCCGGAATGTTGTTAGCCATGCCCTTTTTTCCCACACCGTAATCATTGTAGAAAAATTTTATTCAATATATAATTATGATTAAATATGAAGACAATTACTCTAAAGATATTACGTGTGAAAAAGGGGCGGGACTAACAATATTCCGGAATAAATTAAAAACTTGGCAGCTATGAATTCGATATAGTGCTTAATGCCTCTATATAAAACAAAATATGCACATCAGAAACATGATGCTCTCTCTTCCCAAAACTCTTCCTAACTCTTTTCACAAAATAAACGTGGTGTCCTTTACTTCCGGGGCACAGATATTACACACACACACACACACACACACAAAAAAAAAAAAAAAAAAAAAAAAAAAAAAACGTTAATTTATTTTTGAATATATCTCTAGTAAGCCCCGCCCTACCACATTTTCTAAAACGTTACATTTAACTTGAATTACAAAACCTACAATATTCAAATACAAAAAATATGGACAAGGTTAAAGCAAAAATTTAGCGGGGGAAAAACTCGTAATGTTTATTTAATATTTAAGAAGAAGGACTCAACATATCCGTATCAGATAACTTTCTACAGAGTTTCCAACATTTTAATTTATTCCGGAGCATTTTTAGCCCCCGCCTTTGTTCCATACCACTTTTTTTAAAAGAGTAAATATTTCTTATTTTATCGTAGTTTTATATTGGTGAAAACTATTAAAAAATTGAAGTGGTGCGAAACAAAGGCGGGGCAAAAAATGCCCCGGAATAAATTAAAATGTTGGCAACTACGCTTTCTATTTTGCAAAATCGTCTTTACGCCTTTTTCTAAAATTTTACAGTTTGAAACAAAATAATTTTATATATTCACTACTGATTTATTTAAATTTTGTCTTCGGCAATCAATATGGTAAATGCCATTGGTGTTTATCTATACCAGAGTCACGTATAGTCAAATACGAAAATGCAAAATCATTTCTTTAAGTATTATTTTAGAGATACAGAAGGCAGGGCTCGTTTTCTTTTGAAATTTTTTCACAATTTCTTGCCTGCAGTGCATTATTATTATTATTATTATTATTTTTTTTTTTACAAAAATAAGTTAATTTGAATGATACACATCGAAATGCTGCTTTGAAAACAATAAGAATCACATAAAACTAAACTAAAAAACTTTTTAGACAGATTATATACCAGATATTTACTTAGATGATACAAATGATAACGTATGATATAAAAATAAAAGTTAAAATTGCTGATAAAATCGGAAACTTCGTTTTTTAACACTTTCCAACAAGGCTGAAAAGTGTTATTGACTTCGATTGTCTGTCTGTCTGCCCGCGCTCTAACTCCTGTAAATATTCATAGAACTTCTTGAAATTTATACATGTTATTCAAGTTCACTATCGGATGTTTCCTATTGAAAATGGAGTGAATATCTCTACTGGTTTGTGTACAGGGACACTGGAAAATATTTCAAAGCATTATGTTCTATGATAGATATTTGTATAAACTATATATTTTAGTACATTTACGTTACAGAAATTTTAATGAATTTGAGAGATGTTATTCAAGTTCACGAATGGATGTTTTCTATTAAAAATGGACTAAATACCACCACTGGTTTGTATATAGGGACAACCGAAAATATTCCAAAGCATTGCGTTCTAGGGTAAGTGCTGCAGTGATTGGCATGCTCCAGTCATTGACATATATTCCGAAATAATTAATAAATAAGAAAAATAATAAAATCATATATTTTACAGATAAGAATTTTAACATTTTTATGTCAAACACTGGAGCATAGGGTGCTAATAACAGGTAAAATGAGTAACTAGCAATGCAATGTGAAACACTGGAACATAGGATACCAATTACTAATAAAAGCAAAAACTAGCAGTGTTAATTACTGGAACATTGAATGGGTGCCAAATAAAAATTCATAAAAAAAAAAAAATTGTTATCAAATGTATGTATTTAACATATATGTCGTTCTGAATGTCTTTCATGCCATATGCAGTAACTTAAGATTTCTAAAAATATTTTCGGATAACTAGAACATTAAAAACATCAGAGATTGCTCTAAAAGTGTCAATCACTGGTGCACTTACCCTATGAGAGATATTTCTATAAGACATGTTTTGATAATTTTACTTTGCCCAAATCTTAATTAAATTGAAATATTTTATTTATATGCACAAAAGAATGTCTTTTATAGAATATTGTATGATTAGCAATAAGATTTAAAGGGTCACACAAAAAGTTTCAGCTACATTAAGGATTATTATTGGAAAATTGCTGGAATTGTATTTTTATTTGCATTAAGCGTTTTTAACACTTTCTAACAATTTTTAGATGCGAATATGATTTGTATTAATGTATCTGTCTGTCTGACTGTCAACCTGTCTCTTTGTCGGTCTGCCCGTTTCCAACGTCTGTAAATATTTTCATATCTTTTAAAAAATAATATATGTTATTAAAGTTTACTATGGGATTTTTCCTATTTAAAATGACTTTAATAAGTCCTCTACTATGTACAGGGACACCTCCAAAAATGTCAATGCTTTGCATTTTAGGTGGAACACTTTTATAAATCACATTTAAATAACTTTCTACTGCAAAAATCATAAAGAAATTGACATTTACTGTTAATATGCTAAAATAATATTTTGTATTGAATAGAATGTATTTAACGCAGTCAGATTTACAGGGTTACACTAAAATAATATTCTGATACTGTAAGTGATGCACTTTCGTTTGTGTTAAACATACTTAAAAATTTTTAACAATGTTTAAGAATGACTACGAATTCAATTATTCTATTTGCCTGCCTTACAGTCCTTTTGTCTGCCTATTGTGTGATAACGTAGGCAAAGAACATTGAATGTTATATGATACAACGAATATGTGTAGTTGAAAGGTGTGCTTACTGCATCAGTGCTTAAGCTCACTGCAGGATTTTTCGTTATTGTTTAAATATGCAACTTGATAGAAAAACTATAATTTTTATTTACTGCAAAGTAACTTTAAATCAGCGTTAAAAACGCCTAGAAAATAAAACTGGTATTCTGCAGTTTCGGTATAGCATTTATCATACCGTCATCTGAACTGATGATGGTAGGCTTAACGCTACCGAAATTGCAGAGAGGGCTTTTTTTTTTTTTTTTTTTTTTTTTTTTTGCGTTTTTAACGCTGATTTAAATTTCTTTTGCTATGTATATTTAACGTGAAGTAAAAATTTTTTGTAACTATTTATTTATTTCTGCATTCGCTAGAATACCAACTGATGTACAGTCATATATACAGGGTGTTTGAGCTCCGGGTTTTTAATTTTATTTTCCACCAGTAATTACGAATTGTAATTTTGGTTGCAGTTAATGCTAAACTTTACTAGAAAACTACCAATAATATCAATGTTAAAAAAATCTGGTAGAAAAAATCGGGACGCAAACGTCCCTGCGTATATATATATAACCCCCCCCCCCCCATACACACGCTCAATTAATTTCGTTCCAAATCAATATTCGGCTGGTGACAATCTATCCGAATTAACGTTTAGCTTTGAACGGTATTCTTGCGTTTGCTCGGTGGGGGAGTTGGGGGGGGGGGGTGACTTTAATCGAATGATGAATTTTAAACCGTAGGTTTGTCAAAACAAGTTTCTTGATTCTGGTTTAATTTCTAATCTTTTCGATTATTTAAATTCTACTATCCATATATACCCTGCGTCGGCATCTTATGATAAACAAGCGAGATTTAGGGAATCTAGTTATAATATTCATAAAACTTTCTTCTGTGTCATTCTATATGATGGCCCACCAGCGGCCAAGTGGTTCTGTGCTCAAAGCTGGTAGACGTGAGGTACCGGATTCGATCCGATGTTGCGCTCGTTGGCCTAATTGTTCAGAGTTTTCCGTGGTTTTCTCCAAAATTTGCGTAAATACGGGCTAGGATTCCTTAGAAAGACCCTCCATGGAGGCACCTTCCCTCAGGTCTAGGACCCTAGTGCAGTCAATTGGCCTTACTCCCAAAACACAAAACAAAACATTGTATATGACAAAGAAACCTGCCTGTTAACATTCGCAAAATTTAATCTTACAATAAATATTTTACAAATGCAGTTTGGGGCAATTTTAGGTAACTGATGATAATATTTAGCCATGTAAAAAAAACACAGAAAGTGAGTAAAAGCAACGTCAACTGTCGGCCGATATATGCACAAATAGCGTATTCTGGTTGTTGGTTGTGTGGGCTAAAGCCGATTGACTACTCTAGGTTTCTAGGCCTACGGGTAGAATGCCCTCTGTGAGGGGGTCTTTTTAAGGGATCCTAGCCATTATTTACTCGAGTTTCCGAGAAAACCACGGAGCACTCCGAACGGCTAAGTCGACGAACGTAACCTGATATCGAACTCGGCACTTTCTGTCTACTAGCGTTAAGCGCAGAATTACTCGTTCCCAAATAGCGTAAGAATTCTTTTTCATAACAAACATCTCACATGTCAAGTTTGGTGCAATTATACGTTAAAGAAGCTGATGTATACTGTTCTCTTAAATGAAGTAAATTTCTTCATATCAGAACAACCTGTTGAGCGATATATACGAAAGTTTTCTAATCAGCATCAATTCCTACCAAATACAAACCAAATACAAAGCTTCGTGGAATTTCGTCCATTATTTCGTGAGACATAAAGCCCACAAAATTCTGGTAACACTTACACACACACAGATACACTGACAAACACTAGCTAAAAATAGTGAAATCGTGTTCAGGATACTTCAAAATGCGTAAATCCATCGAAAATTAGAAATTTTTTACACGGCAAATTTACTAATGAATGAATGAATCCTCTATATACTTTCTTCTTGCGTACTATAGACAAAACTATATGCTCATGAAATTTTACCTTATTCAGTTTTGTAAAAGTCGTAAAACTAAACGAAGAGAAAAGGAGGAAGAAAACAATTTTAACTAAAAATTCAAGGACAGGAAATCGGCGCTTTTGTTAGAAATGTTGTTAAAATGCAAAATGAAGGAAAATGGATATTTAAATTATCAATATAGACTGCATTAAGCTTATTTCGTAATAAGGGGAAAAAGCAATATTAAAATTTTATTAATTAAAACCTTTAAATACTTAGAAAAACATACATTACGAAACTTAAAGTATTAATCCCAGTTTTATGATTAGTAAGGTCCCATGAATAGTAAGGTCCCCTTTTTATATTTAAGTTTTCATGTCGTAAGTGTATTTTTCAGCTTCCTGTCATCATTTCTTTTACGGATCATTGGTTTCATATACGATTTGGTTGTCTAAAAGCACCTGCAAGTAATATATCAAGAATCATTCAGCAAATACTTCAGAATGAGTGATTATTAAATAGCTTACGGGTTGAGGCTAATTTATGGCAAAATTATTCCAAGTTTTCAAAGCCTGTTGGAACTTTTAAATTAAATTTTAAGTTTTGTAAGATATTATTACTGTGCCTCGTTTTAATTATTATTCAAAGTTCTTAGATTAATTAGGAAACATTTTTAGAAAATTTACATCTGGTTTATTGGAAAAATTCAATTTATAATATTCTTATCATTGAAAATATTTAATTATCCAATAATATTATGACAAAATATCGACTTTCTTGGATGTAAAAAATAGTTCGTAAAGAAACAGACTGGTTCTAGTCGATGAATGCAGTTTATTCAATAAATATTCCTAGAACAGTCCGTTAAAACTGTTACTATTCTCAAAACTGTCCAATAAAGCTCTCATTCGTATTATAAAAGTCCAGTGAATAAGGTTAAATATACGGAAAAAACTAGAATATCGCTGATTCAAGTACCAAAATCAACCGCTGATAGCACAGTCTCTCACAGACGATCACTCAATATAAATGTCTGAACATAACTGGTAAAATTTACAAAGAAATTTCACAAAGAAGTACGTTGAAAAAAAAAGGTAAGAACAGTTTAGTAACACAAACGATATAACCGATAAATATATGACAGAAGTCTTTAAAGTTTTGAGAAAAATCTTTATAAATTTAATGATTTTAAAAGCAGCTTTGTTTACTTTTAATTGTTAAAATGCGCCAGAACGAAAACGATATAACAGCGATAGTGTCGTTAGTAAAACTCTTTGTAATCTATTTCGAGAAAGGGGGAAAATATATTCTGCTATTATTGATACTACTTTTCGCATCCTTAAATAATTTATTTCTTAAAATAAAGATAAGTTTACGAATTAAGACAAGAAAGAGAATCTTGTATTTAAAATTTTTGCGCTTATTCAATAGCAGTACTAAACCTTTATCAGTAGAAAAATCAAAACGGCAGATGAAAAGAACTAAGGGGCATTTCTCTCTTATACATTGTGCTGCGAAAAGAGAGAAAGATTACCACCATCATTCGCTTTCAAACCGAAGAGCTTACATCACTGTGAACGTTTGGATAATAAGATGTGATATCATACGAGGTCTCACTTTGTCAAATTCGCAATTTGGGATCAGCTCCTTTCTCCAGAAAGAATGAAGAATGAAGAAACCTAGAGCGACAGAAAGGCTGACTCGTCGAATACATTCGTATCTAGAGTTCTGTACAGCACAGCACTCTAGAATTCTAGCTGTGCGCGTGTTTGTGCTTATATATTTATATAAAAGCTATGAGGAAGGGAAAGAGAGCGGGTCTTGAAGTCCCACGTGGATTGATGACCGGGAGCATGACAAATGGACCGACCCATTAAGGACGTGTCCGAGCCTCCCTTTACCCTCCTCTTCTACACTTCCTCCAGCCTTTTGTTTCCCGCGCATCCGGGCTCTCATGCGCGCCAAAAATAAATAAATAAACACCAGAAGAGAAGGAAGAAAAGGAGCAAAAAAAGATGAGGAAGAGAAATGGTTCGAAAGAGGAGACAAGACTAGGCTCGTTTATCAAAGTTTGAGGGAGAGGGGGATGCTGTGGAGTCGGAATAAGATGCTGAGAGAGGATTCTTTGAAAAGTTTTTTCTCCTGTCTTTCTGGCCCGTTATTACATGACATTGCGGCCGTTTTTATTTCTACCCGTCTCTTTTGTGCTAGCTCAAAATGGATGGTGTGTTCGTTAACTGCGATGGAGGCTCATCTGGTAGCACATACACAGACACACACGAAATATCTCGTTCATACTGAAAGAAACTGGAACTAACGGAGGATTCTGAATGATGACCATTTGAACAAAGGCGGTATCGGAGAAAGTTGCACGCCTGTATCATTAAATCGATGAGACAGGATTGTTCTACTTTTACACCAACTGACTAGGATTCATAATCTGGTGACAATTTTTAAAGTTTGCGGCTCTGGCTGATAATTAATGATGTTTGTTCAGAATACATGTGCTACGTATAAAGATTCTTAATATTTGTAATTGAATTTTTCAAAAAATAAAATTAACGGAAGTGGTAGCAATATATTAAACATTAAATCAATTCACGTGTTGTAAATTATATTATAAATTATTAAAATGATTTTCTGAATATTATGACAATAAAATCCATTTTATTCTTAAAATAATATATATTATTTTTTTATCATTTCGTAACTTATATATTTTCTTATCTGGTCATTCACAACGAAAAATTATATATATATATATATATATATATATATATATATATATATAATATTAATTAATTAAATTTTTACTTTAATATTTAAGAAAACGAATAGTAATAATAATAATATTTATAATAATAATTATAATAATAGTAATCAGAGTTTAACACATGCAAATGCCATGTCATCACGACGACCTAAATTTTCTAATTAGCTATCAGTTTTTTTTTAAATTAATTATTTCCTCTTTATAATTAAGTTTTCTCTTGTTTTTATACTGAAATGAACGAAGTAATGTACAATGATTTTTCTTTCGAAGAACACACAAAACAATTGCTTACCTTTTTCTTACCACTACAAATGAAAACGGACAAAATAAATAAATAAATAAATGAATGAAAAAGTAAATAAATAAGTAAAACAAAAATAAATAAATAAATGAAACAAAATAAAGATTCTTCGAATTTTATATTTATTATCTTATTATATATATATATATATATATATATATATATATATATATATATATATACAATATTTTTAATTAAAAATACTTTAAATATATCAATGCAACAATATGCACTACATGAATAATTTTGTTTTCTTGTTGATTAAGTCATAAATGTGTGCAAATTTCTAGAAGTTCATCATGCAAGAATATCTATTTCTGAAATGATTATATATGTGTTTGTAATAATAATAATAATAATAATAATAATATTTTTTAACTATCCTGTTTTTAGCGTTATTTAAGTGTGATAATTTCTAGAAATAAAAGCGATCATTTTCATTGAAAAATAGGATCTATATTGTAATTTTATATAATTAATTTGAAGATTAATTCCCTTCAAATTATCGTTTATTTAAGATTTTTTTTTTTTTTTAATCATAATACTAACCATTACTTTTTAAGTTTATATTATACTGTCAAGAAACCTACGTTTTTTGGATACTAGAAGATTTTTCTGGCTACTAAATATTTTTTTAATTAAAAAGTACTTTTAGTTATAAAATAAAAATGACAATTATTATTATATATAAACAATAGATTGCTTAATATTACTTACCTGAAAGAGTAAAAAAGGGGGGATATTAAAACCTCATAACTGTAATTTTTACAGAAAAAGGTGGTCTGAAATTTCAGTTGCCAATTTTGATACTTTAATTGTTTTATTTGTAGGATTTTTCGTACCTTGGTTTAAAAAGCAGTCATCTGTCATATTTCAGATCTAATTAAAACTGCCTGTAGGATAAACTTTTGTGAGTTATCATGAAAATGGAACAAGTGAAAAACTATTAGACTACATGCCAAATTTACTGATAATACAACGCATCATTTTATATTTAGTCATATTTGTGGAAGATTTTTGGGAAGTAAAAGATTGTTTGATATTGATACCATTACATATATCATTGATGTGTTTTAGATACTCTATTTATTTATTATAAATTGGTATCTTGTTTTTTAATGGAGGAATAATGTGTGTAATATATGTTACAGAACTTTCCATGGGTAGAAACATTTAACTTTCATATATATATCTTTATGCATGCACAGAAAAATTCGTTTGTTAAGGTTATATAAAAAAAATAACTTAGTTGTTTGAACAAAATTTTTGCTATTTCGTCAACATACTGTGTCGAGGCAACAAAATAGTTAGTTCAATCAACCAAATGTTTTTGTTGACATAGCCTATGTACAAAATAATTTGGTTGATTAAATAAAACTTTTGTTGTTAAAACAAAACTTCTGTCGTTTAAAACAAAACACTGTGTCGAAACAACATTTTTTTTTTTTTTTTTTTTTTTTTTTTTTTTTTTTTTTTTTAATAGCGAAACAATAAGTTCACTCAAACAAATGTTTTTATTAATATAGCTTATGTACAAAATAATTTAGTTGATTAAACGAAACTTTTGTTGTTTCAACAAAATATTGTGTTGAAAAAACAAACATTTTTCTTTTTTTTGAAACAACAAAACAGTTAGTACACTTAACCAAATGTTTTTGCTAATATAGCTTATGTAAGAAATTATTTTGTTGAATCAACAAAACAATTAGCTCAATCAACCAAATTTTGTTTTGTTGATATAGCCTCATCAAAAATTTGGTTGTTTAAAAAAAAAAAAAAATCTGTGTACCTGCATGGTATTCCGCCTTCTAGATACTGGCACATTTTATAGAAATATTTTATAAGTTTTGGTAGTAATTTTCTACGATGAAATAAAATGAAAGTTCTTATGAAGAAATGCCGGTATTCAAAATATAGAACACCTATCAATGTCAATTATGTTTTATGTGCGTATATGAGTGACATCAGAAGGAAAAAGCAATATATATATATATATATATATATATATACTAATAGAAATAAGAATTATAACGGAAAATAAACAAAATGTATTTGAACTTTATTTGGCAAATGTGTCTTTATACAACCATTCTACAATTAAATTACCATTTCCGTTATTAAAAAATAGTCCGGTATTGTTATTGTTATTGTTATTATTATTATTATTATTATTATTTTTCGATTTTTACGTTAGATATTATCTAACAGAAAGTTAAATATTTTAGCGCAATTTATTCGTTTAAAAAAAATAATAGCATAATGCTATTAAAATGAATAGCGTAATTCTATTAAAATAAATAGCATAATACTAATAAAATGAAAATATTTGTTATTTTTTCCCGTTTTTTTGCAGCACAACAAGCGCTGTAAAATTTTTTTCTAATATTTTACATCAGATAAACATGTAAAAATAGACTATTTTTTACTGAAGTGTTTGCTACAAATTTTTATGCTCTGTAAATATTGGAGTAAGTTTTTACAATGAATGATTCCCACTTTTTTTTTCATTTAATCAGGAAAAAACAAAGCAATATAAAAAATTGCGCTTGAATGTGCAGTCATTAAAAGAAAAAAAAAAAATAAATAAATAAATAAAAATAAATAAAGAAAATAAAAGAAAAAAGTCCTTCAGGCTCATTTGGAAGGGTAGGTTGGTTTCTTTTTTTCCTATCAAATAGCTGCCATTTTGAAACAAATAGCGGCTACAAATTATTAATCGACTTGGTGTAAATATTTATGTGTGTTATGCACATATAGAGTTTTAAGCAAATCGATTCATAAATACCACTTTTGAAAAATTTTGAAATTTTCAAGTGGCCAGCATTCGGAAACAAGATTGGCAAACAAAAATATCGAATGCATTTGTGAGATAATCTGCTCTACAAATTCAGTTCGAATTAATTCTGTATTTCAAAAATTATCGTGAGGACAAATTAAGTGGCCACCATTTGGATCAAAATGGCGGAACAAGTTGCTCAGTGAACTAATCCAAGATATTTATAAGATAACTCCACTGTCCTACTTTGGTTCGAATAAATTCAATTTTTCAGAAGTTATCGTGATAACAAATTCACAAGTAGCAGCGTTCAAGTGGCCGTAACTTGTAAACAAATTTGTGGATCAACTTGCCCAAAGTTATCGTGATGACAAATGTTCAAGTGGCCGCCACTTGGAAAAAAATTGGTGGAGAAAGTTGCCCAACGACCTCAGCCAAGATATTTAAAGCATAAGTTCACTGTCCAACTTTGGTATGAATTACACTAAGACGAAAAAAAAAAAAAAAAAAAAAAAAGTCGCACTGCAGAAAAATTGACTTACACTTTTTACTTTCTCTTATCCGTAAGGTAGAGAAAGCATTGTTTTTGGGTCAAATTTTCGAAAGTGAGTTTTTGTTATATTTACACGTTTTGAGGTGCCTTGAATCATAAAATCATGTTTTCAGCGCTTGGTCTGTGTGCCTGTCTGTGCGTCTGTGTGTCTGTTTGTTATCAGCATATCTCAAGAACAAATGGTAGCAGAAAATCCAAACTTGGTATTCTAAATGTGCATGATATAGGGATGCTACACTAAACTTTTCGTTGAGATGAAGCAAATGGTTCGTGTACAGGGACACCCAAGAGAATTGAAATACATCTAGGGGAGGAATTGCAGGTAAGTAGAGTTTAACATATATATTATTACTTACAAACTTTGAATAAACACCATAAAATGCGATAAACTTGCAACATTGTTTCGGGTCGAAAAAACACACGACCCTTCATCAGGCGAATAAAGTAACCACGAGTGCTGCGGTCAAAATTGCAACGCACAAAATCGTTTAAAATGAAAAGAAAAACTTTATAAAGTAGAAAGTAAATATAGCTACTGGTGTGAGTAGAATTGTATAAGAAAACAAGAAAATAAATAAATGAGTGAGATTAAACATATAACAATCTAAGGATAACAAAAATTAAACGAAAATCTAAGTTACGTGAGTAATTTCCAAGCATCAGAGAAGAAAGGAGTGGAAGAAATATCATTAACAAGATTTTTCGAATTTTTAAATACGTAAAATGCTTCATGAATATCCAAATGGGAGGCTTACTTTATTCGCCTGATGAAGGGTCGTGTGATTTTTCGACCCGAAACAATTGTTGCGAGTTTATTGCATTTTATGGTGTTTATTCAAAGTTTGTAAGTAATAATTTTTACAACGCCAGTTTTGTGGTGCTTCTTTATTAAATTTAACATATATAGACTGCACTAAACTTCATAAAATGAATGTATATTTTTTATGTGCATAAAACAATGTTTCATGTAAAATATGGTAAAGAAATCATTCACTGTTCATTTACAGGGCTACACAAAAAAACTAGATTGTAGTGCGACAATTGCAGAAAATTGGTGGAAGTGTCTTTCAGGCTGTGCCGTGTATTATTACTATAGGATTATAGTTATATGTGCACTTTGTGGTCTTTAGATAATATTGAAAAGATATACAGGGCTGCAAATATTTAAGCGTTAACATTCTTTTTTATTGTTAGTGGAAGTGCTTTACTATAATATTTTATCATGTCCTGGAAGTCTGCTCAGGAATGGAAATGAATTCTTCATAGACATATGATAAAGAATGTACACTTTTAAGCTAAATATTCATCGATTGTTTTTTGTGTATTTACACGTTTTGACGTTTTTTGATTACCTAAGTCAAGTTTTTTAAAATTTGATTTTTGTCTGTGTCTCTTAGAGTAACTTAAAAAGGAATAATTTCAGGAGATCCAAAAGTTGTATTTTCAAATTAATATAAATTTGAATTCTTCATAGATATGTGGTAAATAATGTATGTTTTTAAGCTAAATATTCATCGCTTGTTTTTTATATATTTGCACGTTTTGAGGCTTCCTGATTGCCGAAATCAAGTTTTTTAACGCTTGGTCTTTGTCTGTGTGTCTTAGAGTAACTGAAAAACAAATAATTTCAGGAGATCCAAAAGTTGTATTTTAAAGTTAATATAAGTTTGTTGCCGGAAAAAAATTGATCAAGACTGATAAGCTTCATGGAATGTTGCTTGTGAAAGTTAGTTAACTAAGTATAACTAATTGTATACATATAAAACTCTTCCGAAACCTAATTTGAATTCTTTTAATATAAGGTTTCCGTAACAGTACACGTTATCTTACCTCTTAATCTCCAACCTGTAGTATTAAATTTCAGGGTGAGAGAAAGTCATGTGAGTGACACACCAGATTATTTTATTTGCAATAACTTCGAAACTAATGGTTAAAACAAATAAAACTGCCATGTTTGTGTAATACAGAAGAGATTAAATGATACTTATGTACATTTTCAATTTAGTAATTCGCTTTCGATAATTCGCTATTATCTCTACGAAGTATTTAATAAAAATATACACAAAACTTTCTTTTAAACGTAATATGATAAACATATATTTTGTATTCTATTGAGTTATTATATGAAATAAACAAGTTCTATTTTAATATATGAAATAAAACTATATATTTTTAGATCTAAACAATTACTTAATAAAAATATGTATTCTGCATTGGGTTAATTCCACCTTTATATGGAATTACTATTTAATTATTATTTGAGCCATAAGTTTACTATCCAACTTTGATTTTATTCAGTTCAGTATTTCAAAAGTTATCGTGATGGCACATTTTCGAGTGGCCGCAACTTGGAAACAAAATGCCAGAACAAGTTGCCCAGTGAACTCATCGAAGATTTGAGCACTTCAATGAAGACCTCTCCATTTATTTAAGAAAAAAAAAAAAAAAAAAAAAAAAAAAATACAAAAATACAAAAAATGCAAAAACGCCAGGACTTAGTTCCAAACCGACAAAGGGCGTTGAGAAAACACATTGGAGATTTTATTTACAGGGCACTTAGTATTGAATGTATGATAAGTTTTTACCATCTAACTCTGGTTCGATTTCATCCAGTATTTCACAAGTTACCATGATGATAAATTTTCAAGTGGTAGCCTAATTACAAGTGGCCCCGCTTAATTTCAGATATCCGCCACTTTGTTAACAATGACTGTTAAAGTTTATTAATAAACTTGGTTGAGACCATTATATGGTCTATGTATACATCAAAATTTAAGAAAATTTGTCCTTAAATACGCTTTTTACAATGTGGATTTAAAATTTTCAAATGGCCGCCACGTGTAAACAAAATGGCGGAGCAATTGATTAACGAACTCATCCAAGATATTTATAAGATAAGTTTGTTGTCCAAATTTGATTTGATTTGGAGTATTATTTCGGAAGTTATCATGATTACAAAGTTTCCATTATATATATTTATACATACCAACCTAATAAATAAATAAATAAAGCAACATTCGACTAATTTTTCCACGAATCATAAATATGCGATTGGTGTCGATTGATTAATAATAGTGCATCATTTTTATAATGATATTCTTAAAATTTGCTCAGGGGTCGTCTAATCTACATATTACAACTTCCATTAACTTCATTTTTTTTTTTTTTCTTTTTTTCAATTGCAACACCCTTTTTAACATTTTTTCGGAGTTATTTAGATCAAATCAAGCCGGAAAATAGCATAGTTTATATATTTCTCTCAATTTTTCATAGAGTTACAAGATGTCAAAATACGGGAATGCTAATATTAAATGAATATGACAAACATTAATTTATATCTTCCTAAAATATTATTATATTCAACTTTCTTTCTTTTTTTTTTTTTTTTTTTTAATGCATTAGAATGAAGTGCCCCAGACATAATCATGTATATTTTTGAATAAAAAACATCTTTTGAATTGTGAAAATTATTTATAAATTGATATTCCAAAAAATTATGAATTATGATCTACATTAATTTGTGCACGAATGGAACAGGTATCAACAACAATATGGGTTTTCAAATTTACAGTTCATTCCTATATATATATATATATATATATTTATTTATTTATTTTTTTTTTTTTTTCAAGTTATAGTGATATTTCAATTTTTATTGCTCTTAGTGGCTGTCACTTGTTATCATTTGTGTCATGCATAACCTTATATAGGAATTAAAACAGTTATTCAAGTAAGTTTAAATGATCACATCATTTCTTAATTAGCTTTAATTTAGCTTATTTTATATCTAAAATTATTTTATTTCTTTTCTGGTTACATTGCTCTGAAAAAAAAAAAAAAAAAAAAAAATTGAGTTCTGATACTATTATTGCTGATTCTTATGTAAAATGACCTCCTGAATCCGAATATGACTCCCATTTCGCCCAGTCACCCACCGTTTTCTAGAAACACCACCCCCTCCTTAATTTTTTTCCCCCTGTTCGATAATTTTATGACCATGAATTTGATTTGAAGAATGAAAAATAATTAATTTAACACCTAAAAACAAAAAAATATATAAAGTTTAAAAATTAACATTAATTACAGATTAAAAAAAAAATAAAAGATATGTAACACATAATTTCAGTGGCAAATTTCCCCCCAAAATTTTTCCCTCGTTGCAAATGTCCATGTTTTAGAATTTTCCAACTCTGTAGCCCCTTACAAGATATTTAACAGTTAAAATAATCCTCCCCCTTCCTAAAAATCAAATTTATAGCCATAAAATCACCGAAAAAGGATAAAAATAGGGAGGTTTCCTAAAAAACGGTGGATGATAGGGCAAAATGGACGTCATATTCGGATTCAGGAGGTCATTTTACATAAGAATATGCTGAAATGGTGTCAAAGGCAATTTTCATGCAGAGCAATGTTATTATTCGAGTATATAATACATTTTTGTGAGAGTTCTTAGTTTAAATTTTTTAGATGTAGGAATGAACCCGTAATACATTTTTGTTTGTAATCAATTAAGAATTAATTAAATGTAGTATATAAAATATATCTTTTTCCGAAACGTTTTTATCGCAAAAATTCGAATATAGAGTCAAAAATGGGTGTTACCATTTGAAAAAATGGAAGTTCTTGCAAATTTTAATATATATACGATCCCTTAAGCAAAATTTAATTATTACATCAATAACTAGATGTTATTAGTAATCGATCGTCATAAGCCGCATGTTTTTACGATAATATATGGTGAAATTCCTAATTGAGGGGACCTTTTATTATTATTATTATTATTTATGAATGTGCAACATATTTATGTCGTGAAAATACTATCGAATATGTTTTTAAAGTGCCAAAAGATCCCTCCTATAAGACTTTTAATATAATAATAATAATAACAATAATAATAATAAAGGCTATGAGAATAAAAATATATTTACAACACAATTTTGAGTTTAAAAGTTGATGAAATAAACTGTTTTCAAAAAAAAAAAAAAAAAAAAAAAGACGGGGTGAGAAAGAGAAGAAAAGAAAAACTTATCTGCGTTATTTTATGAACATTTAGTATTTATTATCCGAGTTTTATATATGAATAATAATTATATTCAGCGTATGAAAATTATACACCCAAAGAATTTTGCATCGTGATAAAGTGCTTTTCCTTATTCAAAATAAGATAAAAATTGGAAGGAAAGAAAATCAAATAAGCATATTTATCTATTTGATGGCAACTTACTTACTATAAATATACCTTTCCTCTAATATTGTAACCTCAGAATGTCATAAACAAATGACAAAGAAGACAAAATAACAATTTTCAGCTTGTTCGAGAGTAAGATAATTCTGTTTTAATCTATAAGCGAATGATACTGTAATCTTAACTTTTGATTAAATGTCTTTAAAGAACAACTTATTAACACTGGTGAGACGATGTTCTTCTTAAATCAACGATAACATTAGGTATGGAGAGCATTCGCCATATCTGAGAGAGTTGTAAATAAAAGCGCTGATAAGATTTTGTATAACTATATAGGATACTAGAAGAATCTGAGTGGGAATTCTTTAGTTGGATCAGAGTATTTCAAGATTAAAAAAAAAAAAAGAATGTCTTTGGAATGTATGCTAATGGGTAGTCGCAGGATGTTAAAAAGAAAAAAAAAAAAAAAAAAAAAAAAGGGAAAAAAAGGTAAAAAGGAAAGAATCGTATTAATTTATTTAAACAATAGTAGAAAAAAAAAAAAAAAAAAAAAAAAAAAAACTGGCTACAAGATCAATTTGAAGCAATGTTCATTTTCACTTAATATTTTCAACATTTTCTTATAGGATCTACCCTCAAATTAATTTAGAAAATAGTTTTTCTAATAAAAACTTTAAATTTAACATCACAAAATATTTACATCCATCATATATTTTCTTGATAAAGATAAAATAAAATAAATAAAATTTATTTATTAAAATAATTGTAAAATGTTTGCCACGATAACAAAAACTCGTTTAAACAATACAATTTTACCTAATACAAATTCAATTGCAGCGATAACTTTGTATTAACTTTAAGAGATTATATTAAAAAGTATAACATAGTTGCCAACTTTAACGCTTTTTGGCTACCGGAAAAATTTAATTTAATTTTTTATTTTGTTTAATTAGTGAAAAGGGCTGCAGAAAAAAAAAAAATATATATATATACAACTATGATATTATATCTCAAAGTTAACACAAAATATATCCATTATAGCTATTGAAAGAAGAGAGAGAGGAAAAGGAAAAAAAAAAAATGCTATTTTGCTAAAATAATAGTAGAAAATGGAATTGATAACAAAAGAATTTGAAACTATGTCTACTTTTATTTAGTGCAGCAAAGCACCATAGGTCTTTCATTTATATGCCTTTTACGTTTATACGTCCTTTTAGTGAAGCCCGATTCATTCCTATTCATTTCAATGTAAAAATTCTTCGTTTACACGTCCTCAATATCGGTTATACGTCTTTTCCACTGTTTTAAAATTCGCAAATTTTTTTTCACCGATCATTTTCCCATTCAAATAAGGTCTAAAATCCGTTCCAAATATCTATTTTAATGAATATCTGAGCTGTGATGCCGACGCCATGACCTTAGAAATATTAGCAATCAATGATCTAATTAAAAAAAAAAAAAAAAAAAAAAGATGTCCGATGCTAATTTAAGCGATGATGATGTACAATGTGAAGTTCTTTAAAAGCACAATGGATTGCATTGGAAAGTTTCGAAATTATTTTATTTGTCGAAACACAGGTAAAAAAAAAAAAAAAAAAAAAAACACTTAATGAACTGAACTGAATTCTCAATTCAGATCTTAGTACTCAAAGACAATCAGCACGTCAGGCAACACTGTAAAAAACGTTTTCTCAAAAATGAGCAAAATTGTATCAAAATAGCGTCGAAATAAATATACTCAAAATAAAAATTCTATGTACTCATTTTTGAGTATACTGGCATGCTCAAAAAACGGTTGATCATCGTGAATCCCAATATCTAAATCATAGATTCTGATTTTTTTTTTTTTTTTTTTTTTTTTCAGCATACCAGTATTTATTTACAAACTTTTGTATCAATATTTCAATAATTAAAATTTCATTTATTGAAAATTTTCAAATTTTTTTAATGGAAAATAATTTTTGTTTTTGAATTGGAAAATAATAATAATAATAATAATAATAAAATTATAAATAAATAAATAAATAAAATAAAATAAAATAAAATAAACTTTTTGTTTGTATTATATTGAAATAATGATACAAACTTTTGCATCAATGTTTCAATAACTAAAATTTTAATTATTGGAAATTTTCAATTTTCTTAATTGAAAAATAAATTTTTTGTTAAACTAAAATAATAATAATGATAATTATAATATTTTTTTATGTCTATTATATAGGCACATTGCTACAAACTTTTGTATAATTATATTATTATTAAACATGCCTGTCACATTTATGAAATATCGCATGTTTTCAAACTGATAGCTATTCAATTCATAATTTATTATAAACTAGCAGACTTTGCCAGCTTCGCTGGACATTAAACTTAAATGAGTTGTCAAAATCCCATATCTTTATTAATAACCTAAGTTCTCGCTGTGAATGGTAGAGGTTTTTCTCGCTCGCAACGTGAGGAGTCTGGGTCCCCACTGCCTTCGGCAGCAACTTACCCGCTTCTTACTTCGCCTTCCTCAGAGGTGAGTTCGAAGTTTTGCAAAATCCCACTAATGTACATAATGCGTACACTTAATCAATATCCACACACCAAAAATCGCCCTTCTAAGATAATTCAAAGCGAATTCAAACGGAAAAACATGTTTTTACACATAATTATTGCCCTCCGACTCCGAGAAGGGGTAGTGGTGGTGGTGTGTGTGTGGGGGGGGGGAGGGATTTCGAATTTAGTGAAATCCAGTTACAACAAGTGCCGGGTGCATACAAACAATTTACGCACCAAATTTCGTGACCACAAAAGTCTTTAATAGAAAATATTATAAATAAATAAATACAAAAAGCACAGCTTTAGTATGGGACCCCTTTGGTGACTTTAAATATTTTAAGCGATGAACTGAATTGGTTATCTCAATTGTGCAATTAAAAATCTTGGCGAGAAACGTCCGAGCTACTTCGGTGCCAAATTTCAAATTTTGCCAAAGGGATCCGATACTAAAGCTGTTCCATACACAAAATAAATAAATAAATAAAATAAAATAATAAAATAAAATAAAATAAAATAAAATAAAATAAAAACTCTTTTCTGATATTTACAAAACAAAAAATAAAGAATCTTAATAAAATCCAAATTATAAGGATTTACAATTAAGGGGAGAACATAAAAGAACCTCACAAGGTACATAATAAGAACAAAAATTTTTGTTTTACTGCAGGAAAGAAAAGTACTGCTAAATTAAATAAAAATATTAAACTAATGCCAAATATTTCTATGAAAATATTTATCCACATACAAATTCCTGATTAAAAAAAAATCACCAACTTTTGTAGGTCAACTATTTATTTTTCTCTCTAATTTTTATTATTAGTCACGTGAAATTAAAAATATTTCATTTTATTTCTGGAAAATAAATATATATATATAACTGCGTATATATAAATATAAAACCTTTTACCGAATCTGGGTTGAAAACGGAAAAAGGGTAAAATAAATTAAAAATATCAGGCCTATATTTATAAGTTTGATACCAAATGAAAGGGGCGATTTTTCTGAATCCAGGGGTGCAAACAGTTTTTCGATGCAACAATTAGATTTTAAAAAAATAATTAAAGTATGAAATTTAAGTGGCAACGGAAAAACGGAAAAAGGGAAAAATAAATTAGAAATATCAGACCTATCGTTACAAATTCAGTACCAAATGAAAGGGGTGATTTTTCTGAAATCTGGGGTGTAAACAGTTTTTCGATATGCCAATTAGATTTTTTAAAATTAACTAAAGTATGGAATTTAGATAGCAACACTTCATTTCAATCTTTTCATAATTTGTAGTGTGAATCACGCGAATAAAAAAGTCTTTAACTTAAAAATTTATTTTTATATTCAAAGCGTTTTAGTGAAAAAATATTTATGGCGCATGCGCAGGTGTTTTTTACCCACAATTCAAAAACTAATCAAAATTTTGAAAATTTCTATAGCTATAATTTTAAGTTGGGTGAAGACCTAAGTTTCTGCCAAGCACCGTTGAATTCCGTCCAGCCGTTCTCGAGTGATGCCCGGACAAAAAAAGTGACATACGGACGCGATGACACACACGCACACAGGCAAAATTTTCTGAAGTCATTTTCGGCTTTCATGGGGGGTGAAACGTGAAGATATCGCAAATTTTTTTGATTCCGGCAAATTTACAGACAAAAGTCTGATTTTATTAATATAGATATGTCGAACTAAAAATTCTTTTATAGAATTTCTACATATTTAAACAGTAAGGGTTTAAAAATAAATTTTGTTTCCTTAAATCTTCAGAACTTTCACTTCGTAGAAGTTTTATACTAGTGTGCGGAGGAATACACCACTTAGACAGAATCTATGATTAAGGTATTGGGATTCACGATGGTCAACCCCATTTTTGAGCATATCAATATACTCAAAAAATGAGTACACAGGACTTTCACATTTTAGTGTATTTGTTTCGGAGCTATTTTGACACAATTTTGCTCATTTTTGAGAAACCGTTTTTCACAGTGAAACATTAAAGATTTTTTAATGTAATTAAATAATTACCCGTAGGGATAAATAATACAATACTTATTAAAGATACACAATATATATAATTAACACTTAAGATATGTTCATATAGTATTCTAGATATGCAATACAATTATCAAGCTACGAGATATATTATTAGTACTCAATTCATATTAATGGTTGATTTTTCCCCCACCTTTTATAATAAATTTTTTTTAAAATTTAATTATTATCTTCAAACCCAAATTTTATTAAAGTAGCTAGTTACTATCTAAAAAAAAGAAAACTTTATTAATTAGTTCATACATAAATTTTGCTTCATTACCATTAAATTTGTAATAATCAAAGTTTTATTTTTTAAATTTCGATTATACGTCTTGTCATTTAAACGTCCTTTTACACCAGTCCCTTAAAAGACGTATAAACGGTGCTTCACTGTATTTAAAATTTTTTCTTAAGGGTTGTCTTCAAATTAAATTGATAAATAAGTTTTTTTAATGGAAAACTAAAATATGAATATTTTGCCAAGCCCACATATGATGTTATTAAAACATTTTTAATCTTTATATGTATCGATAAGACTCAACAAATAATTTTCTAAATGTAAAAAATAATAAACTTTATTCCTAAATAAATGGTGCTGCTACACTGAAATGGAAAAAAAAAAAAAAAAAAAAAAAAAATGTTTTCGTAAAAATAAATAAATAAATAAAACAAAATAAATAAAAATAAATAAACAAATAAAAAATATTTTTTGACAGATTTTTAGATTTATTTTGCCGTTGCAACGATACTTTTGTTCAATAAACCAAATCAATATTGATAAAAAAAAAAAAAAAAACCTATCATATTCCATTTTTTTTTTTTTTTTTTTTTTTTTTTGAGAAGAAGTGAAATTATGTTCATTCAATCTCTCATAACTCTTTAAATTTACACAATATTTGTTTGAGGCTTTCATATAAGTTGCTCAATACATTTAGCGATTAAATTATGTAAATAAAATTTTTTTAAAGCTAGCGCATGCGTAGATAAAAATTGTTTAATGAAGATGCTCATATTCCGTAAGATACTTAACATTTTTGCATTCTGATTGCAGTGTGCTGTGTCTAATGAAGTATGCGAAATTTTCTGAAAATGTCTTTGTTCTGGGTCAAATACAACAAATATATGAGTGTCATAATTAAAGAAGTGGAAATTTTTTTGCAGTGCTTTTAAAAAACCATTACATCTCCTTGAAAAAATGTGGTAGCCTCTTAAAAATTTATAAAGATAATGAAAAAAATTCCCCTTAATTACCTGCTACAGCCAAAATACATTTCAATAATCACTTTTTACAGGGAGATCCAAAAAATTTTGATTTTTCTGTAATTTTTTACTGTTCCCCTTTTCCTTTTCAGGACACAACTTTTGCTGAAATATATGAGGTATAACGTGCTCTTTACGCTGCCAAAGTTTCAAGATGATTCCAAAAGAACTTTTTGTAATATTTGACAAAACGTCTAAGTTCGAAAATGCTCAAATACTTATTGGTAGGTAGTGTATATAGGTGCCAAGTCTACTATGTTATTTTCAACGTAGACTTCATATTGGAAAGTTTTTATAAATGTCTTCAGTTTTTAAATCATATTACATGTTAGTTTTACATAAATATGTAATTAATTTTACATGTTTACTTCTTCATGTTTACTGATCTTTTCATCCGAGAGCTGAAAGCAGTGTCAAATAGTTACAAAAATAATTCTGATTAAAAATATTTTCTTTCAAAGTCATTCACAATATACCAGTTTAAGAACTGTTTTTAACAGGAAAACAGAAAACGCCATTTCTTTAGCATCTGGATTATGATTTTGAGCAAATTATAGACTTTCATTTACTTTTTTTTTTCTTTTTTTTTTATTCTGCAATGTCACACTGTTAAAAATTTCAGTTCAAGGTTGAACCAAATGTTGGTACTACAGTAGCTTCAGTTTGCTAGGTTGAACCAAAACTTGGTACAACTATAGCTGCAACCATGCGATGGTGAAACCTTCTACTATCATTTGGCGTTTCTTGTTTTAAAAAAGCACCAAATTATGGTAAAAAATTTCTTCGTCTTATGGATGTAGCTATTGAAGTACCAAGCCTTGGTTTAGTAAAGCACCAAATAATGGTAAAAGGTTTCACCATCGCATGGTGGCAGCAAAAATGTACCATGTTTTGGTTCAACCTAGGAGAAAATTTTTAAGAGTGCTAAGGAATTTTTAAGAGTGCTAATTTTTAAGAGTGCTAAGTGCGAAGAAGCATTTTATTACTTACAGATACTAAGGAAATTAAATAGTCCCTAAATCACAGTTTTGATTAAAAAAAAAAAAAAAAAGATCTAATTATTCTTTCGTTTTATAATCAAAATATCTCAAAAGCACGCAACGTTCTTTGAATCTTCGACAGATTTTCAGAATCCGAGCTGTTTAATACTTTTCTAAAAAATGACATTACATTATTATTATTATTATTATTATTATTTCTTTTTGCATTTTTTACGCAAGCATTTTATTCTGATTTTATTTTTTGCCTTCGAGATAAAATCTTCGCGAGCAATCTCTTTACACCCCTGAAATTTCACGTTAATTCTTAAAGTATTTCTTTGAATCTTCGACAGATTTTCAGAATCCGAGCTGTTTAATACTTTTCTAAAAAATGACATTACATTATTATTATTATTATTATTATTATTATTATTATTATTATTATTATTATTTATTTTTGCATTTTTTACGCAAGCATTTTATTCTAATTTTATTTTTTGCCTTCGAGATAAAATCTTCGCGAGCAAGCTCTTTACACCCTTGAAATTTCACGTTAATTCATAAAGTATTTCTTTGAATCTTCGACAGATTTTCAGAATCCGAGCTGTTTAATACTTTTCTAAAAAATGACATTACATTATTATTATTATTATTATTTCTTTTTGCATTTTTTACGCAAGCATTTTATTCTGATTTTATTTTTTGCCTTCGAGATAAAATCTTCGCGAGCAAGCTCTTTACACCCTTGAAATTTCACGTTAATTCATAAAGTATTTCTTTGAATCTTCGACAGATTTTCAGAATCCGAGCTGTCTAATACTTAAAAAAAAATGACATTACATTAAGGACAATTAAAAAAAAGTATTAAAAAACTTTTATCTTTATATGAATATACGTGCTATTCAGATACAAATGTATACTCAGAATATTTAAAAGAAGTCTCACAATCACATGCTACAGAAACAGCGCATTCAAGAATTATTATTTCTTTTTGCATTTTTTACGCAAGCATTTTATACTAATTTTATTTTTTGCCTTCGAGATAAAATCTTCGCGAGCAAGCTCTTTACACCCTTGAAATTTCACGTTAATTCATAAAGTATTTCTTTGAATCTTCGACAGATTTTCTGAATCCGAGCTGTCTAATACTTTTATGCATATAGTGCACACCATTAAAAAAAAAAAAAAAAAAAAAAAAAAAAAAATGTTTTAAACTATCTAACATTATTAAAGGGAACTTCCAATAATTTGAGTCGATAGACCGTGATGCATAAGAATTCTGCTCGGTATATTTGTAAAAGAACTATTATTTCTACACCCATAAAAAGCCTGTAGATTTTTTGCGATAATGCGTTATAAAATGGCTATACAGTTCGTGCAAAAATGACCTAAAACATATCTACAAATTTTTAGTTCAATGCAATATAGCGTTTACACACTGTTTAATAATTTTTTCTCAAGCATACACATACAAAGAATAAACACATGCAAAAACAAATACATACATACATATGTACATCATCATAAAAATAGAAAAATTTCAGGAAACATGAAAACGTGGAGATAAAAAAAATACAAATAAAAAAAAATAATAAATAAAAAAAAAAAAAAAAAAAAAAAAAAACCTCATGGTCGAATATTTTTAAAATTACGATAGAATATGTAGAATATGCGTAGAATATGCTCGGAAAGTAAAAGGTGTTGAACAAACGCACAATTTAAAATAGCGGTATCGTTTGAACAAGTTGAGAATTATACAGTTCTAGCGTTTCTCCTACAGAACATCTGCATGATAGTACCTACATACCTAGTATAATTTTCAGAAAAATCTGATAAATAAAATCACTGGAAATTTTAAGTTTTTTTCCTTATTATTATTATTATTATTATTAGGACTAGCAAGACTATTAGTTTCAATCTGGGAAAAACGTCGTCGCCAGCTTTTGCAGACCAGTTTTGTGTAACACCAAAATAAGTTAGAAATATCAATCCTAGCGTTACAAATTTGGTACCATATGAAAGGGGCGATTTTTCTGAATCCAGGGGTGCAAACAGTTTTTCATCGCGATAATTAGAATTTTTAAAATTAACTAAAGTATGAAATGGCAACACTTCATTTTAATTCATTTCAGCCATTTTAAAAAAGTACGCGGCCCAGTTTTACGGCCAAAAAATGAGATAAAAAATAAATAAAAAATAAAAATAAAAATTTTAAATCCTATAAAAATATAAAATTTTAAAATATAAAATGTAATAAAAATATAATAGATTTAATAATAATAAAAATATAAAATTTTAATTAATAATCCTCCGTACTAAACTAAATTCTGTCTTTGACAGCATTTTTATTTTTTGGTATATTTAATTTTGCGCCGACTTCAAAAGTTATGATTGATTGGAGTGTTTATGTTGTTTGGCGAAGGAATTTATTTATTATTATAATTAAAAGAGATTTAAATCCATGACATTTGCATTATAATTTCAATTTTAGAAAACAATGTTTCCGGCTATTAAGTTAAAAATTCTTAGAATTAAATTAAAATATTATATTAAAAATCAATTATTTTCTAAAATTTGTCGGAATTAAATTACCATGCATAACAGAAATTCCATCTATATAAATAAAACAAAGAGTTCGTTGGCGGAACACATCCAGGCGAACCACTCCTATTTCTAATTGGTCTAGCTTTAACTACTTTGGTGATGAAAGTCGACTGATGAATTTTTTTTTTAAAGATACTGCATAGATGTTATACTTTTTTAAAAGAGCTCTAAAAACTGTTCATTTTTTTGTGAGGACACTATATGCATCAAGTTATTAGATTTAAAGATATTACGTTGCGAAGTTTCACAACGCAATATCATTCAATTGCTTTTGATGAAGGTCGGCCACTTTTTTGAGTAAAAACTGATCAATTTTTTAAAAAGATACTGCATAGATGTTACACTTTTTAAAAAGAGCTCTAAAAACTGTTCATTTTTTTGTGAGGACACTATATACATAAAGTTATTAGATTTAAAGGTATTATGTTGCAAAGTTTCACAACGCGATGTCATTCAATTGCTTTTGATGAAGGGCGGCCATTTTGTTTAGTAAAAACTGATGACTTTTTTAAAGAGATATTGCATAGATGTTATACTTTTTAAAAAGAGTTCTAAAAACTGTTCATTACTTTCCGAACACTATAGTGAGGAAAGTATTGTAATCATGTCAAAAATCCGAATTCGAGATTTTGATGTTTCTATACGTTTTGAGGTCCCATGAGTCCGTTTTCACTATTTGTACGATGATGTGTGTATGTGTGTATGTGTGTATGTCTGTGAGTGAACACGCTAACGTCTAAACGCTTTGTTCAATTAACCTGAAAGTTGGTACGCATATTGTAAGTCACCATAGTACGAACCCTATAGATTTTGGTGAATCTAGCACTTATAGTTTTTTTACAGGGACACAAAGAAAAATTCTTTATCATTATGGCCTATGGGAGCAAAATCTTAAAAGTGCGATAGCATCTAAACGCCTTATTCAATTGAGCAAAAAATTTATACACATATTATAGGTCACAGATACTCAATCTGTATAGATTTTGGAGAATCTAGCACTTATAGTTTTTTTACAGGGACACAAAGAAAAATTCTTTATCATTATGCCTATGGGGCCAAATTTTTAAAAGTGTAATAGCGCCTAAACGCCTTATTAATCTGAGCAAAAAATTTGTACACATGTTATAGATCACAGTTGAACTAACTGTATAGACTTTGGTGAATCTAGCACTTACAGTTTTTTTACAGGGACACAAAGAAAAATTCTTTATCATTATGGCCTATGGGACTAAATTTTTAAAAGTACGATAGCATCTAAACGCCTTATTGAATTGAGCTGAAAATTTATATGAGTATTATAAATCACTGTTGCACTAACTATAAGCATTTTTGTGAATTTAGCATTTATAGGTTTTTACAGGGACACAACGAAAAATTCTTTATCATTATGATCTATGGGCTCAAAGTTCAGTAGCGTTAAATAAAACATCGTGTAATAGATGCAGAAAAATACTCAAACACTCTATTATGGTTTTCTCTCTTTTGTTTGTTTAACAACTCCTCTTTCTTTACTTTATCTACAAAACTGTTAATTACTCAATGTTCGGAAAGTCGAGTGGAGTCACTCCAGATTTTTTTGTAAGGGCACTATATACATCAAGTTATTAGATTTAAAGCTATTACGTTACAAAGTTTCACAACGCGATATCATTAAATTGCATTTATCTTAAAATAAAAGTCTAATATTAAACAAAAAACGGTCTAATATAGAAAATAATGAATAACTTTTTAAAAATTATCAGTATTGAAGTTCTGATAGCTGCAATTTTTAAATTACAGCGTGCTTATTTCCCATACATAATCCATTAAATTTGTAAACAATTGCTGATTCATTTTTGAAAATCATTCACATAAGACCATAGAGCATTGTTGCAAAACGAGTGCAAAACGGAAGAAATATTTAATTTAATTAATTTTTTATATGTTATTTTGACTTTTTGACCTTAAAAGGGATTTTTAATTATATTACAAAGCCCAAAATTTACATATATATTTTTAATCTGCATTTATTTTCATTCAGTATTTAATTTCAGTAATTATTTAACTATAGTAGGAACTTTATCAACTCAACTTCTACTGTTTGATCAAATCTTCGGGATTTTCAAATGCATAAAAAATAAATAGTGATTCAATCTCTTTGAAAGCGGAAGCGGGCGCAGTCTGCTAGTAGTTAATAAAGGTATCTACAAAATAAATAAATAAATAAAAAGAACTAAATTAATTCTATTTAAAATGAAGAAAAAAAATAGATGGCGCCACTATCGTCCCGCCGAATAGCCACCATTAATTGTCAGACTGAACTGACTTTAAATTATTCAAAATATACCTCTAAATATGAGATTTTGAGTATATGTTTCAACTCAAAAAGTTAATATTTTATTTCAATTTCTTTAAGAAAATGTGCATTTCAAGTCTATTAGATTACATTTTTGTAGGTGAAATCTCTTATGAAAGCGCTTATGATTGCTTTGTCTTTAGTAACCGAATTTAAGCTTTGGGTCTGGGTTGTCCAATCAGATAACACCTTACGTCACTATCGTATCGTTTCAACAAAATTTAATCGTAACTGGTCCGCGTTAAAGAAATATTATACAGATATTCGAAAAAGTTTGGCCTCTTTAACTTCCTTAAATATTGATCTCATACATACATCACAAACTACAGAATTGTTTAAAGAAGGTACACAGAAGTTTATGTTCTCGATCGAAACTTTCAAGTAATTAATTTCACGAATTGCAAAAAGAAAATTCTATCCTCGCCACTTTATAAGAAAATTTGCAAGCGAGTAAAATCTATTTGCATAATTTGCAAGACGATTCTGGTTCGTACTCATCTATGTAGCAAGTTGCATTTCATACTTTAGTTAATTTAAAAAAATCTAATTGTCCGATCGATAAGCTGTTTAGTCCGACGGATTCAGAAAAATCACTGCTTTCATTTGGTACGTTATTTGTAACAAAGTTTTGATTATATTTTTTAAAATTAATTAAAATATGAAAACAATAACCTGATACTAACTTTAAAATTGGACATTTAAATTTATAATTGTTGCCAAAAAAATTTACCAGTTATTTTATTTATTTATTTATTTATTAGCATAAAATGAAATATGCTTTCACGCGAAAAAAAAAAAAAATTATAAAATATTAAATTTGCTCATGCATATGAAAAAATGAAAATATGAAAATGGAGCAAAAAAACAACCATTTAATATACTTCAGTTTTAGATTTTTTTCTTTTTTAATTTGTTTAAACAGTATGTTATTGACACGGATGAATCGCACTTGTCATGAAAGCTAATTCTTTGTTAATCCTGGGTAATATTTTAAAATTTTGATGCTGGAATAGATCGTACACTTTTTGCCAAGGACTCTACTTTTGCGGAAGCCACTTTAAGCCAAGAAGCGCATCAGAAATATAAATAAATTATAAAATATTGAAAAACAGAAAAGAAAGAAAAGAAAGGAAAGGAAAGGAAAAAGAAAAGAAAAGAAAGGAAAAAAAAAAAAAAAAAAAAAAAAAACAGAAAAAATAATCGCATAAATTATGTATTTTTGTCTGAAATGGCGATAAAAATTCAAAAGTCGACAAGGGGAGCTATATTAAGGCTGTACAATGATCAGATTTACATATTTAATTATTTATTTTTCTATATACCAATTACTATTAGCTAGCTCAACTACTATTATAACCACAAAAATGTAATTGTCTCACGCGATAGATGTATAGCCGATCATAGCATATTGTAATTGTTCGATTCCCACCATCCAGTCATATTCGATTCCTAAAATAACCGAACTCCTCATTCACTGACACTCTCAACTTAACTGCTTACATCTCAACGTAACTTTTTTCTGTTCAACAAACACGAACATCTAAACTCTACTCGGACAGAAAGCGCGCAACGAACAGCTTAAGTTATGGTTTCATCCGCACGGTAGCTTGCATGCTATCTTTCGCATTAATCGCAATAATATCATTTACTTACATTATATTGTTTTATATTAATTATTCATTCGCAATTTTTCATCTCACGTTTTGTCAACGCACATTCAAATCTGTGTATGGTTAATATAGTTTCTATTTGTGAAAGAAAGAAATGAGTATTTGTTATTGTCTTCACATCACGTTACAGTAATATTATATTTGGCGTGAAATTGTTGTCATTTTATAGTTGATCGAATAAATCAAATAAATCTAGAAAATAACGTGAAAGAAAATATTATGTACACCACGTATAGTGTTGTTCAAATGTATCTGGGATTCGAATATAAAATTGCTACTTCAATTTTTTCGATACTGTCATCTGATAAGCACCCAAATGGAAGCCCACTGGTAAGCTATTGTCACAGTCAATAGGGACAGGCACCCCAGAGTCTGGGAATAAGTGGGTCGCTGCCGAAGGCAGCGGGTACAGGAAGCGGGGTTTTGAGTAATTTCATGATTTTTTTTAAATTTTATTTTTGTTTATAAAGCGATATAGAAAAGTTTCCTTTAAATATAGTGACCAGCGAAGCAGGCAAAACCTTCGTTGATTCACTACCTTAATTGATTTCGCATTCCGTCATTTTTGACGGGGTTATATACTAGTTTTCATATAATCTAATTAGATGATTTATAAAATTTCAGCATCACATCATAAACATTGCATAAACAAAAACGTTTAAACAAAGTTGATGTCAGATTTGTCAGAAATTCCTTTATCATATTATCGTGAATGTTGTTGTTGTTGTTGTTGTCGTATGCCACTCGGAAATTCTGAGCCCCGGTAGTGGAACTAACAGGATTTATTTTAAGGCATGAGGGGTGCGTCTTCCGTTATTTAGGAGCGCCTCATAGGGAGGAAGTACGACTTTAGCTCCAGAAGCTGGTGAAAGATGGCAGCACCAGCCAAACAACTCGAATTTTGATCCTGATCAGAGCGAGTTAAACCCATGTTCCGGTACCCCCAGAGGTATAATTTTTGATGGGAACTTGGAGAACTTTGAGACCACCACGGAATTTAACGTGCACCAGTCGCCATTAGCGTACACGGCGGTCTTCGGCCAGCTCGAGTACCGAACCCGCAATCTTTCGATCACGAACTCTCTGCTCTTACCAACCAAGCTACCGCGGCACTATATGCTCAGGTTTCCATTCATTTCTCGAGCTAATCATATTATCGTGAATAAATAGCACAATTAAAATTTAAATGGGGGTCCATTATTAGTATTATTACATATGGTTTATATATGACCCTTAATTTGGCATTTTTTGGTGTCCACTTTTTTTAATGGAGAACTTATGTCATACCTGCCAACATTGAAAGATCAAAATAAGAGAGATTTCACAAGCAGCATTTTCAGGTCTGGACAACATCGATTAGTTTTACATATATGGCAGTATTTAATAGTTTAATCCATGGATTAAATTGTCAAAAATCTATATGTGTAAGTTGATTTTAATTATTAAGTAAAAATTTAGCAATTATCAATTAAAGTAGTGCTAACTATTGAGATGCAGGAGAATTTTTTTCAGCTAAAACAAAAATCTTGCTAAAAAAAAAAAAAGATGATTTGTTGAAGTTTCATATAAATTATATGTATAAATTTAAAATGTTCAGAACAAGGGAGAAATGTATGAGGATAAGGGAGAGTGGAAGACAGTCTCAAAATAAGGGAGAGTCAGAAAGTATGTTATGTCGAGGCATTGAAAAGTTAGCTCTTTTGTCTCGAAGTTAGTTAGCTCTTTATATCTCGAAGACATTTAAAGAGGTAATGCTGGAGTTTTGTATATCATTTTATTACCATATAGGAAGCATTTAACTCACTGGGTTTTCATTCTTTCATTCTTTTTTCTTTCCTCTTTTTTTTTTTTTTTTGGAATTGGGGTTGCATAATTGTAATTAAATCTGTAATTCCGGATATTGAATTCTTTGAATATTTTTATTTATTTATTGAAACTATGTTATTTTTTTCAGCAACTTTGTAAGGAACTTAAATAGACTGTCGAGATTTTTAAAATTCATAGCTAATTCATAGCATTATTATTATTATTATTATTATTATTATTATTATTATTATTACAGTTTTTTTTTTCTTCCACTGAATACTATAAATGAAAATCGCATTTACAATTTTTTTGCATTTGTATGTTTTCTTAAGCTAATAGCTTTATTCTCTGTTTTAATTCGATTTCTATCAGCTGCCTCATATCACTTTCATCACTGTAAAGTCATCTGGAGTTGCATTACGCAATACCATGTGAGCTAGATTAGAATGTAAACAAATCCATCACTGTTTGGTAGGGTGGGGTTAACTGAATATAGGATCTTCCCACATTTTGAAGCTCCGCCTGCACCTTGGTAACTAAGGTCATTGCCATGGTAACAGAGCAAATACAGACTTTTTCTTTACCTCCAGGCATAGGACGCATTCGACTTGCTCTGTCTCAGCAAATTCAGATCTTGCAAAATAACAGAAGAAGCGAAATTTTTATGATGCCGATATTCAGTGATAGAGCTATGCGATTTTATTATTGAAAAATGCCTAAGAGCCAAGGATAGAAAATGGCACGTGCTAGAGAGGTGTAATTGTGTGAATATTAGGAAGTGGTATTTCAGCTGACACAAGCGGATTTGAACAAGCAAAGGTATTACATTTTATTGCTGAAGCCGCGTTGAAATTCAAGCACAATTAAGGATGTTCTTGGAGATATGAAATGCTTATTCAAACGATGAAGTTGATTTAAACCTCTTTTATCTGGATGTAAAACTATTAAAATTAAGCACAATTCAAAAATTTATTTTCTGAAATAAGACGTGGAGACATGGACCTTGCTGATTAAAGTGTAAAAACAATTTCGATAAATTTTTGGCTTAATATAAAAAGAGAAAGAAAGAAAGGAAAAGAAAACGAAGATAAAATAATTTGGTTACAGAAATCTTGATTAAAAAAAAAAAAAAAAAAAACAGTATAAAGTGAAATATATATATATATATATTACATTATTACAAAGCAGTGTTCGAGTAGCGTGAACTGCGTTTTTTCTATTGTTTTCAAAATTTATTCTTACATCAATAGTTTATCGATAATAAACATTTTATCGATGATTTAAAAAGAAAAAATGAGTTTATACACTATCTACCAATAAGTATTTAGACACTTTCGAATTTAGATGCTTTGTCAAATATCTAGAAGAATTTTTAGGAATTATCTTGAAACTTTGGGAATGTAAAGAACATGTTATACCTCATATATTTCAGCAAAACATTTGTCCTGAAGAAAAAGGGGGACCAGTAAAAATTTAAACAAAAATCAAAATGTTTAGGTTCACCCTGTAAAAAGTAACACTTGAAATAAATTTTTGCTGTAGTATGTGATTATGAGGATTAGTCTAACTATCTGCATAAATATTTATGACGCTATACCACATATATTCATGGTGATAAAGCGGTTTCTTTAAAAAATTGCAAAAAAAATTTACCACTTTTTTAATTATACAACGTAGGGTGTTAAACCCAGTGCAAAGTCATTTTTAGGAAACTTGGCGTACTATATTAGACACAGCATGCTGCAATCAGAATGGGAAAATGTTAAATATCTTACGAAACATAAACACTTTTATTAAATCATTTTTAACTACGCATGCGCTAGCTTTTAAAAAATTTCATTTGCATAATTTAATAACTAAAAGCACTGAGCTACTTATATTAAAACACGAAACAAATATCGTGTAAGTTAAAAAAGTTATGAGAGATAGAATCAACTAAATTTCAGTTCCCCCACCAAAAAAAAAAAAAAAAAAAGGAAGATGGTAATGGGATTTATTAATATTTATTTACAATCAGTGAACACTGTATTACCATTGGGCATTAATTGAATTAACCCGATCAAGTTATCGTGGGTCGTTGGAGACCCGAGCCATTTTTCTTTTACCTCAAACCTAAGAATCCGTATATAGAAGAAATACTTATCCAACGTGTCCATGATTTTTTCCGTAATAATACCATTTTTAAATTTTATTATGAAATCTGAATTTTTCAAATATCTCAATTTGTTCAAAAGTTATGAATAGAAGACCCATGATAAACTGACAAGGTGCCGAAAAAAGCGATAACCTGATCGGGTTAAAATAAAAATGTGAGTAAAACCCCTTTTAGTTTAGCTTTTATTTTGAAAGAAATTCAAATTTTGTTCATTCTATCGCTTATAACTTTTTGAATTTACACGTTATTTGTTTGAGGTTTTCTTATAAGTAGCTCAATACTTTTAGCTATTAAATTATGCAAATGAAATTTTTTAAAAGCTTGCGCATCGTAGTTAAAAATTATCTAGTAAAAGTGCTCATATTTCGTAAGATATTTAGCATTTTTGTATTCCAATTGCAACATGCTATGTCTAATGTAGTTCGTCAAATTTCCTAAAAATAGCTTTGCACTGGGTTTAATACTCTGCGTGATATAATTTTAATAAGTAGTAATTTTTTTTTTAAGAAACGCTTATACCTCAATGAATATATGTGGTAGCGTCATAAAAATTTATACAGATAATTAAAAGAATTCTCATAATCCCATGCTACAGCCAAAACACATTTCATGCATTTCTTTTTACAGGGGGATTTGACATCTTGACGTAAAATCTTGATTTTTGTTTAATTTTTTACTGCTCCATTTTTCCTCTTCAGGATAAAATTTTGCTGAAATACATGAGATGTAACATGTTCTTTATATCCTCAAAGTTTCAAGATAGTTCCTAAAGAAGTTTGTCTAAATTCGAATGTGTTCAAAGGACTTATAGGTAGATAGATGTATCATCTGAATCTTGACGAGAAGGGCAAAGGATATCCACAAATGAGATTGCAATTTTTTTAATTCAAGTTCTTAACAACTATTATAGAATTTATTATCAAGCAATTTTTAAGAGGGGGAGGGAAGAGAAAGAAAGAAAGAAACTAATTTGCCAATTAAAAAATTTCTTCTGTATTTTTCTATACAAGTTCACTCGGTACAAATTATTTATTAAAATTCGTACTTATTAAAATTATTTTCCATGATGAATGCAGACGATTTTAATCTTAAACAATAAATGCCCAAAAAAAGTCATTTTTGTGTCTCAAAGACATTTTAGGACATATTTCAGATTTATTTATTTATTTATTTATTTATTCATTTATTGTCCAAAAAAAAAAAAAAAATCTGGAGTGACTCCACTCGACTTTCCGAACATTGAGTAATTAACAGTTTTGTAGATAAAGTAAAGAAAGAGTAGTTGTTAAACAAACAAAAGAGAGAAAACCATAATAGAGTGTTTGAGTATTTTTCTCCATCTATTACACGTTGTTTTATTTAACGCTACTGAACTTTGAGCCCATAGATCATAATGACAAAGAAATTTTCGTTGTGTCCCTGTAAAAACCTATAAATGTTAGATTCACCAAAATGCTTATAGTTAGTGCAACAGTGATTTATAATACTCATATAAATTTTCAGCTGAATTCAATAAGGCGTTTAGATGCTATCGTACTTTTAAAAATTTAGTCCCATAGGCCATAATGATAAAGAATTTTTCTTTGTGTCCCTGTAAAAAAACTGCAAGTGCTAGATTCACCAAAATCTATACAGTTAGTTCAACTGTGATCTATAACATGTGTACAATTTTTTTGCTCGGATTAATAAGGCGTTTAGACACTATCACATTTTTAAAAATTTGGCCCCATAGGCATAATGATAAAGAATTTTTCTTTGTGTCCCTGTAAAAAAACTATAAGTGCTAGATTCTCCAAAATCTATACAGATTGAGTATTTGTGATCTATAATATGTGTATAAAATTTTTGCTCAATTGAATAAGGCGTTTAGATGCTATCGCACTTTTAAGATTTTGCTCCCATAGGCCATAATGATAAAGAATTTTTCTTTGTGTCCCTGTAAAAAAACTATAAGTGCTAGATTCACCAAAATCTATAGGGTTCGTGCTATGGTGACTTACGATATGCGTACCAACTTTCAGGTTAATCGAACGAAGCGTTTAGACGCTAGCGTGTTCACCCACAGACATACACACATACACACATACACACACACATACACACACACATACATACATCCTCGTAAAAATAGTGAAAACGGACTCAGGGGACCTCAAAACGTATAGAAACATCAAAATCTCGAATTCGGATTTTTGACATGATTACAATACTTTCCTCACTATAATGTTCGGAAAGTAAAAAAAAACTTTTGTTTTAAATTACCGCAGATCTATGATTCAATCATTCAATCATTCGTTTTAAAGATATTGACGGGTTATTTTCATAAATGCTCATAATGAAAATTTGCCTTCGTTCCCACTTGTACAAAAAAAAAAAAAAAAAAAAAAAAAAAAAAAAAAAAAAATTCAAATTGATTTTTTCTGTGTATAAATAATTATTTCAATTTCCAAACGATTCATTGAGAGCAATTCTCATTATGAAAATTTATACACAATTTTGTCTTATACAGCCATATTAAAATTTGTGTAAAAACGGGATGGCAACACTGTTGGGCGATTTTCACCAAAAGTTAATAGACACTAATTTACATCAATGAGCAACTAGATGTGAATTTACATGAAATAATGTGCACTAGTTCTTGAGCTACAGTTGTCTCAACATTTTTGTCCCATACACACCCAAACACATATTTTCTAAAAGTGGTATGTGAATGATCGTAAGACTGAGGTGAAAACTTATACAATAATACGCAATATGTATTTGACAGGTACTTAAATTTATCACAATAAGCAAAATTCATATCTCAAGCAATTTCCATCTACTGCCCTAATATATACAAGTTCTTTTGTGTGGCCCTGTAATCGAATGGTAAATGCTTTTCCTACCATATTCTAAATTAAGTATGCTTTTGCGTATTTAAAAAGTATATTCAATTCCATTATGTTTAGGGCAATTAAATATGTTAAGATGTTTAAACAAGAAATTTCGTCCATAGACGTAAACTCTTTTGTACAATACCAGTACACATATTACTTGTCCAATTTGGATAAAAATATCTATCAAAAATGTATCCAATGTATCAAAATATATAAATGAGAAACATGTAATGTGTCATAAAGATATAGATTTAGAATACCGAGTTTATACTTCGTATAAATATCAGTTATGATCGGTGCTCGTGAAATACGGTCGCCTGGTCGCCATCGGCGACCAATATATTCCAACTGGCAACTAAACTCAACTTTTTTTTTTATTTTAATATTTTGGTGAAAAGTTGGTCCCGAATCGGCTCCTGTTCTACTCTTCATGAAGTCTAACTCTCACCATTTTGATTCCCGCTTCTCTGACTTCTGCGTTGAATGAATGCACCATTAGATTTACACCACTTTTCTTCATATATGTTTCACAACTCGGTGCTGAATTAGTGCACCTTTTTAGGGAATTGGTTTACACTGATCCTGTTTGTGCATGTTTAGCAACCCGGTGCTGAATTGTTGGTCCATGTAATGATGCATCAATGCCGATGGTGTATGTGTTTGTGAAAATAATAGTCGGTTTCGTGATGTTAAATTTAAACAGGTTTTCCTGATGTATCATTCTAGCCTAGTAAATATTTGTTAAAAAAAAAAAAAAAAAAAAGTGGTTTTAAAATTTATCTGGGTTTATAATACTACAAGACGACCAGTTAGAAACGACATAGTACTTCAAATTCACCTATTGTTGTTTTGTTTCCTTTCCTCATCGAAAAACACTCAAAAATTGAGGTTCTTACCAAAAACAGTTCCGTTCCTCTTCAGTCTCCAGCGGTGCTCATAAGAATACAATCTTCACTGTTCTTGACTCTATGATCACACCTATGTATTAGCCAGCTCGTCCAACATGCGGCTCCCTCCTTCAACTTCATATAAAGAACTATAAAATTCTTTATGGACAAACCTCATTCTCGAAATTGAACTCTGACAAAATAAAGAATCAACTAATAAGACGATTGTAAAAATCTTAAGTGAAATTAAGGACGTTATGAACAGTCTGAACTCTCTCAAAATATGAAATCAACAAATATGTAGAAATTAACAAAATCTGTATTTCAAAATAAGTAACAAATTTAAAGTTCTATAAATTGAGTTCTCGATCCTCCCCGAAGCCTCCTCAGCCTGTCCCCTTGAGGGAGTAGCGGGATAGGAGATCCCTCGGGATCATTAGGTAGTTCCTCCATGGCCACATTACTGCCATAGACAATGCTGTTTGATTGTGACCAGTGGGAGCAATCAATCAATCAATCCATCAACTTCAACCAGTGGCCAGCATATTGACAAAGCTTTTGCTGCACCAGAATCAAGGCACTCATCACTGATTTACAGGCTATGACAGCCATCCAGTACTAGAATACAAGCTAAGCTCAGAAAAGACACAGACTTTCATACGGAGCGAGCCTTTGTACATGCCTTTTGTGATAACGGTAAGACTCTAATAGAGACTCGTCTGCCTAACATCTTGGATAATCCGTCTCGAGGCCCCCAGCCATCACTATTTCAATACTGCAAATGTAAAAGCCTCACCTGACTTGAATTAATCAGGGGATTTTGTTCTAAATTATTCCTTATTTTCCGAGTGTGATAATTTGCATGCTGAACCACACGAAAACAAGTCTGACATATCTGCGAAACATTGGAACTTTATGAACTTTCAAATTAAACTACCTTATACGTCAAACTCCTCATTTCGTCATGCCCTAATATGTAAAATATTCTTTTATGTATCTGTATAAATTTGTACTGTACCTAAAATTTATTTCACCCATCACCGGTCGAGTACGATGACTATAAATTTATTACCTCATGTTTTTATTTTTTCCGTTTGTAAATTGAAATGTACTTTATCTACTGTAATTGTATTTTTAAATTATGGAAATGTACTACTTTTGTTTACTTGTAAAACTTTGAGTGTGTGCATTCCTCGGTAGGAGGAAAAATAGTACTTTGTTTTACGCTAGGCAGATAGCCTCATTTAACTTATAAAACAATAACAAATTAACTTTTGAGGTTTTCCTGACGCTATGCAAATTATGAGGGGATTTTTAATTATTTGTATTTACTCACTTTCTTTTATATGTTTCTTATGCATTCATATGGTGATATCTGTCATCCAAAATTCTTTTATAAAGTCATATATCTTACACCAGTTAATACTGTAAAATGTTCTTTTGTATTTTTTCAGAAAAATCTTTCCTGTTTTACGAAGGAAAATAAATGTAGTTCAACCTACAAACAGTTTATGAAATGGAACAAGCTTCTGTAAAGGAACAACAAAACTTCAATGTAACTTCCTCCAACGTTCTCCCGTTCTCGGTGGAGACAGATCGGCGGGGGTAGTGGTACCAACAGACAGAAAGTATCAAACAGTTTAAAATGTCACGTTTGGGAATTTCACAGTCATGAAGGGGTCGTAGAAGGTAAGAGCGCCTTGAAATAGGGATATGCAGGGTAAGGTTGTCACCTCCCATTCTCGCACAGTAGCACGTTGTTAAGTGCCCAAGGACAGCAGCATTTGCAGATCCTCTGCCCTCACACAGGCATGACTTCTGAGGCCTTAATGGAGGATACCGGCGTCCAAGATTAATCCTATGGATGCAGATAGGGCAGATCATGTGAATTAGCATTGTCAGAAATCCTTTCTTCCTGCGTCGTTAGCTACAAGTCAGGAAACTACACCACCCTTGTTTCACTGGACATTACGGGAGCACTCGACAATGTTGAATGGCCCCATATTTTAAACACTCTGCAATCATTCAACTGCCCGTGGAATATCGTGGGAATCGTTATTTATCAGAAAAATCTACCGTAATAAACTGGGGGTCAGGTACAAGTAACCTACCACAGACCAAAGTCTACCCACAAGGCTCCTGCCTAAATCCCATTTTATGGAACCTAAAAGCAAACAACATTCTTAACAAAATGAACTCTGAAGGCCTTTGCTATGCTTTCTCGGTCATTTTATCGGGCAGACAGAGGAAAGGTCTGTAAGAGCAAGCACAGGAGGCTCTTTCTCTCTCCAATTCGTTCCTAACATTCTACAACCTTCCCTTTCACCCACAAAAACACAAGCACTAACCTTCTCCTACCCTAAAACACTCCAAAGAAATCCAGTGATAAGAATAGACGGCATCAGCACCAAACATATACCACAGCTAAAAATACTAGTGGTCACAATACACATAAATCTTAACTGGTTCACACACATCAATGACCCAAAAATCAAAACTTTAAAAATGTATCACAACTCAGCAAAAATGGTAAGCAAGAAATGGGGGATCACCACACACTTTGTGAAAAATGGTACACAATAGTCATTGACAAAATAATAACATACGGTGCAAACATTTGGGGAAAAATTTAACAAAGGCAGCCACGACAAACTTTATTCAATCCAACGAATGTTTCTCTTAAAAAATTCTCGAGGTTTTAAAACAATTTCAACTGATTCCCTCACTGTTATCACTGAAATTCCCCATGCTCACCTACAGCTAAAATACATCTACATTAAAACCAACATCCTACAATAACAATTACAGAACACAGACCTCAAAGAAAAACACTTTCTCAACACAAAAATCCTCAATCTGTCTTACAGCTGGCACATCCATCCCGCCCAAAATGTTGCATCCTTTGTTATAAAAACCAAAAATATTTTCTCTCCATCTGCCCCAGTGGCTATCTACACTGGTGGCTCTAAAACCGACCATGGGGTCGCAGCAGCCTTCTGCATCTTTTCAGGAGGGTTATCCTCCATCAGTGGGCCTGCAAATTAGAAGACAACAATTCGGTCTTTCAAGCCAAACTCTATGTCATTCAGAAGAGCCTTGTAATGAGCTAAACACCACAAGGCAGAATTTAGCAAAATATCAATCTTCAATGATAGTTTTTCTAATTTGCAGGCAATCAGTCGCAACAGGAGCAGACATCCACAAATTCTGAAAATTAAACTTCTCTTAAATAAATTATTTTCGAAAATAGCCCCGGTACACGTTTCTTCCCACAGGGGAATATCCGAAATGAAACAGCTGACTTGCTGGCAAAATCAGCCACTGAACTTGAGGAGCCAAATTCCATCCTTCCTCTTTCCCTTTCCTGCGTGAAAAGAAAATTAAAACAACTCATCCCACATGATTGGCAGGACCTATGGGATTATTCCTCCAAGTGACACCGTACATATAATCTCATTCCTAGGGTGTCATTGAATTTATGTGACCTAAATCCCACAGTTACTGCCTTTCTTACAGGCCACAGACTCTTCCCAGAATATCTCTTCCATTTTTGTTGCAGGCAATCACCCTTGTGTCCTTGTGGTGAAGAGGGAACTCTTCTGCCATGCATAGTACTTCTACCGACTCACTTCCCAATGGCATATTAGAAATCTCATACCTAGACCAAGTAATTGGTTAGAAAATCAACTAATTTGCGCACTTTTAAGGCACCTAAAATGATAAAAATCTACGCATTATTACAAGGAATATCGAATTCGACAAATTAACTTAAGACCAATAAATGATTAAAATTTCAAAAAGTATTAAATAACTTTCAGAAATCTCAAGAACCCTTTTTTCCTTCAGAAAAAATAATATTAATTCCCTTAAACCCTTCGAAACTAACCTAGCAATAACACTTTTAACCTCCTAACCTTAAGTAAAATCTACATAAATCAAGCTAAGATAAAAGAAGTATGGTTATTTCGCCTGGCCGTCCGGCTTGTATTCTCAATGGATATCTAAAGCAGTGAAAATTCTTGGACAAGCATGTTTCTTAAATCTAAATCCAGTGTAAATGAAGCAAGTGTCAACATACAGCTAAAGAAATTTAAACTCAGCAGAGTATGAGGTTGAACCCATTGTCGAAAGGCGTTCTAACCCAGCGCTACCTCCATACATTTTACTGCAAATATGCTATGCAACCTTATTTTTGTAAAGCAGATAAGAACTGCTTAACTGAATAAATTCTACAAAGGACTGGTAACTTGCTATAAGAACTGCATATCTAATCATTCTCTTAAGAACTGTTATCATGTTTATTAGAACTGCCATCTATTTTTAAAACCAGTGATACTTAAAATGAACTGTTTTTTTAAATACAGATCTTTAAACTTATGCCTAACATCCCAGTGCCATCTGTCGCGAGGTGCTCTTCCCTGTGCAACCAACTATATAGCCTCAACCGCCCCGTGTCGTAATTCAGAACAAGTTTCTGGCGGCAAACTGTAACTAATTTGCTATTCTCAATAGAGGTCATGACAGGGCTGGAATTCGCCCTATTATTTTCTGGAGTGCCCGGGGATTATCGGAGAAGACGCCTAACCTTGGCTAGAAACGTTAAAAACTGCTCCGAGAGCGGTGAGCGGCTTCTAGATCCAGAACAATCCTATGGAGGCCAATCTCATGGTTCGAGATATGTGGCCCGTAGCCGGGAACGGAGTGTCGATCTCGTTGAGCAGTGCTGCAGATCTCAAAGTGCCGCGGAAACAAAGAACACATGCGGTCGGACTGCAAAGGAAAGCCTGCTTATCCGAATTGTACGACATGCAACCGAATCCGCTCAGGTAAGAAACTCCCGGTTAACTACGAGGCGGTAAGTAAAGAGTATTCTGTTTTACAAGGCAGCGATTAAAAAATTATGAGTAGTGAGTTATTGACCATAGTCTGAAATTCCAGGCCTTAAATTGTCATCACAGTTATGTCGTACATTTGAGCCTTGCTCACACAGTCGAAAATGAGTTTGTAGACAGGATGTTATCAACGGCTGCATTCACCAATAACTTCAACTCCAGGTTGAACACGAAAACTTGAAAATCGTAAAAAGTCAGGTTGAAAATTTTCAGTAAAATTTGACGCATTGTTTTTGCTATCTATCGGCAATGTTATTTTCAGATTTTTTTAGTTGAAAATAACTAATCAAAGATTATATGAAATCTTCGGTGCTAGACAGCAGAAACAGCAAGGTGAATTTAGATGGAAAGCTACACTCTAACTTAAGACTGTGTGAGCCAACGTGGTATTTCTTACCATGTAGTTGGTGACTGCGACGTTCAGGCTATCCAAACGACAATAACTAACTCGTATGTGCTTGCAGTGACACGTTACTGCGTCCCTAGCGTATACATCTCTCTGAAACTGGAGAAGTTAGACTTGCTGTTGGAACAGTACTTTGAGAACCAAGCGGAAATAGTGGGAGACTTCAATGCAAAATCAAAAGAAGCGGGCTGAGTACAAAAAGACGATCTTGCACACTAAGAGGGCATCGTTTCGAAGATTTTTATCTAAGGTTCTCTGTACCGATCATAAAGGTCTGACGTACGTGGTGATACAAAGAAAATGGAGAAAATAGGCTGTAGTTACTGGTCCACCAAAAAATGTTGGTAACATACACTTGAGATGATTCCCAGGTAGCTTTGGTGAAGTACCACTTTCGCCAAGCTGTCGAAGTCTTGGAGGTCGCAATCATTAGAACCGACTATCTGAACTTGATTGGCATTGGAAAGCTGGCGATTGCAGTGGAATTTTCGGTGCCTAACAAGCATCCGGCCACGATGATTTAAGTCTAGATATCGGTCATAATATTCTAAAATACGACACTCAATGGTTACTCTCCATATACATCGATCATCTCAGCACTTTTTGCATTCCGTTGTAATGAAGACAAGCTATGGTGGTCGATTTTCCCAAGGAAGGAAAAGATCTTTCCCACTCAGGTTCCTACCGCCGAATTTATCTGCTTTCTGCCGTCTGGAAGATCCTTAATAAGATGTGCGCTGCATGTTTTGTGACGTATCTGGAGATCAACAAAGTGCTTGATGGCAAACAGAATGGTATCTGCAGAAATTTGGGGACAATTGATGCACTGTTCAATGTGGTAGATTACATTGAAAAGTTAAAGAGTGGAGACTGACACATTTCGAGAAATGATATAAGAGGAGTTGTCATATGGCGTATCAGCATGCAGGACAAATGAAGTTAACTGTTGTCTACACACAATGGCTCATTTAACTGCATCCATGGCTACAACAGGAGCCATATTGAGTCAACCAAAACATTGGCTAGTACAGTGTTATTTTATTTATTCGGCATTTATTTGACAGCTTTGAGACCTATGTTTACAGTGACTTTCGTCTAGAATAATTCATGTTAGATAGTTTAACAATAACAATGCAAAATTTATCATATAACTGTGTTACTTAATAGCTTCTGCGGTTGTGATTTTGGCTTCATGCTTTTTTTTTCTGGACATGTCATCTCCTCTCATATCATTCATCCAAACTGACACACTTATAAATGCTTCCAGTAGTCTGGAAGCATTTATAAGTGTGTGAAGAGAGCTCTCTCTTGAAGAAACTCTCAGGCACCTGAAAGAGCATAATGTCCCACACTCCCACCCGATATTTTAGGTCACTTCGATTCGTTCTTCTGAGATGGATCTGTAATCTTGAATGCTGGGGAATACAGGTGTAACGTGGTAGTCCGACATGACTTGTTCCTAGGGCTAATTTTCTAGTTTAACGTTCTTCTGTCCAACTTAAACCAAGTGATACGTGGGATGTATAGGCATTCTCTGAAGATTTATGCGTTTAGGATGTATAGGCAGGGTATCATTTCAATGAATTAATGAATTAGAGGATTCAATAGCAAAGCAGACAGCTAATAAAAGTGAAGTAGATCTTCCAATGAAGCTAAGTTCGAAGTACGCTAGACATACTGTCAGAGGAATAATTTTGGATAACTCGCAAAATCTATGGGATGGCTGTGTTATGGGAAGGAAGCTTTCCTGAAAAAAGCACATGTAGATTTCAGGATGATTTCTTTCAGGTCCTTACGGGACATTGTTCATTCGGAGTCCACCTGCACTGCTTTTTTAAAAATAATCTCTCTTCTTTTTGCGGGATCAAGAGCAGATCAATAAGATATGTGCGTTACAAGTGGGCCCTATCGAGGTCCATAAAAAATACATACTTTCTGCAGGACTTTAAACGCCAAATGTGTCGGGAATTTTGTCTGGACTGCTACTTTGAAAAGAGGATCGCAGTAATAATGCCGGAACTTCTTTGCTGCTCATGAACTCACTTGGTTGTGGCGCCAGAACTATTGAAGTGCCTGAGCTCGAGAACCCATCTAGACATCCTAGGATGTCATTTCAAATTCAGGGAGCAACAGTTCCTGTACCGACCGCCTAAAGTGTCGGGTTCCTGAACATATTACAGTAAAACCTCTCTAAGTTGGACACCGACGGTTCCAAGAAAAAGTGTCCAACTTAGAGAGGTGTCCAACTTATAGGGGTTAGACATAATGTTAATGGATACATTCCGTTCCGAGAAAAAGCGTCCAACTTATAGGGGTGTCCAACTTGAGTTCTGTAAGACGAAAGAATCTAACCCTACTCTATGTGCAAAGTGCGGAGAATATTTGTGGATTGCCGTCCAGATGCGAAATTTTCCTGTTACTGCAACAGATTGCTGTGGATCGGAATTTTACTGTACGTTTGCGCGCACTGTGAATGTGAATTCATGCAAGTTGGGATTTAAAGCAATCATGATTATCATTTATCAGACAATCCACTTACTACGTGTTTAAAATTATACGAACGTTGCTTTAGAGCTGGAAAGACCGGGTCTAGTTACATTTTTTTTCAACGAAACTATCATGATTTTTTTTCGAAAATATCTTTAAAATTTACTTTAATAATCGATAATTTATAACATATCTACTACCAAATGGCCTTAATAGACTTTCGTACCTTGTATTGATAGAACTACTGAATCTTGATCCAACAGACATCCTACATCGCCTGTGATTATTCACCTTGTTTTCTAAAAAAACAAACAAATTGATTACGTCTCACTGGTTGCGAGAACTTCCGGTTCGTCTGCTACTAGCTGTAAACAACCGTGATGATTGGTTGAAATTATTCACTTTCGTTCTTAACCGGAAGCTCAAAGGACCAGAAGTATCTGCTAGAGAACAAAGTCTCCGCCTACAAATGCCGTGAATAACACAACGATAAATAAGTCCATTATATTGTGAACTGTCGGATGACAGGTGATTTGTTAGCATGTATGAGGAACGATGAATCGACCTTGGTGGTCCAATCTATTGACCGGTTCATTCAACTCTTTGTTGTGTCAGTATTTTTTCTTCTGGGGGCTTCTCTATGATAAAAACACCGACGCAATGTCTCCATGGATTCCAATGAAGTTATTGTTCCTTCGATGTTTGTAATTGTTAGAATGATACACCCTATAGTACTCCTTCACAAACATGCTGATGTCTTATCTATAGGCTATAGAATTCGTTTGCAATCGTTCAGATTCTGGATCCGTCATCTCTGCCTTGGTACCTGGTCCCCTCTTTGGAGCTTTCTGAATGAAGCTGATGATTCTCACAAGGAACTACAGCTCGACTTCTCGCCGTATGGCATTGATGGGCTTGATGATATTAGTTCCTGCTTAGAGAGTTTAGTCATGTTCCAGTTTCCTCAGCCCATGGCTCAAGGGAAAGATTTCTTTTACCTTTCTGACCTCCATTTCCAGAACACAACTTGAACAATATTATCATCCAGTCATTTTTCTCGGCCTTATCTCAGAGTTCTCGTCCAGCCACGATGTCTTTGCTACCGATGCAACCAAAACTCATTCCTTAACGGCTTATTGCAGGCTGCTCCTCTGACTCCCAATTTAAATATAGGATTTCTCGTATAAATTCCATCATCACCTCTGAAGCCCTTGCCATCGGTACAGCGATTAATGAACTTGCTTCCTCAAGCTCTTCCTTCATAATCCTTAGGGATAGCCTGTCGGTTCTATCTGCCATTCAATCAGTCTCCATCAAGTCTCCTCAAATTATACTTTGGATTCACAATAAAATTTGCCGTGCCTCATCTTTTGCTATTATTATTCGCCTGGTGTGGGTCTCTGGTCACAGGGGCATCCCTCTTAATGAAAAAGTTGATAGAATCGTAAAAAATACTGGTCCTTCGGACGTTCTTCTGGATTGGATTTCTCCTGAGGGCCTTGTCAATTATACTACCAAAAGCTTCAAAGAGTCGATTCCGTAAAATTTTCGTCAGAGTAAATGTGTACTCTCTCCTGGAGAAATTCCTCCGTTCAAAACTACTAGTTCCTGGTCTACCAATAGAAAGGACGATGTGCTGATCTCCCGTCTTCTTTGCAAGATGATCGTTACCCCGAATCTGTTTCGTCGTTTTCACCTTATTGACAATGGCATTTGTGACTGCTGTCATGTGATGGATTCCATATTCCATTGAACACATTCTTTTATCTTGTGGTCGCTATCAGCAGAATCGTATTCATTATTTTGGTGTGTTGCTAAACAGTGAGAACTTTAGTACCTTCCTTGTCTTAATGCAAAAATTTTGCTTATTAAGCAACTTTCGTCACTCAATCCTCGGGTTCCGGCATTCCATTAATCGTTTTTAAAAATCTGCGAGTAAGTTATAGATCGTAGTGGTTTATCCACTCTTTAATTCCTGGAAATCTATGGAACAGTTGAGGCAACAGCAACAGTAGCTACAGGCGACAGGTCTCAAAGAAAACCCCACAACAACAACAACAAAAGAATGATACAAGAACATGCCTAAAGTTTTAGATAATGAACGGTAGTCATTTTATCAACGATAAATGCCTTTGCCAATTCTGAGAAGTTTTAATAAGGAGAATTTGTGTTGTTTAGTAAATTATTTTTCATAATTTCATTGCAACATTTCGTCTCTGCCTATCTTGTTCCCCATCATTTCCTGAATCAGCACGTATTGAACTTGAGTTGAGGTAGAAAATTTACTTCAGAGCATGAATTTATGGGTTTTGCGCTTGTATAGTTGTGTTCTATGGCTTTTTAATGTATATACCATGTAAACATGCAAACAATCTGTATATTAAGTGTACAAGAAACCATTTGTACAGTTTGTTTTAAATTTAATTTAATAAAATTCTTTAATTTATTTGATTAAGTGGAAGAAAGATGACGAAACAAGGCAGTCTATTGTAGCTTTAAACCTACTGAACGAAAATTTGCCAATTATTAATGAATGAAACGCTGATTGTTATTGCCTTTAATTTTGGTGATTATACTATTTATGTCCTATAGTACAGATATGCTCCAGAATTGCCTAATTTAAATTTAAAAAGTTTAATACTAATTATCGACTTGTTTCATTTTGACTTTATGATAGTATTATTTAACATTTAGTATTCGTTAAAAGAAACCAATACCGCATCATTGTTATGTGACATTGAAAACAAACTAAAATTTTAGCTTAACTAGAACGTTTATTTAAATGGGACGACATTTAATAATTGCTCTGTTTACACCAAACTCAATAAATTTAGTGTAATACTAATTGAATACAAATCAAATTGTATTTTGAAGGATTTTAAATCTTAAGAAAAAAGAAGAAATGAAGAAGAAGAAGAAGAAGAGGGAGAAAGTTAAAACAGAAATGGTATTGGGATAGTTAACTACAAGAGTAAAAACCTTTGATTTGTGGAATGATTAAAGCAATCCCCACCCCCTAATGTCTAGAAACAACAGTAACTTTTACTCAATTTGATGTTCAAATTCTTTATAGAAAAATGAAAAATATTTTAGCTCTGACAAACTTTTTTTTTAAAATATTATTTCATAAGAGCGATTTAAACCAATATTTATTTGCAAAAACGAATATTGGTACAATCATTTGTTGATAAATAGTAAGACAATATTTTAATTTAAAATTATTATTCCAGATACATACTAAAAATGCTTTTTAAAATATGGAAACGTTCGAACCTTTAGGAAATATTAAGTAATGACATTTCAAACACTGATCTGAGATAATTCGCAGCGCATTACATTTTCCAATGTTTCCAGTCGTTCACTTAAGCCTCGGGCCATCATTTAAAAAGGCGTTTATTTTATTTTATTTTATTTCTTAAAGTTTTCGAAACATTTCAAACTTTCATTTCGTTTTTATCTCCGAAGCCATCTCAACTGCGTATTTGAAGTTGATGTTCGCTTTGATAAACGCATAACTCTATTTGGTGACACTTCAAAACTGTTACATCTCAAATAACACTCAATCGAATTGACTACAGAACTCCCACCCTGCAGCATATGCTTTAGGAATTAGCTCAATGATTGTGATTTCAATCCCCTTCGTCCTGTAAAATGACACCTATCCGCTGTGAAAACGGTGGTTACTCTCATTGACTTCTAGGTTCCCCTCTCGTTCCCATAATTCTACCCCCTGCTGGTGACGTGATTCTTTTCTTTTTACACCCACCTATTTCACGTGATTTAGGGAGAAATATAAAAGGTGCCACGTTTTACCAGTTATCACGCCTGGCCAGATTTGGTGTATGATATATATTTTTTCTTGCTATATTTGTTTTGCATATAGGTGTTATTTTTTCGCCGACAAGTGATTATAGATAGTTCAAAATTCTTGTTCTTGTTTGGGATAAGTTAAAAATGTAAATTTAAATATTGCGAATAAAAGTCTTCAAATAATAATAAACAAACCAACCATTTCTTAAAATTTTTAATATGTCCAGTATGAATTATAATTTTATTTAATTTTACGGAAAACATTCCTTTTTAACAAAACATACATTTAGGCTTAAGAATTTTAATTTTGAAAACTATCTTAAACTGTGTTCCGATTGTTAGGGAAATTTTCCATTCGTTGATTACATTTGATTTTCTGTTTTTTATCTCAATATATATTTCAGTATACATGCTTATTGTATTAGTATTATATTTCAACAATGGATTAGCTTCAAATTATTACTGGTAGTATTAAGTAGTTTTGAGCAAGAGAAAAAAAAATATTTACACCTGTGAACAATTTATATTTTACAAAACATGAATGTTTAAATGAAAGCAATACGGAATGCAGTCATGGTGATAAATCACATAAAATTTCGCAGCTTCTCTTTTTTTTTTCCCCCTTTAATTCTGGTGTAGATGTGTAATCTATATTCTGTACAATACATGCCTTACAAATGTTTGAGAAAAAAAAAAAAAAAAAAGAAAAAAAAGAAGAATGATCTTTTTGTGCTCGTATTGTAATCTTAACAAACAGGTATGCAATGGTCTTTTCGTCTATTTGCATTAAATGTCGATTTTTCTTTCTATTATTTTTTTTTTTTAACCTCATCTAAATAAAGCTTTATCGTTCCTGTTAAATAAATTATTCGGAAAAATAGTTTATCGAAAACTAATCGACACAATACTTGTAGGTAGATTCTTTTATATATATATATATATATATATATATATATATATATATATATATAATTAACAAATATTTAATATGAGTTTTCAATGCAGTGAGGCTCATTATTTTAAGAAATATTTATTTTTATATTTATTTTTGCTATTTCTATTTTAAGCAAAAGCAGAACATTAAGGTACTAAATGTAATGAGTTTATTTACCAGGATTGTTCTTCCATGAATCTCTTTGGCAACTGGAAATTTATGGTGGATTTCATTAGGCGTATTAATGATTGGATAAAAATGTCATTAAAATTTCCAATTACCTTACAGTTTAACCAACTTTAAAATAATCTTAATTTGGTAGAAATATTAAATTAAATTAATTCGGAAACGTCAACAACTTGTACCTTAACGTCTAACGCGTATATTTCATCGTTAGTCAAAAATTTTGGATCTAAAGATTTCATATATTTTGAAGAGTATTTTCAATGACCTGAAGAATTAGGATATTTTCTTTGTAAAGGTTGAATATTTATGAAAAATGAAGTACATCATAACTTGTTGCATCAGTTGATCGTTTATATGATCAAAACTTCATTTTCAACTGCTTTTAATTAGCTGGTTGTCTCCATTCGAAGGTCTTTAAGATTCTAAAATTCCAAACGGAAATTGATACCGACGGCCATGTAAACACCCTGCAATTAAACCAACCCATTAGAAAAATAAAATTTATTTAGGAAAAAAATTTCTATGAGAAATTATATCAAACCATAAATACAACTACTTTTTCTTAAAAAACAAATTGACATAAAACGGCAATAAATTTTCACCAAAGAATCGTTGATGAAGAAAAAATATACTTTAACATATGTTTAAGAAAAATATGTCAGGTGAGGTAAATATTGATCGGAATCGCATTTTACATTCATTTTTCATAGTTATCAGGTTCAACTGTGTGTTGTATGAAAAAAAGTGCTTAAATAAGTGAGACAGCAAAGTACCGATAACACCTTTTACAAAAAAGGAGTCGATCTGGCACGTCCATCATATCCGGCAGTGATGGCGGGGTGCATAAATGCCCACTCATTGCGGTACGCTTAGCGACCAAAAACGGAAAACACCCGCCCTGAATTTTCTCACGAGGGTGCAGAGCCCCCCTTATGCACCCCTTATCATGAATGCCTTTTGAAAAGCAATCCCGATTACGCCCGGTAGACATAGAATTAATCCCGTGTTTCGGGCACCCGTCAGCTAAAGACCCCCTTCTCCCTTTTTCATTGCTGAGAATCGTTTACGTTTCTATCGCTGAAGACACGTGACTGGGCGCGTGCCGGCATCTCTCTCCCTCTATGCATGACAGCATGAATACGAAATCGAACTCTGTCTGCTCTCTTTTCTATCCACCCCATTCCTCTACCATGCAAAAAAGGCTTTAGTTACACTTTCGGTCGTTTGATTTTGGGCCTTCCTTTTTACTGAATATTTAGGCTGAAAAGGGAGGGGGGGGGGGGGAGGATCATGTCACAGAATCGCTTTCCGCTATTATAGCCAGTCATTTATAACACCTTCGAAGTCACTTTTTTTTTTATGGTGGATTGTCGGACTGTCCTTTTTCTCACGGCGTGGAAAAAGCAGAATACAAATATTTAGACTTCGGAATTAGGAATGGCTGTTAAAAGCCGTGAAAAACGCCTGTGATCGATTGGTTAAGCAAAGACTAATGTTCTCTTCAAACATCTCCTATAATAAGGTCATCTTTCAAAGCTTGTTGTCGGTGATCTTTTTTTTTTTTTTTTTCGTGGGAAACTAACTAGTAAAGGAACATATACGGATGGATATAACATTAATAAGTCAGAACAATATGTCAGCAATTGTAAAAAATTTTTTTTCTTTTCTTTCTTTCTTTTTTTTTTTTTTTTTTTTTTAATCTTTAACCAAATAATAAAAAAAGGACCGAAAAATAAAATCATAAAATTTTAAAACACCATTATGTTTCGAATGGGAAAGAAAAAAAAATCTTTTATTACAATTTTCGATTGTTAACACGTTGCGCGCCATGTCAGCCATTCTTGACATTTTGCCATATGTCTCTAAGTACTGAAGGAATAATCTTGAAACTTTAGGAGTGTGCAGAACATGTTATACTTCAAACATTTCAGTGAAAACTTTACATCGAAAGTGAAAGCAGTACCAATAAAAAATTTGTTACCCACTTCGTATAATACTGAAGCTTCGCCACATTCATTTTTGGTCCACATTTATTTAAAAATCTATATTCCTAAAGTTTTATAACGTTCTCTGCCTCTAGCGAACAATTATTGGAACAATACCTGACTTTGTCTCTGTTGAATGTGTTCAACAACTTTATGAATGGTGCTTTTAAACACGTTAGCCGTTGGGAAAATCAAGTGCTCCGCTAACACTTTACGGAGGATTAGCATTCTTGTATACGTGGCATTGTTTGTCAGTTCCCAAACTTAATTTCTTTTGATATTTGGGTTTTGTGACTACCTGAAATACATAGTATAACACAGTGTCTAATTTTACGCTTCCAGCAAACAGTGGTGGAGAGCATTTTAAAAATGTTTCATCAACTTGAAACAGGGAACAAATTTATTCTAGACAAAATTTTCCTCATCTTATTATATCATTTCTCAATTTTAATAAAATAATGCTGCATATATTTTGCTAATGGCAGCTTACGCATGGACGAATGGCAACTTGGGAAACCTCTGCATAATATAAATTTAAGTTTGAATAAGTGTTGTTTTTTAAAAAATCCATTAAGTTAAGATTATAAGCTGCTGATATATATATATATATATATATATATATATATCATTTATCTTTATACAACATATGCCATACATACATAAGTTAAGACTGTATGTATGGCAATGTATGTTAATACATACTGTTAAGACATAAATCTACTGAGAAAAATGTCCCAAAAAGTGGGTGTTTGTGAAAAAAATAAATGTTTATTATTGTTTAATGCATTATGGAGTAAAGTTTTATATTTTAGAACTATTTTAAAGGTACCGGTATAATTGAAATGATAAAAATTAAATATAATAATTACTTTTTGTTATAGTCCATCATTGTTGAAACGATTTATTATTTTGGTTCGCTTGTTGTCTGTTCGTCTGTTAGTCAGTACTATAACTTTCGTATATATTCTTGAATTGCTGAGAAATTCATTCATATCACTAATGGTCATAATAGATTTCTTACTGAAAATATAAAGTGCCATGTTTTACGTTCATAGTTACTTTACAGCTTCAGAACTGAATTTGAATAAAGCAATTTAACTTTTATTTAATATGCATTTTAATCAGTATTAAGCTGTTTCAAACACAACTAATAAATACATAATACAAAAAATTCAAGCAATAACATGCATTTTTTTTTTTTTCGTTTTCATATTTTGCACATAATTTTTAAACAGACGATATATGAACATCAAATGTAGGTGGCATATTCGATATTAAATTATTAATAAAATTTTATAAAGCGATAACGCGAGTATTAGTCTTTAAACTGATATTAATTGAAATTTCTTTAAAGTAAACTTTGTGTGTAGAAGAAAAAACAAAAAACAAAAAAAAAACAAAAACTAATAATAGAAAACTAGTATTAAGGATGCATCCCAGAGAGGTGAAGTTAGCATGTATGCAAATGATAAATTAAAACAGGATTTTTCTTCGTGTATTATCTTTTCTTTCGCTCTCTAACTTTCTTTCTATTTCGCTCTTTTTTTTTTTTTTTTTCAATAAGAATAATTTTTAAAAAAATATACAGATGAACATGAAAACTGGATGAGATGTTCATTATAAAAATGTTTATTGATATTTTTACTGATCTAGAGATGTTCATATCTTATAAATTAATAATTAAATGTTTTTTTTAAAAGTCTGTTAGGGAAGAAAAACAATCTGGTGTTTCACTCACACGACTTTCTCTTACCCTGAAATTTAATACTACAGGTTAGAGATTAAGAGGTAAGATAGCGTGAACTGATATGTAAGCCTATGTTAAAACAATTCAAAGTAGGCATCGAAATAGTTCTATATGAAAAATAGTTCTGTGTGAGGGGGTTCCCGACCCCCTCAACCCCCCGTTTCATTAATGCATATACATTTATGTAGAATTTAAATCCGTTATTGAAATTAAAAGTTCACTTAAAATTATTCAGACAACTTTCACACGCAACATTTCTTGAAGCTTATCAGTCTTGATCAAACTTTTCCAGCAAAAAACTTATAGTAATTTGAAAATACAACTTTTGGATATCTTAAAATTATTCGCTTTCAAGTTACTCTAAGCGACACAGACAAAGATCAAATGGTAAATATTTGACTTCAATAATCAGGAAGCCTCAAAACGTGTAAATATACAAAAAACAAGCGATGAATATTTAGCTTTAAAACATATATTATTTAACATATGTCTATGAGGAATTTATTTGTTCCCGAGCAACTTTCCAGGGCATGATAAAATATTATAGTAAAGCACTTGCACTAACAATTAAAAATAATGTTATGGCTTAAATATTGGTCGTCCTGTATATCTTTTGAGGATTTTGTAAAGACGAAATGGTGCTCCTAAATGTAATCCTATAGTAGTGACACACGGCACAACCTGAAATACACTTCCATCAATTTTCAGCTACTGTTGCACTATAATCTAGTTCTTTCGTGTAGCCTGTAAATGAACAGTGAATGATTTCCCAACAATATTCTACATGAGACATGTTTTTACGCATATAAAAAATATATATTCCTTTCATTTGTTTAAGTGCAGTCTATAGCTGTTAAACTCTACTTACCTGCAATTTCCTCCATAGACGTAATGTATTTGAAATTTCTTGGGTGTCCCTGTACACGAACTATTTGCTGCATCTCAACAAAAAACTTAGTGTAGCATCCCTGTAACATACACATTTAGAATACCAAGTTTGGACTTTCTGCTACCATTTGTTCTTGAGATATGCTGATAACAGACACACACACAGACCAACCGCTAAAAACATGATTTTCAGATTCAGGGGACCTCAAAACGTGTAAATATAACAAAATGTCGCTTTTGAAAATTTGACCCAAAAACAATACTTTCTCCACCTTATGGGTAAGAGAAAGTAATAAAAGTGAATGCTGGAAGAAAAACCTGGTTCAATTTAATATTTGGAGGCATGTGTATCTTCATCTATCTGAAATGCACTCCTGACAGCATTTCTTATTTACATTACTAGCCAAAAGTGTTGCAAGATAGAAAATTCTATTAATTAATTATTTTTACTTTCTCTTACCCATAAGGTAGAGAAAGTATTGTTTTTGGGTCAAATTTTCGAACGCGAGATTTTGTTATATTTACACGTTTTGAGGTCCCCTAAATACGAAAATCATGTTTTTAGCAAATGGTCTGTGTGTATGTCTGTGTGTGTGTGTGTGTGTCTGTGTGTCTGTGTGTGTGTGTCTGTCTGTTATCAGCATATCTCAAAAACAAATTATGGCAGAAAGTTCAAACTTGGTATTCTAAATGTGTATCATATAGGGATGCTACAGTAAGCTTTTCGTTAAGATCAAGCAAATGGTTCGTGTACAGGGACAATCAAGAGAATTCTAATACATTACGTCTTTGGGAAAAATTGCAGGAAAGTAGAGTTTAACGTCTATAGACTGCACTAAACCAAATGAAACGAATATATATTTTTTGTAATAGAGATAGTTAAATGAGAAAAAAAAAATTGTGTATTTAGGAGCCTCGCCTCCCCCCCTGGAGGGGGGGGAAATCCCCCTCGAGGGGAGTAAATTTTCATGATGGTTATCTTTCAAAGGAGCTCGCCAATACCTTTAAAACGAATGGTTGAATCATCGATCTGCGATAATTTAAAACAAAGTTATCGATTTTTTTTTTTTTTTACTTTTGACGAAAAAAAACTTAGAAAAAAAAATCGTATTTTTTTTTTTTTTTTTTTTTTTAAATATTGAGAATAAAATGGACTTTTTTTTTTTTTTGGATATTTGGTGTTATGCTACTTCTCTAATATGGAAATCGTCTGCATTATCATGAAAGCTAATTTTTTTAAATAATAATTTTAATAAATATTTTTTTTTTTAAAACAGAATTATTTTTTAATAACCGAATTAAATTCTATAGAAATGTAGGTGCATTAATGAAACGGGGGGTTGAGGGGGGTGGTAGCTCCCCTACACACAGAACTAATTACCATATAAAACTCTTCAGAAGCCTAATATGAATTGTTTAATACAGGTTTACATAACAGTACTCGTTATCTTACCTATTTATCTGCAACCTGTATTTATATTATTAAATTTCAGGGTAAGACAAAGTTGTGTGAGTGACACACCAGATTATTTATTTCGTGTATAATTAAAGTTTGGCCCAATGAAATACTCAAGGAAGTGTTGCAATGCCTTATTGATTCCTTGCCTAGCAGCTGTGATTAAATTCAGAGGCAGTTCAACAACATGTTTAACGCTTCTATGTTACATTGCACTCATTTATTATAAAACCTCTCAAGTTGGACACCCCTCTAAGTTGGACGCTTTTTCTCGGAACGGAATGTATCCATTAACATTATGTCTGACCCCTATAAGTTGGACACTTTTTCTTGGAACCGTAGGTGTCCAACTTAGAGAGATTTTACTGTATTTTCTTCTCCGAAGAACCTAGGCAAACTCTAAATTGTTTATTTACTTCATTTTGTTCCAGGATACCAATGTCAAAATGTATACCGATAACCTGTAAAATTTTTAGGCTTTTTTTCTTTTTATTTATTTATTTATTTATTTTTTAATAAAAATAAATAATTATTTTTGTTGAATATAATTTACTTAAATTGTGTCTTTAAATTACTTTAGAATATTGACATAAAAAAAAAGATCTGGAGCGACTCCACTCGACTTTCCGAACATTAAGTAATTAGAGGTTGTATAAATAAATTAAAGTTAGAGAAGTCGTTAAATAAACAAAGAAGAAAATTATAATAGGGTGTTTGAGTATTTTCCCCCGTATAATATACTGTTTAGTTTATCGATAATGCACTTCAAACAATTTGAGCCCATAGATCATAATGATAAGGAAGTTTTGTTATGTCCTTGTAAAAATCTTTAAATGTTAGATTCATCAAAATCTATAGCGTTCGTGCGACGTTAACTTATAACATATATATAAATTTTTAGCTCAATCGAATAAGTCGTTTAGACGCTATCTCACTTTAAATAAGTTGAGCCCATAGGCAATAATGACAACAAATTCTTCTTTGTGTCCCTGTGCAAAAAAAAAAAAAAAAAAAAAAAAAAAAACTATAAGTGCTAGTTTAACCAAAATCTATAAAGTTTGTTCAAAGGTGACCTATAACATGTATATACATTTTTAGTTTATTCGAAGGAGGTGTTTAAACGCTATCGCGCTTTAAATATTTTAATGAAATAGGCCATAATGATAAAGAATTTTTCTTTGTGCCCCTGTAAAAAACTATAAGCGTAAGATTAATAAAAGTCTATACTGTTCTTGCGACAATGGCGTATAACATGTATACAAATTTTCAGCTCAATCGAACAAAGCGTTTAGGCGCTATCGCACTTTGTGACCTATAAAATACATAACTTGCAGCTCATTTGAGCAAAGTGTTTGGACGCTATCATATTCACTTACACTCAAACACACATACATACATACATACATACATCACCGTAAAAATAGCAAAAATGATCTCAGGGAACCTCAAAATGTATAGAAACACAAACTGTTAAAGTCGAATTTTTGTCCTGATTACAATACTTTCTTTAAATATGTATGTTCGGAAAGTAAAAATAAGTTTAATTTTTAAAATTATTATTATTATTATTATTATTATTATTTTAGGCTTGTTCAAAAAGAAAAAAAGAAAGTTAAAATTTTCACTCTTGTAATACTTTTGATTAGTAGTGCAACCTACCATCCATCTTATTAATAAGCGTAAAATTGTTAACGCCCCTTTTTGTACACCATTTTATGTTTAGAGTAATTCTCTCCAAATATTGTTACGATGAAATAAGAATAAAATTACTCTAAAAAATGACTGGTGTGAAAAAAAAGGCGGGTCCTAAACATTTTACGCTTAATAATTGTACGCTTCATTGGCAGTTATGGTAGTGTAGGTTTTTTCTAAAATTTTTAATATTTTTTATTTCTTACAAAGCTCATTTAAATATATATATATATATATATTAGTTTAAATATCACTTTTTATGCTAAAGTTATATAGATTTAATTAGTCATTCGATAACGAACACGGCATCCAAATTTTATGTTCACATTTCCATTTGTTTAAAAATTATGCAGAAAAGAAGAAAATGAGAAAACAGATTGTTGCTTTACTCTTAGATACCATAATATCTTGACTGAATATCATAAGTGAATCTCTTTGATTCACTACAGCATATTTTATATCGAAAATAATGTATTTAGAACTTAAAAGGTTGTAACAGGGATATATATCCGTGCACACACACACACACACACACACACACACACATATATATAAATAATTTAAGGGCATTGGGATAAAAACCATTTTAAACACCTTAATATAGCGGACCTATGAAAAAATCAAACTTTTGCATGGATTCTTACAGATTTGTTATAGTCTGCTAGAAGTAAATATAGTGAGTATAATTAAATATTCATTAACCATATTTCTTGTGACCATGGAAGTCTCTGAGCAATTGCTGGCTCAACGAGTCCAGTGTTAAAATAGGGATGATAGTCATCAGACTGAGAGAAAATATGCGATAAGAGAGCATCACACACAAATGACTGGATATTTTCCAAATCCCAAACTATCGGTCAACTTGGCACCTCTCCAAGCCTTTGGACTCATCCTCGCTGCTAGTCTTAGGAAACGTGGTTACACTGTAATACTTTTTGATTTAAACTTAATGTTTAAATGTTTGCATATACTAATATTACTCTGTTCTTTGCATTAAAAAAATTATTTGTTTTCTTAAACAAGCAATTGTTTAAAAAAAATTCTTTTCAGAAATGAGTAAAAATAATTTCCTATCTCTAAATACTCATAACAATTCCACTGCAGAATTATTATTTTCATTAATCTTAATTTTACTTTTTAATTCAAACAGAATTTTCGTGTAAAAACGTTTGTACTTTGGGCTTAGATTTCTAACATTTACATCATGAACTTAATATAGTAAATGTTTTAAAACGATTTTGCATATATAGAGAGCATACATACACATACAAATACACCCACACACACATTTAATATACATTGTCCAAATGCATGCCAAAATTTTAACTGAATATGCATACTTAAAATAAATGCATGTTCTATATGTTAGGTTAATCCATTCCGCCTTGTTCTGGGTTGACTGTTTGCAAACCTGAAGCCCCGTGGGAAGCTACTGAAATACTGAGCCCACATCGAATCGGCTTATCGGATTGAATTCATAGCCCCTCACGAGGCATGTCCGTACGGTCCGTCCGTTTCGTAAAAGGCATAGAAAATCCATTTCACAGCCAATAAGTCATGAAAATGAGTAATTCAAGAGAGAATATTTTGTGTAGTTAATAAAAATACGCTATTTACCAATAAGTATTTGGACACTTTCGAATTTATGCATTTTGTCAAATATCTAGATAAGTTCTTTTGGAATTATTTTGAAACTTTGGTAGCACAAAGAACACGTTACACCTCATATATTTCGGCAAAAGATGTGTCCTGAAAAGGAAAAGGGGATCAGTAAAAGATTAAAGAAAAGTCAAAATATTTTGGATCACCCTGTAAAAAAGTATTGCTTGAAATTCATTTTTGCTATAGCATGTGATTAAGAGCAATTTTCTCATTATCTGTATAAATTTTTCCACTTTTTAAATTATAACACGTAGGGTATTAGAACCAAAACAAAGACATTTTCAGAAATTTTGGCATACTTCATTAGACAAAGCATACTGTAATCAGAATGCAAAAATGTTAAGTATCTTACGAAATATGAGCAATTTTTACTAAATAATTTTTATCTACGCATGCGCTGGCTTTTAAAAGAATTCATTTGCATAATTTAATAGCCAAACGTATTGAGCAAATTATATGAAAACCCCAAACGAATGTCATATAAATTTAAAGAGTTATGAGAGACAGAATGAACAGAATTTATGTTCTTATTTGAAAAAAAAAAAAAAATCTGATGTGGCCACATGACTTCCTTATACACCAGTTGGAATATGTATATTGTTATGAAAACGCTGACATTTTTGTTTAAGGCAACTGATTCGTAAATAAACAGGCAGGTTCCAGTCTACGAAATTTACTGAAAACAAGCAAGGAAAAAAAAAAAAAAAAAAAAAAAAAAAAAAAAAAAACTGTTACTCCAGCCCCAAGTCACGATAATTGGATTATATATATCACGGAGACAAATACAGTAGATTTTTCAGGAATAGGTCTCCACGGCTTATTACAGAATCTCTCATTATCAAATGAACAGCTTGAGTTCAATGAAAACCATTCGAGTATAGAGGCATACTTTTGTTTTCTTTGGTGATAATTAGTGACGAAAAACGATATATATCACCAAAACAATTAATTCTGTTAAAATTGAAAAAAAGTTTACTAATTCTGGCTATCCTGAAACAATATTTGCCGCCTATTTGATCACTAATCTCGCCAAGACGCCAAGTTTGTAGCCAAAGCTGATTTTAGGTCTTAGCATCAATTCTGGCGGTTTGGCACCGAATTTGGCGGTTTAGCGACCAAATTTAGCGAAAATTTCTTGTTTAGGGTTGCCTAAGTTTGGAAGCTTTAACCTAATCAAGAACAGAGTTTTGGAGTTTTCCGTAAACTTTCATCGATTTATAGCGCAGAACAAAATTCTTTATAATTTCTATAAATGACTAACAAAAATATAAAAAAAAAGAGTGATTATTGCTGATTGTGCACTAGAACTTGCCTAAAAAGAAAACACATGCTAGTTTTTTTCATTTCTACGTGGTTGGGTGTTTACTTAGCGTCAAATTAAGCATTGAAATGGGGTGAAAAGTGGCAGTTTAGGATTACCAAAGTTTGGAAATTCCAACTTCAAAAGGGATCGAGTTCTAAAATGTTTTGCATTGATTCATTAACTTCTAGCACAGAACTACCTCGAAAATTCTGTAAACCACGATGACAGTACTCTCGGTGATTTCAACTTCCATTCAGACTTCGAAATATTCAGTTGTTCCTAAATTAGCAAAATTTCTGCTCTGTAGTGTATTTAACAGTGTTTATTTGATTTCCTGTGTAAGAATGACTGTTTTGAGTATATTCATTGATTATTGATTTTTGTAGCACAAAAAATTTGTTTTATTCAACTTTTTCTTGAATATTCATTAAATAAAATGCATTCGTCTACTAGAACTTGCTTATGTCTTTAAGAATTGCTTTCTACACGCAAAAATGTACATAACTTTCATAACAATATCATTGTGGGCTCTTACGGACAGAATATTCATTAAATAATGTGCATTCGTTGACAAAAACCTACTTATGTCTTTAAGAATTACTATCTGCGCGCAAAAATGTCGAAAACTTTCATAACAATATCATTATGGACTCTATCATTTGCTAAATATTCATTAAATAAAGTGCATTCGTTGACTAGAACCTGCTTATGTCCTTTAAAATAACTTTCTATATTTGAAAATGTCGACACATTTCATGACAATATCATTAAGGGTTATATCTAAGGTCTGAATATTCATTAAATAAAGTGCATTGGTCGACTAGAACATGATCATTAAAAATATAGCTTCCGTAAATATCTCCAAAATGAAAAGTCACAGAAAGACCAAAAAGAGAGGTGCACAACTAGATGTTATAAAAAACTTATATACCAATGTACAACGTTCTACGTTCAATCGTTATTCAGTTATGCGAAAAACACACATACTTACATACAGACGTCACGAAAAATCATGTAAAATCATATATATCTCCAAAACGGGAGCTCGTATTAACACCAAAGTTACAGGTGTACAACTATCCATCATGACAAATACGAGTATAAATTTGCAATATTCTACGATCATTTGGTTTTTAACTATGCGATATATAAAATCCATTTCGTAAATCGGGATTACTATTCCATAAAATTGGAGATGGTAAGGGGTTTTATCAATATTTATTTACAATCAGCGAACACCGTATTGCCATTGGGCATTGACTGAATCAAAATAAAAACATGAGTAAAATCCCTTATAGTTTAGCTTATATTTTGAAAGATCTCAAATTCTGTTCCTTCTATCTCTCATAAATCTTTAAATTTGAACGATATCTATTTGGGGTTTTCATATAAAATTGCACAATACATTTTGCTATTAAATTATACAAAATGACATTTTTTAAAAATTAGTGCATGCATAGATAAAAATTATTTAGTAAAAATGCTCATATTTCGTAAGATATTTAACATTTTTGCATTCTTATTGCAGATACTTACGTCTAAAGAAGTAAACCAAATTTTCTGAAAATGTCTTTGCTCATGGCCTAATACCCTACGTGTTATAATTAAACAAGAACAAAAAATCATGCGGTACGCATTGATTATTAAAATTTTAAAAATGTACTTAATTGTTCTATTGTATAACTTTCAATACTCTTTGCCTACGCAATCACACAACGGACAGACAGTAGTTCTGAAAGGCTTACAGATAGAATAACTGAATTCCTAATCATTCTAAATCATCGTTAGAAAGTGTTAAAAATGCTTAACACAAAAGAAAACGCAACCCTTATATTGTAATTGCAGCCCTTAACCCATATTGGACCGCCGTCCTATTTATAGGACAGTTGAATTAAATGTCAATAATGTAAAAGAAACATTTAAAATCTGCAAAAAACTTGACATAAATTTTTAGAAATAGACTAAATTAATTAAATTACTGTGAAAAATGGAATTTGAAAAAAATATTAATGCTGCAGAATAATAAAGAACTTCTTCTACTAAACAGTGAGCATGTGCTAGTGAAAAATCCAAATGGTCGTCAAAGACGATGTCAACTGAAATCATGCAATAAAAAACCTGTTACAATTTGCAACATGTGCAATGTTGGATGTAGAGATTGTTTTTTGGACTTCCATTCGTAAAAATCTTTACAATTTGCAAAATGCTCACTTTTGGACTGTGTAAAGACTGTTTTTTGGACTAACAAACAAAATAAAAAATTTTGTAAAATTATTATAATTTTATAATTTTTTCTTTTTTATGTGCGTAAGTATCTTATACTGACCATATTTTTAAAACATTACATTTTTCTAATGATTCGTTTAATGAGTGGTCCAATATGGGTTAATGTATTTGAATATTTTTTTTTGTAGCCCTGTAAATCTGAAGGTTAACAAAATCGTATTCTATACAAAATATTATTTTAGCATATTAACAATAAATGTCAATTTGTTTATTATTTTAATGTAATTTATAAAAGTGTTTGTCCTAAAATGCAATGCATTGGTCTTTTTTTTTTTTTTTTTTTTTGTGTGTGTGTGTGTGTGTGTGTCCCTGTACAAAAACCTGTTGCACATAACATATTAGTGCCATTTAAAATAGGGAATATTCCATAGTGAATTTGAATAACATATATAATTTTTTAAAAATTCTAAAAAATATTTACGGACGCTGGGGACGGGCAGACGGACAGATAGACAGATGGACGAGACGGATAGATACACAAATCAAAATCATATTCACACTTAAAAAATGTTAAAAAATGTTAAATCGCTTAATGTAGACGGAAATGCAATTCCAGCAAATTTCCAAAAAAAAAGCCCTCAATGTAACTGAATATTTTTGTGTGACCCTTTAAATCTAATGCTGACCATACTACATTCTGTAGAAAGTATTCTTTTGTGCATATAAATAACATATTTCAATTTTATTGACATTTCTTCAAAGTAAAATTATTAAAATTTGATTTATAGAAATACTTCTCATAGAATGAATGCTTTGGAATACTTTTGGGTGTCCCTGTACACAAATCAATTGTGGTATTTATTCCACTTTCTATAGAAACTATCCAATAGTGAACTTGAAGAATATATTTCAGTTTCATTGAAATTTGCGTAAAATAAAGGAAGTAAAATACTGTTAATAAAAATACTCTCATAGAACACAATGCTTTTGGGTGTCCTTGTACACAAGCTAGTAGAGATATTGACTCCATTTTCAATATGGAACATCCGATAGTGAACTTGAATATATCAGTTTTAAGAAATTCTATTAATATTTACGGGAGTTAGAGCGCGGATAGACAGGCAGACGGACAGACAGACAAACTGAAGTAATTAACACTTTTCAACCTGATTGGAAAGTGCTAACAATATTCAGAAAGTGATAATAACGATTAATATAAACGAAAATACAATTCCAGCAAATTTTGAATAATACAAATTAATGTAGCTGAATATTTTTGTGTGGCCCTGTAAATCGAATGCTGATCATAATGTATTCTATAGAAAGCATTCTTTTGTGTATATGAATAACATTTTATTAAGATGTGTGCAAAGTATAGTTTTTAAAATTTGGTTTATAGAAGTACCTCTCATAGAACGCTGTGCTTTGGAGTATTTTCGGGTGTCCCAGTATATAAACCAGTGATGGTATTTACTTCATTTTCAATGGGGAACATCCGTTAGTGGACTTAAATAACATATTTCAATTTCATTAAGATTTGTGTTATGTAACGGTATTAAAATATGGTTTATAGAAATACCTCTCATAGAACACAGTGCTTTGGAATACATTCAAGTGTGCCTTCCCTGTACACAAACCAGTAATGGTATTCACTCCATTTTAAATAGGGAACGTTCGATAATGAACTTGAATAACATATATCAGTTTCAAGAAATTCCATGAATATTTATGGGTGTCAGAGCGCGGACAGACAGACAGGCAAACCGAAGTTATTAACACTTTTTAACTTTGTTGGAAAGTGTTAAAAAGTGGAATTTTTTTTTGCAATGTTTCAGAAGAACCGCTATATCTCCATGAACATAATGTGGTAGCCCCTTAAAAATTTATACAGATAACGAGAAATTTCTTTTTAATTACGTACCACAGCCATAATGCATTTTAAGCATTACTTTTTACAGGGTGATCCAAAACATTTTGATTTTTCTTTAACTTTTTACTTGTCCCCTTTTACTTTTCAGGAGACAACTTTTGCTGAAATATATGAGGTATAAGATGTTCTTTATACTACCAAAGATTCAAGATGATTCCAAAAGAACTTTTCTTGATATTTGACAAAATGTCCAAATTCGAAAGCTTCCAAATGGTTATTGGTAAGTAGTGTAGATAATTACAAATAAATAAATTAAAAATAAAAGACGTTTTATCATTTTTTAAATGTTTTTAACTCTTTCCAATAAGGTTGAAAAGTGTTGATGACTTCGGTTTTTCTGTCTGTCTACCCGCGCTCTAACTCTCATAAATATTCATGGAAATTTTTGAAGCTGATATAGGATATTCAAGTTAACAGTCGGATGTTACATACTGAAAATGGAGTGAACATCTCTCCTGGCTTGTGTACAGGGACACCTAAAAGTATTCTAAAGCATTGTGTTCTATAAGAGGTATTTTTAAAAACCATATTTTAATTCCTTTTTTTACACACATTTCGATGAAATTGTTCTATGTTATTGAAGTTTACTATTGAATCTTTGCTACAGGAAAGGGAGTAAAGACCAACAGTGATTTGTATACAGGGACACTCGAAAGGATTCCAAAGGATTCGTTCTATGAGACGTATTTCTATAAACTAAATTTTAATAACTTTACTTTGAGCAAATTTTAATAAAGTTGAAATATGTTATTCATATGGCAAAAGAATGCTTTCTACAGAATGTAGTATGATTAGCATTAAATTTACAGAGTCACACAAAAATATTCAGTTACATTGAGGGTTTATTAATAAATTTGCCAAAATTGAATTTTTGTTTACATTAAGCGATTTCACACTCATTAAAATTTTTTTAAGTGTGAATATGATTTCAATTTGTGTATCTATCAGTCCGATTATCCATCTGCCCATCTATCCATCTACCCGCTCCCAGCATCCGTAAATATTTTGAGAATGTGTTATTCAAATTATCTTTGTAACGTCCCCATTTTAAATGGAGGTCCTGTGCAACATTTTTGTGTACAGGGAAAACCCCCCCCCCCCCATGCCAATGTCTTGCATTTTAGGAGAGACATTTTTACAAATTACATTGAAAGAACTTTGTATTGTAAAAATCATAACGAAATTGAAATTAATTATTAATATGCTAAAATAATATTTTGTTCAAAATATGATTTAGATTTTCAGGACTGCACTAAAATGTTCAGATAAATTAAGGCCTACAATTAGAATATAAGGGCTACGTTTTCTTTTGTGCTAAGCATTTTTAATACTTTCTAACGATGTTTAATAATGATTAGGAATTGAATTAGACTATTTGTATGCCTTTCAGAACGACTGTCTGTCCGTTCTGTTATTGCGTAGGCAAAGAGCATTGAAAGGTATACGATACAACAATTACGTACATTTGGAAAGTATTAATAATTAATGCATACCGCATGATTTTTCGTTCTTGTTTTAACAATATATATGACCCCAAAACATCCTATAAAAGAAATACGTTATTAATTAGATGTTCGCATACTTATTTTGTAAATGTTCTTTGCAATGCAATGTTATTATAATAAAATTTATACCTTTAATTAAAGTTTACACAGTTATTATAATTAAAGTTTACACCCGAAAGTTTTACAACTTTCAAAAAGCTGTTAAAAAAAAAAAAAAACATTGCATAGAAAAACCTTAAATTTGAATTGAATATACTCGTAGAAAGGAAAAACGGTATGGCATAAAAAAAAAAAAAATAAATAAAGTTAAAAATTTTAGCAATAGATGACACTTTAAACGTCATAACGTAAATGGGTTCAGCTAGTGCCCCTATATACAGGCCTATGCATCAGCTGCCATCTTTTGGCCTCGGAAGATACCAACTTTCTCGCTTGGCGCTTTACCGCGTGTTCTTCATCTCGTTTGATCTGAAGGAAATATAAACATTTTATGTCGTTTTTTGGTGTGATTTGAGCAATTTATTGCTAAATTTCCTCTGTATATTAAATGTTGTTATGCTTAAACTGCAAAAAAAAAAAAAAAAGTAACTACAAATTAACACTGTATGACGAACAGTGTCTACCGCTGAATAACCTACGGCCTCCCTGGGTGCATGTGGCAATCTTGGAAAATAAAAAATGTCAGAGCGTGTATATAGAAGCGCCAGATAATATATATATAGAAGCTGTGGTTTGACTACAAGTGACATTTAAATCGCAGTACGACGGCTATGGCGTGAACTGCACGTTAAACCGAATGTACTCTTCAATGTGCATGACTCTATTGATCTTTTACTGAAAGAAAATGCCTTCCATGTCATTCACAAGTTGTGTCACTATTTGACTAAAGCCCTTCTACCAAGGTATGATCATATTATATTTGATGGGAAAGTCGGTTTTTAATAGACCTGATGTCTCAAACCTCATCAAAAGCAACAATGAAATCGGTCTTTAATTGTCTTAAGATCAAGAACCACATATAAAGAAACAATGAAATAGGTTTTTAATTGTCCTGAGGACAAAAATCGCACATAAAGCAACAATGAAAAAGATTTTAACTGTTCTAAGGCTAAAAAAGAATAACGTCATAAAAAGCAACAATAAAATTGATTTTTAATTGTCTTGAGGCCAAGAACTGCATATAAAGCAACAATGAAATCGGTTTACTTCTCATGAGGTCCAAAACTGCACAAAGCAACAATGAAATCCGTTTTTAACTTTCGTAAGACTAAAAATCTCACCAAAAGCAACAATAACGTCAGTAATCCATACACACACACGCAAAAAAAAAAACAAAAAAAAAAAAAAAAAAAAAGAAAGTGGGTAAAAATAAACTATGTTGTCAATTCGCACTAAACAGTTACCTATGCAGAATGAAAAGGTATTCGTTCATGTGATTTTCCATTGGAATCCAACGGATTTTCCAATGCCCATATTGGGCAGATCTGAGTATAGACATGCCCTTGAAGATAGACATGGACATCGTCTGTCCACAAAATGCCCCATGACCGTTCATTGTTCACTTCCATGCAAACAAGAAATTACAGAGCAAATATTTCTCTAATGGCCATAACACACGAGAGATTTTCGCGCAACATTTTACTAAACACAACACAGCGTACGGGGAAAGATTCAAGACTAGCGGCTAATTAACTTGTTCGGTCGTCTTTCGAAAAAGTTCAGCATGTCGTGTTTGGTAAAAAGCTGAGCGAAATTTCTCGCGTGATACGGCCATTATTGACAGTTCAACAAGAAGAAACTCCTGAACATTTGTAATTTTGTATGGACAGCAATGTGGGATATTTCATACAATTTTATGCACCATGCTCACAGATCAGGCAATTCTCGGCAAAGTTCAGGCAATTCTCTGTGAACTGCACTTTTGCACACCATCGCTTGTTGGTTTCTGGAATGCTGTGGGTATGTCTTCTACTGACGTGGAAATAATCATTTTCGGTTTCCTCCCTTTGCCAGATTTCTCTTATAAAGAACTGGTCTCTTCTAGTTTCTTAATAATTTTCTTCAGACTTCTGGTAGACACCAGATCACATTACTGATATACATTACAGTCCGAAACTTCTTCAGAGCTACAGGCGCACAGTCACTGTTCTTGTAAAAGAGCTTCACAATCAGAGCGCGATCCTTTATTGAGCGAATAATGATGAGTTTCTCAGACACTATATGAGGAAAATGCCATGCATTCTTTTTTTTTCTTTTTTTGAAAATACAAATTCAATGTGTCGTACACATGACACGCCTTTTATTCCACATATTACGATGCTTAAGATGACTGAATCTTTGCTGACTCTTGTTGGAAGCCTAATCTCTTGTTATTCTTGAAGACATTTGGTACCCAAATTATTCCTTAAGTAATGTATTATTTTTTTATTTGTTTTCCCATTCAGAAAATTCACGATTGTTTAATTTGCTTTATACATACAGTCGGTAACAAAAGTGTCCGAACACTAGCAAAAATTCCTATGTAAAAAAAGTACACTTCGTACGGTTTTATTATAAATAAATCCTTGTCGAATCCTATTCTTAGTCAGTGTAAGAACATATTTCGATAAGGATTTATTTAACAAAACCGTATGAAGTGCACTTTTTTTGCATAGGAATTTTTGCTAGTGTTCGGACACTTTTGTTACCGACTGTACATATATACACACATATACGGAAAGGGCATGTTTACAAACAAACGGTCCGTCAATCAATCTTTGCCACTCTCGAGTGGCAAAAAGTCAATCTGTATTGGCGGAAATACCAATGTTATGCCACTTTACCCATAAATTGACTGCGAATGACGTCACGTGCCCTTTCCTTATATATATATATATTGCTAAATCCGTTTTCGCATTTTACAACTTTAAAATGAAATATTAAAAAGTAAAAAAGTAAATTTTTGTAAACAAAGGCAAATTAAACAGTTGTGAATTCTCTGAATGTGAAAACAGAATTTAAAAAGTTATGTTAAGTAAGGAGTAACTTGGGTGCCAAATTTCTCTACAGAATAACATGGAATTTGGCTGTTGGCGATAGTCTGTGAAGAGTCTCCTTAAAGAGCCATCTACTGCTAAAATTTGAAACATTTTTTTTTTCTTATATGCCCTACCATTTTCCCTTTCTTTGATAATATTCAGTTCAAATTTAACGTCATTCTGAACTGTGGTGCTTTTTTACAGGTTTTTAAAGTTGAATTATAATTATACTTACCCTGTATATATATTATACCATAATATATATGTAATTTGTAATTTCTTCTTTTCTTTTTGTTTTTTTCCTTACTTTTGTCCTAATAATAATTTTTATTTGTTTTAGAGCATTCTTGGCTCAGATCCTGTGTCTCCATTGTCAAAGAAGTGTACCCCAAGACTACCAATTTATTCAATTGGTCTCTGGTTATCCGAATTTACGCAAATGAAAGTGTTTTATTTGAAAGTTATCGTTTGAAACTGTATCAGAAAGTATTAAACAATATTTTATCGCTAGTGACACAAACGTGAAGATCATAAAAACATTTTATATATTGAACATAACATATTAGTTTTCTTTAATAATACAAAAAACTTTTCCTTGAAGTATTGCTTCAGTTATAAAATACGCATTTTACATTATGAATATGAATGCAGAATTATCTAGTTTCATAAGATGAAACGTAGTTGTCACAAATATGCTTCGTAATCATGTTTGATTACACAGTTGTTAATTTCTCCTGAAACATAAAAATGGCAGTTTTCTAGTCACATGACATAATTAAAAATAATTTTAAATCTTCGGTGTTATTTATTTTTCAAAATATTATTAATTGTTCAAGAATTTAGAGCAAATCATTTTTAGTTTGTTCTTCATTATAATTGTATATATGAATAATATATATATATATATATATATATATACATATATTGTTATCGATTTATTTATGCATAATACACGCACTGACCAATGAAATAGAAACCTATGAGAGTTTCTAAAAATGCCAGGCTAGAGGCGTAAGTAAGGAAAACCTGTTACCTTGGTGTGGAGAATATTCTGCTGGTATGGAAGTGTCCCGTGGTGTTACTTGAGAGTAAACAGAAAGGCATGCAATACCCGGACATATTGGCAGATCAAGTGCATCCTGAAATGTTAAATTTGTACTCCGAAGGTGATGAGTACTTTATGGACAATAATGCAACCATACATCGTTCGAGATTGGTTTCTTTCAACAGCCTCCATAGCCGCCGCAAAGCCCGGATCTTAATGCAATGGAAAATCTTTAGGACATGTTAGAAAGGTGTATCCGACAGCAATCCCCTCTTCCATTCAATTTACAGGATCTAAAAGTCTGTGTAGCCTATGAAATGCATGGTACATTCTGAGCATGAATATACTACAGAAGCTTGAAGAATCGATGCCCTCACGAATACGGGTTGTTCAAAATAAGGTCTAGTAAAATACATATTAAGCTAAGGTTTCTAATTCATTGGCCAGTGTGTATTTAAATCAAAAATATCTGGTATAGATTTGTTAGATTTATGTCTTTACAAAATATCATTTTTCTATGTTAAAAGTGTAAAGTATTGTTCCAGAAGATAATGGACATACAAGTCCTTTTTGTAAATTGCTGTCCTAGAATTATGAAAAAAATGTATACATAATGTGATTAAATATAACAATATTAAGTATATTAAAATTTCACACGAAAGATATTTAAATTAAATAAAAAAGTTAAAAATGCTTCTTTTTTTTTAATGTTCACGTTTAAATATTTTTTAATTTTTCATCTTGATTTTATATTATGACAGTTTAAAAATGTTAAGACTTTGCATTAAATTTCAGCATTCAAGACTGAAAATGTTTTTTGGCGGATCTAAGGGGGGAGGGAGGGGGCTAGCGTGCTGAAGCTCCCCCCTTCCTCAAAAAAAAAAAAAAAAAAAAAAAGACCTGACATTCAAAATTGAATATTACAGTTGTAAATTTTTCATTGATCTGGAGTAACATCTTGAAAAATCTTAACCTCCCCACCACACACACACCAAAAGTTCTGGATCCGCCACTGCTGCTCGGCATGAAAATCGCCCCCAATAGCATTTTGGCAAATTCTTATGTAAAATGACCTCCTGAATCCCAATGTGACGTCCATTTTGCCATATCATCCACCGTTTTTTAGGTAAGGCCCCCCTATTTTTATCACTTTTCGGTAATTTTATGGCTATAAGTTTGATTTTTTTTTTTTTTTTTTTTTTTTTTTTTGGGGGGGGGGGATTATTTCAACTGTTAAATATCTTCTGACGGGCTACAGAGTTTAAAAATTCTAAAACAGCAATATTTATGGCAAGGGAAAAATTTAGAGGGTTGGGGTGGGGGGGGGGGATTTGCCACTGAATTTATGTATTGCATTTCTTATATATTTTTTAATCTATTACTAATGTTATTTATTAAACATTATATATTTTTTGTTTTATGTGTTAAATTCATTCTTTTTCATTCTCCAGATCAAATTCATGGCCATAATATTACCGAACAGTGAAAAAATTTGGATGAGGGGGTGGTGTTCCGAGAAAACGGTGGTTGACTGGGCAAAATGGTAGTCATATTCAGATTAAGGAGAATCAGCAAAAATGGTATAAGTGGTCTATTTATTTATTTATTTTTGTTTTTATTTATTTATTTATTTATTTTTGCAGCGCAGTGTAATAGATGCATCAATCAAGCTACAAAGCAAAGCAATGCTCAGATATGTTTAGAATACATTGTTGAATTATAATAATCTAATAATGTAAATTATAATAATGCAATCAGCAATACATATTTTAAAAATTAAATATTATTATTATTTTATTTAAATAGTTTTTGAGAAGTTTAAACATATTTAATAATATTATGTTTCAATGTATATATATGCAAACTTTCATAACTCTAAGACAATAATTTGTAAAGAAAAAAAAAAAGTTAGACAAGCAAGTCCAGATTTTTTATTTATTTATTATTTATTTATTTATTTATTTATTTATTTTTGTAGGCGCTCACCTTTTAAAAGAGGTTCTAAAATTTAACTTGTGATTTTTAAATCACGATTTTTCTTCATATGTGCATATAAAAATAATTAATCGATATTTTCTTTTGATATGCTTATATGCTTTCAAACTTTCTTAAACTTTAGTATTCACAATTCTACAATTGTGATTACCTACAATCTACATATTCTACAATTCATTACGATGATCAAGTGCAATTACAAATACCTCTAACATAAAAGCTAAAGCACTTGCAAACTGTGCTTTACAATTCCATTTGAAATTTTGTACTCGAAAAAAAATATTGTGAAAGTTATAGCTAAAATTAGAAGGTATAGTTATGCTTTATCACTAAAAGGATAATGTACTATTCCGTTTATATTTTCACTATTAACTCTTTAAAATCTGTGCACTATTGTGTTTACATGTCTGTCATCAGTAACCTCTGCAGTTTAATATTTCAATTTATTACCATAAGAAAACGCAGTTTCTAAAATATCCGATAGAATTATTTAGAAGCATTTGAATTGTGTTTTATAAGTTATGTACTACATTTAGAACGCGAGTAAACTTTCCGGAAGTTCATTTATATAAAAGTGTGTGTACGATAAAATTTTTGTCCAGATTCACATCAATAAAATTATACTTTTAAGGGAACTCTATTAACAGAAATACCCTGGCGCAATTTCAAAATATATAACTAATAGAATTTTTCGGATGCTTTAAATTGTGCTTTGTAACTTCAACTACACCTAGAAGGCAAATAAACTTTCTGGAAGTTCATTTAGTTATAGAAGCGTATCCACGATATTCACAATGTCGATAAAATTTTTCTCCAGATTCATATCAGCAAAATTGTTCTGTAAAGGGGACTCTATTAACAGAAATCCTCTAGCACGAATTAACCCTATGTTCTGAGAATTGGGATCCAGTGGCGCGTAAAGGTGCCACCATACTGTCCCGAGAATAGGACCCACGGCCCATCCATCATTTGGGTTGCTTTCGCCACTTTCCCGGCCATTTCATAAAAGGGGGTCCACCCGTCTGTTGGGGATTCAACGAAAGCGAATATCTCGACCGGAATGTTTCCACACGAGTTGGCTGATTCGAAACACGAGAGGTAAACGGCAGAACGATGATGGATTGTCGGGTAACCATCTTATTCATATCACCATAATTATTATTAATATTTTTAATATTTTATTTAATAATAATTATCAAATAAAATTGAAACTAGAGGATGAATATAAATATTTAAACGAAAGTAAAACATTCAGAAGTTTTTAAAAATTTGAAGGAAACAAAAATTATAAAAAAATGCAAAGCTAGCTTTACAAATCATTCTGAAATTGAATTGGATGAAATATTGTTTCTATAAAATCCGTAATTTTCAGTTGGAAGAAAGCTAGCTTGCAAATTATAAAATGCCAAACAAGAACTGGCGTTTAATTTAATCAGTTATTATTTATGCCTTTAAAATCTCTAATTCTTAACCGAATTAATTCTTTTTTTTTTTTTTTACTTTACTTTTAATTAATTTCAAATACATTTTAAATACAAATTAAAACACCTTTTAATTATTTAAAAAAAAATTCAAACAGATTTATATTAAACATAGCAAAGAATCCTAAAGATTAAATCAGCATTCTAATAAAACTGAAAAAAAAAAAAAAAAAAAAAATAGAAATGAAAAGAAGAAAAATACTGAAATCGGTCTATTTGTTTGGAAGCTACAGTGTCACAGATAGACAGACAAACAGAAAAACAAAAAGACAGAAAAACTTTAAGTGCATAACACCCCTCATTTTTCGTCGAAGGTTTAAAAAAAGGATCCATTCTTTTTTTCTTTTTCTTTTTTTTTTTAATTTCCCATTTTGGAGAGAGAGAGAGAGAGAGAGAGCCTACTTTCAAAAACTTAGGGCACTTTTCGTGTATTAGTATTTAGATAAGTAAACATTTATCAAATGAAGAAGTTGTTTTCTTTCTATAATTCTGACCGATATTATTCTTAAACGGCATTGTTCTATTTATTGTATGATTAATAGAGCGCAATAGAAAATATTTACTACATCGTCTGCTCAATAGACAGTGCAGATTTCTTATTTGGTTCTTTGAAATAGTAAATATAATTTTTTAAAGTACAAATTCATTTTTGTTTTTACTTATTTAGTGAACAGAAAAATGAACACATTAATATTCCATGTAACTGAAAAAAAAATTTCAGTAAGTTATATTTTATCGGGCTAAAGACAAAAAAAAAAAAAAAATCACGCGTGAGATAAATTAAGACATGTATTTTTATTTGAAGTTGTTATTTTACTTTTACTTTTTATTTAATTTAGACTTATTGTGTCATCGTATGATAATTATAAAATTATGCATTTATAAAGTATTCATATATAACAATACATCATTATAACAATATTTTTAATAATAATTATTTCTATTATTAAGGATTTAATTAAAAATCAGTTTATTATTAATTGGAGATGTAATGTTATTAAGGAAATTTTGTTCTACTCTCTTTTCATTTTAAATTTCGTAGCTTCCTTTTGAAGGCTAGAGAAAAAGAAACATTTCCTCTAAAATCCAACCGCAACAATACTTAGATACACCCAGATTATATATTTTTTAGATCGGAATAATAAACCTCGAGCAATGAAATTAAATGTAAAATGACAAAACCAAATAAATGACAAAAAATTCCCCTTTTCCCTCATCTGATAACTGAAACTCATTACTTCTTCCTCCCCCTCTTGCATCGATGGAAAAATCTAAATCGATAGGGACTCGACAATAAAATGAACACTATACAATCTCGCAGATAGACTACTTTGAGATGACGCAAAACTCTAGGGAGGGGCCCCGGTTATAACTCCAACAAAAGGCCTATCTTCATCTCAAACCGAAACAAACTCAGGATTCTGGCAACACCATCCCCCAACTAGCTTATTATTACCCATCATGTGCAGGAAATCGGGTTTGGAGGTTTGAGGAGTAAGCTAACGTTCGATTGTGAAGCTCGTGCAATCCCCCGAAGTCGTCTGTCGGACAGAGATAAGGCGTCATTCACCTCTCCATCCTCCCCTGGTTTTCTCATCTCGTCTTCTCTCTGTCCCCTATGTTAACGTTCTCTTGTACATAACCTTATGCAGTACATATTCTGAATCATAAAGTATGTGGAATCCAATATACAACTGTGTATATCAAATACTTTGGTTAACCTTTATCACATATCAAACTGATTCGATATAATCAAAGACAAATCAAAATTATCAACACTGATAATCTGTAATTCCAAATGCTTTATTTGAAATACATTCCCTTTATTGTGTTGAATTCTTCCCTTCCCCCTTGAAATTCTCCCTTTATTGTGTTGAATTCATCTATAAATTTGTCAGTGAATATTTTTGGTTATTGATAACTAATTAATTAAAAATTCCTCAACTCACGAAATGAAATAAAAAAATAAATAAATATGTAAAATATCTTGTAAGATTTAACACGAATTTCTCAAACGCACTTTTACAGCTGATAAATTCGTCCGTGCAAAAACTATTCATTATCAATATTTCTCTATCACATTTAAAGACTTTTTTTTTAATTAATTAATTGATTAAAAAAAAATTAAATAAGAGTTTGACTTCATGATGAAAGTAATAAAGTATATGCAACAATTAAAATTAAATTGTTATTATGTGTTTATTTATTATTTTGTTTTACCTTCTGTAAATATATCAAACTAATCGATGCAATCAAAAATAAACGTTAATTCCCAACACACACAATCTTTAATTCCAAAGACCTTACTCGATAGATGTGATTCCATTGTTTATTCCTGTTAATCTTCTCATTCGATTTGAGTAAGGTGTTGGTGTTGGTGTTAAATGAGTTGTCTACACGAGGGTCTGAAGCCTGTGCAGTATGCCAACGGGGGAGGAGGGATACTTTTAAGGTTTTATAGTCCGTATTCACACGAGTTTCGCGAAAAAAAAAATCATGAAAATCTCCGAACGGCTAGGTAGACGGGCGCGACTTGGGTTCGAACCCGAAACCTTTGAAAGCATATCCACACGGCCACAGGTTAAATATTAGACGAGTAAAAATTTAATTTTATAAGTAAATTATAAATATTTACTTTCGAAAATAAACTATTATTTATATATATCTAAAAATAAATAAATAAAAAAAAAAAACCATGTAAATTTCTTCTTTTATTGTTATTTATGTATTATTACTATTTATTATAAATTTATACATAAATTATCGTTATATTTCTTCTCCCTTCTCTTTTTATGTTAGGTATTTTTAGAAACTTATTTTATTTATTTATTTATTTCTTAAAATTGCGCATGATATTAAAAGTCATTAAGTTTTTGCATTTAGTTAAAATATAATTATTTATTGTATTTTTTAAACTTATCGATTATATTTTATCGGCTCAAATAAAGCTAACATCAAATCATCAAAATTAACAATAGTGGTAATTTCTAACATAAAAAATCAATTGTTAAAGGTACATTTATATTATTTGAAAGAAATTCGTTTTGTTGAAAGTTTAAAATAATAATAATAATAATAATAGATAAATATTTTCTGTGTTTGTATACAAATAAAGTATTTTGCTTATCAGGTATGTTTTATCAACTGATTTATTTTCTTATCCCTCCTTTTTTTTTTTTTAAACTTCGATACTCAAGAATATTTATAAATAAATTAATTATATTAAAATAAAAACAGAAATGTAAAATATTAGAATGCAATAATAAACTCATACATAAGCAATATTTTTATAAAATCAATGTCTGAAAAAAAAAAAAATGCTTTATTATTATTATTATTATTATTATTATTATTATTATTATTTTTTTTTTTTTTTTTCAATTACAATTACTGTTAATTCAACTTATTTAAAAAAAATAAAAAAAGGTTTTTGAATGAGAGATGTAGAATATATTTCAGATATTATTACTCAAAAGAAAAAAAATTTTAATTGGAACTTGGAACACTTTGCTTGGATCACTAATAATTAAAAATAATAAAGTATTAGAATTATTCAAGTTTTAGAAAAAATCGTATTTTAAGACGGTTTTTAATAAATGAACTACCATTGAAACACTACACATTAGTCAACTATTTCAATAATGTTACTTACAAACTTTGAATAAACACCATAAAATGCAATAAACTTGCAACAATTGTTTCGGGTCAAAAAACAAACGACCCTTCATCAGGCGAATAAAGTAAGCACGAGTGCTGCAGTCAAAGCGGCAACGATCTACTTCATATCTTTCTTTCTTTGCTTTTCTTTCTTTCTTTTCTTTTTATGTTATTTCCTATAAAATTATTATTGATTATACAGTAGTTCTGGACATTTCTATGTATTCAGGAAATATACATATATGTATATATCTGCACATGATATTTCATGAGAATATCAATTTTTTTTAACACTATGATTAAGTTACTATAAAAATAACTTATGACTGTTTTTAAAGCATACTCTTAACACAAATAAATAAGTAAATAAAAGAGTAAACAAACAAATAAATTAATAAATTAAATAAATAAATAGAATAAAACAAAAAATATCAATAAAAACTGAAGTATATATAACAAAACTATTTGGTATTTGCATGCAATATCTAAATTGTTAAAATATTTTTTGAAAACGAGGATTAATTAACTAATCATAGTTGCCAAGTCTTCCGGTTTTGGCGGGAGGTCTCATACCAGAAGGTTTCTACTGTAATTTTCGCTTTATTTAATCGCAGAAAAATAATATGCCATATTTTATTAAAATATACTGGTGCTAAATCTGGTTCAAAAATTGAAAATTTTGGCAGGTGTGACCAATATTTACCACCCACTTTACTTTACTATCTATATATATGTAGAGAGAGAGAAACGCATTTATTATGTATAGTAATACAACTATAATGTTATATATAATCGAGAATGCTTTTCAAAATATATGGTTTAATTAAAATTGTGTCATCTATAAATACGACTGCATAGCTGAACAATATTCTGTCATTCACGTGTCCTTTTACTTTCTCAGTGAAGTTTTTCAATTAAACAATTTTTCATATTATATCGCTGAAAAATTACTTTGATCACCAGTATTTCATATAAATACACAGGGTGTCCCATAAGCAGTGTTGCCAAATTGAGGACTTTTTAAATTTAATATCCACCACTAAATTTTATTTGTAACGGTTGCCTAATGGTTTCGAAGATTAATCGTTTATTATGTATATCAAACTTCACTTTTTAAAATTATTGGTGAGAGTTGAATAAAAAAGAAGTCCCCAATCTGGCAACATTCCCCATAAGTCTGTAGACATTTTAAAAAACCATAGCAATTAAAGGAATTGATAGAACTGAACACGGTTTTCGAAAAATTTATTCTGATAAAGGGAGACTTTTGTGGTTAAAAAAAAAAGTTTAAAATTTTTATCGATAGAAGGCGCTGCACGGATGTGTAATGAGAAATATGTAACTCAGAGTCCTAAAAATCGCATGGTTTTGCGATTAACCTAGCCTGTTTCCTATTTTTTCTCCTACTTACCCATACATGAAGTTTTAATTGCGATGATGAGTGTGGATAAATGATAATGAAGATGTTTTACCTCATATAAGAATCACCTTATATATAAAGATCGCATTAAAATTAACCTTACGAATATATTAATAAGATGCATTGTTAAAATGCAGCTAAATATAAAAAGGATACCCAAAAATATATTTTATGACTATTATTTATTCTAAAAATGTTTTTATTTAATTTTATTTATTTGTTCCATTTAGTTTACAGACTTTTATTATTAACTTTAAAAGTTTGAAATAATAATTTCTTTCACTATCAATATTAAACTCTATAAGTTTAACTTTGAATCAGCTATTAAAAGATTTTAAAATAATTTTAGTTAAATTTTCTTTTTTAACATTCCATTTGCATTACGAACTCAGAGACACTCATTTTGCTCTTCTCTTTCATACACTTAAGCAATCTCTCTTACAATAAGTAGATCTTTTTATGAAACACCCCATTTTAAGGATGCAGTTTGATATAAAATGAAATATTTATTAAATGTATATATACTATACATTACAAAATATTTAAAATGTAAAGTAACATATAAGGGATGAAAAAAAATGTATTTTGCAAAGTAGTTACGCCTCATATGGCCGTGTGCGTGTAAAATAAATTTTATTCGAGATATTTATTGATTTTTTATGTCTCTCTCTATATATATACACGATCTCTTTCCTCGATCTCACCCCCCCCCCAAATAAATAAATAAATAAATAAAATAAAATAAAACAAATAAATAAATAAATAAAAATAAATAAATAAATAAATAAAATAAATAAAATAAATAAAATAAATTAAAAAATTAAAAAAATAAAATAAAATAAAATAAAATAAATAAATAAAAATCTAACTAAAATAAAATTCTAATAATTTCTGTTTACTTATTTCATAATTTAATATGCGTGGAAGTCAATAATATTTAAAGACATAAAATTAAAGATTGAAAATTAAACTTAATGTACAATGTACATGTCAACAATGTTTATATAATTAATAATTATTGTAAAAAGAATTTACAATGAAATATCTTATAGCTTTCTGTTTTTTTAATTTCACATAGAGCGTTGAGTTTTTAATAGACAAGAAATCATAACAAGAGAAATTATAATATTGATAATCTACCCAAAATAATAAACCACATTGATCAAATACACAGTGTGAAAACGTTTTCTTTACCCATAAAATTTAGACAGAGATTTTATGTAATTTTGGTAATTTTCCTCTTATACTGAGAAATATTTAAAAAAGAATCACTTTAGAAATAAACATTTTAATAACAAAAAGGACTGTAAAATTTATAAAATATTTTGACAATAAATTTTACAACATATATTTTAAGAATTGTTTATATTACATTTAAACTTATAGAGTATGTATTTAAGAAGAACTTTATTAATCTTTGAACTTCAGAGATTTTTTTTTAACATTTAAAACAAATTAAAATATCTTACACTGGTTAGTACTGATTGAGATCGCTTGTGTTTGGTCTTCAACTCAATTAAATTAAATAGAGATGTACAGCAAATGATTTTTAAACTCGGTGTGAATATTATCTAATTTATATAACTTCACTGTTTTTTAAGTTATTCATAAATTCAAAAAGACAAAGAATTAAGTAAAATAACAGATTTAAATCAAGTTAAACTGGTTTAATAAATGTGTAATGACCAGTGTTTCCAGATCTGGCGGATTTTCTATTCAATAATCACCAATAATTTTGATATGTGATATTTGATATACGTAATAGACTATCAATCTTCGAAGTGATTAGGAAAACGTTACAATTAAAAATTATTGGTGATTATTGAATAGAAAATACGCCAGATCTGGCTACACTGATGATGACAGATATTTAAATTCGGAAGCATGATGGACGCATTTTAAGAAATTATCTCATTTTGGAAACAAAAAACCCCCAAAACTTTTAAGTGATACATGTAAAGAGAACATCAAATTTTTAAAAAAAATGTTTTCCTCAACCGTCGCAAGATCCTCATATTAAACAGTACACGTTAATTCCATGAGTTTCACAGCAGCATCTGACAGTCTGCACCGGAATTCTCCTGAACACCGTAACATGTTGTAAACAAATACGACATGGGCGTTTCGTTTTCAAGCATGTATCTACCGCCCACACCCTCGCAAATGCTCTTGAGCATCCTCCTTTTATCCAAAATGGGGTGGTACAGATGTTTTTATGGATCCGCCCAAAAGAGAGACATTCCTGCATCCCAGAATCCACTGCGGTGATCCCCATCTTCTGCTGTTTCGCTACTGGATGAAAGAACAAGTACTGCATAGAAAAGTGAATTTTTGAGGACAAGGTAAGGGATTTTTTCCATTTAAAAAAAGGCAAATTACCATTGATTTGATATCGAAGTAATTGACAGATGTCAAGGATAAAAATATCCAATTCTTTAGAAGTGAATAATATGAATTAGATAATGAAATCCCAGCAATTATGGCTCATTCACTGTAATGTTACTAGACATATTGACACCAGTGTTTAATAAAATTCTCAACAATTTGGTTATTTAAAGGAAAAGATGCATACTTTTTCTTAAACATTATCATGGAGCAGATTTTCTTGCGTATTATTAAAAATATTTTATTTTATTTTATTTATTTATTTTTTTGCATACCACTTTTCCGGAAATATAAATCTTATAAACAATTTTAATACAAAAAATCATAGAATGATTTTAAAATAGATTGAAATTGTTTTAAATTTTCACCTGGAGTAAAAATTACAAACTTTTAATAACTATTATGTGAATTGTTATTCTATTAATTTTCATAACTTTTAGAATATAAACTAATACTATATGCTTTCTAGCGGATTACATTCATTATTGTTTAAAACAAATCTCATAGATAGTTATTAATAAATTGTTTTTATTTACTTCAAATTTCTGAAATTTTCGTGTTAATCAATTTCTCTCAAGAATAAATTAGTTTGGTGCATTTCGCTATTACAAAATCTCTAATGTTTAGAAGTTTTAATTTTTATTTATTTATTTATTTATTACCTTGCTTTTTTAAAACGAGATAAAATAAGCTTAAATAATTCTCTTATCTTTATATGCATTTATAAATATTTTTAGCTTTACTCTTTGAAACTAAGAAAATATATTTGAAATATAATTAAATAATATATTCTGTATAAACACAGCTGCCAAGTTTTACGATTTTTGAATAACAATATATTTTTTTAAATATTGAAATGTTTTATAAAATATAACAGTTTTTTTGTGATTAAATAAAGTAAAAATTTATATAAAAAATATTGGTATTCAAAACTCATAACACCTGAAAGTTGTATAGAAAGTATAAATTTACGTATAAATTTGTGTGTACATTATACATATATGTTTGTGAGTGTAATAGTGCATGCATGTTTAATGACATTTGCTTATAAATAGGGAAATTTTTAAAAATAAAAATTTAACGTACCTTGTAAAGTGATAATTTAACTTTAAATAATTTAAATTTTAGCATATTTATGTTTAAGCAGCTACTTTACAATATAGCAACAAAGTTTACAAAACAAACGTAAATAATGTATAAACACGAAAAGAGAACATGAATTAAAATAAATGTTTTTGAGCCGTATTAATTTATTGATAGATTTGCTTTTATTCATTTATTGCTACATTTAAAAATTTCATTCAGTTTATCTCCTTTTTCTCGTTAATATACTTAAAATTATAGATTAAGAGTTACTGTATTTTGTTAAAAATCATAGTGTTTAAAACAATACATGTTATATAAAAAACATTTTAGTACATATATTTAAAAGTGGATAAGTTTATTTACTCTTTATACACAATTTTCCGTTTAGAAATTAAAATACGTATTAAACAAAAATGATGTTCTTTGAATTTTCTTAAAAGAGAATTTTTTATTTTAAATTTATTTCAAGCTTTTAGATCAGAAAATATTTAATTGAAATTTTTATAAGGGATACACTTGAAGCTTTAATTTTACAACTTTATCTTATGAAGTGCATTTTACAATTTTACTAAAATAAATAAATAAATAAATAAAAATTCAAAATAAATAAATAAAAAATAATGGATTCCTAAATATAATTTATTGATTACCATGAAATGTTTAAAATTCTGTATGTAATCGTATCGTATTACATCTTAATACATACATTAGGTTGTTCGATAAATAATGTCGTTTTTTAAAACCTTCGCTTCTAAAAACCAAGGCTTCTTCGAACGTGGAGTTTTTCAACTTACCGAAAGATGGCAAAAGGTCATCCAACAAAATGGTCAATATATCATTGATTAATGTTTGTTGTTAATATAAATAAATTCACTTTGAAAAACATAAAAAAAAAAAAAAAAAAAGCACATTATTTATCGAACAACCCAATCTTTCAACTTATAATGATGATGTAAATGAATTCTTTCTTAATATTTTAAATCAAATATATTTTGAAAAATTAAAGATGATAACAGGCGCTGTTTAAAGAATAGCTATAAACTTGTTCATTATCTAAAGAAGAAGAAGAAAAATGCAAATAATATACGAACTTTGGATCTTAAAAAATTATTTAATAACATAAAAGTGTCTGAATTTAATATCAGTTTATTATTTAGTTCATATAAAAATAAATTACAAATTTCAAATAATATTGATTCAAATTATTTTCACACACTTAATAATTATTTAATTAATCATAATTATGTAATTTCTTCAAAATAATTAATTTTATGTTCAAATAGTCGGCATCCCCCAAAGATTGCATAATTCAAGTGTGTTAGCTGATCTCTATCTTTATTATCATTACGTAATTTTAACTTTAACAATACACAATTTTATCTCTATATCGGTAATATAATAGTAATATTCTACGGATAATGAAACCATTAATGATCTTAAATTCAATTATCCTCCTAATTTAATGGTAACTATATATTGTTTAATTATTAATGCTATAAACTTTCTCTATTTAAAGATTAAATTAAAAAATAAGGCAATATTTACTAATTTATATGAAAAATGTAAATATTTTAGTTTTAAAACTGGCATATATACACATTTTAAATCCTGTATTCACTTATATGTTTTTAGAAATATATATATCTTAACCAACTATTTATAATAAAAAGATTGAGTTCATCAAAATATAAAAATAAAAATATCAACAAAATTGTTTATGAAACAACACATTCTGCCTTTCCCAATAAATTTACTTATTCTCTAATTCATCCGTACCATCATTATTTTAGTTAAATTAATAGAAAAATATCATAAAAAAAAAAAAAAAAAAAAGAAAGAAAGAAAAAGAAAGAAAGAAAAAAGTGGGTGATGGGTGGGCTTTGTTTAAACAAGTAGGTTGGTGTTGTTTGGCTTGGTTGGATGGGTGGGCTGTTGGAAAAAAAAAAATATATATCTTCATTCCAAGTATCTATTAAGTTTTGATCTTATGTATTTAATTCTACGCACTTATTTTATTTCAAGTATATTTATAAAAAAAATTTTATTAGTAATTACAGAAACTAGGTAAAATTTATGGATTTAAATATTTATTTCAACTATAAAATAAATAAAGTATAAAGTGCATTTAAAATAAGTAAAATAAAAAGTAATTGATAAATAATATAAGTTTTAGTTAATATCACAGTAATTGTGAAAAAAGTGTTATGTATAAAGGTGTTTAATATAAAAGATAATTTATTTTATAAAATTGAAATTAATTATAATTAGTATCTGTAAATAACATAAAATATTACCTAACATAATTATTAATAGTTTATTACTGAACTGAACTTTTCTTTTCTGATTATTGGATATATCTACTTGAAAATAGTTGTTGTAGGGTAACATATTTGTGATTAGCTACTTTTATTGCATACAGTTTTATATTTTTCGCTACTTAATCTTAACAATCTTGTAATTTTTAAGTTAACAGTAAAAAAGTGTTTTTTTTTTTTTTTTTTTTTTTAATTTCAATAAAATGATGTAAAATAAAGTGTAGTAACAAAATACGTATTCATTTTTAATTATTGGATTTTTTTTTTTTTTTTTAATTTATTTTATTTTTTTATTTTATTTTATTTTATTTTTTTTTGAAGTCGCGAAAATTTAATTTTGCAGAAAAACCAATAATCAGGGTTATTATAACTGAATGTTGGTTTTCCAGTAAGTAGAAAAAATAAAAAATATGTGCTTTAAAAATTAAAACGAAATTTTATGAAAAGAATTTTATGTGTAATACAACACCATACGCATACACTGTTCTCAGATTCACTATCCGAACTTTCATAAATATCACTTATTTTCGAATTATATATATATATATATATATATATATATATATATATTACCACAGAACACATAACCACGGGCATTCAGAAGCCAAACTGAGCTAAGATTACAAAATAAGTATTACAAATATTTAAAATTGGATAGTTGCTGACAGTTTAAAATAAACCAACTATCACCAATTGCATTTTAAATAGTCTGTTAATTGCATCTAAAGTGTAAAATAAGAAACAAAAAATTTTTTGGTATCAGAAATGGGTTTGTTTTTAAATCATTTTAGTTTGTTACTCCAGCCCGGAAATATCACGGGCACGAGAAATACAGAATACAGATCGAAAACTCACCCCGTCATTTTCACGGGAGCGAGAAGGAAGGGGTTAATTATATTTATTAATCATTAATCTAAAATATCCATTGATCCATCCCTCCCCCCATTTATCATTATGCTAACTATTTAAAAAGTTTAATCTTATTGTCTCTTATTATATTGTGTCGTGTTCAAATATTATTCAACTGTTTTTGCTGTAAGTAAATTAATATTATACAAAAGGATGATGCATGGTAATTCTTTTGGTTTGATTTTATATCGCATATTAAATGTCCTTTAATTAGATGTTGAAATATTTGAGTTATTGGGCAATAATAATGATTTTATTTGATCTCACATATTACGGTCTCAGAAAGAACTTATTTTTTACTACCCAGCTGCTATAATTTTCTTTGCTAAAGACATACAATTTTTTGAGACATTTCAGAGTTTTCGACATTTATTAACTTTTTCAATATCTTTTGCTTTGTATAAAGGTTTACATCTATATGTAATTGTTTATTGATTACATTAAGTTTTTCTTCCTGGTGTTTGATAATTATAATAAAATATTATTATTATTACATATAAACGCTCAAAATTTTTAACGCTATATTTATTTCAAATTTAATAAACTAAAAACAATCTTAAATATAATATTTTTTTAACTAACTTGAACGATATTATTTATTTATTTTAGTTATGTCGTTATAATTACGTCGTTATTTAATTTAATTAATGTCATTAGATGTATGTTCAAATGTTAAAATCAAGCAGATATTTTCTTATTTTCGATGTTTTTATAACTGTAATTAAATGTTATATTATTTCTATTTTTATTTTATACCGGTCTACCGAATCACGATAAAGCGGGTGAAATTAAGGAATAGTGGATTTTTAATAGGTTTTTAAGTTTATTAATTATTCCGAGATTCTGCAAAGATTAGAAATGCAGTACTTTATCAAGATAATCATATTGATTTTTATCGTAGTAAAATTATCAATATTTGAATGTATTTTCCAAAGTTTAACCTGGAAGCAAAAGTTTAAAATTTTATCTCTAATTGAACTTTTCCATTATTAACTAATATTTTTATGCAACTGTGATATAATTTTATTTATTTTATTTTTAGCAAGAAATTATAACATTATTTTGGTTTTGTGTTATGAGCATTAAAAAGAAAAAAAAAAAAACTTAATATTATTAAATTTGTAAGCATGTTCTGGAAAAACCTTTATTGAAATCTTCTATCAAAGTTTGCATTTTGAGCTAAAATATATTAAATTGAAAATTGAAAATATTTATAAATATGATTAATTGATAATTAATAATAATACTAAAAAAAAAAAAAAAAAACTAATAAAGTATTGCTTCATTATCTAATGCTTTTTTCTCTAAAAAATAAAATAAGTATTTTAATGCAAATTTCTTGAATATTTTTAATGTTTGTTTTAGACTAGGACAAATACAATTAATATCTTAAAATCTAATAACTTAATCTTGTGTGTAATTTAACTTTTGTTTACGGCTAGCGACTTTCCTCACGTTTTAAAAAACTCATACCTCTATCTGAAATATATCACTGTTCATAAGGCATGTTACTAAAAAAAAGTTATTTATCATAAAAGAAGAGGATCTTGATTGAAAGGGTGAAATATTTTTCACTAGTACAACACGACTGCTTTGAATGATTAAACCACCAAATATTACATTAAAATTATTATTTTATAACAATTTATGTTTTGAAAATTACGCACATTTGTTGATAAGCTATTGTTTGTTTATCCTTATGCATAGCCATACACAAATTTAACGCAATTTCAAAGAGAAGGATTTTCATGATAATAATAATTAGGATTTTTTTTTCTTTTTTTTTTTTTTGCATTAGCATGAGAGAGATTTTATTTTATTATACGAATATATAATGTGTCAGTCATATCATAACAACTAGAGGAGAAATGAAAAAAATTTAAATAATATGAAATATATATATTTATTTGCTTTTGAATAAAAGAAAGAAAGTTCAAACTTGGTATTCTAAATGTGTATCATATAGGGATGCTACAGTAAGCTTTTCGTTAAGATCAAGCAAATGGTTCGTGTACAGGGACAATCAAGAGAATTCTAATACATTACGTCTATGGGGGAAATTGCAGGAAAATAGAGTTTAACGTCTATAGACTGCACTAAACCAAATGAAACATATATATATTTTTTTTAATAGAGACAGTTAACTGGGAAAAAAAAAATTGTGTATGTAGGAGCCTCGCCTCCCCCCCCCCGAGGGGAGTAAATTTTCATGATGGGCATCTTTCAAAAGAGCTCGCCAATACTTTTAAAACGAATGGTTGAACCATCGATCTGCGATAATTTAAAACAAAGTTATCGATTTTTTTTACTTTTAACGAAAAAAAAAAAAAAAAACTGAAAAAAAAAATCGTTTTTTTTTTTTTTTTTTTTTTTTTTTTTTTTAATATTGAGAATAAAATGGACTTTTTTTGGATATTTGGTGTTATACTTCTTCTATAATATGGAAATTGTCTGCCTTATCATAAAAGATAATTTTTTTAAATAATAATTTTAATAAATTATTTTTCAAAATGAGAAATATTTTTGAATAATCGAATTAAATTCTATATAATTGTAGGTGCATTAATGAAACGGGGGGTTGAGGGGAGCGGTAGTCCCCTCACACAGAACTAATTATCATATAAAACTCTTCAGACGCCTAATATGAATTGTTTAACATAGGTTTACATAACAGCACTCGTTATCTTACCTATTAATCTGCAACCTGTATTTATAGTATTAAATTTCAGGGTAAGAGAAAGTCGTGTGAGTGACACACCAGATTATTTTTATTACTCGAAAACAACCCTTAATTTTTTAGTTCTTTCTTAGATCTTTCATTTTATTTCCCTTTGGTTTGTGTAAAAAAAAAAAAAAAAAAAAAAGACTAACTAGATGAACAAAGTACAAATTTAACTTATTAACTCGTCAAATATCTTATCATGTGATTTAATCTTGAGATGGGGTAGTTGATAAATTTCGTATCTTCCACCAGTCTTTGTCTGTCAACTCCTGACAAAAAGAAGATTTATGATGATATACAAAGATTTTACAATTCTACAAAACATTTAAGTGTTTCAAAAATATACATTTTACTTCTAAAATAAAACTGTGCATAGCGTTCATGTTAATATCTTACGATAAGTGATGGTTTGATAAGCTGACAAAATGACAGGTTATTGCATGGAGTTTCTCCAATTTCGCTTTATCGTAGATTAAAGTAAGATTAGTTTGATAAGATTTTATCAATTTATTTTTAGTTTTGTTTTGCTGTGAAAAGTTTTAATAGGTAATTTTACAGATTGTAATCTTATTTGAATCTAAATCTGCATGTTAATTTATATTTAAAAAATTTAACTTTTTAAAAAAAAAAATTAAACTTTTCATTTTCCAAATACATACACTGCACTGTTAAAAAAATGCAGAAAAAATACAGAAATTCTCTGTAATTTCAGAAAAAAAGTCGTAAATTACGGAAAAATTACGTAGACAAAACGTATTTTACGACTTTTTTTCTGAAATTACAGAGAATTTCTATATTTTTTCTGCATTTTTTTAACAGTGTGTAGAGAAAACATTGTAAAACAAAAAAAAATCTGACAATGGAAATTTTTGCGCTTATATAACATTTTGAGATCTTCTAAAATAATTTTTGATATTCTTATAGTGTAGCATGTTTTTATAATTAATAAAATTGGAGTTATATATATATATATATATATATATATATTATACGCATTCAAAAACACTACTTTGACACAAATGACCAGATATATTTTCAATTTTAGATGTTTTGCCAACTTTCTAAGTTTATAGATACCTGGCACTGAAAAAAAAAAAAAAAAAAAAAAAAAAAAAACGTTAAAAGTACTGGGAAAATCTGGCGGCTGGGGTGCCAGTATTTCTCCGTCAAATATACAGTTTAAAACCATAAAATTGTATCACAGACATATATTTTACACAGGGGTAAGAGAAAACAGGTAAATCAAACAGGTTTTTTTGTTTAAAATACAGTTTTGTCCTGTATATTTGACGGAGAAATACTGGCACCCCAGCTGCCAGATTTTTCCTGTACTTTTAACAGTTTTTTTTTTTTTTTTTTTTTTTTTTTTTTTACAGTGAGCATATTTCAGCGAAAAATTTTATACCGAACCCAAAAGGTGACCAATAACATATTAATGGAAAACATAATGTTTAGGATTACAACTGTAAAAAACGATGTTTGAAATGTGGAGTAGTTGTAAAATGTGATTATGAGTTTTTTTTTTTTTTTTTTTTTTTTTTTTTTTTTTTTTTTATTACCTGCTTTTATTTGTATCTCAATAGCTCATATATTCATGGGGAATAAAGATTCCTTTAAAAGATAAAAATAAATAATAAAAATTCTCAAAATTTTTATTATAATATGTAGTTGTTTAAGTCAATGTACTGTTATTTTTAGGAAACTTGACATAATACACCAGAGGCAGCATACTGGAATTAGAATATAAACATATTAAATATCTAAAGAAATAGGAGTATATTTTACTAAATACTTTTTAACTGCGCATGCAAGTTTAACAAAAAATTTATTTTGTATAATTTATTTGCCAAATGTTTTTAGCTACTTAGTACCTGAAATGTCCAAGCATATATTGTGAAAATTCAAAAAAGTTATCGTCGATAAAATGAATTGAATTTCCGTCCTACCTCCCAATTCTAAGGGGAAAAAAAAAGGCGGAAGTGAATATATTTGGTTTTTCTAACGTTTAGTAGTTAACTGTTACTTAAATAAATTTTAAAGTGAAAAGTCGCTGCAAAAGGGAAAATAGGAGCATTTTTCTTGCATCGAAATATATTAAAGTATTAAATATATTAAAGTTTCATCGAAATATATTAAATTTTCTTGTGCGACCCTGTATAATAACTACAAATGGAAAGTTCACATTATCATATATTTATCTGCTTTATTTATTTATTTATTTATTTGACATTTTAAACATTTTAACATTACTAAACTGAACTATAAATAGTTTAATTCCATAGGCCACAGTGTGTAAAAAATCTACTTTTTATCCCTGTAAAATAAAAGGTGTCTTACACATATGAAAATCTGTACGTACAATTCTTGACATATCACTATAAAGTGCTTATTAATTTATATAATAATTGAATGCAGTGTTTAGGCAGTAGCGCACTTCAAATAATACGAGTGTAATGTCCGTAATAATAAAGCACATTATTTTTTGTTCTTATAAATAAACTATAAGTCCTATTCTCATTAAAATCTATACAAGGCGAACAACAGTGACATATAACTATAACATATCTACCAACTTTTAATTCAATCGTTTAGACGCTATCGCATTTCAAATAATTCGAGTCCATTAGCCATTACGATAAAAATTAAAAAAAATCTTTGTGTCTCTCTAAAATAACGACAAGTCCTACACTCATCAAAGTCTATGCGACAGTGACCTATAACCTACCTACGAACTTTTAGCTCAATCGACTAAGGTATTCAGGGGATATCACATTTTAAATAAATTGAGTTCATAAACTATAATGATGAATATATATATATATATATATATATATATATATATATATATATATTTCATGTGTGTGTATCCGGGTAGAAAAAACTTAAGTCGTACAGTCATCAATATTTATACAGATGGTGACATATAACATACGTACCAGCTGTCAGTTCAATCGAACAAAGTGCTTAGACTTTATTTTGTTCTCTTACACACATACACACATCATTGTAAAAATAAAAAATGATCTCAGGAGACCTAAAACTTATAGATACATCAAAATCTCATAGTCGATTTTTTTCATGATTACAATACCTTCCTTACATAATGTATATTCGGAAAATAAAAAAGAGGGAAAACGATAATGTATTCCTATTTATTTATAACCAGCATATGTTACATTACCATTGATTAAATCAAAATAAAAAATTGGGTGAAATTGTAACAGTTTTTCTTTTTCTTTTTTATTTATTTATTTATTTATTTATTTATTTATTTATTTTTTGAGTGGAATTAACTTTCTGTTCATTTTATCGACGACATTTTCTCTGATTTTCACGATATTTGCTTGAATTTTTCAAAGCTCCAATCAATTTTGGAAAAGAAGGGAATGTGCACTTAAAATTTATTTAGTAAAAATGCTCGTATTTTATCCGATATTCAATACTTTTATATAATGATTGTAGTATGTTTAAAGTAATATGTAAAATTTCTAAAAATGGCATTGCATTGGATTGAACACACTGCATGTTGTTATAATAATATTAATAATAATAATGAACATTTTTTTATTTTTTGGATAAAAAAAATAGACATATTTCCATGAATATACGTAATATTCAGATACAAATGTATACAAAATGATTAAAGGAGCCCCATAGTCATATCAGCTACTGCAAAATGCGTATTAAATATTGTGTTTTATCTAACAGTGTTTTGTTTGTCCCGTTTTTGTATTAGAGGCAAAATTTTTGTTGAAATATATGAGTTACGATATGTTTTTACTCTCCCAAAGTTTCGTTATAATTTGTTAAGTATATTTCTAAGTGTTTCACAGAACGTCTAAAATTAAAAGTGTCCGGTAACTTTCGGAAGGGTAATGTACCTATAACAAACTCTAACAATACATTCAAATTGCCTTGTAAATTTTAATAATTCAATGCTAAAGTATTTCGTATATTCCGGAAAAAAAAAAAGGACAACATTACGAACCTTATAATTATTATTGATTTTGAAACTAATTCCATACATGTATTAATCCATGCATATAATCTATTTATACCTATCTATCTATCTATCTGTTTATAGATAGATATTTATGTATATGGGCATATATGTTTGTATACAAACATGTACCTGTATATATAAGTATAATTATCTGTGTCACTAATATATATGTTCAGCAAACAAATTTTTTTTTATTTTGCATGTATTGATCTATACACATTACAGCTATTTCATTTTTCTGCCCTATTCATGTGTCATCTTAAAATGCTTTTTATTTTTATAAAGAAGTTACATGATTTATATGTTTTATGTTTTATGTTTTATAAGTTAGTAATGGTGTTATATGTTTTATTGTAAAATTTTCTACTTCTGCGCAATTCTTATTATTTTTAATATTATTTTTAATGTTTGAAAAACAAATATATAAACACCCATTTATTTACTTATTTATTTATTTTTCAATTTAAATATTTTTCTTAACACGCTTTCTGGATTATAGAGTTTCTTTTTGTCTTAAATAGTATCTATATTTCGTTGAGGGTAAAAATATATATCTAATAAAAAACAGTATATATCTATATCTATCTATCTATCTATCTATCTATCTATATATATATATATATATATATATATATTTCATTCCATTATTTGTGTCTTGGTCCATAAATTTAGCTATTCTCATCTTTTTTGGTTCATTTTGTTGAAGCAAGCTCGATTTATAACCTTTTTAATACTATTAAAAGTTTCTTTTTTTCTACCACAATCAATTGCAAGATCCACATTTTAAATGTTTTCAATGCATTTTGTAATTTTAAAAATATTAATTTAAGTAAGTAATATTATTTTTTCAAATAAATTAAAAGGATTCAGGTTAATTAGTTGCCAAATTGGCCTTTTTGGGTTTTTGTGGTGAATTATTCATCTGTTTATTTTTCGTTTTAATTTCTTTCATTATTCTCATTATATATATAATATATATATATATATACAGATGATACAGATGAAATGACATTGTAAACCACCAACAGCAATTTGAAACGCAAAAATTTTTATATAGTGCTCTGATTGTTTTTCTTAAAATTTAATAAGTCTTTTGAATCTTTATATAGCTTTATATTTATAATCTTTATATATATATATATTAAAACTTAGATTAAAAAATCATAATTTAAAACGTAGCAAAATAAAGAGGTACAAACGATTATATGCCACCGAAATCCAAATTAATCAGTAAGATTTAATTATTTTCTGAATTAATTAACATGAGAATTACATTTATTCTTAAATGAAAATAATTAATTTAATTGACTTAAGCAGACATTATTCATCCACAACAAACTTACTGTAACATAATTTCTCGATTATTATCTGCAAATCATTTAGCTTAGAAGATTATGAATGTAAAGTAAACCAATATTAATTTTAATTTAAAGTAATGATAGAATATTAACAAATGAACAAAGTAAAAACATTTTAAGACCAGTTGTTTTAGGAAAAAAATTACAAACGTTCATAACCGGGGGAATTTCTCATCAGGAAAAACCTTTCTCACGATTGAGCAAATAAAAGCAAGATTTCGAACACTGGTTCGCCATTACAGCTCCCCATCTTGCTTTCAAACCAATAATTGAAAATGAGAAATCGTAACTAAAAAAGCATTAGTTTTAACATATATATCTTTAAAAATTATTTTTATGCTCTCAATAAGCATTGATCGACAAACTACATGTTTTTCAACGATAAAAATAAAAATAAAAATGGGATATATTTATTTATGTATTGAAAGTATCCTATAAAAAATTATTTTTATTAAATGAATACATGCATTATTAAACTTTAAATATTATAAAGTTTACACATTTAGACTTTAAATTAAATTTAATATTCATTAGTTTGAAATTAATTATTAATTATTAAACAGTTTCACTATTTAAACAATTTACGCTTTTAGTTTTTAATTTAGTTAAATTTTTACATGTGTATTTTTACTGCTATATCATGAGCATAACATGAAACCACCTTGAATTAGAGCTATATCGAGCAAAGAATAAACGTTATTTATTGAAATTTTATTTTTCCGACTGAGTGAAAATAATGCCTAGACCGGGAGTCGAACTCCGGATCTTTGACTTACTTATTTTCACTCAGTCGGAAAAATAAAATTTCAATAAATATGATTTTCTTCCACAGTTGATTGTGTGATTTTAATAAAAAATTGCATTTTTTTCTCCCATTGTTTAATGGTGTTTTCCATTACCTGCGGCTTATTTCTGTTGAGCTATCTAAATGATAGACCAGATTGTTTCTGCCTAAAAGTTGTCTGAGTGAGTAATGTGGATCGGTTGTCGGCCTGGATAGCTCAATTGGTAGAGCCTTGATCTTGTAAGTCAAAGATCCGGGGTTCGACTCCCGGTCCAGGCATTATTTTCACTCAGTCAGAAAAATAAAATTTCAATAAATATGATTTTCTTCCACAGTTGATTGTGTGATTTTAATAAAAAAAAAAAAAAAAAGAATAAATGGTTTAGAAAATTATGATCATCTGAAACTAGATCTAGAAGAAGCGATCTTAAATAAACAATCATTCAAACCACATGTACTTTACTCAATACCTTAAACTATAAATAAATTAACGTTAAAGAGACCTTATCTCAATAGTTCATTTAAATCTTAGTTCCAGATATATTAAAAAATAAAAGATAAATAATTAAATAAAATAATAATAATTCTGAAATTGAATTTTTATGCATATATTCATAAAAAATAAATTACTTTTATTCACTTTTTTTTTATTTATTTATTCATGTTAACATGAAAAGCAAGTGTATCTTTCTACTTGCGAAAAAAATCAGGATATGCACTATTTTCCAAATATTTTATACAGTTTAATGGTAATATCAAACAAAATAAACCAAGTAGAAAGTGATGTTTGATTTACATTCTGAATAAGAGGCTGGAATACATCAGATTTTTGAAGTCATTTTGATTCATTTTAAATAAAGTTTATTCTTACATTCAGAATTATTATTACTTTTATTATTATTTGAAAAATAGAATATTATCTGTATACTATAATGATAAAGGACTTTTATTTGAGTTTATACACTTAACATACAACTCTATTTAGATTAGAAAATAGATCATTCAGTTAGTTTTCAGTTATTTAGAATACATATTATACATAATGCTGTTTTTATATGCCCTATATTGTGCCTAGGATAATAAATGTCAAGCAGACGGCAAAAACTGTAACTAAAATAGAAAAGTTTTTCTGTTGTGTTCTATAATAAATGAAAGTAACAATGGTATATTAGGCTATGATCTAAATAAAATTGGTATTGTTTATTACATTAAAATGATACCTTTAATTAATTGTGTCTGACATGGTAATAAAACATTTATATTTAGAAGACAAAAACACACTAATATCTTTGAATTGCTTTGAGAAAATACTAATGGTCTCCAGTGCATTCAGAAAGATGATACGGTGCCTTATTCTAACCAGTTAAAAATTTTCAAAAAATATTTTAATACAATTTTCCTTCACTCCTTTTCCTACCAAAAATATGTGTGTGTGTTGGGGGAGGGGGGATAAATAGAGTGATTTGAATTAATTAAAGGTGCACAGATCAAATGATTTCGAAAAACAAATTTATTGAGAGACTGATGAAATGTTTTAATTATGATAATTTAATTATAGAAAACACTAATCTGAACATATATATTTTTGAAGTTATAACTTTTAAATATCATGTTTATACATAATTTTCGCACACTGTTATATTGTTCAAATGAAAAATTAATGACGAGATGATTATATTATTACATTATGTTAAAAATAACTGTCATTGTTAGAAAACCCTTTTAAATTAATCTGATTTGTCTTGACAAATTTTTAGAGCATTTATCGCATACAAAATATTTGAGTGGAAAATTTTCATTCCCTAAACAACTTAAGCACGCAGATTATCAAACCACTTTGTCTCTTTTTAATCTACTCTTAATAAAATTTTCAGTAATCCCTCTGAAAAATCTAGAGTACCTCATTCTTGAAACATGTAAGCGTTATCTGGAGAAAAAAACAGTTCATCGAAAATAAATAACACAAAAAACCCTTATCTTAAACGGAAACGAAAAGTTTATTACAAAATGAATTTATTCTATCTCTACGGTCTTAACGCCTGGCTATAAAGTTCCCTGGCTCGGAGTTTACGGTCGGAAAGAGTTGCTGCATGTATCTATCGTTGGAATTGGACTCGTCCTGCCAGCACATTTTGGAGAAGACAAATTCCTCATCCTCCCCCCTTTTCTTAATCGAAAAGGCGTACCCGCCATCTTGAGATATTATTGACTGTCTCTTCGCTGTTTGAAGAGATGCTGGGCCCGTGGCCATGGCAACTGCGTGCACAAGAACAACGGAATCTGGCAAAGGGATCAACATTTTCTTAAATATGGCGGATGGGGAGGCGAACGAGATACGGAAAAGATGGCGGAATCGAACAAGGAGTATGTAGGTACCATTTAGACGGATGCGAGGGGTGGAGGACGGAGATTGATTCAATTGATCCGAAGAGTTCAGATTCACTGCTGAGTTAATAGCTTTGGAGAAAATTGTTTCATCTGTTTTCGACCAATGATATATTTATTAGTAATTAATATAGTTTCTCATCATCACTCCTAATACGAGAGTTTATAGGTGCATACTATCTAATCTTTTCATTTTGCAGACGCTTAACTGAATTAATAAAACTAAGTCATTAAATCACTGATGCAAGTATATGATTATTTTTTAAATAACACTAAGGAAACGATTGCATTAGCCGGGAAAATAAAAATTGGTTAATCAGGTTAATTATTATATAATTTTCCGGTTTCGATAAATTTTGATCATATAATCCATCGAAATATTTACAATGTTTTCATTTTATCTAAAATATGAAATAAATAAAACTTTACCAAGATCTCTAGTAATGTATTATTCTTTAGAGAAGATGCCGTAGATGTATTATTGAATGTTAGAAGAAGAACTTGATTTTGTGATTTTTTTAGTTTAGTTTGTGATTTTTTTCACCAGTAATTTCGAACTGTAATTTTCATTGTAGTTAATTGCTTAAAATTACGAGAGTAATCAAAAGTATTACTGTTAAAAAATTATGGTTTGAAACACAAATATTGCTGGAAATGTTCCCCTTGCTCCTAATTTCATGTATTGTAAAAGGCAAAAATTTAGATGTGTACGAAATGATTAATAAATTATGATCCAATTTTTCTTATAAAAATATTCTTCCCACATAAATTATTTCTTTCTATTCCTACATAAGAATATTCCTATATAAATATTTTTCTCTAATATATTTCTCCGATTTACTATGAAAAGAATAATAAAATCATTGGTCAAGCATCGTAAGTATCTACAAGCATCCGTAAGAATGCAGATGTAGTAATGTATAACCTCCTACATTAATATGATGTATGTTACTTTCCTCTTATTATTATGCATGTTAAGTTGAAGTTGGAGTATATGTAAGTATAGAAAGTTTTACATCTGTAAAAGATGCCAAGTTTTAACTATCTTTTAAGAAGTTAATTATATTTTATGTTAATACTTTATCACCGAAAGAAGAAACCCAGCAACATAAAAGTGCATCAGAACAGGCCTGTCCAACTCAAAAATTTTGGAGGATATCTATTTTACACAGGCATTGTATAAACGCATGAACCATATAATCATAATAATTCTTTTTTTTTTTTTTTTTGTTCGGTGGGCTTGTGAGGATTTAAAACAGAAAATAGAACAGAAAATATGTATATTAAATATATTTTTATTCATAAAATAACTATAAAACTGTCTAAAATGTATGTTTATACATTTATAAGTATAACCTTAAGAATCAGTTATTGATCTGATAATATTTTATTAACATCAATGAGCGCGATATTTGTTTCTTTAGCTATCGTAATTGTTATTTTCAGTAAAAAAGTCAAGTCAGAAACAATTTATTAATTTTAGGATTTTTAACCAAAGATGTCAAATTAGAAATCTCCTAAATTCTGTCGGGAGCCGCAGAACCTTACATGACGGGCCCCATGCGGCCCGCAAGCCGCTGGTTGGTCAACCCTGCATTAGAATATACAGTAGATATACAGTAGAAACCAGGTATTCCCAATTAACAACTTATGTAATTCTTAGGTTTGATTTATTACAGTCTATTATGGCCTATAGGATAACTGGTAATCTATGATAAAACAAACCTTATTATTTAAGGCAAGTATTTAACGGATCCTTAAATATTTTCATCAAATCTGAAATATTGGAATTATAGACAATAAAGTATAATAATAATATCATATGTATATATAAACTGAAGAATTTAATAACGTTATAGAATTTAGCAATTAATAGATACATGATAATGCCAACAACACTCACATAAAAGTTATTGTAATTTAATTTAAATGTTAGCACATATTTTTTCTATGATTTATTTACTGTATCAATTAATAGATAAATTCGTTTTAAATTACTTACGCTAATGTTAGAAATTAGGACCATAACAATAAGTCCAACAAGGTGCGATTTTTTTTTTTATCATGCTAAATATATAAATATTATTATTATTTCAGTATTATATAATGTTAAAAAATGAGGAAGTAAAAATATTATTCGACATTATATGTATATTAGTTTTAGGGTTTCTGCCAACTTTTAAATAACGGTCTCATCGTTCATTCTTCGTCAAGAATTAAATAATCTAATATAGATTTATTTATTTACGTTTATTTTTATCTTGTTATTTTTAACCTATTTTTAATCGGTTCTTTATAGCAAGATATTCGGAATTTTATGGTTCATTTTATCAAATGAGTATTTTAAAAAATGTATCTAGTTTTCGAATATTATGGATAATTTCGGCATTTGATCATTCTATAATCTTTTGACATTCTACAGTCATTCTAACATTAGTTAGCATATATATATATATATATATATATATATATATATATATATGTTTTCTAGAAAAAAAATTATATATATATATATATATATATTTATTATTGTTAAATTGAAGTTCATGTCTTTTAAATTAATTTTTAGAATTTTTATCACTAATAAAGTAAAATCAAAAACTTAAAAAGAATGGTATTGTTCATATAATTATTACCTGTTTAATTATTTACAGACTAAAGAATACAAAAAAAAAAAAAAAAAAAAAATCATTTACCATATCACAGCTAAGAAAAAGTTCTCGGAAAACTATTTTAATTGCGGCTTTAAGATATTTAACCATAGGTATTATAAGCTATGCTATTAAGAGTTTAGTCTGTAAATGTGACAAAAAAAAAAAAAAAAAAAAAAAAAAAAAAAAATCAGACAAAGACGGCTGGTTTCTAAGATATCACTAATTAGTACGAAGATAAGACATCAGCGAAAGAGAGCTTATGTTTGCATGTTATTAAAAAATACATCTAAGATATCTACAGCCTTAAAAAGAACATCTGTCGCATTCTTGTGGTTACGACGAAATTGACGAGAAATGATAAGTACTGGGGAGGATTCAGGGTATCCATCATGGCCAAGTTTCAAAACCAGCTTATCTCTGCATCCGATAAAAGAGGCTTGGAGGAGCTTCAGAATACGTCGATAAGAACGTTATACGATAGTAGATAACCTGGGATAAAACAAACCCTATTCACCTGGGAGGGCTTCACTGCAATGTTTACAATGTCGTATTCTCTCCAGTTTACGACTTCGCAAATGAACTAGCATATATTTGTGAGCTAGGGGATACTCCGGAGCAGACATTCTCGGGGTCAACTCAGTTGCAAGGTGCTACATGTTTTCACCGATATCAGTGTCAGCTGCCATGGATGAGGTATTATGTAGGTGTGTATCTACTTGATAAGATAAAAAGATAATTCAGTGGAATACGTGCTGCTTAGAAAGAGATTGAATAATCTGTAATTTTGATATCTCCTGATTTTGATGTTTTCTTCTGTGATTTCAATTATAAGTTTCCTAAATGAGAATTCTTATTGGTGAAATGAGACTGTTATAAGAAATGAAGTTACTACCGCATAAACCATTTCTGCTATTTTTTCAAAGTTATTTCTTTTATGGTCCAATTTAAAGCATTTATCTCTTAAAAAGTCACGGGAAGAAAAGAAACTAACTGGTACTTGATATATACAGTTATATTACAAAAAAAAAGAAAAAAAAAATCGACTTGTAATTTTAAAGGAAATAAAATTGTAACTTTGTAATTAATATATAAGTAATTTGTAATTAGTATGTATATTGGTGGTAAATAAATGTACTTGTCGCGATTACTGATAAAAATTCATTTTCATATTATGATTTTTTTTTTAAATCCCCTGAATGATTTTACAGAGGTAACAAGGACATCTAAATTACACTAAAATTAATTTTTTAAAAATTGGTTATAACTTTAAATAATATCAAACAGTAACTGTGTAATTGATATGTTCGTGAAATATCTGGACACATATGGCGTTTTATGGCTGAAAGAACCTTGATGAAAGTTATTTACAAACAAATTGAATTTTAAATATTTTATTAATTTAATAAAATTTAGTTTTTAATTATTATTATTATTATTATTATTATTATTTTAAGAACATGGAAAGGGGTAATAAAAAATGTGAAAATAAAACAATTACAACGGCTTGTAGAATTATTCTTAAAATAAATAAATAAATAATAATAATAATAACATGAATTATTTTTATTCTTAAAATTGAAAAAGAAAGTTCTAATGTGTTTTCAATCCTAAAAATATTATGAAACGTACGTTAAGATTTTGGAAATGCATTTACTTAGATTGAATTACAACTTATTGATACTTCGAAATATTTCATCAATTCATTTAGTTGAATTCCATGAAAGGTTAATTGTGTAATAGATGTTTTGATATGGAATATTTGAAAAAGATAGCCTGCAAAAAATTTCATAATAGTTGATTAATATAAATACAATTTGAATTAAGATTTAAATATCATTCTCTTTTTAAACTAAAATGTTTTGTTTAAACTTTAAAGAATGAGAAATGTAACATAATAGTAATTTATATAGCAAAATATCACAAATTCTTAATTAGCACAATAGCATTAGAGTAAACCTTGTGCGCAGAAAGGACAGTAAAGAGTGGCATGGTCTAAATGACCAGAATTACCCCCTCCCCACCGACTTTTTTCTGTCAATTTCGAAGTAAAATTTATTTAAATGTTCAATTTATTACATAATTTTAATATATAATCATTTATTTATAGAAAAATTATTATTTTTTATCGTAATTTTCATTATAAAAATATCACAATTTGGAGTTCAAGGTTGCGTTATAAACCTTTTCTTACGCACAGACTTGAGTAAAATAAACATTTATTTATTTATTTATGTTTTATTTATTTATTTATATATTTTTTATGGAATATAAGCTAGCTTTTCTAAAAAATAATTGTTTCATTCTTAAAACATAAATTCGTGTTTAGAACGGAATCTATATTACATTTTTTGCAATATTCTTAAGTTTTATTAAACTTTTCAGTTAAAAATTAAAAAAAATATCTAGTCACATAAAAATTTAAAATATATCTAGTAATATAACGATAGGAATCAAAGAAATTGATACAGGTTTTTTTTTTAAAACAAATTCTGCTTATTTTCTTTATGACTGTTTATAATATTTACATTAAATAAAAAATAATAGTATTCTAATTAAAAATAATAGCCTCTGTTCCTTCTTATTGTCATTTCAGTTTCATTTGTTTGGATATTGCCTTTATTTCACATAGTATTCAGTTATTATATTATATTATATTATATTATATATATGTATTATAAATACCTTTTCAGACATTGCATAAAATTAAATTATATTTATATATACGTATGACTTTTTTTTTTTTTTTTTAAATCTTGGTTCGCTTTTCTATTATCGCCAAGTTTCTCATAGTGATTTAACATAATAAGATCTAGGAATAGTGTTACGGTAAGTTTGTTGTGTATTATTATTATTATTATTATTTTTCTAATTTACTAATGCTATTAAATATAAACTATTTTCATATTTATACTATAGTCTTCATAGGTTATTGAGGTTTTCGTTGTCATGCAGTTCTTATATTATTCTTTATTTTACTACGTTAAAATATTTTATATGTACAGTCGGTAACAAAAGTGCCCGAAAACTAGCAAAAATTCCTACGTAAAAAAAGTACACTTCATATAGTTTTGTTAAATAAATCCTTGTCGAATCCTGTTCTTAGTTTTTTACATAGGAATTTTTGCTAGCGTTCGGACACTTTTGTTACCGACTGTATGTATATATATATATATATGTATACATACATACATACATATATATATATATATATATATATATATATATATATATATATATATATTGGAAACCTTTTCAAACATTGCACAACATGAAACCAAGTATCACATGAAGAACTATAAAAAGTGAATGAAGTTGACGATAAGAAAAAATAAGCAACCCGATATTGAAGCATACAAATACATCACTTTTTCAAGGGCATTGAATGAATGTTGTATGCAAATTAGGTGATCTACTAATTTATTAATATATATATATGTATAATAATACCAGAATCTTAAACACAAAATCGAGAGAAATACACACCTATCTTCAAAATATAATATCTATATCTATACCTAACCTATATATCTGTATCTATATCTATCTATCTGTATTATATTATACTGCATATTATATATTCTACATATTTAGAAAATATTTTGAATTACTCAATTTTTAAGCATCGTTATTCAGATTTTAAAAGGTTACACTCTTTATTCTGTGACTGTGTTACGTACGAAAAACTTTTTTGCACAATGTTTACACACATTTGCCAATTCGTAATTTTTGTATATATGCTAGCATATAAACTTTTGTGTGTAAATTAAATAATTTTAAATTATACCCATAAATTTATTTTCTAAATTATTACATTTTTTTTTTTTTATGATTGTACCAGATTTTTATTAACTTCTATTCTTGTTTGTTTGTTTGTATGTTTGCTTGTTTGTTCGGTACAAATCTTGCAATCGAATTTTAACTAACTTCCCTACTAGCTAGACATTTGAAACTTTCACAGTAGCTCAGAACCCGGTGACAACACAATACTTCGAAGAACGATTTTCGGATTTTTGATTAGTTTTCTTATAATTAATTAAAATATGAAAATAATAACATCCTAATACCGTTAAAATAGCCATTAAAATATTAGCTATAATTTAATTGTTGCCAAAAACAATTACCAGTTCATTTTCTTTCGACATAAAAATAAATACATTTAATTAAACGTGAACGTTAAAAAATTATAAAAAGTTAAATTATACATCTGAAAAAAATAAACGTCATTAACATTTAAAAAATAAATATGCACATTCATAAGAGCTCTATGATTCATCGGAAAATTTAAAATGTGGTATATAAAAAGTTTTTCTTTTAATCTTATTTTTTTTTATCATTATTATTATTATTTTCGATTTATCAACCCTTTCCTCCCCTCCCTATCTTCTTTTTATTTTTAATAATTGTTGTGAAATTATCTTAATAATCTGGTGTGTCACTCACACGACTTTCTCTTACCCTGAAATTTATATTATAAATACAGGTTGGAGATTAAGAGGTAAGATAACGATGTTATCTAAACCTACGTTAAACAATTCAAATTAGGCTTCGGGAGAGTAATTAGTTCTGTGTGAAGGGGGCTACAGCCCCCTTCAACCCCCCGTTTCATTAATGCACCTACATTTATATAGAATTTAATTCGGTTATTAACAAATAATTCTGTTTTTAAAAAATAATTTATTAAAATTATTATTTAAAAAAAAATTATCTTTTATGATAATGCAGACGATTTCCATATTAGAGAAGTAGTATATACCAAATATCTAAAAAAAAGTCCATTTTATTCTCAATATAAAAAAAAAAAAAAAAAAAAAAAAAAGAAAAGAAAAGAAAAAAGAAAAAAGAAAAAAGAAAAAACGATTTTTTTTCTAAGTTTTTTTTTTTTTCGTTAAAAGTAAAAAAAAATCGATAACTTTGTTTTAAATTATCGCAGATCAGTGGTTCAACCATTCGTTTTAAAGCTATTGGCGAGCTCTTTTGAAAGATACCCATCATGAAAATTTACTCCTCTCGAGGGAGGACTCCCCCCCCCAGGGGGGCAGGCGAGGCTCCTACATACAATTTTTTTTTTTCCGGTTGACTATCTCTATTACAAAAAATATATATTCGTTTCATTTGGTTCAGTGCAGTCTATAGACGTTAAACTCTACTTACCTGCAATTTCTCCCATAGACGTAATGTATTAGAATTCTCTTGATTGTCCCTGTACACGAACCATTTGCTTTATCTTAACGAAAAGCTTACTGTAGCATCCCTATATGATACACATTTAGAATACCATGTTTGACCTTTCTGCCATAATTTGTTTTTGAGATATGCTGATAACAGACAGACACACACACACACACACACATACACACAGACCATTTGCTAAAAACATGATTTTCGTATTCAGGGGACCTCAGAACATGTAAATATAACAAAAACTCGCGTTCGAAAATTCGACCCAAAAACAATACTTTCTCTACCTTATGGGTAAGAGAAAGAAAAATTGTTTCATTCTATATGTTTTAAACAAAAATTTTCAGAATTTTTTATTAGAAATTATTTAATTTACTCATATACACATTTTTAAGCTTTGGAATTAGGATTTTAAAAAAGCTACACTCTACTCTTTAACCTTAAAAAAAAAAAAAAAAATACACACACACACACACACACACACACATATATATATATATATATATATATATATATACATATATATAATTTTAATATTTATTTACTTATGAGCTAAACGTATTTACTCTAATTGACAGCTACTTGATTATTAAATTATAACATTTAAGTATTGAATATTACAAACAAACTTTGAATAAACAGCATAAAATGCAATAAACTTTATTGCATTATATGGTGTTTATTCAAAGTTTGTTTGTAATATTTTTTACAACGCCAGTTTTGTGGTACTTTTTTCTTTATTTAAGTATTGAGTTTAAAAACTGATGTTTGCAATAATTCACAAAAACGGTTTTATTTAAAAAGGAAAACAAGGTTTCGTTATTTGTAATATGAATTGGTATATATGAGGCCTCTAAGATAATTATTTCATTATTGTACATCAGAGTAACATAATTATGCTTTCAGAATCGAGCTCAATTACGTATCTTTATGTTCCTCACTACTGCTCGATAAATACCCACAGTTTCCAGTCTTCTTCCGCCGTCGTTTCTGCCGGCATCGCCGGCACGGCGCCCGGCATATGGGAAGACTCTTCACCGCTGGCGGGATGCTGCGGATCGTTGCGTTCGATAGCCATCGGTAACGGATCCGTCGGCATCAATGATGCTACTTTTTAACCCCCAACTCTACACCCCGTTTCCCAAATTTTTCTAAATGTTGCGACGTTACTTGTAATAATCGCAGTAGAATCTAATTCACAATCGTGCGATCTCCGCTCGTCAACTGTATTTTTTCTTGTATTGCAATTTTTCTTCTCTCCGGTTATGTCATTCCGAATGAAATAACAACACCGGGAAATGTACAGGCAGCTGTAATCAGTGCCAGTTGCGGGTATGTGAGTCTGTGTTTCTTGACTAGTTTTCCAAACTTCAAGTTACGGGCATTTAAAATGAAATACGATATCTCTTTAACTGAGACAGATGTATTTGAGTGGAGAAATAATGATTTGACGCTTATTCTACTTCGGATTGAAATATAATACATACAAACAGTGTGGCCAGTACATGATTTAAATAATAAGATAATCGTTTAAACAAATAAACTGAATAATTGCATACAACATGGTTTGCTGAAGAGATTTCTCCTAGAATAATGATATAAATTTATCATGGTTTTATTGATGTAAAAAGACTTTTACTTTATTATGCAGTTTTTTTTAAAACAATAGATTTTATATTTGTAACAGTTTTTGTAAAGTATTTATGAATTAGGAAATTACATGATAGTATTAAACCTTCTATTAAAATAATTATTACCATTCATACGAAATGTTATCTATAAAAGTAAAATACAATTATTATCTAATTATTAACTAGCAGTCTTATTATTTAATAATTTGCATTTAAGAAGTAATTCTTAAGAATAAATTTACTTAGTAAATACTTATAATTTTTTTTATTATATTTGTATATTAGTAAAATAATACATATTTTCCTCAATTAGTATTAATTTTTACGATTACATGTCCAACAACAAATTAGATCTTGAGCATAAATATAGCATTCACATCAGAAATATTTATCATTGGAATAATATTTCGCTTTAATTCGTGATTTTCGTTTTTAAAAGTTTTCGAATACACGGTTTTAAAATTATTTGTCTGTCATCTATATACATAAAGCTAAAAGTTTATTGTTGTATCTGTTCGGATTTTTAATTCCCTATGCAAAGCTACACTTTTCAACTGATCGCTACGAAAATTAATACACTTATTAATTAGGACAAAATCTGGTTAACGCCGTATTTTTTAGTGCAGTTGGATAATTGGTTCAAAAGATATTAAATAAAATCCACATTTCTCTTTAAAATTATTGTAAAATAAAATAAAATAAAATAAAATAATGCCAAAAATAAATAAATCAATAAATTACACATTCATTCCCCCCCCCCTCCCAGAAATAAAAGAAAATATTTATTACACATGAAAAAAAATCCACTTTTACTGTTTAGGTGTAAGTAAATATGTATTTCTTTTTATGCCAAAAAAAAAAAAAAAAAAAAAGAAAGAAAGAAAGTGCAGACACTTTTATTTAAATTAATTGTTTATTTATGGTTTTATTCTTATAATAAGTTCAAATTATTATAATTAGGATTTTATTGAGATAATACATATAGTGATTCATTTTACAAATCTTTCTTTCAATTTTAACGTTTAAATAATTTTGACCCTAAAACTCAACAGTCATATAATTAAATTTCTGTTTATTCCCATGTTTAGTATATACATAAAGAAAAAGGGTTAGGGACAAAATCTCGCGGGACAAAATATCGCGAGGACAAAATGTCGTCGGCGTAAATGAATGCAAAGCAAAAATGAGTTGGTAATTTTTAGTAATGTTGTACAAAATTTCATGACAACACATACCTTAGTCAGAGCACTGACATTCTGACAAACCTACAACAAAATTTTTTATAAATTTTACTTAAAACAGTTAAAAAAATATATATTTATTAACTTTTGTCAAGATTAGTCATAATGAATTCAATCGTGCTTATCAATTTTAAAAATTTTAATTCAAGTTTGTGAATAGTGTTCAGCTTTAATATCAGCAGTGATGTACACGAATTTTAAAATTTATTTTGAATAGTGAAAAGCAAAAGATAAAATAACTTAAAAATTAACATACATAAAATAATGAAATTCAACTCTATGATTTAATTAATTAATTATTTTAATTAATTAATTAATATTTATAAGGCCATGTTGTCCCCGCCAGAGATCACGCGTGACACAAAATTAAATTTTCAAATATTTCATACTATTTTTTTTGACGCGATATTTTGTCCGGCGAGATTTTGTCCCGCGATATTATGTCCGGATCCCAAAGAAAAAAAATAATAATGCCTCAAAATTGCGCCTTTCTTAATTAAAAGCTTATTGCTTACACAGAAGTTCTATAGATAAGTCAAAAATGTCTTATCGATTTCCTGGGTTAGGTTTGAAATCCATTGATTCAAAACATTTAGCCGCAATATCACAAAGCTGGATGGTTTTAATTTTAATTTAATTTAATTTTAATTCCATCTCATATTTTCTTTACTTTGCTTTTTCTTCAATTCAAAAATTTTATTAGCACTATTTCAACACTAGCAGCGCCGGGTTGACCGTAGACCTACTACTTCAAGATAAAGAATTTCAACGGTACATACATGATTATAATCCTATAGAAAAGATAAAAAAAAATAAATAAACCAATCAGTCTAAATTTAATCGGTAATTCTTGATATTATCATTCTAATAATAAATTTTGAAGCCAAAAATAATTTTTCGATAAATCGATAAGAAATCAGGTAAAAGTACTTTTACTCCAAATAAAAATTAATTTTATGTAAAGTAATTGTTTTTCTTGAATGTTAAAAAAAAATAATTAGTTTGTTGAAAAACTATAGTTATAGAACGCTTGACTTAAAAAAAAAAAAAAAAAAAAATAAGAAGAAGAGAGAAAAGTTGTAGATATATAAATATTTGTTGTGCAATATACGTTTCGAAAACGTACGTTTTTATCTGGAATTCGTCTTCTTCTTCTTCTTTTCATTTCTTTTTCATTTTTTTTTCTTTGTCTTGCATTTTTTTGTATAATAAAAGAGGTTTATTCAGTGACATGTAAGTATACTAGCATTTACGCATTATACATACATTGTGTTGTATGCTTTGTAGGCGAATTTTCTTTATTGGAAGCTTTTGCAGTAAAATATGCATATAAGCTTTTATGAATTAAGAATTTGAATCTTATTTTATCGTTATTTTTTTATTCTACATCCATCACATTTTTATTTATTCTAATAGTCATCTGGTTTAATCTACCTTAGTATCTGTCAAAAATTACATTTTGGAAATAATGTTAAAAATTCATTAAAAATGTCCAGCAAATCCAGTTAATTATAAGATTCAGAGATTGAAAAATTTTAAATATTTTTGAAAGGTTTATTATTGTTAGATTATTATTATTATTTTTACAAGATTTGTATACAAGGAAAAATATTCCTCTTTGTGAATGAATCGAAACATTTCAATTTATTTTATAATTTTAATTTTTGTTATTTATTTATTAATTTGCATGCATTTATTTTAAATGATTCTTTTTTCTTTTTTCTTTTTCTTTTCTTTCTTTCTTTCTTTCTTTTTCTTGTTTTATTTTAAGACTCGCTTACGTAATTCTTTTTTAATTTTTCAATAACAATTAGCAACGTTTCCAAATATCCCTTTTTTTATTATTTATTATGTAGTTATACTTTGTTTGTAACATAATCGATATCCAGGTAATATTTATTTATCTAAAATGAATTGAAATGTTTAATAAAACCTTACGAACGTTATTATGTGATTAATCTTTTACTACTTGACATATCAAAGGTATTGATCAAACATATATATATATTTAATTTGAGATGTTTTCATTGTCTATCTATCTCTCAATTAATTAATTTATAAATTACTTATTTCTATTTCTATTTCTTCACACGTATATTACTCGCACACACGTGCTCAAATACAGCTATGTTTTCCAAGAAAAACTTTAACGTTTTAATTAAACTTTAAAATTTCCTCATACATCATAAAATAAAAAGTTAAAGGATTTAAGGAAAGGGATTCCAAATGCAAAAATCACGTGGTTTTGCATTTGAAGGAGAAAGCCCTTATCTTTTCGAGATCAGTCGTACTTGTATTTATTTTATGGTGTGTGAAGAGGTTTTAAAGTTTAAATATTTATTGTACACCAGTTTTATAGCTTATAATTTAAAGTTTTCAGCATAATTTTAGATCAATTATTGATTATTTTTTTATCGAAATTTTTCTTAGCGTAACAAACATTTTTTTCCAATCAAGTAAGACCTTAACTGTCAAGCCTTTAAGACCAATTACAGACATTACAAAAAAAAAAAAAAAAAAACTACTTTAGAAAATAAAATATTTTTATATAATTTCTCAGAAAATCACAGAAAAGAAATAATCTGGTGTGTCACTCACACGACTTTCTCTTACCCTGAAATTTAATACTATAAGTACGGATTGGAGATTAAGGTTTAAGATAACGAGTACTGTTATGTAAACCTATGTTAAAACAATTCAAAACAGCTTTATTTCACAAATAATTCTGAGTGAGTGAGGCTACCGCCCCCCCCCCAACTCCCGTTTCAGTATCGTACCTACATTTATAGAATCTGTTATTAAGTTCAATTAAAATTATTTAGACAAATTTTCACACGCATAATTCTTTGAAACTTATCAATTTTGAACAAACTTTTCTAGTAACAAATGTATGTACTTCAAAATACATCATTTGGATCGCCTGAAATTATTTGTTTTCAATTTACTCTAACAGTCACAGACACATGCAAAAATCAAACTATAAAACTTGACTTCGGTATTCAGGAAGCATCAAAACGTGTAAATATACAAGAAACCAATCGATAAATAATTAGCTTAAAAAAATGCATTATTTACCATATAGCTATAAGGAATTAATTTCAATTCCAGAGCAGCTTTCATGGACATGGAAAAATATTATATGATATAGAATATTATGGTAAAGCACTTCCACTAACATATAAAAAAGAATGTTATGGCTTAAATATTGGCAGCTCTGTATATCTTCTGAAAGTTATGTACACATCACATGGTGCACATAAATATAATCCTATATTAATAACACACGGATCAACCTGAAATACACTTCCATAAATTTTCAAGTATTGTCGCATTATAATCTAGTTCTTTTTTGTAGCCCTGTAAACGGGCAGTGAATGATTTCTATACCATATTCTATACATGAAGCATTTTTTTACGCATATAAAAAATATATATTAGTTTCATTTGGTTAAGAGCAGTCTATAGGTGCTAAACTCTACTTACCTGCAATTTCCTCCATAGATGCAATATATTTGAATTATCTTGGGTGTCCCTGTACACGAACCATTTGTTTGTTCTCAACGAAAATCTTAGTGTAGCGTCCCTATATGATACACATTTAGAATACCAAGTTTGAACTTTCTGCTATAATTTGTTTTTGAGATAGGCTGATAACGAACAGACCCTACAAACAGATCAACCGCTAAAAACATGATTTTCAGATTTAGGGGACCTCAAAACGTGTACATATAACAAAAACACACGTTCGAAAATTTGACCCTAAAAGAATACTTTCTCTACCTTATGGGTAAGAGGAAGTAATAATAATAACGACATTTTCACTGTTACATTTAATGAACAATAGTAAACTATTTTAGATACACTGAGGAAAAAAAAAAAAAAATATATATATATATATATATATATATATATATAACGGTTTCATCTAGAACGAATAAGTAAACATTTTCTCAATTCCCAGATTAGAAATATAGATTTTCAAGTTATGCGTATAAGGCAAATAAATAACCTGGATAGATGAAATGATCGAGGATTTCTAGCTTACATTTTTCTAGATGGTGAAACAATATTATGAATATTATGAATCCTTTCTATTGCGAGAAATTCTCGCTTGATTTTCCAGAATTGGGTTATAAAACAAAATTATAGTTACTAAAACTCGCCTCTTGTGTTTGCATTTATTTGAAGAGATTTTTAAATGAGACTGACCATCGTAGGAAAAACAATCTAGAATTCTAATAGGGGTTTTTAAAACTCGCTAGCAAAAGGAAATATAATTTATAAGGACGACACGGAATTATTTTTACTGGAACCACCATTTACATTTTAGATGTCTGTCACATATTTTTTTTCTCGGTGTAAACAATAACCGAATCTTAATAATAACAATATTTCATGTTGAGATCCCTCAAAATAAAATCTTAGGCACATTTTGTTTCATTACTAAGTATTATGTAAGTTTCATTTAATATGATGTTATAATACATAATAGTTTATCAAAATTTGTATTATTATATATATATATGTGTGTGTGTGTGTATGTATATATATATATACATCTGTATATATATATAAATTACGTGTCACGATGTTTGTCCGGGGTAAACTCCTAAACTAAGGAACCGATTTTAATGAAATTTTGCACACTGTGTGCAGTTTGGTCCAACTTGAGAGATAGGATAGTTTTTATCTCAATTTATTGTCACAATATTGTTTTATTGCAATTATTTGTTAATTATAGACCTTTATTAAAGTTGCTCCAAAATATCTGTGAGTTCCATTAATTTAATTGTTGCCAAAAAAAAAAAAAAATACCAGTTCATTTTCTTTCGACATAAAAATAAATACATTTAATCAAACGTGAACGTTAAAAAATTATAAAAAGTTAAATGGACAATATTCCTGTGACGTCACCGTAGGTAAAATCGCCGAACACGTAGCCGATATTTTGTAAACAAATTAGATTCAACATGCCATTTTATTGTTACGCATAACATTTTCGTAAATATTTCTGCAGTGAAACTTAATAATAATGTTCAAACAAGAACAAAAGAGAAATGTAAACAACTGAATCGAATGATAAAGTTAAGACTATTCCATAACGTAAAATTGCAGAACATTTTATGTATACACACACACACATACATATATATAATGAATAAAAGATTAATAAGAACATTTTATACACACACACACATATATATAGACATCAAAGCTTAAATAATTAGAATTTCAATCATTTTAATAAAGGAATCTATTAGATGGAACATTCATTTAAATTTGTTAACATCGCCACAGTTCACATGACATCTTTTAATATTACATATGTTGATTAAGATTAAAATATATTACTAAAACTGGATTAAAAACAAAACAAAGTTATCACTATATCACTCTTACTTCAATTTCATATAATCTGGTAACTCTTAGAAATAATATTGCAAGATAAAAATTTGCAAGCCACAATGCTTTGCTATGGTAGAGTTGAGAATTGTTTACCGAAAACAGCTAATTTTTTATAGTCTCGAACCCAAAGGAGGAATATGGTCCATTATGCATCTCACGAAAATTGACGTCATAATCAATTTAAAAGATTTTATACACATTGATAAAGTGCTAATGTAGTTCTATCATAGATATAGTAATATATATATAGATCTCTCATCCCCATGTTATCGTACAAAGATTTTTGATGCCGAAAAAATAAAATAAATAAAAGCTTTGGAAACAGCCATTAAGTGGTATTGAAAAAAAAAAAAAGAAAAGAAAGAAAGAAATATGAATTTGAAACTGTACCTGGAGTCTTCCATTCCCCTTTAGCAAATAAATTATTCATAAATTTTATTTGCTAAAATATTAGTATGTATTCCCGTGTGTATTCACTCGGGGAAAGACGGCCATATTTTGGTAAAAACGTCGTCTTTTCCCAAATGAAAAGGAATAACTTTTTTCTCCCCAATGATCACTCTATTCTATATATGCTATACTATATCTATGAGTTCTATACGCAAGCGAAGTGTGACTCACTGACCGTCTGTGCAGCCAAGAAGAAGACTTCCTATGTTAATTGCCCACTGGATTTTTTGTAAGAAATTATTAAAAATCGAGGAAATTTATTTCCCGATTTTAATCCTTATATTTGGGTATAGATATGTATTAGTTATCGCGGATGTTAGATTGAATTATTTTGCTGTCAAATTGACAAAATTTTAATTTTAAATTTCAAAACTCTGTCGCCCTTGGCTTTTATTATTATTATTACTATTATTTGGTGATCAAAAGCGTAACACGAAAATATACATGCCAGATGTATGCATTGTACGAAATGTAATATATATTATTCATTGTACGTGTGTATGACATGTAATATGTATTGTACGAAATATTGTTTCATATTATTCATTACTCTTTTAATGTAAGTTGTTAAAATAACCATGATTTTTGAAAGGAATTAAATATTTTCGCCAGATAATTTGGCGATATTCTTTTTTTTTCGCCAAGGATGACAGAAATGAAATCTATTTCGCTGCAAAATATTAGTATCTTACATCAGATATTTTATTTAGACATTTGAAAACAAATTTGACTTCAAACTATGATAGAATATTTATCATTTTCCTTTTAATTAGTATATTATTAGTATATTAAAATTTAAAAGCATGGTATATAAAAAGTTTTTTTTTTTTTTTTTTTTAATCTTATAATTATTCTTATCTTAATCCTCAATGTTTCCCATCTTTATTAACTTGAATTTACTATTAAAATTTTAACATACTCAAAAACTTCTCATCACTTCGTTAAAATACACTAAACTTTTCCAAAATCTTACTTTCTATTAATCTTCAATTAATCTTCTATTTAAAATGATACATGTATTTACTTTAAATGTCCAATATTTCATAAGATTTCCAATTTTAAAGTTTTAAAATATTTATCAACTTTACTTATTTTTCTGGTTTAGCCTTATTGTTTTCCTTTTTATAACTACAGCTGTTGCCCTCTTTAAAATATTTAAAATGATGAGGTCATTTTATAGTAAAATTATACATTATAGAATATATTATATTTCACTTCTCCATAAAAATTGATTTTAAAATCGTCTGTTTCTTTTATACTTTTATTTTAATAGAATTTAATTTATATATTAGTCATTTTAGCAATTTTATCCAAAGTAGCATTAGAAATAATATATATCACTTCTCCATTAAAATTTATAGGACCCTACAATAAAATTAATTTGTGCTTAATATCAACACTACGAAACTTTTTATCAATCGCTTCCAAATTTTGACCTAAGTTTCAAATCTCAACCCTGTGGGTTTTTACATCGGCTACACCGTTTTCGTCTTTGTTCGTAAATAATAATTTGACTGTACTAAATAGTTTACAGCCGTATAATTCAACGTATAACTTAGTCACAGCAACGCGTGGCCGGGTCTGCTAGTATATATATAAACCTTCGTTTTTAAATTTTTTGTTTTAAAATTTTTTATTTGCTTTGGTGTGTGATTGAATAATGTAATGCAATTAAAATATAATAATACCTATTATTTGTTGTAAAATAATTATTTATGTATTAAATTCAATGATGCATGAAGCATCAATGAATAATAACCTTGACATAAAGTATATTATGATGCTCTTAATTAATTCCATATTACTAGTTCACGTAGTTCACCTTGATACCGATAAATTTGATATCCTTTAATGAACTTTAATTTGATGCCGTTAATCTGTTCTATTCAAATTTGTCTTAATTAATTTAATTTAATCGTGATTGATTTGGGTTAATTTGATACAAGTAAATAATTTTTTTTTTTGAATTCATAACACAATAGTTAAAGAAATTACTATTGAAAAATTATGTTGAGCACAGTAAATATAACAATCTTTGTTGTATATATTATTATTATTTTCTTTTTTCAGTAAGAAACGGCAAAATTTTGGAAGAATGTTGAATTGTGTATTCAAAATATGCTATACAGATTCTATCTTCAGAAAAATTTGTAATTAAAAAATAATAATTATCTCAGAACATAAAAAGAAATTGTTCTGCATGTAAATATAGGTTATATTATAGCCCTCGATCATATACACCACTTGATTTAAATTACAGTTGTATGCATAACTTATTTTTTATCAGCTGTTAATTGAATTTCGATTTTAAATATTCTGCTGTTTTTAAAAACAAATGCGAGAAATATCACTGTTATTATAATTCAGAATACTAGTAAAGGCGTTCTTAACCATGTATCAATCATGGTTTCCTATGGCAAAAATAGTTACTTTACACTTGTATTTTACATTTCCTGGAGCATGCAAAAAGTATTTTTTTAAACAAAGAAAAAAAAAATTATTGAAAAAATAAAAACTGTTTATTAGGTATTGAATATATATTATAAAAAATGTGAAAAAAAAAAAAAAAAAAAAAAAATTGAAAATAGTCAAATTTTGATTTATGTGGAAACTTGAAAGCAACTCTAATTTTTGTTATGATGAATACCGACACCACATTTCTCATAAATTTCCTCTATGTAAACTCTGTACGTTTTGGATATTTACGTCTGAATCTCTTTTTCTTCATATGTTAAACTTATCTTAAACGTATATATTAAACGTATTTTAATTTCGCCATCTGCTGGGAATTTTGAAAGCAATCTGTGTTAACTGTAATGCTGAGAGATAGCAACAATCAATAAAATCGTCTTTAAAAACTTGCTGTGGGATTGGCATTGACTTTTTGGGTATTTTACAAATATGCATCATGGTGATGTAAAGGGTTAATTTAATTTTTGAATCTTTACAACTTTAATAGAATATATTAAAAAACAAATGAATTTTATATTGGGAAAGCTGAAAATTTATTATAGTTTTAAAAAGGTTCGTAGCAACATGAATTAGACCTGAACTAACCTAATTCAGTGTTTCAATATAAATGAAGTAATTTAAGTGAGTATTTCTGATATATTCACTTTTAGCATCTAATGATATGTACATAATATAATTAAATTATTCGAATTCTATATGTAAGCATTTAAACATACAAAATTTCTTGTATCTGTTACATTTGTATCTCAGGGGTCTGTCCAGACTTTTCTGAAAGAGTCCTGTTTTTGTGAAATTGTGAAAATAAAGTTCTTCCGAACTTTTCGGCTAGGGTCCCCCTTTTGTGAAATTGTGAAAAACATAATTATGCAAAATAAAATTATAATTAAGGTTTCATTTTCGACAATGACAGTTCACTTTTATAGAACTAAACTCACATATATGCATAGAAGTCCTTTATAAATTAGAAATTGAGTATCAGATTTTCGGAGGAAATACAGCAAAACACGACCGATTATTCAGGAAGCCCGTTCATTCCATGGAAGATTAGTTTTGAAAATGAAACAGATTTATCAAAGATCCGTTTTTAAGGGGAAAATTGTGTGAAGGGTCCTTTTTTAGGATAAAAATTTTTATGAAGGGTCCTTTTTTAGGATAAATAATTTAGATATACAATTTTATGAAGAGTCCTTTAATGGACCAAGGTTTGTCTCTGGACAGATACCTGTATTTACACATAAAAAAACAAAAAAGATGTTATCCTATTCGTATAAAAATTTCTACACATAGTTCAGCCGAAAAAGTCATGATTGCAACAAAAGTCAACAGATCTGTAGTACTATTATTGGTCTGCGTCCTACTATCGCTAGTTTTTTTACTCATGTATTTCCAAATAATTTCTCACCTTGCAAGTTTAAATTACTAAACATTGGTTTAATGAGATTAAAAACAAATGACATCATCTTTTACATCACAACATATGTATGTTTTGAAATCCAGACCTGTACGAAAAAATTAAAAATGGAATCATAATTATTTAATCCTAATTTATCACCACGTGTCTTTTTTTTTTTATTTATTTATATCAATCGTTTTCGTGACGTGACTAAATTCAATACATTTAATTTATTATTGTTATTTTCCTGTGACGTATGGAAATTTCGCTAGCAACAAAAAAAGTTTATTCTAAAGAAGAAATTGTTTTGTTTCATTTAAGCTTTGTGTTGTGGATGAATAAATTCTTAAAAATTATCTGGTAATTGAATCTTTGTTTTCTGCAAACGAAAGAACCATATTATATACATAGTTACTATACTAAAAAAAATGTTTAAATGAAATTTGATGTGTAAATGGACTAACGAACTTTGTATGTTTAATTTTTAATTTCTTCTTTGAGTCAATGAACTAATCTCTCAAAACCATGCAAACCATGGACATAATTTTCTTTTCTTTTTCTCAGTATATTCCTGGAGTTGTGATATAATTTTTCTGCTAATTTGTTGCAATTTTTTTCCTCTTAAATCACCTATATTTCATTATTTTATTCGTTTGAAATGAATATTTGAGAACCATGGATAAAATTTTACTTTCGTTATTTTTAGCTTTATTAGCTATGACGTTAATTTCAATCTCTAAAACCGGGAAACCAGAGCTTTTTTTTAATTCAGATTTTACCCTTATATAAACTCATATTTTTTACCCTTTTACTTAAAGTCTTTTAAATTAAATTCCTTTTTTTTTTTTTCCCTCCCATGTTGCGAGGGAGAAAAAGAGTTGATATAAGTTAAGAACGGCTGAAACGATTTGTAGAGATATTTAAAATTTCGTTATTTCACGATTCGTAAAACTCGTCTTATGTTTGTAGTAGGTAATGTTCTATAAATGCACTTTCGAAACGTAATACTAGAGAAAATATAAGCAAAAAGATACGGAAGTCGGAAGAAGGCAAAATGAAAGCCTGGTTGATGCGAGAGAAGGTGTGCTTGACAGTTGTTTTACGCTCTACGAGTTCGCGTCATCCTCACAAGGAGAGATGTTGTGTCGTGCCAAATCATCTGTCAGCTGATAAGGCCCCCTCGATAAAAACGAGCCTAGCAGTTGTCGACGTTCCAGCGTTACACCAGATGGCGCTGACTTCCATCGCGAGGATATTTATTTTTAGAAATTTCGGAGAAAATTTTTTAATGTATTCTTCTAACTTTTTTTTTTTTAAAGTATGATTTCATTTATTACTAGTTTACGGAGAAGTTCAGCAGACTTCGGAATGGAATTTCTTTAAACGTTTCTTAAAAGAAAGAAAAAAAAAAAAAAAAAGAAAGAACGTCCGTGCCTGAGCGGTGTTGTTTATGCTGCATTCGTCCTGTCGTCGAAATGTGAGAAATCTGTTTTGATGATGTAAGCTTTTAAAATTGCAGCTCTTGGAAAATATTCTTAAGAAGCAAGGCGCAGTTCAGAGAAAAAGCGACGGACTGTCTGTATTTTTGATTCTGCAACGCGCCTATGTGTATCATTTTTATGAAAAAAAAAAGAAAAATAGATTAAGTAAAAGAAAACTGGGAGTAAATTTTTATCATAAGCTTTCTGTTAGTATTTTCAGAAAAATAGCAAAATCTACAGATTTTGTGACACTCAAACAATACATTCGTATGCGTGAAGTATGTTAAGTGTGTATTCATAGCTTTTAAATAGATATCTACAAAATATAAATGAGAATTTATGCTATTTATTTCCTGACAACCATTATTCGTGGTATAGTTTGAGTTTTTTGTATGCAAAATATCTTTATTATATGTCTTATCTCAATGACTGTTATTCTGATTGACAGCATATATTGTGTCAACTTAGTTTATCTCATTGCTTTCTATCTTTGATACTGAGATTTTAAATGTTTCAGATAATTTTATTAAGATTGAATACTTCTTTCTTCCTCTTCCTCTTTTATTTATTGTTATTTTTTAATATATAAAGGGATTGCTGTTTCATAATTTATACCACATTCTGTTACTATCCCCCCCCCACCCCCTAATTTTCTATTAAAAAAAAAGGTGAAAAATCTACTTTAGTAAAAAATCTTTATGAAATGTAGAAAAAGTTATAGTGCGTCTAGTAACTTTGCGTGTTACTTAAAAGTTAGAAAAAAAAAAAAAAAAGTAAAAGAAAAATTACGTCGTAGTTTTTAACTACTGCACAGAATATTTAATCATTTTAATGTCTAACTTTACATCTAACAGCATAAATCTATATTAAAATATGATTGATATTTTTACATTACTTATATATCCCAGTAAATAGATAAATAAATAGATAAATAAAATTAATAATAAATGACATACTTTATTTCTAAAACAAAATATAGTGGTAAAATTGTAGAATATCTCAAAAGCTAACTACTGTAAGTTTTATTTTTAGATCGTTAGCTCTTTTCACTAAAAACATACAAAATGAGTAAAGTTAGATTTGATAATTATCATTCATGCTCTAACATTAATAATTAACTCTTCTTTCCTTCTTTTTTCTGTAATTTTAAACATTATTATTTTGCAAATATTTTCTCTCCATTTTGGTATGGGTAGTGATATATTCTTCGTTTGATAAAGTTTGATAAATTACATTGAAAAATTTTTGTTTAAGCTGTATTATCAAAAATTTATGACACTGAACAATAATTAGAGAAATTATTCAACAAATAACGTATGAAGTGGAAAAAGTAAATTAAGTATAAAATAACTTAATGAATAATAAATTGTGATCGTACCATATATCACAAAGGTGCATAAAATGGAAAAATGAAAATTATCACTAGGCTTAATATAATTTAAATTAAATAGAGGGCTATCTGTTGTAAACAGGTTAACCCCAAAAACCATAACGGTTTATTTTATGGGTAATTCTCTAAAAACTTAACATTTTGAAATAACGAGTTCTATAAAAATAAAACTGCTTAAAAAAAAAAAAAAAAGCATACTTACTTTTTATAAGATGAGGGAACTCACTTTAACTATGCTAAGTATCTGGCCATGCCTAACTACAGTAATTATGTCAGGAGAGGGGCATTTTTCTTATATTAAGCATGCTACCCAGGCCTGTAAGACAAATTTAGGTTTATGAAGGATTACACATTATTATAATCGTTGCTTAATTACATGTAATAACAGTTACTGTTTTTGAAAAATTCTTTCATATATAATAGAAATGTTGTACAGGAGAGTGACACTAAATAGTGACCCTATGTTACATACCTCAGTTTAAAACTTCAAAACTATGATAAAACACCTCGGGGATTCAGATCTTCAAACCTCTCTATGAATCTAAGAACATGAGAGAAATAATTAATGCTGTTATTCACCAGGCTAAAAATTCTCGCTTTTTTCTCTATAACTATTGAAAAATTCCTAAACCAGGAGAGTGACATGCAAACCTTAGGATAAAATTTAAAATGATATACCTTGATACGTTAAATGGTTAAATAGATTTAAAAAAAAAATATTATACCGCACATTTAAGTATATATAGTTTACTATTAATAATTTAATTTGTGAAATGTTAATTTGAAAATTTTAAATAAATTAATTAATTTAAGAAAAAGATTTAGACAGGCCAGAAGAGTGACATTTCAGTCATTTAATTTTTTTTTTATATCAAGTAGTAAATGAGTATAACTATTTATATGTATGGGAATACACTGGAAAAATTGCGTCTCAAAATTGAAATAAAATACCAAATTCCTATGTCCAGTCATTCTCGTAATATTTTGCTCGGACATGACATTGTTAAGTTTCTGGAGATTTATTTTTATACATTTTTGTAATGCAATTAAAAGTCTATTCTATGAAGCTACAAGCTTTAAAAAATTGACTTGATATTATTTCGTTGATCTAATTATGCTGACATTTTTTAAATTCAAAACATTTATAACAATTATACTATTGGCTGTACTTAGTTTATATTAATTTTTTGATAGTCTTCAATTTCGCTGAAAAGTTTTTGTGATTTTTTACTTTCTTCTATATGTATACATAGAGAAAGTATTGGTTTCGTGAAAATTTTCGAACTCCAGTTTTCGATGGATTTACACGTTTTGGAATGTCCTGAACACGGTTTGACTGTTTTTAGAAAATGTCTGTCTGTGTGTGTATCACGAATTTTGTGGACGCTGTATCTCCCGAACCAATAAACGAAATTTAACCAAACTTGGTATTTAGTTGGACCCTGACATAAACTTGTGCTGATTAGATTTGGGGATCTTTCGTTCAGCAGGTGGCGCTGTGATCGAACATTTTCTAAATTTTTAACATGGCAGTATAGGACAAAATTTCGTATAAATGTACATAATGAGTTATTTTTTTCGTGTGATTGTAAAATTGATATGAATTATTGATAATAGTAGTAGTTAACTAGGAAAAAATTTTGTGCATGTGGGAATATCGCTTCCCCCCTGGGCGGGAGGGAGTAAATTTTCAGTATAGGTATCTTTCGAATGATCTCATCAATATTTTTAAAACGAATTGTTCAACTATAGATCTGTGATAATTTAAAACAAAGTTATCGATTTTTTTTTTTTTTTTTTTACTTTTAACGAAAAAAAAAAAAAAAAAAAAAAAAAAAATTTTTTTTTTTTTTTTTCTACTTCTTCTTTCGTGACTTAAGAGATGACTACATTAATTTCAACATTTGTATAATGTAGAGGTATATAATAAGAGGTATATATAAAGGCTATACATATTAGATTGTATTGATTATACAGACGTGAAGTTATTATATATTTCTTAATTTCTGCAATGCTTACTTTTTTTTTTCCATTTTGCACCATTTATTTTACGTGCATTAAATATCATTATGTAATTGATTTTGTCTCTTTTTAACTTTTGCTGTATGTGTTTTTTCTATTTGATCGGTTGACATTAAAATATAATCTATTACTTAATGCTACTTTATTTTAATTTTAATTTTAATTTTAATTTTAATTTTTTTTTAAATTTTGCAAACCATGTAAAATTGAATAATTTTTATTGCACAGAGAATTTACTTTTTAAATATCCTACGCACTGATATAGACTCTAAAGACTAATATCGATATAAAAACAATTATACCGATATTTATCGATGTTTTTTTGTTAAAAAAAAATATTTATAATTATTTTTATACAAGGTGTGTCTAAAATGTATTGGAAAGGACTTTGTGATTAAAAAAAAAAGGAAAATATTACTGCCATTATACTTGTACGATACTAATCTCTAAAATATAACCAAATTTTTATTCAGATTTTCAATTATAATTTCCGTTTGTGTTTTTCCAGATTGGCAAATAGCAAGATGGGCGAACTTACTTTTGATTAAACGTGTTCTTAATCGATAAAGTGCGTAAGAAATGACCTATTTTTTGGTCGTCAAAAGAATTTCTTTTGTTCCATGACAACGTCAGGTAACACAGAGAGACATCGCCTAACGAATTTTTGAAAAATAAAGAAGAGGTAACATGCCATATCCTCCGTGTTTACCCGATTTATCTCCTTGTGATTTTGTTGCTTGATAAATAAAAAAGAAATTAAAAAGCAAGATATTTGAAAATTATAAAGAAATTAAATTAACTGCTACTGCAATAATTATCCTCCGTCAACTGAAAAAAACTTCAAATTTTATTTCTCTAAGCAAATGAAAGCTGGTAAAACTGTATAAAACCTGATAGTGAATATTTTAAAAGGGACATTCAGGGTTTTGGGATAAATGTAAATACGTTAATTTTTTTTTTTTAGTTATTGATCCATCGCCATTACTTTTTAGATACACCATAGCACAATATGATTAAAACAAGTACATTTTTATTTAGTTTCTGTTTATTATAAATAATAATAATAATAATAATAATAAAATTGGATTTGCCTTGAGACAATTAAATATGCCCAGCTTTAAAATGACTAAGAAATATATCAAGAAAATGAAGAGATTATTCATATGAGAATTGAAATTAAATCATAAAAGTTTTAATTAGACTGCAGAAAAATTAAATGTGTAATTGAATCGCGGTACAAAAAATGTTCGACGAGTAAAATTTCATTTTTCTATGTTGTCGTGCGATAAATCTACCAAATAAATTTAATGAGGTATTAATAATCAAAATTTCAATTTATCGATAACTTTAAACCGTTGAAAAAATGAAAATTTGAGCTCATTGGAAAAAATTCTTGATGAATAATTCAATTTTGTAAATGTTGACCATTAATTGTAAAATACCACAGCAAACGTATCGGATCGAAATCTCAAAGAACGAACAAAATTAAGCACGGTGAATTATGAAAACAGAAATGTACCTAGGTGTGTTGTTATTGTCATGTTATACGCTTTAAATGTTATTTTGTTACCAAATGTATAGGTATTTTTGTTATAATAATAAACATTTAACATTTATTAATTGTTCTGCGAAAACATTTCTTGTTTCCTCATGTAGAATTTTGAAGCAAACTGCATGGTGCTACAGACATAAAATAATTGTTAGTTTATAAAGTGTTACGCAGGCGTTATTAATAGAGATTGTAGAAAAGAAATATCGTTGAATCGATTTCATAAAAACAGAAACGACATTATTGGGAAAAAAAAATGAATACGTGAGAAACTTTTTTCTTTGACTGCGTTAAAAAGAAATATATTTTTATTTATCTTTTGTTCATTTTTCGTACATAAGCTGAGCCTAATGACGAAAAATTATCTCTTTATATAAATAAATTTGTATTTATTTTCATATTTAGATTAAATTGATAATTATGGCAAAATTATTTAAAAATAATTAACTCTTTTTTTTTTTTTTTTTTTGTTAATATGAATGTCAAACAATAGAATATTATACTTACATTTTACATTCAACTATTGAAATGCATTTGTTGTTTGTTATGCTAAATACTGTGCCAAAAAAATTATGAATAAAGAGGAAATAAAGCCTTTCACCAAAGGGGGGGGGGGGGGTGCTTCTAATTTCTAATGTGGTCTGCAGCTTAAATTCATGTTATTCTACACAGGGAAATTTGTTTTGAAAATTACTAATTACCTAATATATATGCATATTAAATATATAAATTATATTTTCACATTTAGAAAATTCAATACCGTTTTATTTTTTAAATATCTTGTATTATGTATGTAATTTTAAGTTATAAATAATAATAATAATATTAATAATAATAAACTGCGTCAATTGCTTTAAAACGAAATATTAAAAATAAAAATAAAAATAATAATTTTTGGAAAGTTAGAAACAATTTAATGTTCATGAATTTTTTAAATCTGAAAACGGAATTTAAAAAAAGAAAAATATGCATAATGTATAGATAGACAAATATAGATAAATTTTATTTAATATTATTGCACACTGAAAAAAAATGTCTGTTGACAAAACCTAATTTATTCTGTTAACCAATCTTTGAATTTATTTTATCATTTTAACAATAATTCTGTTCACTTAATCAAATCATCTTGCTCCGATTAAGAAATGAATATGGTTGAAGGAAAAGTAATTGGCATAGGATATTTCGATAATTGGTTGAATATGAATAAAACTGTTTCGTTAAAAACTCAAAATTTTTGTACTTTTTTTTTCTTTTTAAATCTGTCCTATAATAATAATAATAATAATAATAAGTAAAAAAAAAAAAAAAAAAAAAAAAAAAAAAAATGGTGTTTATAAGCCTAAAGTTTGCATGTTGTATCGTGCTAAATAATATTTTGGAATGTGTTATAAATAAGTTTATCCTATTGCTCTGAAATTTGCAAATTGTGTAGACTAAACTAGATGTAAATAACTATCGTTTAGTAGTCGTTTAATGAAACAAATCATGATCCAGATAATCAACTTAGAGGACCAAGACTTTGTATAATCCTCATTGTTTTCTTCCATTCCCAAATTTGGTTCCTTGTGCTTTTTGACGAATTTATGTAGTTTGTATTTTCTTTCTGACACCTGTTAACATAAGAGAAACAACATTAAAACAAGATTATGAAAGATAACTTTTTTAATAAAATAGAAAACTTCATCTGATAAGTTTACATTCTACATATTCTGTACATTCTGTCATCTATATGTATATGTATACATTAAATGGTTAACTTTAAACTAGATTATTAAACAAAAATTGTGTTACCATTAGATTAAATTAAATTAATATATGAATTGAGAGTAAAAAATTTTTAATATATAGTACAAAAGAAAATAATCTGAGATGCTAAAAAACTAAAAATGAATAAAATAAGTAATATTAAGATAACAAATTCCCATACTCAATGTGAAAGAAAATGAAGCAAATAGAAGTTTTGCAAATATGATTATAATGTAAAAATTTTGAATATTAATGCATGTCAGAAAATTCAAAAATGAAATCAGACAGAAAAAATTAATTAATTTGAAAAATATTGAGTCCAAACAAGAATTTGCAACAATTACGATAGTCTTGAAGATGCGTTTCTCAATTTGTTCGATGCTCCGAAATTAAATATTTGTCTTACATTAGCTGTCCGTAAATGTTAAAGGATTGTAAATATTTATCTTTTTGTGTTCGGTTATTTTAGTCGTCTATGTTATTTGTTTGTTTGGCATTTTTTGATAAATGTTTTTACAATGTTTTTATAAGTTATATATATATATATATATATATATATATATATATATATATATTTATTTATTTATTATGTTTTTTTTTTTAATTCCTTTAATCTAAAAAAAATTTCATCTTTTATTTAGAACTGCAGTGGTTGGGTTCTTTCTTCTTGGTAAGATGTAAGGAATTAAGATACTTTTTGTTTTTGTTGATAGTTCTTGAAATATCTCACTGTTTCCACCCTTCAATGAAGTGTGTGTGTTTGGGGGGGGGGGGGGGGCTCTATGGACTGTGTATTACCTAAAAGAGGGCTTAATTTCTAACAAAATAAGTATGGAAACGCTGAAGTTTCCCAACACTATATTCATATATATTATTTCTCTCATTTTACGAGTCTATCAACGAATTTTGAAAGGTTATTTTTGAAGTTGTAAATCAAATCTTACAAAATTTAGAAAGGTCTCATTCAGCAGTCATTTTTATTTATTCCTGTTAATCTCTTGTTTCTTGTTATTTTATTTTATTTTATTTTATTTTTTTGTTAAACTTATTATTTTTTTGTATTAGAAACAAACTAATTTTTACTTCTCTACTTCTTATTTATTTTATTTTAATACATGTAATTTAAAATTGTGGTTGCATTTTACTGCTCATAGTAAAAGATAAAACACAAACCTTTTATTTTTGGTTAATTCTAACAATTACTGTTCCCAGTTGTGTATACAGTGAGAGAGAAAAACCACTAGTTGGTGGTTGGTAAAAATAGATAAAAGAAATAACAACGAAAAATCATGCGGTACGCATTGATTACTAACATTTCCCAAATGTACGTAAATGTTGTATCGTATAACTTTCAATGCTATTTGCCTACGTAATCACACAACGGACAATAGTACAGTCGGTAACAAAAGTATCCGAACACTAGAAAAAATTCCTATATAAAAAAAAGTAAAGTTAATACTGTTTTGTTAAATAAATCCTTGCCGAATCTTGTTCTTAGACAGACTAAGAAGATGATCCGACAAGGATTTATTTAACAAAACAGTATTAACTTTACCTTTTTTTATATAGGAATTTTTGCTAGTGTTCGGATACTTTTGTTACCGACTGTAGTTCTGAAAGGCAAACAGATGAACTAATTGAATTTCTAATCATTCTTAAGCCTTGTTAGAAAGTGTTAAAAATGTTTAACACAAAAGAAAACGTAATCCTTATATTCTAATTGCAGCCCCTTAATGTATCTGAATATTTTAGTGTAGCACTGTAAATCTGAAGGTTAACAAAATCATATTCTCTATAAAATATTATTTTAGCATATTAACAATAAATGTCAGTTTCATTATGATTTAAACAATAGTTGTTTAAATGAAATTTATAAAAATGTCTGTCCTAAAATGCAATGCATTGGTATTTTTTTGGGTGTCCCTGTACAGAAACCAGTTGCACAGGAGCTATCAATGCCCTTTAAAATAGGGAACGCTTCAAAGTTAATTTGAATAACGTATCCTCATATTATATACAGACGCTGGGGGCGGGCAGACGGGCAGATAGACAGATGGACAATCGGACAGATAGATACACAAATTGAAATCCTTTTCACACTTAAAAAAATGTTAAAAAGTGTTAAATCGCTTAATGTAAACGAAAATGCAATTCCAGCAAATTTCCAATAAAAGCATTCTGTAGAAAGCATTCTTTTGTGCATATGAATAACATATTTCAACTTTATTAAGATTTGTTCAAAGTAAAGTTATTAAAATTTAGTTTACAGAAATACGTTTCATAGAACGAATACTTTGGAATACTTTCGGGTGTCTCTGTATACAAACCAGTGTTGGTATTTACTCCATTTTCTATAGTAAACATCCGATATTGAACTTGAATAACATATTTCAATTTCATTGAAATTTGTGTAAAATAAAGGAATTAAAATAGCATAAAAACAACTCTCATAGAATACAATGCTTTGGAATTCTTTTGGATGTACCCGTACCCAAGCGAGTAGAGGTATTTACACCATTTTCAATAGGGCACATCCAATAGTAAACTTAAATATTATCCATATATCATTTTCAAGAAATTGCATGAATTTCCATGGGAGTTAGAGCGCGAATAGACAGACTGGCAAACCGAAGTCATTAACACTTTTCAACCTTATTGGAAAGTGTTAAAAACATTTAGAAAGTGATAAAAACGATTGATATAATCGAAATTACAATTCCAGCAGATTTCCAATAATACCCATTAATGCAACTGAATATTTTTGTGTGACCCTGTAAGTCTAATTCTTATCATGTTGTGTTCTATGGAAAAAAATTTTTGGTGCATATGTATAATATATTTAAATTTTATTAAGATTTGTGCAAAGTAAAATTTAAAAATTTTTTTTTATAGAAATATTTCTCATAGAACGCAATGCTTTGAAATACTTTCGGATGTCCCTGTATACAAACCAGTGATGGTATTTACTCCATTTTCTATAGAAAACACCGAAAGTGAACTTGAATAACATATTTCAATTTTCATTAAGATTTGTGTCAAGTAACGGTAGTAAAATATGGTTTATAGAAATACATTTCATAGAACACAATGCTTTGGAATACTTGTACACAAACCAGTAAAGCTATTTACTTCATTTTCAATAGCAAACATTCGATAGTGAACTTGAATAACATATATCAGTTTTAAGAAATTCCATGAATATTTACGGGAGTTAGAGCGCGCTCAGGCAGACAGACAAACCGAAGTCATTAACACTTTCCAACCTTGTTGGAAAGTGTTAAAAAAATTGTTTGTCAAATTAGATCATAGATGTAGTTATTTTTTATAAGAAAAGAATAGTGATGATTGTAGAGGGGAAATAATAACAAATCAGGGACTTCGGATTTTCAGAAGTGAGGCACTGGTGTGTTTCAGTACGCGGTCCCATGCATTCCGTCCAACATGTAAAAATTCCCTAAAATGAAAGAAGTGTGGGAAATATTTTCGTCATAAAAAAAGAAGATAATGATGTTGATGATCATAAAGAATATATATATATGATAAATCTTTTAACCTTAATTATTTAGCAATTAATAGATACATGTCAAAACCAACACAACAAAAATAAAACTGATTGTAACACATTGCTAAAACTAGCACAAAAATCTTGCGATGCATGTTAAGATTCAATAAGAGACGAAATCAATATAAATTACTTACGCCCACATGAGTAAAAAAGGACCATTAAACATAATGAAGGAGAAAATAAATAAAGGACCACAAAAATGATAATTGGAATAAAAAATGGATTAATAATTGAAAAAAAAAAATGCTTAAAAATAGAAGTATTATATCATCAGGAAACATGCACTTCATAAATCTGTGAAAGCTACAACGATTTCGTAAAACAATATAGCTAACAACAGCAAATATATATCGTTCATGCCTCGACAGAGCAGCAAAACTATTTTGAATGAGAAATGAAATAAAATATTAAATGAAATCATCAAGGAAACCAGAAAAAAAAAATTAGAAAAAAATCAGAGTAACCACATGTAAAACTTTCAAACAACATGGACAATAGAAAGTTGCCATCATATTAATGAAACTAAAAATAAATGCTTTGCAAACATCGATTAATCCATAAATAATTAACATCTGAGCATTCTCATTAACGATAAAATTCACTGTGTAATTATATATACATATATATAATTTTTTAAGCATAATAATAGCCAAAAAAGAGAAGATTTTAGACCACTGAAACCACATAGACAAATAAGAATAAAACCAATGCTAAACTTCTTAATGATCAAGATCCATTGACATAAAACACCGTCGCTAAACTTTACTATGCTACAAAAATACAGAATTTGAATAATTAAAAATAAATTGCATGGTACAGATAGTTTTGGTTTCTCTCTATATATAATGAATAGAAACACTAAAAATGGATAGCCATTAAAAAAAAAAAAAAAAAAAAAAAAAAAAGATAATAATGGCTTATATTATGTAAAGTATTTGTAGAAGTTTATCCATACAACCCAAACGAAAACCTTGAAAAACGTGATATTAGATTGTTATCTCTGTTTTTGGTTCTTGTAGATAGTTTTGGTGTTTGTTCATTTTTCATTTTTCTGGCATTCTACAATCATTGTTAACACAACAATGTAAAAAAAAAAAAAAAATCTGGAGTGACTCCACTCGACTTTCCGAACATTGAGTAATTAACAGTTTTGTAGATAAAGTAAAGAAAGAGGAGTTGTTAAACAAAGAAAATAGAGAAAACCATAATAGAGTGTTTGAGTATTTCTCTCCATATATTACACGATGTTTTATTTAACGCTACTGAACTTTGAGCCCATAGATCATAATGATAAAGAATTTTTCGTAGTGTCCCTGTAAAAACCTATAAACGCTAGATTCATCAAAATGCTTATAGTTAAAGCAACAGTGATTTATAATATTCATATAAATTTTCAGCTCAATTGAATAAGGCGTTTATATGCTATCGCACTTTTAAAAATTTGGTCCCATAGGCCATAATGATAAAGAATTTTTCTTTGTGTCCCTGTAAAAAAACTGTAAGTGCTAAATTCACGAAAATCTATACAGTTCGTGCAACTGTGACCTATAACATGTGTACAAATTTTTTGCTCAGATTAATGAGGCGTTCAGACGCTATCACACTTTTAAAAATTTGGCCTCATAGGCTATAATGATAAAGAATTTTTCTTTGTGCCCCTGTAAAAAAAATGTAAGTGCCAAATTCACCAAAATCTATACAGTTCGTGCAACTGTGACCTATAACTTGTGTACAAAGTTTTTGCTCAATTGAATAAGGGGTTTAGATGCTATCGCACTTTTAATATTTTGGTCCCATAGGCCATAATGATAAAGAATTTTTCCGTGTGTCCCTGTAAAAAAACTATGTGCTAGATTCATCAAAATCAATAGGGTTCATGCTACAGTGATTTGAAACATGCGTAACAACTTACAGCTCATTCGTGCAAAGCGTTTAAACGCTAGCGTGTTCACTCACACACATACACACACACACACATACATACACACATACTTACACACACACATACATACATCATCGTAAAAATAGTGGAAACGGACTCGGGGGACCTCGAAACGTATAGAAACATCAAAATCTCTAATTCGGATTTTTGACATGATACAATACTTTCCTCACTATAGTGTTCGGAAAGTAACTAGGAAACAGATCATGATAAAATTTTTAAGAATGTGAAGTACAACATAACAACTGAAGATTATGTATTGAAAAATGCATAATTTAAATAAAAAATTGTAAAAGAATGAAAGTTCATGAAATAATTATGCCCCCCCCCCCCTCAAAAAAATAAAAAAATAAAAAATAAAATAAAAATAAAAATAAAAATAAAATTAATAAATGAATAAATAAATAAATAATTAAATAATTAAAAAAAGCTATTATTTCATCAGGAGTACTTGTAACTGTTAGATTGAAAATGAAAAATAACATTGTTTTTGAAAAGGTGATGGCTTTTAGCAGAAATTCACCATAGGTATCTGACAATGTTATCAAATATAAACAAAAAGGATGCACATGACGATAAAAAATGAATTATTAAACATTTACATAAAAGGAAATAAAAAGATAAAACACTATACGAAGTACAAATATGCCATGCTTACAAGCAATCGCTAAAATGCATATTAAGAGACAAGTTGAATTGCAGGGGAATATTAAAGATTAGAAGTATAAAATATAAATTATTTAATAAAAAAAAATAATAATATTTAAGATTCAATATTTTAAGGAAAAATTGAAATTAATATAATTATGTAAGGAATTTATTAAGATTATTTTTTTTTTTTTTTTTTTTTTTTAACATTCAGTTATTTAGAACTCACAATAAAACTAAGGGAAAACTAATAGTGTAAAAATATGTCAAGCGGAAAATGGTAGCGATTCATCATCTGTTTTCTTTGCTTTTACAATTATTTTAACAATAACTACAACAATGATAATGTATAATAATATATGCTAGTGTCACCCAGTGGTTGAATCTCGATCACTTTTTTGCAAAGCAAAGTAATTGTGATCGCGTAAACGGAATTAAATTGCAACAGAGCTGCGTCAATTGTTTGTCGATATGCATTGAAAGTGAATTAGCAGAGTTTTACTTAATATATTTCTCTAAGTTTGGTACACTGTAGATGCTGAGTTTTTCCTGCAATGAGAGAAAATCGCAAATATGCCTCCTGTTCGGTAATATAACCCAAAAGCTAATCAGCACCAATTCGAACCAAGGTCTAACCAAATATCAAGTTCCGTTAAATTAAGTCCATTGATTCATAAAGTACAGCGATCGAACTAAATTAGACAGCTATTTCCTAAAAATGGTCGAATTGAGTTCAGAAAATCTCAAAACGTGTAACTTCACCGAAAACCAAAAACCTAAAATTTTTCTGAATCTTATACTTTCTTCTTATATATTTATACACTTAAAATCTATAAAACTATTCGAACTAATGCAAATTCGAAAGAAACTATGAACGTCTAACACTCCTATGTTTAGCAATATACTTTTGGCATGAAAATGCAAAGGCATTATACTTATACGTTTCCTAGCAATAACTCGGCTATAGTTTCGTTTATGGACATACATATTATTATTAATATTATTTAAATAAAACAATTTATTAAAACTCATTTTTATCAATCATATGTTATCTCTTTTCCGGATATTTGCAACATATTTTTTTTATTTTTAAACGGTATATTTACTTGTTTTATTTCTTCTAGAAATTAGTAGTCCTCTAACCATTTTAGATGATAAATAATAATAAATTTGACATCATGATGGATTTATATAATTTCTCCTTGTAACTGTAATGTATCAAATGATGATCTTTTTAAGATAGTAGTTTTTAAGACAGAATATCAACGATATGAAAGATTCTTCCGAAAAACAGAGCTCTGTTACAATTGTTAGTAAGTTTTTGAGAGAGTTGTTTTATTCTTTATATATATATATATATTTCCCCCTTCATAAATACGTTTATCATTTTTACGTTTTATCTTGAGTTACATTTGTGTAAGAATTTCAATTTTTAAGTGGAAATCCATATATGTTTCATTTGTTTATGAAACTAGGAGTGTTTTACAAAGCATCTTTGATCATAGTTAATATTCAATTTAGCATCGTAATGCATTCGTGTAATTTCTCCCGAGTATTTATTATGTAAGAGATGGTGGTCGGTCATAAGAGAGAAGATCGATGCGTTGTCCGCTGCCCGATAAGGGCCGCCGTGTTGACGGATGCGTCCCTGCCCGACCCCGCCTACTGACGTCATCTGTCACGCCGTTGGTCCAAGACAAATGACGTCGCGTCTCTACTCTGAATGAATGGCGGGTCGCCATCTTGGAGCGGCAGCCATCTTTGACGGATTAAAGCTCTCGTAATTTAGATGTCATTTATTCGCATAGTAGAAATTAGATAAGCTTATTGCTGCCCACAAATAAGCTGGCGCAGAGAAGGAAATAGAAAGAAAAGAATGACAAAAAAAGAAAAGACGGTACTAATGGACAAGACAAAGCGCCCTTTTATTCAATGATGTGCCCCACAGAGATGCCTCAGGACTCACGTTCAATTAATTTCCGTTATTTTTCCGCACTTATAGTTTATTATTTTCCGAGGCTACTGAGAATATATTTTTTAGTTTGTTCAAGATACTGGAGAGAGAGAGGAATAGGAAAAATGCGGTTTACTTTATTCAATTTTTTTTTCTCCCTCCACCCATTACTGATATGAAAGAAAAAAAGAAATTTAATAGACTTTCATAATGTTTTTTGAATAATAAAATGACAAAGAGTAGAGAGAATAAATTTTATATGATCTGTATACAATTTTTAATTTTATTTTTCCTTAAAAAAAAAAAAACATTTTCTCCACATTTTAACTAATTTTATAAATGAATAAATAAAAATAAGAAATGATGCATGCTTTTGGAGTGACATATTTATTAACACATTTACCAAGTTTTCTTTTAAGTATAAATTATTAAACGCCATTTTCACAAAAGATTATGTTATCTGTTATCAAATCTAATTCTAAATTAAAATGGAATTTTTTATGAAAAGAAATTCACGATATTTGGTTTATTTTATTTTTTGATGTGTTTTCTACTACACAAATTTTTTATTTTGGTATAGTTTATGATTAAAGGAAAAAAAAAAAAGAATTGTTTTTGATTTCAATTTCTGTGTTTAAAACATTTAGCATGTCAAAACTAAGTACTGCTAAGATTTATTAAAATCTTATAATAAATTGTTTAATTTCTATAATTCTTTTAATTTCAAATTTTGAAATAAAAGAAAAAACATTCTTGATTTATTTATTTTTGTGTTTTTTATTGAAGGGAAACTAAATAATTACTTAAACAGAAACATGAGTGATAATCAATAATAATAATAGTAATAATAATAGTAGTAATAATAATAACTTGTATAAATCATTACCTGTTTAAAAAATATTTAAAAAGTTCATTTTGGATGAACAAAAGGCAATTTATTCGAAGTTACGTATCTATAAAAAAGAATAATAATAATAATAATTATTATTATTCCCTTTTCGCATTTTCTAGTGTGTAAAATATGCATTTTTGATAATTATGTCTTCAAAAAGAAAGTTAGATTTCTACACACTTTTATATCTCTCCTATAATACTGAATATGGTTTGTGTACAATGATGCAATAATTTTTAAACTTTCATTATTTGTAATAAATCATATTGATTCTCTAAAATGTGTATTTAAATTTCCTCTTTATATTAAATCATATTTAAATTTATTATAACAATAACATATTTCTCAGACAGTTTATAGTAATTTTAATTTTTAAGATATTTTTAGTTCTTTAAAATTCATTGAATATAATAGTTAAAAAAAAAAAAAAAAAAAAAAGTCTTAATTACCAGCGTATCATTTCAGTAGAAAAACTAAGGTATCATTAGAAAAAGCTCTATTATAAAATATTGGTACAACTGACAAACAACAACAACAATAACAAAAATATTTAGAAGGGAAGAGATATATTAAACGCTTAATGAAGAGCCTGAATACATATATACTAAATGCGTGTTTAAAAAGGGCTGTAGATAGATAAGAAGTATTATAATAAAAAGGTATGTAGTTATGAAATAAGATACAATTCTGCTTAGTTTATTATATCAGAAGTCTTTGAGAGCAAACGCTTTTCCCCAACCGTCCGTTTAGTTTTCCTGAATGAGGAGTACACTAACTGAAAAGAAGGTTTTACAGGCGTCGGTTCAGCATTTACAGAATTTGAGTGGAAAAAACAATTTATAGTTAATGTAAAAAACTAATATTAATAATGAAACATTAAGAATGTTGTAATACTATGTGTACATTTATTATTCTCATCCTCTATTTTTAGAAATTATTAGCACTGCATGCATCTTTAAACCCTAGCAATAAGCCTGAAAAAAAAAAAAAAAAAAAAAAAAAAAAAAGAAATGAAATCAGAGAGAGGGAAAAAAAAAAAAAAGCTTTAAAACTATGTATTATAAATAACTATTATATATAAAAATATTCTTTTTATTTATTTATTTATTTTTATAATGTCTATAAATCTTGTATATAATTGCAACTGACATTTATAGCGCTTATTTTAAAACCTTTTAATGCTGACTGAAATTCAAGTGTACGAAATTCTATAAATTATCCCTCTTTATTCTATATGCATTAATTTAATACGTAAAATCTTTTAAGGGTAACTGAAATTCAACTATACGAAATTCTATATAGTAAATTATCCCGCTTTACAATTATATATGCGTTAACATTAAATATTTATTTGTACACTTTTCTGAAAATATATCAAAATGCAGAAATAAATATAATCAACTAGAAAAAAAAATTAACATTTATTTTTATTTCCTTTGTTTTATTTTTCTTAAATAATTACGATAGAAACATATTATTATTATTGTTATTTTAAAACATTGATATAATTGTGATAGTTTCACATTTAAAATACATATTTAGATAGATACTCTTCACAGTAAAATAGCCTTCATTTGAGAAACTTTTTATTCGTATTGAAATGAATAATATGAATTTTAATTCATTAATGTTTATTTTTTATCGCATCAGTTTATGTAATTTTTTTTTTCTTTTCTTTTGATAAATTGCAAATGAGATAGAAAAATCTATTTTAATTGATTATACTCAATTATCTGAATTAGACTGAAAAAATATTTAAAAATCATCAGGAAAATATAATTAATGTACTATTAATTAATCGCATTCATTAAAGTTTCAAAATAATAATTAAAAAAACAAAAGCGCTAATTGCTAAAACTAAAAAAAAAAAAAGAAAAGAAAAAATGTAAAAAACATTAAAGCAGATTAATAAGAATGCACTTATAAATAATTAAACAAATATCTGAAAAGTAATTTCAAAATAAAAAAAAAAGTCTTATAAAATAATAATTCTCTTGAGATAAACATACAGATAACGATCTAAACTTTTCGTTTGTTTATAACGGAAAATAATTATAAAAATACTAAAATAATCATTACTTATTATAAGGTATTTGTTATTTTGATTGTAAAAAAATAAGCTCTATTAACTAAATGCTCCTTTCACATCTGGTATTAATTTTTTTGTAATATCAATGTCTCTGCAACGAAGCATGCCGAGGAAAATTCTATACTTGTGGCTGAGACAATTCCAGATATTTCGGTTTTATTGAGATGTAATATTTTTCATAATACAATATTTTATTTTATTTATTTATTTTTTTTTTTTTTAATGAAACGATTTTATTAATACCAAATAAAAGGTACAAATATGATAAAAGAAGTATTGTATCCAAGCTGACAAATAACATAATTTTTATATATATACATATTTTATATATATATCTTATTTGTTTAATTGCATTTAAAAAAAAAACTGTCTTTTATTGATTTTGATTAAATAAATTTAACAAGTTTCCTTTTATTCATAGGCCTCTATTTGCTCTCTTACAAACCAAAAAGACAGTGCAATATTTAAACATAGATTATTTTGTTGAAAATTAGCTCCATCTCTCTGTCAACATTCATTATCTCTCTGACCTATATCGAAATTTAGGATTTTTTAATTGAAACACATTAGCAATTAGAATTCGGAAAAAAGGAATAATAATAATTGTATTAGTGTCTTTAAAAACTACATTTTTTCTTTTACTTTCTTTTACCCATACATGTGGTAGAGAAAATATTGTTTTTTGGGTCAAATTTTCGAAATGGAGTTTTTGTTATATTTACACATTTTGAAGTCCCCTGAATGCAAAAATCATGTTTTTAGCGGATTATTTTAGTCTCTCTCTCTCTCTCTCTCTCCCTCTCTCTATCTGTGTGTCTGTTATTAGAATATCTCTAGAACAAATAATAGCAGAAAGTCCAAACTTGGTATTCTAAATGTGCATCATATAGGGATGCTACACTAAACGTTTAGTTGAGATCAACCAATTGGTTCGTGTACAGGAACATTCAAAAGAATTCAGATACATTACGTCTATGGGAGAAACTGCAAGTAAGTAGAGTTTATCGTCTACAGACTGCACTAAACCAAATTAAATGAATATATATTTTTTATATGCATAAAAGAATGTTTCATGTAGAATATTTGTGAAAATCATTCACTGTTCATTTACAGGGTTCGCAAAAGAACTAGAATATAGTGGATAACACTTGGAAATTCATGGAAGTGAATTTCAAGCCGTACTATATGTTTTTAATATAGAATTATATTTAAGGACACAGTGTGGTTTGTAGATAATTTTTAGAAAATGTACAAGTTTTCCAACAGTTAATCAAAAACATTCTTTTTTTTAATTGAATGTAATTAGTGGAAGTGCTTTAGTATAATATTTTCCCATGTTCAGGAAAACCGCTCAGAAATTAAATTTAATTCCGCCTACCCATGTGGTAAATAAAGTATTTTTAAAACTAAATATTTGGCGTTTCTTTTTTGTATATTTGGCACATTTAGAGGTTCCCTGAATATTGAAGTCATGCTTTAGACGTTTAATCTTTGTCTGTGATTTTTATCATAATGTCTTAAAAACAAATAATTTCAGGTTATTAAAAAGTTGTATTTTGAAGTTAATATAAGATTTTTACGCGAAATTTTTTATAAAAATTCATAAGTTTCAAGGAATGGTGCGAGTGAAAGTTGTCTGAATAATTTAAAATGAACATTTAAGTTTAATAACAGCTTTTGAATTCTCTTTAAATGTAAGTAAAATATTAATACAAGGATCTGAGAGGGGTGGTTGATAATCCCCCCTCCCCCTCATACAGAATTATTTGTCAAATGAGGCTTAACCGAAGCCTATTTTAATTTGTTTTTAACGAAGGTTTATATGGCAATATTCGTTATTTTATCCCTTAATGTTCACAATCTTCCTGTATGGTATTGAATTTTAGAGTAAGAGAAAGTTGTGTGAGTGCCACATCAGACTATTTTTATTATTTTGATCTTTCTAGAGACCACATTCGGTGCTTTTTTGTATGGAATAATAATGCAGGAAAATGTGATCTTTAAAATATTTAACAAATGTATACTTAATGTTTGAAAAACAAAATTTCTGATTCAATAACAAGTTGTCTAATTTATGAAAGGGAGGGGATGGGATATGAAAAATAAAAACCTTTCATTTATTTTACTTCTTACCTTTAAAAATATTCCCAAACGAAAAGAGACTAGCATTTATGGGAAGAAAGGATTTTTGCACTTTCTGAAGTCGATTAATATATATATATATATATGTGTGTGTGTGTGTGTGTGTGTTAATACAAATGAAAATGGTAGTTTTATATTAAAACGAAATGCATAGAAATCGAATAAAATAAAGCTCGCAAAAATTGCGACTTGCCTTTTAAAAAACAATTTTTTAAACTTGATTTATTTCGTTTCTAATTTTTACGCTTTTCCCCAAGTGTAAATACAAAGTTGTAATTGAAATTTATTTAATTTTACATACAAGTTTTACACATATGGATCTTCAGTAACATGAAGTTCTGTTTTGATAATAGGGTCCAAAAGATTTTTATTTTATCACATAATAACAATAATAATAATAATAATAATAATAAATAATTGTAATAATAATTTCAATTTTTATTTTAAAAAATATTGAAATATTAATATTAATAATTATAATAAAATAAAACTGAAGTGTAAATAATGGAATTATTCAGTTTTAATCTGATATAAGGATATAGGTTATACTTATAGTTTTAAAAAGTTATTTTGCGGAAAACATGAGGTAAGATTTTTTTTATTTATTGTAAATTACGTATATATATTAAGTAATTTTTATTGTATGTTAAAAATACATTTAGTTAATTGGAAAAAAAAAAAAAAAAAAAAAAAAAAAAAAAAACGCATGTGAAATTTTTAAACATAGAACTATATTTTATAATTTCTATCTATGAAGAATCAAAAAAGCGGGATAAAATTGTACTTTTTTTTTTTTTTTTTTTAGTTTATAAATGCCTTTCTCTCTTTAAATAAAATGTAGAAATTACTAGAATAATATACTGAGAAATAAGCAATCAACATAATGTTTAGTTCTTGTAGTAGAAAGGCAAAAAGGTACTGCTTAGTAAAATATCGATTAAAAGTTTTAATTCCGATGTTTTGCCAGCTGTCACTGCTATCAACTCAAGCAGCCTCTCAATATGAAGAGTTATCACGTGCGCGTGTATTGCCATATGCATGGCACGAGTTTTTATGCATGGAATCTAAATGGGGATCTTTACCTACATTAATAGACGCCAAAAACGCAAATAATTTTATGCATATTAAGAAGATACTTTTGTAATAACAATAAATACTGTTCATTTTTAGAAATTATACGAAAATTGTTCACTGCTCTCATTGTAAGTCTACATTAAAAAACTTTTATTTTGGTTACTTACTATATTGGTTACTTGCAGTCAAGTTTTGTAATTGATTATTTACTTTTTTATTTCATCGAAGTGTTTACGCAATTATTTAGTTGTAGAGAAACCTTTTATTTATTTATTTATTTATTTATTATTATTTTTTTATTCCACAAAATGATATTTTGATTTTTTTAATCGACAATTTCGAATATAGTTGAAAACATTTTATGACATTCGCTCGTTTGTCTGAGTGCAACCTTTTCCATTTATTTATCTGTCCATATTTAAAAGAAAATGGGTTTAAAAAAAAAAAGTATATTGCGATTTATCAACAGCAATTGTTTAAAGTGTGATTTAATAGTTGTGCCTAGTTTCAAATCGAATGTAACCGATCCATGTAATTGAGTTTTACTGGAATATATGGTGAGAAATCTAATCAATGTCTAAAGCAGAGCTATTGGATAAATGAATTTTCGAGATTACAGATGTATTGATGTTTTATGTAATAACCCCTTGTAAATAATACATTGGGATTGTTGCAAAGAAAAAAAAAAAAAAAAAGAGTTTTAAATACAATTAAATGTATCAATTCATTTTTGTTTATAGATAATTACTTACGGATATAACAGTTTATAATACAAACATTATATAATAAATAAAATAAATTTATATTCCTTTCGTGAAAAAGGAAAAGTTTTATAAAAAAAAAAAAAAAAAAAAAAAAAAAAAAGTACTATAAGTGCTTAATTTTATGTTTAAATTCGTGTACATCTTATATTGCTGAAAAAGCAAATGTTCATAGTATTATTTCCATCGACACTAAAATATTTCAAGTTCAAACTTATTATCAATATTTTCAAGTACATTAATTTCGTAATATTTAGCAATATAAGCTGTGCATAAAATTAAACAAATACATTTAAACTGTTCTAGTATTTAATTTTTTTTTCTGAAACATTTTCTTTTTAAAGAGGGGATGTACCAATAGTTATATACTATTATATAACTATTATATCCGTAGTTAAAAAATGCCCTTAGCCTCAATTCAGCTATGTATCGTTGTAGTGGCCTGAAAACTACTTTAAGTAGAAACACTTCCCCTTTAATGAAACCTAGTGTGAAAAATATGAAATATCGTAGAGGAACATAATAAACAAACTAAGACTTAATTTGTTTGCAGAAACTATATTTTCTTTATCATTTAAATCTGAAGTTAATTCAAAATAAATAAATAAATAAAAACAATTGGAATTTTATCATATTATAAAGATAAATTGCTAAAACTAAAATAGATAACAACAAAGAAAAAAATAATAATAATAATAATTATTATTATTGTTATTTATATAAAAAATACATCCCATTTAGAGACACCTTTAAAAAAGACACGTGTACCGTTTTCAATTTAATAAATAAAACACTTTGAGACACGTATAAAAGTTTAAAAAAACATATATTTAATTAAAAAATCACATATTTCTAAGCTTTTCGCCCTGAAAAGCAGGGCATCATCAGGAAAACTACATGTTTGTTTGTACAGTGTGCAGCTGTGTTACAAATATATATACATCATAAATCAGGTTAAAGTTATAGTTGCATCGCTACTTTGATACAAGAAAAAAAAAAAAAAAAAATTATATTTCATAGGTTGGAGTCATTCTACATTAACACTGAGGCAACACTTGATTACTACGACTTGCGTTGAAAAAAGTTTTGGAGGGCTATTGGAAAGGCTGGCGTTTTCTTCACCTTGATGTGACCACCACGCCAGCCTTTCCAATAGCCCTCCAAAACTTTTTTCAACGCAAGTCGCAGTAATCAAGTGTTGCGTTTTCTTCACCTTGATGTGACCACCACGCCAGCCTTTTCAATAGCCCTCCAAAACTTTTTTCAACGCAAGTCACAGTAATCAAGTGTTGCCTCAGTGTTAATGTAGAATGACTCCAACCTATGAAATATAATTTTTTTTTTATTTTTTTTATTTTTTTTTTTTTTGTATCAAAGTAGCGATGCAACTATAACTTTAACCTGATTTATAATGTATATATATTTGTAACACAGCTGCACACTGTACAAACAAACATGTAGTTTTCCTGATGATGCCCTGCTTTTCAGGGTGAAAAGCTTAGAAATATGTGATTTTTTTTAAACTAAATATATGTTTTTAAAAACTTTTATACGTGTCTCAAAGTGTTTTATTTATTATATTATTATTATTATCATTATTATTGCTCTTGTCGGTGTAAAAACCAACAATATATAAAAGAAATCAAAGCTTAAACTGTTTTTTAAACTAAAATTACAATTTTCCAAACATTACAAAAATTTGCTTCATTATTCAAATAAATTCCAATAAATTTCTGACGAAAACGATTGCTGATCCTCGCAAATTAAAATCTCTTCTACCTACGAAATGATCATTTTCCTCCCAAATTATCAACATAATAACTGAATTCGTACTAAAGATTTTCAGAAAATACTTAAGAATAAATATCAGCCAAAATGAGACTATCTTCTTTCCAAAAATCCATTAAAATTAATAATTTATTTCATTTTGAATATCACTATTTCTTGAAAGAAATAATAAGTTTAAATATTAATCTTAATTCACTCAATTAAACAGGATTTTTACTAAATGCATATTAATCAAGAATGTAAAAGGAATGTAGAATATGCATCTAAAATTATTGTGAAAAGAGCAAAAACCTATATTGATAATCCTATGTATTGTGATAAATCTTTTTCACGGATTTCTTCCGCTTGCCCCAGATTCATGAAAGCAAGTAAAGAGTACCGAATTATTGTTATTCAGTAATAAATGTTCGATATTTTTAACCCCTTTATTCAATAAAATGCATTTCAATACTTTTGTTGGGAAGATACAAAGAAATAGGACAAATGTTAATTATAAATTATTATCTAACTCTAGTGAGCACAAGCATAAGAAAAATCTCCGAAAATGCCCTTTCTATTATTTTCTTGAAGAATGCTTTCGTAAGGCCTCCGTGAAAAGGAACAGAAAGAGTTTTCCATTTTGAATATCTATCTCATCCCTTCTCCAAGTGCTTCTCTTTTACAGCTGCAATTCCGACACCCAGCAAAAACTGTCCAAATCAAATGCGGCATCTGCAAAAGACATCGCAAGGCGAGGTTATCTAAGAACAAGAGTTTCAGACTGTAAGAACTCTTCAACGAATGATTAACGTAGATAGCTCACACCTTCCATGACTTATGACTGGAGGCAATGCTGATTAGCAACCCCATCACTTCCAGAATAGTAGAAGGCACTTGAAATATATACTTGAGAGGTCTCTGCAGTTCGAATCTGCAGACCGCGCAAAAGTAACTTCAAGTATAGCCTGAAAGTGGAAAGAACAATGAAATTTCTCTGCCTGTAAAATTTAAAATTGCTTAAGATATCTTTAACATTCCGCGATAATAATAATAAAAAAAAAGCTAGATTCTTTTGCAACGTCGGAAATTGTCTTGATTAAATGTATACTTTATAAGAGGTTATCTTGAAGTTTGTTAATACATAGTAACCAATGTATTTCAGAATAATTCATTTACCTTTAAAGTTTCATAACAGATGCGATAGGCCTTCTTTAAATGAAAATAAATTGCGCAAAATATTCGGATAGTGAATTTTGTCTGAATCATATCTAACTGATAATTTATTGGCAAAAATGTCACCTTGAAGATTTAAATATGTGAATTTTGATAAACTTTTGTTCAAAGAAAATTAAATAATTGATAATATAGGAAATTTTGAAAAATAGAAAAACTCTGATAAAAGAAGATGTTAATGACGATGTGGCTGTATTGAAACAGCAATGATTCAATATTTATTTATCATCAGATACCTTGGAATCAATACTTGGAATCAATACAAATGGAAACAAATTTCCAGTTAATAATTAAAAATAAAATATCCTCTAATATAAAGCTTCTTCCTAATAAAATCTAAAAATAAATTTATAAAATCTATAATACAGGCATGGAATGTATTCAATAACTTCTCAAAGATTTTATAAAATAATTCTGATAAAGTGTGAGGTTTTCAAAGGTAGAAAAGACACTGATAGAAGAAGATATTAAGAATGATGCAACGCTATAGGAACAACAATATGATTGAATATTTATTTATCATCAAATACGTTGAGATGAATAAAATACGTGCATTATTTTCCGCTATAGCAATTAAAAATATTCTTCAATATGAAGCTGTATCTAACAAAAGCTTAAAATAAATTAATAAAATTTACATTACGCGTATGGAATTTGTTTAGTGTCCCAAACTATTTTGTAAAACGGTTTTTTAAACAATATCCAATTCTAAAAAAATTCTGTAAATTACTGAAAAGAAAAGAAAAACATGAATGGTTCAGAATCAGAAGCGAACTAACATAAGTAAAAAAAAAAAAAAAAAAAAAAAAAAAAAATCGAAAATTGATTTATGTGTTGTATGCGATAGATAATTACAAGTAGATAGGTAATTACAAGACACAAACAAGTAAATTAACAACTAAAATAAATGCCCACTGAACTACTGACTTTGTACTGTAATTCAATAATAAAACTCTCATTTATATATATATATATATATATATATATGTATTGATTTGTGGATTAAATTTTTAAATCAATTTTAAATGTTAATCTTTTATTCATTATAGGTGTTTAAATGTGTTACATACAGTTATATATGGCAAATGCTGGTTGTTGCGTAACAACAACAACAAAAAAAAAAAAGTCGCTTATTTTTTATTGTGCTTTTTTTCTTTTTTTACAAGCTGTTAAATAAATTTTTATATGGTGTTAAGTGCAACTACGGAGTAAGTGTAACCTTGTTTAAAACTCAATTGTAAGATTAATTTGGTCCCAATAGTCATCATATATATTTGTTTGGACCTACATTTGTTATATATAGTTTTTGGAAACCTAATAAAATATGAAACAGTGAAAAATTTTGCAAGTTTGAAAAACTGATTTTATTTCCACCTTCCGAGAGAATGGGATACACTGCTCTTGTTGGGATACACACTTCGGATACACTGTTCGACATGAAATATTCACACCAATTCAGCATATTCTTATGTAAAATGACCTCCAGAATCCGAATAGGACGCCCATTTTTCCCTATCACCCACCGTGTTTTAGGAATGGTCCCCTATTTTTATCATTTTTTCGGTGATTTTATGGCTATAAATTTGATTTTTAGGAGGGGGAAGGATTATTTTAACCGTTAAATATCTTTTGAGCGGCTACAGAGTTGGAAAATTCTAAAACATGGACATTTGCGACAAGGGAATTTTTTTTTTTTTTTTTTTTTTTTTTTTGGGGGGGGGGGGGGATTTGCCACTGAAATTATGCATTACATATCTTACATTTTTAAAATGTTCCTGGTCATAAACTTATCGAACAGAGAAAGAAATTGAGGAGGGGGAGGTGTGTATCTAGAAAACGGTGGGTGACTTGGCAAAATGGGAGTCATATTCGGATTCAGGAGGTCATTTTACATAAGAATCAGCAAGAATGGTATCAGATATATATATATATATATATATATATATATATATTTTTTTTTTTTTTTTTTTTTTTTTTCAGAGCAGTAATATTTGTCCTTACTGTACTTGTGAAGTAAACCTAACAGTTTTTGGTAAACACATTAAGATTTCTACGTAGATTTTAAATAAAACTTTAATTTTTTTATATTTTCTAAAAGTTTGCCATCTTTGATTACACTTAGAGATGAAGTTCTGTATATGAGGCAAGTGTAACTTTTGTGTGGGACAAGTCTAACTAGCGGTGTTTCACTTGCCCCAAACATTTCAGTTGCATCAATTATATTTTTTTACTTTTCTTTTTCCGTTCTATCTTACTATTTTTTAATTTTCAATCGAATCTCTTTTTCAAAGGTTTGTTTTGGTGTTAATTTTTTTTTAAGCACAGTAACTTTGGTTTGAAACAGTGCAAAGAAAATGAATCGCGGTTATAGAAGCATTTAATAATATCCCAAACTTTAAGCATCATAAACATTTAAACTTAAACTGTCACGATTATACTTGAACTAAAAGTGTATATAATTTCATCAATAAACATTTTTTTTTTTTTCAAAATATTATTGCCTACTTATGATTTTTTTTTTGGCTCTTAATTTAATATTTTACGTTTAAAATTAAACCATAATGGAAACAACTTTTTTTTTTTTTTTTTTCCCGATTAAGTATAAGAATCTAAATCTATAGAAGTCTACAAACCTAATACATAACGTAAGTACTTCATTTTGTTATAATGTTTAGTTTTTCGATGCAATTTTTAGTTACACATTTTTTACAAATTTCATGAAGTACTTGCATAGATGCATGCATGCGTTCGCAAATCTGTAACGAGTTGAGATATTTAAAAAATTCAAAAAGTCTCATTTGTGAAGATTTTCACTTTCTGAACAATTGCACCACGTATCAATGTATTGTGAGTGGACAAAACAAACTGCGGTTATAGGCCAGGCAACGAAAGGCAAAATTTAACGAATAATAATAATAATAATAATAATAATAAAATCGTGTAGTTATTAAATTCGGCACATTCATAGCCGAGAGTGTCCTGAACAACATACTAAAAGTCTCCGAGCGTGATATGAGCGGGGGACATTTAAAGGGTACTTTTCAGCTTTTATTAAATATATTGAAAACTGTAGTATTTAGAGAAAAAAAAAAATCTCAATTACAAAATTAATCTACGTAAAATTTCCCACAAAAATGTCGATTTCGTTTTCTTTGTATGATCAATAATAGTTTAGAAAATATAGGGGAATGAAGGATGACATTTTCTTGAAAAATGCTTTTTTTGCAGCAGTGAAATCAACTAAAGACTGTAATTAAAAGGGATCTGGTCAAATATTTTCAACTTTTATAATAATTTTACACGAAGGGTTTAAGTAAGGGGAATATAATAAGATTTTTTAAATGTTTTTAATAAATTTGAGGCAAGTAGGGGCAAATGGCGTTTTGAGTACGAATTCAGATAACGATGAAGACGAAAAATTGAGAAACAGAAATAAAATATCATGATTTTGAAAATGGGCATAGTCATAATATAAGGATGTTCTGAACAACATTATAAAAGTTCCTGTCCATGGGGGGGGGGGGAGCAAGGGGGGGGATTTAAAGGAGGACACTTTTCGGTTTTTATTAAATAATTTGAAAACTATAGGATTTAGAGAAAAAAATCCACTTACAAAATTAATCTACGTAAATTTTTTGCAAAAATGTCGATTACATTTTCGTTATATAATCAATAATTTAGAAAATATAGGGTATAAAATATCAAATTTTCTTGAAAAATGCTTTTTTGCAGTAAAATCAAATAAAATGTGTAATTAAAAGGGTTCAGATTAAAAATTTTCTACTTATGTGAAAATTATGTACAAAGGGGTTATGTAAAGGGGTTATGTAACAAGATTTTATAAAATGTTTTTAATAATTTTAAGACAAGTAGGAGTAAACGGCGTTTTGAGTATCAATTCAGATAACGAAAACGAATAATTGAGAAACAGAAGAAAACTATCTTGTAATTTTGAAAAAGGCACAGTCTTAATCTTGAGTGTTCTGAACAACATACTAAATGACCCCGTTCGTGGGATGTGAGAGAGGGAAGGGGCGGCATTTAAAGAGCGACACTTTTCAGTTTTTATTAAGTATCTTTTAAACTCTCGGATTTAGAGAAAAATCTCAATTACAAAATAATCTACGTGAAATTTCCTATAATAATGCCCATTACTCTTTTCTTTGTATTACCAATAGTTAGAAAATATAGCGGGATGAAATATCGCATTTTCTTCAAAAATGCATTTTTGCAATAATGAAATCAACTAAAATGTGTAAATAAAATGTTTCAGGTCAAATATATATTACTTACGTAAAAATTATGTGCGAAGGTGCTACGTAAAGGTAATATAGCAAGTTTTTTATGTTTTAAAAAACTTTGCGGCAAATAGGGGAAAATACCATTCTATGCAGCAATTTAGATAGTAAAGATAAAAAAAATGACAAAAAGAAAAAAAAAAAAATTCTGGGGTGACTCTACTCGACTTTCCAAACATTGAGTAATTAATGGTTCTATAGATAAAGTAAAGTAAGAGAAGTCGTTAAATAAACAAAAGAGAATAAATTATGATAGGGAGTTTGAGTATTTTTCTTTATATAGTACATGATGTTTAATTTAACGCTATTTTATCGAACACTTAGATCATAATAACAAAGAATATTTTGTTGTGTCCCTGTAAAATCCTACAAATGCTAGATTCACCAAAATGTTTATAGTTAGTGCAACAGTGACTTATAATATTTATATAAATTTTCAGCTCCATCGGATGAGGCATTTAGACGCTATCGTACATTAAAGTTTAAGCCCATATGCCACAATGATAAAGAAATTTGCATTTTGTCCCTGAAAAAGAACCATAAATGCTGGATTCTCTAAAGTTCATAAAGTTCGTGTGACGGTGACGTACAACATGTATATAAATTTTGTCCCTGTAAAACTCGTTAAGTGCTAGGGTCACCAAAATCTATATAGTTTGTGTGATGGTGGCCTATAACTCGTATATAAATTTTCCACTCCAACGGATAAGGCATTTAGATGCTATCACACTTCTTTAAATAATTTTACCCCATAGGCCATAATGATACAGAATTTGCTGTGTCACTGTAAAAACACTAGAAGTGCTAGATTCCCCAAAATCTATGCAGTTCATGCAACTATTACCTATAATATATGTATAAATTGTTTGCTCAGTTTAATAAGGCGTTTAGACGCTATTGCATTTTTTAAAATTTGGTCTCGTATGCCATAATGATAAAGAATTTTTCTTTGTGTCCCTGTAAAAAAACTATAAGTGCTAGATTCTCCAAAATCTATACAGATTGAGTATCTGTGACCTATAATATGTGTATAATTTTTTTGCTCAATCGAATGAGGCGTTTAGATGCTATTGCACTTTTAAGATTTTGGTTCCATAGTCCATAATGATAAAGAATTTTTCTTTGTGTCCCTATAAAAAAACTATAGGTGCTAGATTCATCAAAATCAATAGGATTTGTGCTACGTTTACTTGCAACATGCGTAACAACTTACAGCTCATTCGAGCAAAGCGTTTAGACGCTAGCGTGTTCACTCACACACATACATACACACATCATCGTAAAAATAGTGAAAACGGACTCAGGGACCGCAAAACATATAGAAACACCAAAATATCGAATTCGGAGTTTTGACATGATTACAATACTTTCCTTATATATGTATGTTCGGAAAGTAAAAATCGGGTAGCTTTGAAAATGAGTACAGTCACAGTTGAGAGTGTCCTGAAAAACACAGTAAAAGTTCCATCTGGGAAGGGAGGCTTGCGCAGTAGGCAGGTGAGCAATTAAAGAGGACATTTCTCAGTTTTTCTGAAATATCTTGAAATATTTGGAATTTAGCTGGATTCAGATGGAGAGCTGTCTTTCAATTTTCATCTGTTTATAGCACCTGCAATAGTACCTCAGCCAAGCGGATACCTTTAGAAGAAGAGTTCGAAATTGAGCACATAATCACAAAAGATGAATATTAAGAACAGTAATTAAAAATAAAAAGTTCGTGTTCAGTGTGCATTATGTATATTAAAAATAAACTTTGACTGTTTATGTTCTAAAACAAGTTCAAAGAGTAGAAAAACCATTGAACATTTACTATAGATTAATTTTGAAACATATAGGTTAATTTTGAACTACACATTAATTTTGAAAATGAGCATTTTTTATTTAAGTCGATAGTTTTCAAAATATTTAAGAAATGTACTTAAAAAAAAAAAAAAAAGAAGAAGAAGAAGAACCCCTCTAAGCCTCCCATTCACTTCCCATGGGTGGTGACATTTAATATGTTATTTTGTACTATTATCCCTATGTTTCTGCCCAGTTTTAAACTTGCATGATTTTTATTTTTATTTATTTATTTATTTTTCTGTCCGTCCATTTTTGATCTTCGTTAACTGAATTAGTATTCAAAACGCCATTTGCCCCTACTTGCCTCAAAGTTATATATATATATATATATATATATATATATATATATATATATATATCATGCTATATTGCTCTTACGTAATCCCTTAGAACATAATTTTTACATAAGTAGAAAATATTTGACCTGACCCTTCTAATTACCCATTTTAGTTGATTTTAATATAGCGAAATTGCATTTTTCAATAAAATGTCATATTTCCCCCCTTATATTTTCTAAACTATTGATCATATAAAGAAAAACATAATAGACATTTTTATAGAAAATTTCACGCAGATTAATTTTGTAATTGAATTTGTTCTCTAAATCCTATAGTTTTCAAGATATTTAATAAAAACTGAAAAATGCCCTCCTTTAACTACCCCCCTGCCCCCCGTCACTCCCCACGGGCGGGGACTTTTAGTATGTTATTCAGAACACTTTCGACTATGACTGTGCCCCTTTTCAAAACTACAAGATATTTTTTTGTTTTTCTGTTTCTGAATTTTTGGTCTTCGTTATCTCAGCTGGTACTCAAAACGCCATTTGTCCCTACTGCCACAAAATTATTAAAAACATTAAAAAAAAGAAAGAAAGAAAGAAATTGCTATATTACCCTTACATAACCCTTTCATACATAATTATTACATAGTTGAAAATAGTAGACCTGACCCTTTTAATTACACATTTTAGTTGATTTTACTAATTCAAAAACGCATTTTTTAAGAAAATGTGATATTTCACACCCTATATTTTCTAAACTATTGAACACACAAAGAACATGTAACAGACATTTTTGCAGAAAATTGTATGCAGACTAATTTTGTAACTGAGATTTTTTTTTCTCAAAATCCTATAGTTTTCAAGATATTTAATAAAAACTTAAAAGTGACACCCTTTAAATGCTCCCTGCCCCCCGCTCACCCCCAAGAGCAGGAACTTTTAGTTTGTTGTTTAGGACACTCTCGGCTGTGACTGTGCAATATTTCAAAACTACACGATTTTTTTATTTTATTTTATTTTTTTTTTTTTGGGGGGGGGTCTATTTTTGGTCGATCTATTTTTTCTATTTTGGCTGGACTATTATACCTGCCCCAAATCCTGATGCATGTGTAGCCACGAAATACAAAATTTTCATTATTCTTTTAAGTGGCACATTATTAAATTACGAAGAAAACTTATTTCAAAGCCTATTACTTGAAGTTTATGCCTAAAATATATCAGAATAGGGTATAAAGTCGTACTATTCAGAAACGTGGTCACACAAATCTTACTTTATTCTATAAAATATTTGAAACTTTAGAAAGATTTATAAAATCATATAATTATTTTTTTATGTGATTTTATAAATCCTTCCGATTTTTTAAGCGACATTATTAAATGTCATTATTTTGTAATTGACTTATTATTAGATTATAAAGAACTAATTTTTCCAAAGTATATTACTTGAAGTTAACGCCTAAAATATACCAGAATACCAAGTATAACAACTGAGCAAAATGGCATCAAAGTCGTACGATACCAAAATATTGTACCTTACTTCATTCTATATAGTATTTGAAACTTTGGAAGATGTGTAAAAACATATAACTGGAAATTTTAATTACAAATTTAAATTATTATAATAATTATATAAATACGATTTTTAATTCTCTTTTAAAAGATGGTCTGTCTATCTATCTATATGTTTAGTATATATGGATGAATATTTTACAAGATGGTTAGTTTTAAATAAATGTACCAATGTTTTTTTCTTTTTCCTCTTGAAAATAGAATGTAGTTTAATCTACATATAGAAAATCTACGGCTTAAAAACTATTTGAAAACGAACAAATACAATCTAGTGAAACAATATTGGTTTTGTGATAAGATTTAAGTATTGATCTACTACAAGTATAATACATACAATGTGTAAAATGGATAATTCTTGACAAATTTACATTTATTTGATAATTAACAAGCTGTACAAATTGGCGCGTCAATTCGATTTATTAAATCATTTTTTATATGTTTTCTTTTAAAATGAATAACAGTTGACTTAATGCTTATTAAATTAATATTTTTAACTATTGAAAAGTTGAAAATGAAAACGAAAAGGTAGTACTATGGAAATTGACGACTTCATTAATATTATGAATATTTTTTATTTATTTAACATAGTATTGGAAAGTGTAAATGTTATAGAATTGTGATTAATAGTATTAATAATAATAAAGTTAAAAATTCTTCAAAGAAAAAAAAAAAAAAAAAAAAAAAAAATCCATGTTTTTGATTGAAAAAAAAAAAAAAAAAAAGAAGACAGTTGTCGACTAATTGTTGAATGGTAATATAATTTTTCAGCCACGTTCAGTTGGTAAAAAGCCACAATCAGTTGCTAATATTTCGAAAACTTTTGTCAATTCAAACACTTAGAGACAACTGATTTCTCAGAAATTCACTTTTATTATATTCGTAACTGAAAATGATTCGGAAAGTATAAACTTTTTCCTCTCCCCCATTTTCTGCCTATCGACTTTTGTGGTTGTTCAAGTGTCTAACTTTAGTAGGTTTTCAAATATTGCGTAAATTTATGATAAAAATGTAATTATTTCAAAAATAATAAAATTATAGAAATCGATGAACATCGTATACTATGCATTAGAAATTTCTACCATGGAAACAAGAAAGATTTACTTGTGATAAAGTGAAACGTATATGCAAGTACGCATAGCACATAATACACAAGAAACGCAAACCCCCTCATAATATCACACATAAAATTAATTTTCCGAAATATATTAATTTTATCAACAATGCAATAAGTAACCACGACTGTTATTTATTTATTTATTTATTTTTCTTTATTTCTTTATTTATTTCTTTTCTTTTCTTTCTTTTTTTTTTTCTTTTGATTTTATAACAAGTGTTACAATAAAATAAATAAATAAATAAATTATTGCATACTTTGTCATTAAGTAAATGAAGAATATAATAAAACTACAAGAGAACATTCATAGTCATTACTAACCAATTTGTTTTTTTTCCTTGGCAAAGAACAGTAAAAAGTCATTAAAAAAAACTTAGAAATGAAAGCTTTTATTTCTTTTTCTTCTCGATCTCTATATCACATGAAAATACTAACTTAAAAAAAAAAAAAAAAAAAAAAAAAAACCAAGAGAATCGGGACAACTAACAATAATTCTCATTACGTGCATTTATACGAAATTTTGTCTTATAACGAATGCCATAATTTTTTGGGAAAAAGAAAAAAATAACTTTTCCGATAGTGTCCGTTTTGATACTGATTATTATTAATTTTCTTTTCTTTTCTTTTTCTTTCTGAGAAAAGAAAGAAACAGAAAAAACGATTTTGATGAAATTCTGGCAAAAGCAGAATTTAGCGGAGGACTATTAGATTTTTTTTTTTTTTCAAATTATAACACCGCTTTCAAATTATCCAATTATATTTTCGATAAATTTTCGATTTCGATAAATGTCCAGCTATCGTAAAACTGGTAATCGTAAAAATCCGTAGATTGAGACGACTAATAGTCCTCCGTCCTAAAAAGAAAAAGAACAAAAAAAAAGAAGCATAAACCAATTTAGCAATTTTATGTAATGCAGTAAGTCGCTTAAATTTTAGTGAGCATTGTTATAAGAATTGCTATATAAGTACAATGTAAATTTAATAATATAAAATTCAGCTTTAAAATTAGTGTTCTTTAATAGTCGTTAATAATAATAATAAAAAAAGTCTATATGCATCTTTTGAGTATTTCGCTTACCAATCTGAATTCCCTAGCAGCAGTAAATTTTTGAAGTATGTATCTCGAGGCACTATATCTTTCAGAGCAAAAATCTCTGATGCAGCGTGTTCGGAACCTACCTAAATCTAGAGAAAAGTGACAAGGGCCTCCAAATCTGGAGCATCCTTGAAAGGCGATTAGCTGTGATAATTCACACCCTCCATCCACGGCGCGTGGTCCCGCGATTATCACAGCTATCGAGAGCCGAGAGAGTGCTCTCCCCGTCTCTTGAATTAACACTTTATATCCCACACAGCAGGTAAAGGGATTAGAGGGTGGAAAGGGGGTGTCCTTTATGCCCTAATGTCAACAAGTGGCCCAAGGGGAACGATTGCCATTCATTGAAATGTTGTTATTTCAGCGCTTTGCATTTTAAAGAAGGAATGAAGTTGGATGAAAGAGGGATAATGCAGGACAAAAAAGGGGTTGTTGCGTTTCTGCCTTTTTGCATCTTTTTTTTTTTAAACATATCTTTTTATTTATTTTGACTAGAATAGTTTTAGGACGTGAGAAAGTGTATCGGATAGATTCACAGTTTTTGAGCTATGAATACATAGCTAGAAATTAGGACAATGTGGATAAAATGTTGTTGTTATTATTAGTATTATTTTCATAATTCCAATATTTAAAGTAGCTCATTTTATGTTTCTCGGTGAGAAATTCACGACATATTTTTGGGAATAGAAAAAAATAATATTGCCTTTACATAGTTTTCGTATATATATATATATATATATATATATATATATGTACATATTTAATTTTTATGTTTTAGTTGTTAAAATAATTATTAATTAAACTTTATTTTCAATTTAATTTTCAATTTATTTTTCAACTTATAAAAATAGAATTTAATTAAAACTCTAAATGCTTGAGGTAATATATATGATTTTTGTAATTGTAAAGTGAGTAATAATTTTAGTTTTATTATTTTTTCTTAGGAATAATTTCATTTTTAAGTGTAACATTAGCTATTGTAGTTTTTAAAAGTATGTTTGCCATTTGTTTTTCCTTTTTCTTATTGAGTTCTAAATTATTTATTCGTACTTTTGGGTGTTATCAGGCTTAACATACTGTAAATTTTTAGCAAATTGCATACAGTATGACAGAAATAAAACGTAATTTGCATGTAACGTAATTTGCATAAAACGTAATTTGCATGTTAGCTCTTAAAAACGAATTGATGTTGTATTGTATGCTTTCATTAAAAGGATGTTTAATTTTTTTTTTTTTTTTTCAGAAATTTTCCTTCGTGTTCTTTCGAGTTCTTCATATGATGGCATGTATATATATATCTTGAAAATCTTTCAAACATTTGACTAGATGAAACCAATTAAATTCGCAACTACACACATACACACACACACACACACACATATATAACATTTTAAAGCATAGTGAAAGCCGAGCATCAGACACAAGATCACTGAAACATCATAGATCAATAAAAATAAATTTTCATCAAATTAAAATTACCTTAGAAGGCTGATGTTTAAGTGTTGAAACAATTAATTTTTATTTATTAATCCCGAAACAAAATATACAAATATATATATATATATATATATATATACATATATACACTACCTTTCCATAAATGGCCGGGCACTTTTAATTTGAGACTCTTTTCAAATATCTCAAAAAGTACTTTAAGAATCATCTTGAAACTTCAGGAGAATGAATAACACGTTACACCTTAAGCATTTCAGTGAAAGTTTTGCTCCGAAAATAAAAGGGGGACCAGTAAAAAATTAAATAAAAATGAAAATGTTTGGGATCACCCTGTAAAAAGTAATGCTTGAAATACAATCTGGATATAGTATTATGGGGCTTCTTCTTATTCTCTGTATAAATATTTTGAGGATACCACATATATTCATAGAAATATAACGGTTTCATAAAAAAAGGGGGGGGGAAGTCACTTTTTTAACTATAACACGCAAGGTATGAAATCCAGTGCAAAACCTAACACTCAATATTAGACACCGCATACAGCAATCAGAATACAAAAATATTAAATATCTAACGAAATAAAATTTTTACCAAATAAAATTTAGCTGCGCATGCGCTAGATTTAGCAAAATTTCATTTGCATAATTTAATAGTCAAATATAATGAGCTATCGTTAACACCCCCCAAAGAAGTATCGTGTAAATTCAAAAAATTGTACTCTATAAAATGAACTGCTTTTCAGTTCCTCTCAAGAATCCAGCTAAACTAATATAAGGGGGTTTACTCACAATTTTATTTTGATTTGGTCAATTGTAATACAATGTTCGTTTATTATAAGTAAATATTGGGAAAACCCTTTATCATTTTCCTTATTTTTGAGAAGAATTGAAATACAGTTCATTCTAACGCGTATAACTTTTTGAATTTGTACGATATTTGTTTGGGGTTTTCATATAAGTAGCCCAATACTATCTACAATGGTAATTATATATTGCACATGAAATTTCGCGACAGCTCGCGCATGCGCAATTAAAAATTGTTTAGTAAAATACTCCTATTTTGTTAGATATTTAATATTTTTTCATTCTGATTTTTGTGTGTTGTGTCTAATATTATGTGCCAAGTTTTCTGAAAAGGGTTTTGCACTAGATTTAATACCTTGCGTGTTATAGCTTAAAAAGTGACAAGTATTTTTGGGATTATTTAAAGAAACCGTTATGTCTGCTAAAAAACCGTTATATGTGCTAACCTCATAAAAATTTTACACAGAGAATAAGAATAAGCCCCATAATCACATACTACAGCGAGATTGCATTTCAAGTATTACCTTTTACAGGGTGGTCCCAAATATTTTCATTTTCATTTCAATTTTTGCTGATCCCTCTTTGATTTTCGGGACAAAACCTTCCCTGAAGTATATGAGGTGTAACATGTTATTCCCACTCCTGAAGTTTCGTCAAGTACTTTTTCAGATATTTGAAAAAATGCCTGAAATCGAAGTTGCCCGGTCATTTATGGAAAGGTAGTGTGTGTATGTATATATATATATATATATATATACAGGGTGTTCCAAAAATCCCACACCCACCTCTTATCTCGAAAATGAGTAGGAATTGAGAAAAATGGTGAAACACGTTCTCAAAGAATTCGCGAGGGGCATCTTTTGGTGTAAAATGTTTGGGCCCGGGGGGGGGGGGGGCTAAGGGAGGACACTAGGGAGAGCAACTTTAAAATTTTAAATGAGAAGGTGTGTCTTGTGATACAATGAATTTGATATAAATAGTTTTGCTCTACGGTGATTATTAAAGGAGATACATGAGTTTTCAGACTTTTGAAATGTGAATTTTATACTTATGTATCCCCTTTAATAATCATTGTAGGACAGAACTATTTATATCAAATTCATTGTCTTGAAGAGATGTTTCCAGATGTGTATCACAAGACATACTTTGCCCAAAAATGTTTGGGCCCAAGCAAGGGAATGGTAGTAGTGCCGCTAAGGAGGACAACTTTAACATTTCTAACAGGAAAGTATGTCTTGTGATGCATCCCTGGAAACGTCTCTTCCAGACAATGAATTTGATGTAAATAGTTTTATACTGCAATGATTATTAAAGGGGATGCATAACTATGAAATTTTCATTTCAAAATTTTAAAACCTTTATTATCTCCTTTAATAATCATCGTAGAGCAAAGCTATTTATTTGAAACTCATTATTTTGAAGAGACGTTTCCAGAGATGTATCACAGGACATGCCTTTCTATTTGAAATTTTAAAGTTGTCCTCCCTAGCGGCCCCCCTAGACCCCCCCACCTCCCCCTGGCCCAAACTTTTTTGCACCAAAAGAGGTTTCCCTCGAATTCATTGAGCACGTGTTTCGCCATTTTTCATAATTCCGACTCATCTTCAAGTGAGGAGGGGCGGGGGACTTTTGAAACACCCTGTATATATGTATGTATGTATATGTATATTTAATTAATAAATATTTTCTTGCTCATTTCTTTTATTTAACATTAAAAAATTGATTTTTTCATGTATATAAAAATATTGGCATTTTTAATACGCTAAAAGTTAAAACATTTCTTCATAAGATAATTATCATCTTAGAAGACAATAATAACTTTAATAATATAATCTGAGAGTCAATAGAGTTCGTGACTCCAAGGGAAAGAGATCAGTCTATTCGTTTGTTAGTAACCATGTTTAGTAATTTTTTTTATCTATATTAACTTCAAAAATTGATTTTAAAATTTGATGTATTTAAAAAACAAGTTTCTGTAAATTAGTACTATTATTATTATTTAATGGATATAATAAATTATTTAATGGATATAACAAATTATTAAATATTATTATTTAATGGATATTTGAAAAATTTATCTGAAAAATTCTGTTCATATTCTCGTTTTAGGATAATTTTTCATTGCTCATACTTGGTTATTTTACTATATTATAGTATTTTAGTTTGAAATTTCTTTTGCATTTTGATAAGATAAAGTTGAAATTCAGTGAAGCGTTTTGAACAGCTAAAGACGTTGTAAGTCCTTATCAATGGTTTGAAACAAAGAATTCTATACAGCATGATATTGGTTATTTTAATGTTTGTTACTTTCTTCCATACATACAAGGGTGATCAACTTAAAAGAGTACCCGTTGATTTTTCTTATTACCCTTAAATATGACGGATGCGGTGACTATTCTAACACCGAAGTATAATTAGTATTTGAACCTTTTTTAAGTGTGGGAGACAATTTCCAACACTTTTGGACTGTTACAACTTTATTTGTGAGGTAAAACAGAAATGGAGAGGCGCACAATGTTATTTAATCATAGATAATTTTATTTACGGAAACCAAAATTTAATTCAATTTTTTTACATCATCATTTCTACAATACATTCACATTATCTTTATCATTTTTACATTATCATTTCACAGGGTTTTCCAGATAAGTCATGGAAACATCGATGAATTAAAACAGATCATAAATGAAGAAATCTCGTCAATAACATCAACAATGATGCGAAGTATGTCAAAAAACTTTGTTCGACGTGTTCATGTTTGCATTCAAAATGGTGATGAACATTTTCAACATTTTCTGTAAGAAATGATAATGTAAAAAAATTGAATTAAATTATGTTTTTCAAAAATAAAATTATCACGGGATTAAGTAACACAGTGCGTCTCCATTTCTGTTTTACCTCATAAATAAAGTAGTAACAGTCCAATAGTGTTAGAAATTGTCGCCCACACTTAAACAAGGTTCAAACAATTATGCTTCAGTGTTAGAATAGTTGCCACATGCGTCAGATTTAAGGATAATAAGGAAAACCAACGGGTACTCTTTTAAACTGATCACCCTGTATATGGAGAGAAAGACTTGAATTTTCGTATAAATGTACATAATGAGAGTAATTTTTGACGTGTGATTGTAAAATTAATATAAATTATTGATAATAGTAGTAGTAAACTAGGAAAAAATGTTTGTGCATGTGGGAGCATCGCTTATCCCCCTGGGAGGGAAGTACTAATTAATGAAAATTACTAATTATACACATTGCTTATATTTATAGGCATCGTACAATTTATATCTACACAGGTAGCTATTTAAATACATTAAAGAAATCTTTAACACTTGTCTGACGTGCTGATTATGTGAGAGTATTAAGAACGGAATTAAGTTCATAAAATGTTTTATTTTCCTTTCTGCTTGGATAAACAAAATACAGTTCGAAGATTTCTAAAGCAGTCCATTGAACCTTTAAAGAAACTAACTTCTACACATTCTACATCATCATCGCTTAAATTAGCATCAGACAATTTATTTTCGATTAGTGCATCGAATGTAAAAATTACAAATTCCTGATATCGGTGTTACAGTTCAGATACTCATCAAAACTGATATTTAGAACGAATTTTAGACCATATTTTGAACGGAAAAACGAGAAAATTTGCAAATTTTAGAAAAGTTTAAAAGACGTATAACCGATATTGAGGGCGTATAAGTAAAGAATTTTTGCATTAAAATGAATAAGAATTAATCAGGATTTCATTTAAAGGACGTATAAACGATAGACGTATTATAAACGGTGCTTTACTGTATTAAATCTTATTCTTCAGCAATAAAATACTTATTTTTAATCCTCAATGGAAATTTAGGCCAACATGTGTGGTTATAAAATGTGGAGGCTTGAATTGAGTTACAGAAACAGCATTAAAAGTACGAAAGAAATAACACATATTAATTTAAGGAGTTTGATAAAATTGCTTACTTTTTCTATAATGATATATGACAAAATTGCGAATCGTTTGATGAGCACTCAACTGCATGATTGCATAGCATTGGAAACGTAAAGGATAAAAATGACGAGAAGTGTAAATTATCTATCTCAAGGAAGAAGTTAATTAATATTTTCCAATTATTTTAAATATTCATTAATTTTAAATTCCTTATATTTTTTCCGGCTCAGCTAAAACATGCATCATCATATTTATTTTAATAGTAAATAAATGATTATAAATAAATTCCACTCAAGCATAATAAAAGAAAATAATTATACCAAGTTTGTTATAGCGATAAAATAAATACTTATGGAATGAGGAAAAAGAAAGAGGGAAATACAACCGTTTTGCATTTCTACGAAAAATTGTGTCACCTTCACCCCAATACACGATTTGCACCTCTTTTCCCATTCCATGTCCATTAACTACGCAATTGAAATTTTCTGCTTCTTTTGATGCAATAATTAGAATTTAAATTGAAAGCTTATTCTTAAAGGTATTTTTCTAAAAAGTTAATTAATTGTGTGGGTAGAAAACATATGATATATGTAATCAGCTATCAAAGTTATTCTTTATTCTCATAATTAAAATTGCAAATTTAAGAGTATTTTCTGCCTATTTGATTGTAAGTTACTTATCAACGAATGGATACTTTTATCTTGCTCATCAAAGCTTCAATGTCATTGTTATCAACATATATTAAGCACGTAATGACATTATTTATCATTACTATTTTCTCATTGTTATCATGAATGTGCTACCTCAAAATGCATTTTAATGCATTTCCTGTTGATGCAATTCCTTTAACATAGCGGGTTGTTTTTTTATTTCTGTAATTTTATTGTCAATTAATTCATTTTTCAAACTAAATAGTAATTTTAAAAAGCTCTGGGATTTTTCTTATTTAATGAATAGTTCAATTTTTATTTTCATCCGGAATTAAAGTTATTTCATATACGTCAGTAGAGGACGTTGAAGAATCTTATTATTATTATTTATTAATTACATTATAAAAATTACAAATAAGCATATTTGTATTACATATTAATTAAGTTTAAAAGTCAGTAAGTTTAATCTTTTTTTACTATATTACTATTTGATCCTGAAAAGTTTCAATAAATAAAATAATAATAATAATAATAATAATAATAATAATAATAATAAAAACTTTCCTTTCAAAGGATTTGTTATTGACATAAGATATGATTAGATTGAAAAAAAATTCTAAATCGAAACGTACCAAATCTCAGCAGTATTTTCATATTAAAATCACGATTATATACATAATACATAAACTATATTTAATCACGTGACTGACTGCAAACAAACGAAAAGTAATTTTATCTGATTAATTAAATTATCCCAACCAGAAAAATTAATGAAAAAAATTTAAATAACACCCCCACCCCCACCACCACCACCACACACACACACACACACACAAAAAAAAAAGGTTTATGAAGTGCCTCTCTGCATGGTCCAAGTTACTCTCTGCCAAGTTATGTAGCTCTGCGATAGTGATCGGAGCTCTAGAGCGTACACAGACACTTCTCTTTATTTATGTAGATAAAATACACTTAAAGATAAATATAATTCAAAAGAGAATTTATTGGCATTTCAAGTTGATTTTTTCTGTCATTAAGTTTTCAGGAGTGAAATTAAACAATATTCGTAAAAAAAGTTATTTTAATAGTGATGATAATAATAATAATAATAATTATCGTTGTTATTATATTTGGATAGAAAGGTATGAGTTGAGTTGAATGGGTTCAGTGTTGCACTTTATCTGTAAAGAGGGCGATTGGAGACTGTCTGGGATTCACTTGAGGGGTGGTTCGGTGACATGCAATCACAATTTCAATCGTCTGCGGAGGGGACAGAAAGTTATATGTACTACTACTTGCATATTCCATAATAATGTCAAAGTGGAAAATGTTTAGGTATTTTGAAAAAATATGGTATGACAGTCTTCATTATATAGTACACTATTTAAAGTAAAATACTGCGTTTCACCAGAAAAGTGGTTCCAGTTTAGCTATTTACCAATATTTTTAGATATCTGGTACGCTATGGTTCTCCATTTTATTAGCGCCATTTTATTTTTTAGTAAACACCACTAAACTTAGCACTAAAATATTAAGCGTAGCTAAATTCGCCTAAGTGACATCAATTTTTGGTGAAAATTTGAATTATTATTTTTAAAACTGTACGTGCTCTACTTTTGAAAATACACTTTTAATTATATAACTGTACAAAAGTCCAAAGATTGCTTTTTTCACTATACATATCACATATATTTATTTCGAATACTCCCTATATATACATATTTTCAATAAATTATAGGAATGTGCTAATTAACATTAAATTCATTATCATCCTTTAAAATTGGAAACGAAATAAATTTGCCTAAAATTCTCTAAATTACGTGCCTTAATTGTGTAGCAAGTGTGATTACAATGTAAACATTTCTAGGATAATGTACAAAATTCCTGTTCAACAAAATGTATTTACAAACTCCACTTCCTTCATTCCACTGATGGCAGCACATTAATAACACTCTACCTTTCAATAATTTATTTACGAGGCAAAATCTTCGAAATTCGATTTCTCCTGACATCTGGATACCGACATCTCGCTCTCTCTCCCGTTTCTCCGCTCGTGCGTGAAACTTCGAATTAACGGCACCACCTTTTCAATTATTTACGACACTAATTAATCGTCTGTGCCAACCGCCCACTCATTTTTCCAGAGCCATCCACCCCTGAATTTTGACGGATCGTTCTGTCTTCACGGGCGGAGTTCGCCTTTTCCATGGATGGTGGATACAGATTCCTATCGCTATGTGTCCACTTTCGGGGACTGCTAAAGTTTATGAAATATTTCGAACATATTTCGGGTGTGGTGTTCATGCTCGTCTTTTTTTCCCCGATTGGAAAATTTTCGATCTCAGGTGAGTTTTGGAATATACGTAACGGTTTTGAGGTTTGTTATCGGGGAAAGTTCTAGTTGAATTGCCCATGAAAGCCCATTTTATTATCATTGTCATTAATTTGTCACATGTAATGCATGGTTTAGCTTTGTAATGTCATTTCAGAATGCTCTTTAACGGTAACATATTTACCAAAATTTAATGCAGACTGAAAAAAAAAAAAAAAAAAAAGTTAAAAAGATGTATTGAAAACAAGTTAAATATATATACTATATATGTATATATATATATGCATATATGTAAAATGATTGAAAACGTACAAAAGAAATAATAAAAATAATGATAATAAATACAGTAACCGTTGCTAAAGAACGCAGCTTCATATTTTACAATAAAACATTTTAAACAATCTTTGTACATTTAGTCAGCCTGAATTTTTTCTCTTGTTTTTTGCTGTCGCACCGACTTAGAAAATATTAGAAATAAAACTGAGAGAAAATGCACATTTTTTTTAAAAATAAATATATGTAGTAACCGCTGCTCAAGAACGCAACGCAGTTGCTACATATCTTTATATGGAAATATGGATTGAAAAAAATGTTCTGTCGTTCAAAATTAAATTCTATTTTGTAAAGAATTTTATGTCTATTACTTAAAAAACAAAGATAGATTTCGATTTATTTATTTATTTATTTATTTAACATTGATTACAAGCAACAGTATACTAAACTAAGTTTGTCTATTCAAAAATATGTTTTTTTAAATTTAAATTCTCATTATTTTAACTTTAACAGAATGAGTAAAGGAAAATTTACTATAGTGTGAATACTACTCCCAGTAAAATTACTTTTTAATACAGCTATATTTATTTGGAAATGTTGTTCATGCAATGCTACAAGAATTTTGTCAAAATTTAGAGAACAAAAATTTCAATAGAGTTTTTGTAAAACATAAAAATCTAATCTGAAGATTTTGAACTTTTTTTCATCCTCAAAATGAAAGCTAATTTAAGAATGTGTACGTCCTGTAAGTTATATATCAAAATAATATATTAACGATGTATTGGGTGAGTGTGAAAGTTCTACCTGTTTTTGGATACGGAAATTTGCAATGGAATTAACGTCCCACATGACATTGTAATGACGCAAATCGTCTGTCAATCAAACGTGTGAATGCCTCAGATATAAATGCACCCTGTCTCACAAAGTTAATAATCTCAAAAAATATATCAGAGCGTGTAACATGGAAAGCGAGATGGAGCATATAAGAAATTGTTTGTGATACGAGTTCGATAAAAAGAATACGGCAGCCGTAGCATGTCGCAATATTTGCCAAGTTTAGGGGGAGGATGCAATAGACAAAAGCACATGTCATCGATGGTTTCGTAAATTTAGGGAAGGAGACAGAAGCTGCCAAGATCAGGCTAGACGTGGACGACCATCACACGTTGGAGACGACGATATTGACCAAGCCATAAGGAACAAATCAATCCCAACCGTGCAAGAATTAGCGGAGATCTTCAACGTACACCGGACAACGGTCGAGAGACGGCTGGTTAAGTTGGGTTTTACGAAAAAGTTGGATCGTTGGGTTTCACATAACCTGACAGCTAATCAACGGGATGACCGAATCGCCACCTGTGTTTCCTTGCTTTCCCGATACAAAAAGGACCCATTCTTGACACGAATTGTGACAGGAGATTAGAAGTGGGTTAAGTACCATAACGCAAAGCGTCGTAGGACTGTGTGTAGCCCTTCTGATCCGCCTGCATCGACTTCGAAAGTTGAACTTCATTTCAAGCAAGTGTTATTAAGTGTGTGGTAGGATGTGCAGAGAATAATTCACTGGGAACTCCTGCCACTTAACCAAAGCATCAATGCTGCCTTCTGCTGTGTACAGTTAGAGAGGCTACATTCAAATTTGGTAGAAAAGCGGCCAAATCAATCGTCGCGGTGTTATCCTTCATCACGATAACGCCAGGTCACATGCTGCTGCCACCACTCGCGAAAAGTTACTGGGCTTTAGTTGGGAGGTTTTACCCTACTATCCCTATTCTCCTGACTTGGCACCAACTGACTATCACCTATTTCGTGCGTTGAACAATTCCTTCAGTCTGAAAGTCTTTGATGATCTTGATGCTGAAACTGCCATCCAAGACTTTTTTTACTCGAAACCGCCGGATTTTTACTGCCGTGGGATTCATCTCCTATCAGAAAGATAGCAAGAGGTTGTAAATAGCAATAAGGATTATGCACAATAATAGGTACTGTTCATTTTGCGTTTATTTGCTCGTCTTTATGGGTAATAAAAACATGTAGAACTTTTGCATTCACCTAATATTTTGAAATTCAGAAACATTGCATTAGCATAAAAGTCGGTATGACTATTCGAAAAACACTGGGGAACAAATGTATATATATATATATATATATATATATATATATATATATATATATATATATATATATTCGTGGAGCTAGAAATTTTTAAAATAATTATGAGTATTTTGTTGATGCTGATTCTGAAAATGGCATTTATTTTGTTCTAGCAGATCTAGTTTATGAGGTATTATAATTAACATTATTACTTTTATTACTATTACTATTGCCGCATTTTTACTAAAATGTAATTCAGCTCAATGAATGATATTAAAACAGCTACGTAATCGTCATTCTGTATGGCAATGAGGAATTTCCTTGGAAAGTATAAAGCTCCTACACTGAAAAAAAAAAAAAAAAAACGTTAAAAGTACAGGAAAAATCTGGCAGCTCGGATGCCAGTATTTCTCCGTTAAATATACAGTTTAAAACCATAAAATTGTATCATTGACATATATTTTACACAGGAATCCTGTAAATCAAACAGGTTTTTTGTTAAAAATACAGTTTTGTCCTGTATATTTGACGGAGAAATACTGGCACCCCAGCTGCCAGATTTTTCCTGTACTTTTAACAGTGTAACTATGAACAACCAATGGAAGATATGCTCACACTTTTTGTGCACTTGGTTGTAATATGGGCATTGAATTACACAGTCATTTGAACCTATTTTCATATTGTCACCAGTATTAGTTATAATGGCATATAATATGGATAAGCTAAATAACAAGAGCCGGTGCGTCAAAATTCAAAACATTTTTGGAATCAGTAACACAAATATAACCAGAAATAGGTAAACATTGTTAGACACCAAAATCATTGTTCCAAAAAATTCCATTTGTATAATTTAATATCCAAAAGTATTGAGAAACTTATATAGAAACTCCACACAAATGTCGTGTAAATTCAAAAAGTTATGAGAGATAAAATGAACAGAATTTCCGTTCTTCTAAAATAAGTAAATAAATAAATAAAATAAAATAAAGTAAATAAATAGAAATAATAAAGAAAAGAAAAGAAAAGAAAAATAAATAAATAAAAATAAGGAAGAGGATAGGGGTTTTTATCAATATTTACTTACAATCAGCGAACACTGTATTACCATTGGGTACTGATTGAATCAAAATAAAAATGTGAATAAACCCCCTTATAGTTTAGTTTTTATTTTGAGAGAACTGAAATTCTGTTCATTTTATTTTTCATAACTTTTTGAATTTATACGATATATGTTTGGGATTTTCATATAATTTGTGCGATATTTTTCACTATTAAATTATGCAAATCAATTTTTTTAAAGCTAGCGCATGCGTGGTTAAAAATTATTTAATAAAAGTGCTCGTATTTCGCAAGATATTTAACAATTTTGCATTCTGATTGCAGCGTGCAGTGTCTAATGTAGTATACCAATTTTTCTAAAAGTGCCTTTGCACTGGGTCTAATACCCTAAATGTTATAATTTAAAAAGTGGAAATATTTTTTGAGAATTAATTATATATATGAATATGTACTGTAGCCTCGTAAATATAAAATATTTATAAAGATAACGAGAAAAATCTTCATAATCACATGCTACAGTCAAATCGCATTTCAAGTATTAGTTTTTACAGGTTGATCCTAAATATTTTGAATCTTCTTTAATTTTTATTGGACCCATTTTCCTCTTCGGGACATCACTTTTGCTGAAATCTATGAGGTATAACATGTTCTTTACGCTACTAAAGTTTCAAAATGATACTTAAAGAATTTTTCTGTTGTTTGACAAAACCATATTTATTGATTTTTTTTTTTTTTCTGACTGAGTGAAAATAATGCCTGGACCGGAAGTCGAACCCCGGATCTTTGACTTACAAGGTCAAGGCTCTACCAATCGAGCTATCCAGGCCGACAACCGGTCAGCATTACTCGCTCAGACAACCTTTTTGGCAGAAATATCTGGTCTATCATATAGATAGCTCAGCAGAAAGAAGTCGCAGGTAATGGAAAACACCATTAAACAATGGGAAAGAAATACAATTTTTTATTAAAATACACAATCAACTGATTGGAAGAAAACCATATTTATTGAATTTTTTTTTCCGACGGAGTTAAAATAATGCCTGGACCGGGAGTCGAACCCCGGATCTACGACCCGAAGATCCGGGGTTCGACTCCCGGCCCAGGCATTATTTTCCCTCAGTCGGGAAAAAAAATCAATAAATATGGTTTTCTTCCAATCAGTTGTTTGTGGATTTTAATAAAAAATTGTATTTGACAAAACATCTAAATTCAAAAGTGTCCAAATACTTATTGGTAGAAAGTGTATATATATTTCCTTTTAGAAAACTCTTTATTCTAATTTTCAGTCTCGGAAAGAAGTATTTAAATTTATTAAAAAAAAAAAAAAAAATGCTCACCAACATTAATGGTGACATGTTCAAAATGTGGAAAAAAAAAAAAAAAAAAAAAAAAAAAAAAAAAAACTTCATTTTTGACAGAGATATCCATATAATATGCAGCAACGAAAATCCCTTATGATTAAATAGGAAAGAAGAACGAGGGAATTTGACTGTTATGCAGCCTTAAGTTTTTAGTCTAAACAGAAATTTACAGATAAAATGGCGAGTAGCTTGCCAGTAAATTTGGCATTTTTACCATTCATGAGACGCGCCTGATAAATTAGAACAGAATTTCTTGTTAAAAAATATTCACAACTAGATGGCGCTTTGAAGAAAAAACAAAAAATATAAAAATTTAAATAATGCATATGGAATTCATAAACAATTTGAATATAAATTGGTTACTTTTTGATTCCGCGTGGGTCATTCTGTATGTTACATGTATTGATATTGATATAAAGTACTACCTAACGGACATTTTTTAGTGGGTGAATAGAGAAATAAAGGACTGGTCCGTCGACACCCTGTATCAACATATAAATGGGAGATTGCTTTAGGGTTTGAGGATCATGATCGGGAAGAATGAAATGAAATTTTCTTAAATTGCTTTCTTCCGGACGATTGCAATTGCAAATTCCTTATATTTTTGAGGGAGCTACTTAAATACATATTTACATTAATTTATAATGCAATTATTATTTTTTACCTGTCTTTCTATATTTTTTTTTGAAAAATTAGTTTAAGATAGCGTTTACACTTCATTAAAAATCGGTTAAATAATTTTTAATTATTTATTTTTGAAAATCCATTTTTTTTTTTTTTTCCTGATTACAAATTTCCTTTAAAAAGATTCCTTTAACGATTTTTGAAAAAATACGAATTTCAATTGATTATTTATTTTATTTTATTTTTTTAAAAACAAATATATGATTGGATTTTAAGGGGGGGGGAGGATGTAAGCTAGAACAAAAAAAAAGAACAAAAAGAAAACGAGGACGCCGCAGTTTTGGAGAAAAGAAAGGGAGAAACGCGTAAATAAAGGAAAAGAAAAAAACATCAAAAAGTCCCATTCTTGTCGCATACAAATTTATCGAATTTGTGCTCCGCTTTAGAATCGCCTGCATTGCTCTCCAAAAAGAAAGACATATCGGTCGGCCATTTTTCCTCTTCAGCGTTCCTTCCTCCTTTTCCGCATTCCTCTCACCCCTCCTCCTTATCCGCATCCTCAGAAATACTAGGGATGCTGATGACGTCACTGGATAGCGATTGGTGAATTCCGGAGATCTGCCCTACTCCCTCTTCCTTCCCGGAGCTTCAAAGCAGGAGGATAAGGAGATGCAGGGGCTATGAAGGGGGGAGTGGGGCTGAAATAATGCGGAACAGCCCAAAGATGAGCATCTCTGAAAGGGGAGGGAGAGAAAGATAGGGCTTTGAAATCCATTCCCACCCCATATCGATCTGTGTAGCCATTAAAATATTGGCAATAAACATATTATAGGTCTTACGAAAGTACCAAACGAGATTTACAACTTACCCAGCCCCCAATGTCCAAAGATAAAGCTTTCGAGAGATTTTAAAGGTAAGATTTGTTCGGGATTTATTTTTTTCTTCAATTTACAGAGAAAAGATCCACCTGCGCATGCTTGATCTGGTTTTGAATGCAAGGCAGTCATCTGCTACAAGCCTTCCTCATTTTTTATGCATGCTTGAACGCCGGAATAATTTTTTCTTCTTTTGTAATCACCCACTCATACTAATCCCTAACCTATCTGTTGCTACTAAACCAAAAAATTGTTCTCGATTATACTCTTTTTATGAAGTACTAATCGGTGCAACGTTCACCCCCCCCCTCCTTTTTTTAAAATAGTATAATAATCATCAGTGATTTAACTTTTGATAAGAGATTTGATCTTTAATTTGCGATGCTGCACTTGAAAAGAAATAGAATTAGACTGGGCTTTGCACTTTATTTTAATTTTAGGAGAAGCAATTGTAAGAACCTTAGGAATGGGGAACTTATTTTCATTTTCTTTCGAAAGATTTAAAATTGATAAACTGAGACATAAAATTGGTAAACATGTTTTTATATTAAGTAGCTCTATTATAGTTTCAATTTCATTTTACTTTTTGAATTCTGTTGGAAAATTATTAATCTAAATAGGAAAATTATTAATCTAAATAGGAAAATTATTAATCTAAACATGAAATTATTAATCTAAACCAATAGATGGATTTAAATGCTCATGACTTAGCAATGCTAATTATATCATTTTAAAATTGAAAATAAATAAATAAATAAATAAAAATTAAATTAAATTAAATTAAATTAAAAAATAAAGTCTTCCGTAGGTATTAGTTATTAAATTGTAATTAAGCAGCAGAACATAACCCATAATTTACTCGAGTATTAGTCTCTCTGAGAAGCACGTTTAATATATTACATTGAAAACAATAAAAAATGTTTAAAATTACTGCGATTTATGATTTTGATTAACAGTATGTATGACGGCTATTAAGGGGATTGATGGGTGTAATTAAGAAAATTTCATGGACAATGTTTAATATAGATTTTGTACCCAATACTTAATTTGTTCGTAATAAAAAATGGGCCGAAGGACTAATGTTGAAAATTAATAAATAATAATAAAAATTAAAAAAAAAAAAATAAATAATAAAATATTGTAAGAGATCGTTTAACATAAATTGAAAAAAAAAAAAAAAAAAAAAAAAAAAAAACAGCCAGTTTTTGTTTTATTATTTATGGCTTTTGCAAAGAATTTTATTTTTTACTTAAAAAGTGAATCAATTAATGCGAATTTTTTGTATTGTATCCTACGGGAAAATTTTTTTATGTACGATTTTTTTTTTTCTCTCTATTGTTCTGCTACTGAATATTTCTGTCAACATATTTTTACTTCCATTACCCTACTACCGTAGGTAATGGAAGTATTGTATTCGGTCTGAAAATTCGATATCGGGTTTTCACCTGATTTACACGTTTTAAGGTCCACTGAGTCCAAAAAAGTGGTTTTTGGCAATTGGTCAGTGTGTATGTATGTGGAGAATCTTCTGGCTATTATAGCTCAGAAACTAATAAAGATAGAGCTACGAAACTTTAGAATTGAAATACGTGTGGTGTACAGATGCAATTTCCAAATTTTGGTAAAAATTGAAAAACCGGAAGTGGGACCGTAAGTCCGTATCTGAAAAACGGCTCGAACGATTTTCTTCAAGCTTGCTATATAAACACTCTATTAGTTGTCCTTTCGAATGATATAGATGGTTAGTTCAGGAAAATTGATAGGCGTCCTGTATAAATAGCTCAATTTCAGGCCTCGCAAAGGCGTTCCTTTAAAAACGGTTGTTCGGATTTTTTTCAAACTCGCTATTTTAACTCACTTTTAAATATGCTTTTGTATGTAATTATTGTTTTCCTGTCAATAATTGAGTTTAACCGGAAGTGGGACATCGGAAACAGGAAGTGGGACCGTAAGTCCGTATCTCAAAAACGGCTCTAACGATTTTCTTCAAATTTGCTATATAAACACTCTATTAGATGTCCTTTCGAATGATATAGTTGGTTAGTTCTGGAAAATTGATAGGCTTCCTGTATAAGTAGTTCAATTTCAGGTCTTCTAAGCGCGTTCCTTTAAAAACGGCTGTACGGATTTTTTTTTTTTTTTTTAACTCGCCCTATTAACTCACTTTTAAATATCCTGCTGTATGTAATTATTGTTTTTTCTAAAAATTGGTATCTCAAAAACGGCTCTAACGATTTTCTCTTTAAGTCACTTTTATGTTTTCTGATCACATTATCTCTCAAAAATGCCTATAATACGTGTAATAGTGGGTAATGGAAGTCGTGTGGTTGTTTCACACCAAATTTTTTCTATAGTATACGGATAGCATTTCCAAACTATGCTGGAATATAACTTTTTTTTTTTTTTTCCACGTAAATAATTGAAATAAAGCTCGATAAAAAATTAAACTTCAGATATCTATTAAATACATAAAAAAAAAAAAAAAAAAAACAGCTGATCCCCTTTAAAAAAAGTTTAAAACGTAAAATTATATTAGGGAAAGCCGGGGTAATAAGAGACAAAAAATATTAATAAAATCTATACTATTAATTTAAATATCTTAAAATAAATGTCTCGTATTAATTTCATTAAATGGACTCCTCTTGATTTTTAAAGTGATTTTTGAACTTAAATTTTTTGCTAAAAGAAAAATTAAATTTTTATTAAATCCTTGTCTCTAATAACCCCACTTGGGGAAATAAGAGACCAGGCTTGTAACTGTCCATATATAGCAATGTAAAATCATGTGGGGTAATGAAAGACATCTGGAAACAATTCTGAAACAGCCAATAGTTTTTAATTTTATTATTTACATCCATTCAAAAAATATGTTTTCTCGAAAATTAACTGTCATAAATGTGTTTGTGAAATTCATTTCTTTTAATATTAGGTCCTAAATAATATAATATTGTACTTAATATAGGCAAAAAACCGTATCTTTAAAGTGTGTACAAGCGAACAAAATGTTATAAAAAAAAAAAATTCTAGTAATTATAAATGAACTTATTTATTATGTAAGGAAATATTAATGACTAAATACTAACTTATAGACATTCTAAACATAGGCCTAACACTAGGTAAACTCTTCATAAACTAGTCAAGCAGAATTAACAGGAACTACAATGGGGGGGGGGACGCAGGAATTAACAGTGGGGGTAATAAGAGACTCATGTCTCTTATTACTCCCACAAAAAATAAAAATGGGGTAATAAGAGACATGCCTAGAACATGTAAATAAAGAGTGCTTTCAAGGTTTTAAAAAATTGTACATCAAAAGTCATAGTCTTGGTCAAAAGGTTACACATTAATAAATCCCAAACATCTAACCCACAAAAAAAAAATTACAAAATATTTAGAAAATGTCACGAACTTTTAGGGTAAGTTCAAAGCAAAGGTTTTTTTCATCGTATAGAAAAAAATTCAAAATGTGTTATAAGCTTTTCAATAAGTGTATTGTAGTAAAGAATACACATGATACTTAATATTACACATTTTTAAAGTTGTCTAAGTATATTTTTGAAGGTTTTTTTTGACTGCGTCTCTTATAACCCCAGTCTCTTATTACCCCGGCTTCCCCTACTAACTTCTTACTTTATTCACTCCATTTGTTGCCTGGCGCCTTTGGTCACTCACACACACAGCGTTTATTATAGCGTTTGTTTTGTTTCTTATAAAGATATATGTGATATTTGTAAATTATTTTTTCAGTCTAGTTTTTCCGTTCATTTTACATACTTTTGCTTGTAAGTAAGAATAAGATAATTATAACCACGCAGTTTTAATTCCCAGCTGCAAAAACTCGTCATGGAATTTTTTTTATACTTTAGATTTCACATTTAACCTGCTTCTAATGCAAAATATATACTATAAGTTTGCGTGATGCGCAGCTTCACATACTCACATGCAAACGTATGTGCTTTTGACAGAGAAAGGGTACTTCATGAATACGGTTAAAACTTGAAACACATCTACGATATATATATATATACACACACACACACATATATATATATAATATTGATCTTTTGTTACAGTTTTATTTATGCAGAATATTAATTATAGCAATCTAATTAAAAAATGCTGTGAATATTATTTATCATAGTCATTTTAATGTTTTAAATATAATTTAAGAAAAATAATTTTAAACTTCTTTGTTAGTAAATATGTATGAATAATGAACAAAAGCTATGTAGGAACAAAAGTATTTAGACATTTTCTGAATTTCGATGTTTTATCGAACATTAAGGAAAGAAAAATACCTGATAGAATTTTTTTAGAAGTTCAGAGAGCAAAGAGTATGTTATACAGCATCTATTTCAGCGAAAGTTTTGTCCCGAATGTAAAAAAAAAAGACTGATAACAAATTAAATATATATATATATGTGTATGTTCAACATTACTCTGTAAAAATTAATTTTTGAAATATCTGCAGTAAAGTGGCTTCTTTTAATAATCTTGTATTCATTTGTATCTGAGTGCCACGTACATTCCCGGAAAAATAAAGGTTTCTTTCAAAAAATGTTTAATAAAGTTTCTAGCTTTTTTTTTTTTTTTTTTTAATTATAAAATGCTAACTATTCAACTCAATGCAATGGTATTATTAGAAATCCTGGCATAAAGCATTAGACACAATATGCTGCAATCGAAATATAAATGTATTAAATATCTTATGAAATAAAAACGTTTTTACTGGATAATTTTGTAATTTCGTATGCAAAATGTTTTTTTTTTTTTTTTAATATTAAATAAAATTTTGGTGAAATGTCTTCAACTACTCATATTTAAACTGCTAGTAAACATAGAGAAAATGAAAAAGTTATCGTCTGTAGAATAACTTGAATTCAGTTTCTCTCTCTTTAACAACAGCAACAACAACTACAACAAAAAACAAAACGATAGAGGGTTTTTTTCATATTTATTTAAAATCAACACAACATACAGTATATTACTATTAACTAAATTAAAAAATATAGGTAAAAGCTTCTTTACTTATTTTCAATTGGACTCAAATGTGGACTCTTTCCAGGCCATTTAACAACGTAATTTCAAGACATTGCAAAGAGGTAAAAACTTGCAAATTTCAAAATTAAATTAAAGCTCATCATTGATTTAAAAAAAAAAAAAAAAAAAAAAAAAAAAAAAAAAAAAACCAGCTGATTCCTTTTAAAAAAGTTTAAAACGTAAAATTATATTACTAAATTCTTACTTTATTCAGTTGCTTTTCCATTTGTTGCCTGGCGCCTTTGGTGACTCACACACACAATGTTTGTTACAAATTATGTTTTGTTTCTTATAAAGATATATGTGATATTTGTAAATTAATTTTTCCATCCAGTGTTTCCGTTCATTTTACATACTTTTTGTTTGTAAGTAAGAATGAGATAATTATAACCACCCAGTTCCCAATTGCATAAACTCGTCCTGGAATTTTTTCTTTTTTACTTTAGATTCCACATTTAACCTGCTTCTAATGCAAAAGATATACTATAAGTTTACGTGATGCCCAGCCTCACATACTCACATGCAAACGTATGTGCTTTTGACAGAGGAAGGGTACTTCATGAAGACGGTTAAAACTTTAAATACATCTACGATATATATATATATAATATTGATCTTTTGTTGCACTTTTATTTATGCAGAATATTAATTATAGAAATCAAATTAAAAAATGTTAGGAATAATATTTATCATAGTCATTTTAATGTTTTAAATATAATTTAAGAAAAATAATTTTAAATTTCTTTGTTAGTAAATATGTATGAATAATGAACAAAAGCTATGTAGGAACAAAAGTATTTAGACATTTTCTGAATTTCGATGTTTTATCGAACATTAAGGAAAGAAAAGTACCTGATAGAATTTTTTTAGAAGTTCAGAGAGCAAAGAGTATGTTATACAGCATGTATTTCAGTGAAAGCTTTGTCCCGAATGTAAAAAAAAAAGACTGATAACAAATTAAATAAATATATATATATGTGTGTTCAACATTACTCTGTAAAAATTAATTTTTGAAATATCTGCAGTAAAGTGGCTTCTTTTAATAATCTTGTATTCATTTGTATCTGAGTGCCACGTACATTCCCGGAAAAATAAAGGTTTCTTTCAAAAAATGTTTAATAAAGTTTCTAGCCTTTTTTTTTTAATTATAATATGCTAACTATTCAACTCAATGCAATGGTATTATTAGAAATCCTCGCATAATGCATTAGACACAATATGCTGCAATCGAAATATAAATATATTAAATATCTTATGAAATAAAAGAATTTTACTGGATAATTTTGTAATTGCGTATGCTTTTTTTTTTTTTTCTTTTTTTAAATAAAATTTTGGTGAAATGTCTTCAGCTACTCATATTTAAACTGCTAGTAAACATAGAGAAAATGAAAAAGTTATCGTCTGTAGAATAATTTGAATTCAGTTTTTCTCTCTCTAACAACAGCAACAACAACAACAACTACAACAAAAAACAAAACGATAGAGGTTTTTTTTTTCATATTTATTTAAACATGTTTTGCTCAACTTTTGGAAAACTGCAATTTATTGCACAACTTGTAAGGATACTCAACCCTATTGTAATTTCCAAAACGGACGCGCTATGAGGGCCTGTAGTTTATTAAGTGACTAATCAAATAGAAGTTAACGTTTTCACTTGACATATATTTCTCAGTATTTGCATTCCAGGGCTAATATAGCATCTTACTCACAGATAAATTATTCTAACTTACAATATTCAATCTAGATTTTACGTAAACGGACGCATTTTACAGGGAATTGTGTTAGCTATTTTTCAACTCTATCAAATCAGAAACCTTTAAACAAAATGTAGTAACTGGCTTTTATAAATCTAAGAAAACTTATATACGAGAGAATTTAGTTTATATTTCAATGATTTCCAACGAAACAACTAAAACAATTCCGACTTTTAATTTCACTCACACTCAAAAAATATGAAATTTATACTATATATACAGGGTCCACCAAATTCACACCTATTTTGTGTAACTCAGGAATGTACCGGAATTTTTAAAAGTTGGTTTAAAAGAAAAAAAAAAAAAAAGCAATTTGAAAAGCACGTTTGATTAATAAATAAATAAATAAATAAAAATTTGGGCTGGTAGGCTTACGGATTTCTATAAAGACAAAATATGAATGTCATTTGTGGCATATATTATATTACATTAATAGAAAGGTCTGTAAAAAAAAAAAAAAAAAAAAAAAAAAAAAACTTTTTTTTTTCTTTCATTTTTTTGGAAGTTATGACTGATTAACGTTTTCGCCAAAAGTTCCACCCTCTTTTTATATCTGTAGAAAACGTTGGAATTTTCAAAAACTTTAAAAAGCGTATTCAATAAGTTTGAGAGGACCTCGTTTATTTTTGTTTCGTTAAAGAAATTGGGGTTGGGGACATGGGGTTCGAGGGTTAGCTTTGAAATTTTAAATGAAAAGGAAGATTGTTAGTTCTTTGGTAAGTTTTCTAAAGACAATCATAAAAAAAAAAAGGTTTGTTTTGAGATAATATTTCGTACTAGTTAAAAAATATCCCTTTTATTTAAAGTTAAAATTACCATCCTACAAGGTACTCTTTATGTCTTTCAACCCCAACTATTTTATATAAAGCGAAATACCCTCAAATATGATTGAGTATATTCCATTGCAGTTTTTAGACTTTCTGAGATGTTTCTGAGACACAGAAAGAGAGCACAACGAAGCGAAAATTTTAATCATTTGATTTAAAGAAAATTTTAATCATTCATAGCCTCTTAAAATGACTTAGATAAAATATTTTTGAAAAAGAAAATGTCTCTTTTAAAAGAACTTTTCCAACGAGTTAAAAAACGACCCCCTACCCTTCCTATTTGAAATTCCAAAATTTGCCTCTCTATATGCTTGCTTTGCCCCTAGCCACTTTTTTTTTTTTTTTTTTTGACAAAATAAAAGAGGTCTACTCTTATTGATTAAAACACACTTTTTATAGTTTTTAGAATTTTCCGTCCCCCCCCCCCCCCAAAAAAAAAAAAAAAAAAAAAAAAACAGGAAATAAGGTGGAATTTTTCATAGAATCTACGTATAATTTGTTAAACTGTCTTTAAAAATAACTCAATTGTTTAAATCATGCAAATTTTATGTTTTGCAAATCTTTGCTTTTAATTATTATTACAAATTTTTAATATTTGTATTAGCTTTCAACAATGTATTGAATCCTAATAAAAATATCTATTTAAAATTGGAGAACAATTTCATTTTGTTCAATGAATCAGTTGTTAATACTTTGTTTACTGTATATTTTATTATTTTATTTCTGGGCTACGCCCTTCGGCATTTATTTAAAATAGCCAATTATTTAAAAAAAAAAAAAGAAAAAAAAAATCGTGTTTAAATCACTTATAAAAATATTTTTTCCTCATCAATCGATGCGCTGATTGCCATTGATCAATATAGCACTTAGTGAATTAAGCATGGATGCAGAATACCCTATTTTAAAATAACGTATTGTTTTAGAAGAACGCCTAAAGATGCGACTTAATGAAGCGAGTAAATTCATAATCGACCAACAAAGTGTTAACTGGCTACGAAACTTCTATTTATCAAAATATTAATGAGCACGCCTAACATTTTTTTCACAAAATTACTTTTTGAGTAGTCAAAACTATGAATTTTATTTCGTAAAAGTAGTATTTATACTAGTAGAATTACAAAAACGTATTGGAATACTTATCGTAGGAGTAGCTTTGCTGGTGTGTTAATAAAATTTATTATGTGTGGTCAGAAACAAACGTATACCTTACTAAATAACTGCGATGTATTTGAAGAAATATTAGTTAACTAACAATGAACTATCTGCAAGAAAACCAACTTCTGTTTTTTCACGCATGTGCTTTTGATATTCATATCTGAAGTGTGCCTTGGTTTGAAAATATCTTAATTAAATCCAGTCGCAACAACTTTTTATTTTTGTGATATCCGTTCTTATAACAACTGGGTTTTATACATCAGTAAGATATCAGTGTCATTATATCGATACTTTAACAATGGAATGCATGACAAAGATGACTGCATCTGTTGTATCCCAATTAGTTGAATCTACACTACAAGAAACGTCGATCGTCGATGACACCAATCCGAATCACTGAGCCAATAGCTTGGAGTCTCTGACTATTCAGTGGTCACGCGACTGTCAAACGGAGGACTCTTGCAGTTCCATCATTTTCCAAGGACTCATATCGAATAATCCAACTGATCAACTCCACCCCAGTGTTGTGTTTTTGGCGTGTCTAGCATAACAGAACGATCACGCACACGTTTTAGACATTTTTAAGGTTCCTGAAATGTCGTTAGTGTATACATTTTCTCACGCAAGATAGTCTAGATTTTGTAAGATAGATAAGCAACAACCTTTTTTATGAGAGTTGACAACTACCCCAGAAGTGAAAAAATGGGATTTAAAATTAACGGTAATAATGCATAAGAAGTTTGCTAAAAAAATATTTCTTTTATTATTCTTTCTAATAGCGTTGCTGGCCATTTTGCAGCATTGAAGATTTTTGAGAAATACAAGTTATATAAAACGTAAATTAGTAGTTAGAAAACCAGTAGCTGTACCTAATCACGACTTTTACAACAAATATAACTCTTCTATTAAATTATGTCTTAATTGCAAAAAATTCAATAGTCAACCTTATTACATTGAAAAAAAAAGATTAAGTTATGTAAGTCATATCCTTCAGGTGTTCTCATTCAGAGTCATTCTTAGAATCATTGAGAGCCATGCCTGCAACTCGCATCGACCATTCAATCGTCAGTTACCATTCCATTATTGTAAATATCTACCTATGATTCAAATAATTATGCACAATGTACAGAGCACTCTTTTCTTAGACAAAAGATTTTATTTGTATGAAATTCCACCAAGCAATTTATTTCAACAGTTCTAGAATTTCTGTTTAATGACATATTTATTTTTGTACAGATTAATATATGTGTCTGAAATATTTTATTCATCCAATCTGGGTGTTATTCTATTATATTATTTTCTTCCATCGGGAATACACACTCTTAATTTAATTTGCCTAAATTTTTAAAATAGCGGTATATATATATATATATTTTTTTAACAACTTTCCTATACATCTAGACGTACAAAAAAAAAAAAAAAAAAAAAAAACGAAAAGAAAACAAGTCTATCCGGCTCATTCGGAAGGGTAGGTTAATTTCTTTTTTCTTATAAAGTAGCCGCCATTTTGAAACAAAATGGCGGCTACAAATTATTAATGGACTCAGTAGAAATATTGATGTGAGCTTTGTACACATGAAGTTTTAAGCAAGTCGGTTCATAAATACCTTTTTGTGCAAATTTGAAATTTTCAAGTGGCCAGCACTTGGAAACAAGATGGCAGGCCATGTTGGCAAACAAATATATCAAATGAATTTGTGAGATAAGTCTACTGTATAAATACAGTTCGAATTAATTCAGAATTTCAAAAGTTATCGCGTTCAAATATTAAGTTGTCACCACTTGGACCAAAATAACAGAGCAAGTTGCTCAGTTAACTAATCTAAAATATTTGTAAGGTAAGTTCACTGCCCAACTTTGGTTGGAATAAATTTAGTATTTAGAGAGTTATCGCGATAGCAAATTCTCAAGTGGCTGCGCTCAGTGGCTGCAGCTTGAAAAAAAAAAAAAAAAATTGCGGAGAAATTTGCCCACCGAAATCATAGATATTTGAATGATAAATCCATTTTTCAACATTGGCTTGAATTAATTAAGTATTTCAAAAGTTATCATGATAACAAATTTTCAAGTGGTTGCCACATGGAAACAAAATGACAGAGCAAATTGCCCAGCAATCTTATCCAAGATATCTGAAGTATAAGTTCACTGTCCAACTTTGGTATTTTCTGTGCAGTATTTCAAAAGTTATGACAAATTTTCAAGTGGCAGTCTAAGTAGTTGCAACTTGGAAGCCAAATGGCGGAGCAACTTGCACAGCGAAATCATCCAAGATATTTGTATGAAAATTTCACTATCCAACTTCGGTTCAAAGTAAATCAGTACTTCAAATATTATCGTGATAAGAAATTTTTAAGTGACATCGTGATTTCAAGAGGCCACCACTTGGAAACAAAAAAGCAGAGGGACATGCCCAACGAATTTATCTGAGATATTTCAGTGATAAATCTACTATTCAAATTTGATACGAATTGATTCAGTATTACAAAAGTTTTCATAATGACAAATTTTCAAGTGGCTGCCACATGAAAATAAAATGACAGAGCAAGTTACCAAGCAAATTTATCCAAAATATTTGAACCGTAAGTTCACTATCCAACTTTGGTTTGAATCAGTTTAGTATTTTAAAAGTTACATTGATGGCACATTTTCAAGTGGCAGCGTGATTTCATGGGGCCGCAACTCGGAAACAAAATGTCGGAAGAAGTTGCCCAGTGAACGCATTCAAGATATTTATATGATAACTTCCCTGTTCAACTTTGGTTCGAATTAAATCAGAATTTAAAAAGTTATCGTGATTAAAATTTTCAAGTGTAGCCTTATTTCAAGTCGTCCCGCTTAGTTTATAACACCTGCACTTTGTTAAAAATGGTGGTTAAAATTCATTAATAAACTTGGTTGAGATCCTTATATGGTCTATGCAAACATGAAAATTCAAACAAAAGCAGAAAACGCTTTTTAAAATGGGAATTTGAAATTTTTAATTGGTCTCCTCTTGAAATGTCAGAGCAACTTGGTTAACAAACTCATACAAGATATTTATACAGTAAGTTCAGTCCAAATTCGGTTCGATCTGAAGTATTATTTCGGAAGTTATCGTGATGTTAAATTTTCAAGAGGTAGCCTGATTTCAAGTGGCCCCACTTAATTTAAGATAACCGCCACTTATTAAAAATGGGGGATAAAGTTCATTAATAAACTTGGTTGAGACCCTTATGTGGCCTATGTATACATCAAAATGTAAGCAAATCCGCCCTTAAATACTCTTTTTACAACGTGGATTTGAAAATTTAAGTGGCCGCCACTTGAGAACAAAAAGGTAAGGCAACTTGGTTAACCAGCTTATTCAAAATACTTATAAGATAAGTTCTCTGTCCAAATTTGTTTCGATTTGGAGTATTATTTCGCGAGTTATCGTGATGACAAAATTTTCGTTATATATAGATAAATAGATAGATATTTTTTCTTCCTGTGGTAGATAGATATTTCTTCTTTGTTCTCCCTACAAGAGAAAAAAAAAATAAATAAAAAATAAATAAAAAAGTTTTTCTGCCGGCTTTTCTAATATTACATTTTGAAAATTAAAAATCATTTTTTCAGAAAAACTTATGTACAGAAATATAGAAATATTTAGAAATATTTTAACAAATGAACTTATTAGAAATATAAAGCTATTTATTGATAAATGACGCATAAAGAACTAAATTAATCTATCGTCCTAAAAAAATAAATAAACAATTTAATTAATTAAATAATAAAACTCAGATATTATTATTATTACTATTATTATTTTGACCATTCAGTATTTTATATAACTGAAGAGTGTTAAAGAAATAATTTAAGGTGAAAAAATAATTAAAATATGTGCATTAAAAAATATTTTGAAGTGCAATGGGAGTATTTATTGACACTTTTAGTATTGCTCATTTAATATGATATTTATAGCTATTTTAGAGTTTTTATGAAGAAGTTTCGTGAAGAGTGAAAATAAATATAATATATATATATATATATATATATATATATATATATATTTTTTTTTTTCTGATTTCTCCTATATATATTAGAAAATAATATTGGATTCGGGAAAATTTTCGATTTCCAGTTTTTGATGGATTTAAACGTTTTGAGATTTTTTGAACACGATTAGACTATTTTTAGAAAATGTCTGTTTGTGTGTGAGAGTCTGTTAGAAAAAAAAAAAAAAAATTGGGCGCGGATTTCTCAAACCTATGAACGAAATCCAATGTAATTTTATATATGGTTGAACCTTGACTGAAATTGGTATTAACTGGATTTTGGGATACATCGCCAACAACTGGCGCTGCTATACTGTAAATTCCCTTATTTAATGGGAAATTCTATCTTAGTTTTGTAGTGTATAACTGCACAAAACTTCATATGGGTGAAGGCTTATATTGAAAATGTATGTTGTTTCAATTCTAATGTATATCGACCAAAACAGATGACGCTTCTATGCTTCAGTATTTTCAGTTTACAAGAAGGCTATATCTCAGCTCCTAAGGTATAAATATGCACCAAAAATTAGTATGTGAGATACATATTATTAAAAGTTATGCTTATTATATGTTGATCTACAAGAGACGTTCCTGTTCTTAATCTTTATTTTTTCAGGTAGCTGTATCTATTGGTTAAAGACAATCAAATTGCATGCTTAAAATTTTTATTGTGAGAAGCTAAGTTAGTTAATTTTTTTATGCATTTTAACTGGTAGGTAGCGCTGTTGTATAAAATGATATAAAAGAATGTTTCGTGATGATCACAGCTTAACCCCCCCCCCCTTTTTTTTTTCTAGATAAAGAAATATTGTTTAACTTAGGCCTAACTGCAATGATTTTTTAATACTACATTGTCTGAATAAAAATTTTCATCATTTTAATTGTAAAAAAATTTCCATAAAAATTATAATATATTTCTGTAATCCAAACCCATAGTAGTTATGACTTACAAATTTTCAGGGATGTGTCCAATTTATCGAAATATTCGATCTGAAATTTCAGTAAATTAAATTTTCAAATTAATGTTGAAAATTGTTTTTTAATTTTTAATTTTCGAGAAACTTGAAAAAATTTCGACGTTATTTAACTTTTCATAAGCGTTATATACTGTTATATTACATATAAAGTGAAAGAAAATACACTGTTACTAATTTTAATTATAAAACTTTATTTTTCTTGCCATTAAATATTTTCCTGTTAAAATATAAGATGTTTATTTGTTTGAAGAAATATATATATGTAACTTTAGAAAAAAAAAAAAAAAAAAAAGCTTTTTAAGACTTTTTAATACAGTTGAAAAATGCTTATGACTTATGTTTGTCTATCTGTCTGACAGAGGTGAAATTTTTCTCAAACATGAATATATTTGAAACATTGCAAAATTATAGAAAAATAATTTTAATTCTTCTTCTTCTTTTTTTTTTCCTTTTTTCCACTTTAAGTTTTATTAATCTTTTACTTTATTTTTTAAATTTTAATAAAATAATTTTCCAAGACAAAATAAGCTAAAAGTAAAAGAGGGTTTTGGAACAATTAAACATTAGCTGGAACCCGTCGAATTCGACGATCACTTTATTGACCGTAATGTTTCGAAAATCGTCGCATCATTATTTAAATGTATTTCAAGTTAAAACATCTAATATAATTTATGACATTTCACTTAAAAAAAGAAAGTAGGAAAAATGCTTATAAATAGAAATATTATATATGACATCACTTTCTACAAAGTACTGTCAATGTGACGTCAAACTGACTCCAAATAAACAGTTGATATCTCTTATTTTCTATTTCGTTTAATACTAAGACTACATGTTAGCTGACCCTCCCGGCGTTGCCCAGGGCCATGGTAATAACCTTAAATGAACCTTAAATTTGTATGATTTTATATCTTTAACTCGATTTTGTTTGAATTTCTATTTTTAAATGAAAGCATCGTGGAAAGATAATCAGCTGTAACAAAAAAATTACCTCGAACCGAACGAAACGCTGCCTTGTGACCCCGGTGCCTTCCGCAGCGCATACGCCGGCCACTAATAACATAAAAAAATTCCCAAAAATTAACCTGGAACCGAACGAACCCGCCCGGTGCTGTCCGGGTCCATGATACCTTAAATGAACTTTAAATTTGTATGATTTTATATCTTTAACTCGATTTTGTTTGAATTTCTGTTTTTAAATGAAAGCATCACGAAAAATATAATCAGCTGTAATAAAACAATTACCTCGAACCGAACGAAACTCTGCCTTCTGACACCGGTGCCTGCGCAGCGCATACACGGGCCGCTAATAACATAAAAAAATCCCCCAAAATTAACCTGGAACCGAACGAACCCGCCCGGCAATTCCCCTCCCATGATAATAACCTTAAATGAAACTTAAATTTGTATGTTTTTATATCTTTAACTCGATTTTGTTTGAATTTTTATTTTTGAATGAAAGCATCACAAAGAAAAAAAATAAAATAAATAATAATAATAATAATAATCATCTGTAACAAAAAAAAAAAAAAAAAAAAAAAAAAATTCTCAAACAGAACGGAACTCGGGCTCGTGATCCCGGTGCCTGAGGCAGCGTATATGCAGGCCGCTATACATGAAAAAATTCTCAAAAATTAACCTTGAACCGAACGAACCTCTGACTCGTGGTTACCGCTGCCTGCGGCTGCGGCACCGTATAGCAGGCATGCTACGCACACACTGCAAAATCAACTTTCCTCCACCAGGGGCGCAGCGTGTTGTATACGAACATCACCAATCGCCTTGAATTTCTAAGACCTTTTAAATAAGGTGTCACATGATGGTGTCAACTGCAAAATCCTTCAGTTGCACTTTCCACTGCCAGGGGGCACAGTGTGTTCTGTACAAACATCACCAACGGTCAGAAAATACCAAGACCTTTAAAATAAGGTGTAACATGATACAGTCTACTGCAAAATCACCTAGTTCCCTTTTTAACCACCAGGGGGCGCACTATATTGTAGACAAACATCTCCAATCAACATGAAATTTTAAGACCTTTATCCCCAATCGTCTTGAATTTCCAAGACCTTTTAAATAAGGTGTCACATGGTGGTGTCAACTGCAAAATCCTTTAGTTGCACTTTCCACTGCCAGGGGGCACAGTGTGTTCTGTACAAACATCACCAATGGTCAGAAAATACCAAGACCTTTAAAATAAGGTGTAACATGATAGAGTCTACTGCAAAATCACTTAGTTCCATTTTTAACCACCAGGGGCGCACTATATTGTATACAAACATCCCCAATCAACATGAAATTTTAAGACCTTTATCACCAATCGTCTTGAATTTCCAAGACCTTTCAAATAAGGTGTCACATGGTGATGTCAACTGCAAAATCCTTTAGTTGCACTTTTCACCACCAGGGGCACAGTGTGTTCTGTACGAACATCACCAACGGTCAGGAAATACCAAGACCTTTAAAATAAGGTGTAATATGATAGGGTCTACAACAAAATCATCTAATTCCCTTTTTCACCACCAGTGGGCGTCCTATATTGTATACAAACATCCCCAATCAACATGAAATTTCAAGACCTTTAAAATGAGGTGCTACATGTGTGAGTCTAGACCGGATTTCCCTCTCAAACTAATTTCCCCCTCTTTCCCCTCTCCCAAATCTATTTTCCCCCCTTTTCCCCTCTTTAAAATCGAAAATTCTAAATTATCAGAAAGTGATTTTTTAGTATTCGAGTCTAGTCCCCCCCATGTACAATTTCTTCACCGTGAAGTAATTTGGAGCTGAGTTAAGCTCGCATACGTGTTTTTAACCCCTGCCCCCCAGGGGGGGGGGGAACCGTTCGACTTTTTATATATTTTTCTTTTCATAACGCATCTACAGACCAAGACCTTTTTTTAGACACCTCAACCAAAATTTTACACCTAGCCGTTCTCTTAATTTAGTGGAGACAGACAAAAACACGTTTCAAATTAATATATAGATTCATAACTCATTAACACTCTTAATTTTAGCATTTCTTTTATGTAAATGATGCAAAAAAATATGTTTATTTGTTTGAAAAATATATTAATGTAAATTTTAAAAAGTTTCTCTATCTGTCTAACTTGACTGACTACGGTATAAATCCCAGTAACATTTTTTAGGATGCCTTGAAACTGATATACACTAAGCGACAAAAAAAAAGCTGCACTGCAGAAAAAATGACTTATACCTTTTTTATTTGTAATAACTTTAAAATTAATGTTTGAAACAAATAAAACTTTCTTGTTTGCATAATACCAAAGGTATGAAATGATACCTATGTATATTTTCGATTTAATAATTCGCTTTATTGCACTTTACGAAGAACTTTTTAAAAATCTGCATAAAACTTTCTTTTTGAACATTATGCAATAACTATACACTTTGCATTCTATTATGATTTATTATATGAAATAAACAAGTTATATTTTAATATATGAAATAAACTATTTATTTGTTAGATCTAAGCAATATTTTGTTAAAAATATGTATTCTGCATTGGGTTAATTCCACCTTTATATGGAATTACTGCATTAATGCGCAATGGCATAGTTTTATACAGTGTTTTAATATAAATCTCAGAAATTTCAATGTGCCAAATATCACAAATAAATTTTTTTAGTTATGGCAGAGTTATAGGCTGCAAATTTCGAATCCTCTCCCCTCTCCCCCGCCTTTTTAAAGACGAAACATTTTCGAGCGGATCGCGATTTTGACCATTTCCATGTCTGGTAAAGAAGAAATTCTACTATATCCTTTGTGGTATTTAACTTAAAGTGAAAAAAAGTATGATTACTTACAGAATTATAGATTCTCATGGGAATGTATAAGAAATTTTGACAATTTGAAGTGAATAAACTTACCACAGACGCCGTGTAGTAAGGTGCCTCATTATCTTCAAATGCTGTTTACGGAAATGTCTAAGATACCTCCAAAATAGTCGGTCAGGCACCACTTTTATGCAAATTGTGTTTTATTTCGAGTTAATTGATCCCTTGAGCATAAAAATTTCCCCGAGTTTTTGAAAAGTTATGCGTCTCCGTACCATAATGTACGGAGAATGTGTCACTGTTTTAAAAGTGCGATTTTCATTAAGTCGGTCACATTTTCGTCTTCATTCTAGCTTTTTTCAACTACACGAAATAAAGAAAACTTGATTCATCAGAGAAAACCAATTCAGTCTAATAATTAACTGATAATGTTTTTAAATTTTGGTCAACTAAAGTATTGTTTTTTCTAATTATTTTCCTTAATAATAGCTTTTTTTGCAGATCTTTCGTTCTTTAACCCGCTTTGTTTAATTGTTCCCGCATTGTTTTTGAAGAAAGTAATTTACTATACACTTTTTAAAAATCTTTTATAAGTTCTGAACATGATACAAATCGATTTTTTAAACATTCGCATTTTAACTTGCGGTTATCTTGCTTGGATGAGCAACATGACCGCCTAAAGCCAAATTCCCAGTTTAAACGGCCAAAAAAATTTATATTTTGCTAAAATTCATTTTACCAATATTTCGTTAGCATTTAATTATTTTGCCATCTCACGTATTAAAATATTTTTTGATTTTCATTTAAAAACTAATACTTTTTGTGGCATCGTTAACTGCCTTATTCTTACCATTTTTGAAATAAATTCTAAAATTACAATTTTCCTGACAATTGCATTTTGTTTTTAACACTAGACTCAAAGCTAAAGTGTATGTGGAGGACACCATAGTAAAATCTGTTCGAAAATTTGCTTTTTAAACGATAAAATGGGCGGTTGTAGAAGGCGAAAAGGAAAACATCCAAGTGCGGCTTTTTTTTTGTCGCTTAGTGTACATTATGAAGGTTTACTATGGCATGACCTAGCATTTTCGTTGCCATTCAAAGCAATATTAATAAAATAAAATAATTTATAACGTATCGAAAATTTTGAATTTTGAATTATTGATATATCCGCGATTGTAATGATCGATAGATGGCGCTTTTTCAGCTTTTGTTGTTAGTAAATATAATAGCCACGTGAATTTATTATTGTTCTTTTTGTTATTCTACTTAACATTCGTACTATAATTTCTCCGCCATTACATCATGGAAAATTGATTGCTTTTGGAAAAAAAATATTTCAGTTTATTCAAAGTTCGATCGGAAGTAGATTTTTAACTGAAGTTGAACAAATATTAGTTTCAAATCATCTGATTAATTCTTTACTTCCATTAGCCGAAGCAACTGAAATTTTAAATTTGTCATTTGGAAATAAATGGAAGTTTAATTCTGGATTTCTTGATCCTTTGGAGTTACACTGTAGCACACAACAGTATGTGTTATTTTTTTTACCGGATTTATTCATTTTTATTCAATAAATATATGTGAAACTAAACATCGGCAAGCAATGGCGGCTTATGAAAGCCGAATTAAAGCATGGTTATTGTAATTTCACCTTAGTCCACCAGAGGGCGAGCATTTCATCGCAATCGCGGATTGCTAAATTGAATTGTTTAAATGAAAAAACTCTGAAATATTTATTAAAAATTATAACAATGATTTTTAATTTTTATTACAAATAAAATGTGAAATAATAACATAGTTGTTATATCGGGCATGCCAACAAGTGTTTTAAAGTTATTATTAATGTACAGTTATAGCGTCAGTAAATAATTTACTCTAAAGTATATAGCAATGATTGGCTAACAAAACCATAGATATAGTAATAATATATATAGATTGATCATTGAGGAGAAAAAGCGATTCCTATTCACTTGGGAAAAGACGGTGATTTTACCAAAACATGGCCGTCTTTCACCGAGTGAATACACTGGGGAATGCACACGTATATTTTAGCAAATAAAATTTATGAATAATTTATTTACTAAAGGTGAATGAAAAACTCCAGATACAGTTTCAAATTCATTTTTTTCTTCTTCTTTTTTTCACTACCACTTAATGGCTGATTCCAAAGCTTTGTTTTCGGCATCAAAAATCTTTTCACGATAACATGGGGATGATACATCTATATATATTACTGTATCTATGAACAAAACTATTCCTTTTCCTTTTCCTGTTTCTTTTTCTTTTCTTTTCCTTTCTTTCTTTCTATTTTTTTTTTTTTTTCAACTTTTATTATTAGGATACTTGTTTTGTTAAGTTGTTGGATTAGTCTACAAAACAATTGTTAGTATAAAATTTCTTAAAAAACATTTAATATTTAAGATTATTTGTCATACTATGTTGCTGGATAGCTTGGTAGAGCACTTAATATGAACATAAGATTAACTATTTTTACTTTTCCATAAAACCAATTTAATTTGAGGCGCCGAATAAGAAGATGAAGACTCAGAAATTCTGCAACGATTTTAGCACATAACAGAGTTTAAAGAAGACATAAACACAATATTATATACAGAATACAAGCATTATATTTTAACTTTAGAACATTTCAAAATGAATATTTACGGAGATGAAAACTCTGCGAACTTTTTTGGGGAAGAAAAAGACAGTTAATGGCCACTACGTTTTTTACTAAATTTCATTGGGTGCGAGGTCACGTGGGATATCGATGACGGACGCAACAGTCGCACAGGTATTACAATACTGCTAAATATTCAGGCATTTAAAAAAAAAAAAAAAGTGCTATGATTGATAATTTCTAGAACTATAGGAATACTCTTAAAATTTGCTAAATAAATAAATAAAACGTGTCTGCTGTATGAAAAATCAAGAAATAAAGCATATACAACCAAAGAGATTCTTCCATGGGTTTAATATATATATATATATATATATTATTTTAATAATAACCTTAAAAAATTTAAAAAATTAAAAGACGCTTTTGAATATTATAGACGATAAATAAAGGAAGATGAAAAACATAATTCTAAGGTACATTTAATATTCTGAAAAATAAAAAAGGAGTGACTTCATGTTTTGAGTCATGGAAGTGGATATTGTGATATAACTGGTGTAGACACCTGCAAACAGAAATCTCTCTTTTTACTTTTAATCTTTTCCTTTAATATAATATCACACATGAAGATGAAAATATGTACAGTGAGATTATATTTAAACATGTAATAAAAATAAACAACAGAATAAATCTAGTTCGGTGCGCCGATTGCACCCGTTACCGGACGAAAGCCAAACTCCTTCTCTTTTCCAAAAATCTTCTCCCGCTCACGAAGGTTGGTTGGTTGCATAAAATAACCCGAGGAGTGGTTGGTGGTTGGTTGCATGACAGATATAATACACACCACTTTTTTTAGTGTAAAGTTTTCAATATTGTTTTATCCATGAATTTCAAAGTAATACCCAATGATAATTTTTTTTTTTCATGAATATTTTATAAATTTACCAATTGACAGTGAGTAAATCTTTTGAAAAATACATGCACTAAAATTTAGTGTTTCGTATAATTCATGATGTATGGGCACATTCATATACATAACAAAATATTAAAAAAGTGAAAAAAAAAAAAAAGTTAATATGTTAAACTAATAATCGGGTATATTTTGATATATATAAGTAGAGCACATTAAATAATATTTCAAATTTATATTTCGTATATATTATATCTAATGCAGGTAAAATTTCTTTAGACATATTGAACAAAACCTTTTAAATGCCTTTACGATTGTATGTAAAATTTAATTTACATAAAATGCATTCGCAACAATTTTATGTTATATATATTACAGAAGTTGACTTTAACAATTTCAAGCACGGTGGTATATATAGTATACCAACAATTTTATTTTCCCAAATGCTAAGATTCACATCGGAATTTTTAAATAAACTTTTGCTGGCTATTTTGATATTAAATGAAAATAATTACCTTGTGCATAAAATGGTAAAAAAAAAAAAAAAAAAGCACTAATAATGAACGACTGTGAGCTTTAAATTTTGGTTTTTAACTCTTTAGAGCATAGTGGCATGAAAAACATACCATATAGTCAAGCTTTTCCCGGGTCATTACATGCTGGTTTATTTTTGCTGCCGATTGTTATTTAAATTCAAATGCATCTATTTTAAAAATACATTAAATATTATATATTATATTGAAAAAATATTGTTTTCAGTTTTTAAGGCATTCTTTACTTTGTAAATATAAATCATTTTGTACTATAGTGAGTAAAACAAAATTCTTTGCATTAAAGAGTTAAGCTATTGTGAATCATTTTTTATAACTTTATAATTTCAAAATAGCAGGCAGATTTTAAAACAAAACTGCCTTTTACTTAATTATGTCGAACATTCTGATCAATTTATTTAGTTATTTAATTTTTGTGAAGTCAAAGGACAATGAGAAGACAATGAATTTTTTTCGCTTAAAAATTATCTTGAATAAAAAACAAATATATATTTTTTCCTTTCATATATTAAAGTATTTATTTGGTAATCACTTGTAAAATTTTTAGAAAGAAAAGTTAACACAAAGATTTTATTGAAATGGTGATTTTTTTCTTCTTTCAGCATGTATTTGCACACGAAATTACCCATTACAAACCATGTGTGTGAGACCGCTTTGTGCTCCGCCCTCCTTAATTTAGAAATGTGAGTTTCTAAAACTGAAAGCATTAGCAATATTATTGTTTTACGACATTTTATTTTTCTTTTTTTTTCAACTCTCTCTATTTCTGTCCATGGCGGTAATAAATAAAGCCTTTTAATTAGACAGCGGTGCGCACCGGCATCTGATAATCTAATTCCGAGGACTTTCGCTCTGAATTTATCTTATGTGCGCAGGTAATCTGGCTGCTTCATCGAAATTCCGAAAACGGAGACTTGAAGTTGACAAATGACTCGTCTCCAGTGCCTGGAATCCGGCCAATCCGGGCCCCTTCTCCCTCTGAGTCTGTCTCTCTTTTGTGAACCCAATTGAATAATGAATTGTTTCTCCATCGAAATCCGACCGGCGGAATAAAAATAAAGATGTCATTGTTGATTAATTAATATCTGAACAAATACGTGTGCATACATATACGAAAATTTTAGTTATTATGAATTTTGCATTTGTTGATGAGGCATGTATTCTTGTACCTATCAACTGTTCGACCGGGTTTTCTTGTGCTTATCTTTACTGGAACGTCTATCTTTATTGTATTCAGTATCTTAGCATTTTTTTTAAAAAATTGTTATTATTCTGAAAATACTGCTGAAATCATTATTTTAAAGAGATCTTGTTATCAGAGAACTTCATTTGTTAAAGACTATACAGTTGTTTAATTTTAGAAGTGTTCGATGGTTTTTAATTTTTTCCTTTTAAATAATTAATGTTCAACGAACTTTGCTTCTTTAACTATGATTTTATTTATTTTTCTGGTATATAGTATGTTTAAATAGGCCATGATAATGATATTTTGATAAGCGATTTATAATTAAAAATGGCATGATTAGATTTTTAAAAACAAATACACCCTTTTTAATATATATATTTATATGAGCTGATTTCAAAATTTTTAATTCAAGAGAAAAAATAAAAACTTACAGTTTCAGCGTGTTTAGAAAATCGGCATTTTAGAGAGGTGGCCTTTAAATAGAGGTTATTCAGACTCTCTAGTTTCACAGGCAAAAAATTCTATAAATCAAATATAATTATTTTTTTATTTAATAATGAACTCTGTCATCATCAAAAGTATTAATTTGATTAAGTTTTGAAAATGTTTTAGCAATAATTTTATTTTTAAGAATTTTTTTTTCTGAATATCGAAACAAACTGTTTAGTTTAGTATAATTTTTGAAGGGAAAAGAAGTCTCTTTTAATTAAGTAATTTCCACTAAAATTTCCTGGCAGAAAATATCTATTTAAGATTTTTACTTTTAATTTTAGCTGAGATTAATAGTTTTATTTTTCCTTTTAAACTCAGCATTACCAATTTAAAAGCCATTGCTTTTGAATTTATTAACTAAATCAAGGTATTAAACAAAATTCTCTTTTCCAAAGAGAAATATTAATTCTTATTACTTAATTCTTTTTTCCTCATTCATACAAATTATTATTATGTTATTCATACAGATTATTATTATGTTATTTATACAGATTATTATCATATTGTTGATACAGATTATTATTATACACATGAATATAAATTTTAGCTATAATATCGACAGCAGTTAGTTCAAGACAAGAGAAAAAAAATCTGTTCTCGACGTTCTCGCAAAATGAGACTTTTAATCTTTTCAGTAGAATATAATTACCAACTGCAAAAAGTTGACTTGGAAATATTTTTACGAAGTTTTACTTTAATAATATAAATGAAAATATTCATTTATTTCTTTTCTTTTAGACTTGTTCGTGAATTACGGTGGTAATTTAATTTAAATGAGAGAAATTAACTTGCCTCTCAATGGTTTAAGACATGCAGTTGTACATGGGTCTTAAGTGGAGATAAATAAGTATTAACGGCCCTCTTCACTCACCGTCGCCGGAAGCCCGAGCCAATGTTATTCTACGGGGAAATTTTCTTTACAAATAACTTATTAACTAATACATATTTTTAAATTCTGTTTTCACATTCAGAAAATTCCCAACTGTTAAATTGACGGACCTTTTTCAAAAATGTATTTTTTAAATTTTTAATATTTTATTTCAAAATTTCAAAATGAAAAAAATTCACATATTGAAAATTCGTATTTTGCAGCTTCAAAATAAAATATAAAAAATTAAAAAAAATAATAATTTTTTAGAAAAGGTGCGTCAATTTAACAGCTGGGAACTTTCAGAATGTGAAAACAGAATTTTAAAATATGTATTAGTTAATAAGTTATTTGTAAAGAAAAATTTCCCATAGAATAACATTGGCTTCGACTTCCGGCGGCGGTGAGTGAAGAGGGCCCTTACGTCCTGTAGGAAAATTTGGGACCGGCCGTAATGAAAGTATTATTTCAATGAAAGTATTATTTCAAAGTATTGGATGCGCGAAAATTTTCGACCTCCGTTTTTTGACGGATCTACACGTTTTGGGAGCTCCTGAACACGAATTGATGGTTTTTTAAAAATGTCTGTCTGTCTGTCTGTGTGTATTACGTTTATTTTTTTTCACCGTATCTCCCGAACCAATGAATGAAATTTAATCGAACTTGGTATGTAGTTGGACCCTGATATAGAATGGTGCTGATTAGATTTGGGGATCAATCGCGCAACAGGTGGCGCTGTGATCGCATTTTTTGTAAACTTTTAACATGGCAGTATACGACAAAATTTCGTATAAATGTACATAATGCGAGTTACTTTTAACTTGTGATTGTAAAATTAATATGAATTATTGATAATAGTAGTAGTTAACTAGGAAAAAAAATGTTGTGCATGTGGGAGCATCGCTCCCCCCCCATCCCCCCCTGGGGGGAGTAAATTTCAAGATGGGTATCTTTCGAAAGGTGTCGTCAGTACCTTTAAAATGAATGGTTGAACTATAGATCTGTGATAATTTAAAACAATGTTATCGATTTTTTTTTTTTTTTTTTTTTTTTTTTTACTTTTAACAACAACAACAACAACAACAAATCATATATATATTTTTTTTTATATTGAAAATAAAATGGACTTTTTTGGATATTTAGTGTTATACTACTTCTCTTATATGGAAATGGTCTGCATTATCATAGAAGATAATTTTTTTAAATAATAATTTTAATGAATTATTTTTACTGAGTGAATTTGCATAGGAAAATATAGAAGAAAGTCATGTGGTGGCCACAACATACTAGTTTTATATTATTTTTATTTATATATTTATTTATTTTTTTCACGTGAAAGCGTATTTCATTTTATGCTGAAAAAAAAATGGCAACAATTAAAAATTTAAATGTCTATTTTAAAGCTGTTATTTTCATATCTTAATAAATTAAAAAATATAGAATAAAAAATTCGTTACAAATAAGGTATCAAATGAAAGGGGCGATTTTTCTGAATCCGTCGGATCAGCTTATCGATTAGACAATTAGATTTTTTTAAATTAACTAAAGTATGAAAACTTGCGTTCACACACAGACAGAGTCCAATGAAATCTCTTAAGACTTTTTAAGCGTGACAGAGTCAGGCACTGATGAAATATATATGCTGATTGTGCCGTTATGGAAGCATGCCTGTAAGATATAAATAACATAAAATGGTATAATTGTTAATTTACTATAAAACAAATATACGTTTTTAAAATTTATATTTAAATTTATATTAAATAAAAGTTAAATTCAAAACATTAAATATTAATAGAGAAAATCAAAACACATTTCTTCATTTAATTCCTGTCTTAGAAAAGTTTTACAAGATATTTCTCTGAAGTAGGACAAAACTTCAATTAAAGGGGTTTATTCACGCATTTAGGGATATTTATTATGTATTTGATTCACTATTTACTCAAAATATACTTGAAGTTATTAATAAATTATAAATGAAAAAAGTATATAAATATATAGAAGATTTATTGAAATAAGAGTGTAACCACGTTTCTCGACACTAGTTTTGAGGACGAATCCAAAAGCTTGGTGGGATGTCAAACTGACCGACAATTTGAGATTTGGAAAACAATCAGCCATTCGGCATTCCCTTATCGCTATTTTTAAGAGTTATCATCCCTATTTTAACACTGGACTGAAATTTAAATGTACTGGACTAGTATTTAAATGCAGATGTGTAATACCGCTGACATAGGGCACAGTTAATAAACATAACTGGATTTGCTAAAAAAATGGCTTAAATCACTTAACTGTGTTATTTTCATTAGTTAAAAACTAAAAATGTAGTTACTTTATTACATTTCTTGTCTCTAGGCGATAGGCGATGAATTTAAGACGATAGTAGCAAATAAATAGCTATAATTCAGACTTCTTAATCACGTATTTTATATGTAAAATATCAATTCATATTAAATTGAAAACACCCCATACTTTTGTAATGGATAATTTTTTGTTCATTCGGTTTTTGCTAACCTAGAGGATAATTCGAAATTCATCAAAATCCACCTTTTATGTCATTCTGATATGATCCTGCGTAGTTGTTTTAAGTTTACTTTACAAGTTTTAAGTTTACTTTACGTTATAGTCATACTGTACAATATCTTACTATAGTAGGCCCACCAGCGATCGAGCAAATTTGCGCTCAAAGTTGGTAAATGTGAAATGACGTGTTTGATCCCACGTCGCGCTCACCGATCTAGCCGTTCGGAGTATTCTGTGATTTTCTCCTAAACTCGCGTAAATACGAGCTAGGACCCTAGCATAGTCAATCGGCCTTAAAAATCCTACCCCTTACTATAGTATATAGAAAATTGCTCAATAGATTTATCCATTCAGAAGTGTATTTAGATATATTCGGAATTTATTTTGTGTCTTTCATTGTCACACTTTTCAAAGCTAGCTTACATAACTCATGACACTTGCATTCTAGATATTTCCTTTATATTTTCACGAATTTGCCAGGTCAAACACTTGTGGTTTTGCTGTCAATATTCCTTTCCTTTCAGAATGAGTTTGAGTTGTATTCTGTTCTTTGCGTATGTCGGTAGTATTTTATTTTCAAAATAATAATCAGTGAAGCTTATTTCTGATGGAAAATAGAAATAGAATGTAACGTAATAATGGTCATGCTTCAGACTTTAAATATTAATTGAAATGGAAAAGCTTAGACACGTATTTGTTGTACGCAAATTGAATATATGGTTAATAAATGTTTCGAAATTAAATACCATTTTACTTAAAGATCGCTAAATTAAAAAGAATTTATAATTGCAGCGCTTAATACAACTGATAAATTTACAATTAGGCCATACGGGCTAATTGAAATAAATATAGAAAAGGAGAAGAGGTGATTTTTTTTCTGTTTCTTCCTTTTATTATTTATTTATTTATTTATTTATTTTTTTTAGGACTGAGGACATATTAGTCTCAATCTACGGATTTTTACGATACCAGTTTTACGATAGTTGGACATTTATCGAAATTGAAAATTCATTGAAAATATAATTGAATAATTTATTTGAAAACGATATTATAATTTGAAAAAAAAAAAAAAAAAAAAAAAAAAAAACTAATAGTCCTCCGTACTAAACTACATTCTGCTTTCGCTTTCTTTTTTTCTTTTTTTTTTTTTTTGCGCGCGTGCAAAATGGAATAAAAATTAAAATAAGGTTTATAAATGGACAATGTTTAAGCTCGTGGACTCAGTTCAATAATATAATAAGAAAAAATGACGACATTAGTCTAATGAGGTTATATAATATATATATATATATATATATATATATACATATTTACTTTCTTCTATATGTATATATAGAGAAAGTATTGGATTCTTGAAAACTTTTGAACTCCAGTTTTCGATGGATTTACACGTTTCGGGATGCCCTGAACACGATTTGACTGTTTTTAGAAAATGTCTGTCTGTCTGTGTGTGTGTATCACAAATTTTGTGGTCGCTGTATCTTACGAACCAATGAACGGAATTTGATGAAACTTGGTATTTAGTTGGACCCTGACATAAACTGGTGCTGAGTAGATTTTTTGGAACAATTTCTCAACAGGTGGCGCTGTGATCACCTTTTTTTTTTTTCTAAATTTTTAACATGGCACTATAGGACAAAATTTTGTATAAATGCACATAATGAGAGTCATTTTAATCGTGTGATTGTAAAATTAATATGAGTTATTGATAATAATAGTAGTTAATTATGAAAAAAAAAATTGTGTATGTGGGAGAATAGCTTCCCTACCCTGGGGGGCTTTAATATGGAAGATCTCGAAAGATCTCGTCAATACCTTTAAAACGAATGATTGAACTATAGATCTCTGATAATTCAAAACAAAGTTATAGATTTTTTTATATTTTAACGAAAAAAAAAAAAAAAAAAAAAAAAAACTGCAAAAAACCCTCATTTCTTCTTATTGACAAAAAATAGACATCTATCGGCATTTAGTAATGATATAATACTGTCAGATAAAAATCGTCTGCATTTATAATGGAAAATAATTTGATAATTTAGTAAATAATTTGTATTGAATAAATTTTGTGTAAAATCATATAGAAGAAACTCATGTGGTGAACACATCACACTATTTTCATTTATTTATTTATTTATTTATTTTTTAATCTAACAATGTACAATATTAATGTATACGAAGTAGTAGTACAGTAATATTTATGATGACATTTTTAATTTCTTGGAGACTTTTGGAATTCAAAAGATATAAATATAATGATGCAAAAGGTGAAGCCATTTTGTTTTAAATATCATGTAAACGAATGTTTAATAATTCGAACTGAATCGAGAATTAAATTTGGATGTACATGTGTAAAAGTCTTTTTTTTTTTGTTGTTTGTTTGCTTTAGAGGGGGGAAGAAACTGTTATTTTTTAATGGATTTTTAGTTTTTCGAACGTTTACTATAGCTACATATTAATGTAAAGTAAGAGTGTCGACTATTCTTTAAAATGCAGCATAATACACCCTGGATCCATTTTTTATAAGAATGGATTTGTGATAAAAATGGGAAAAAACACTACGATAAAAATTCTGGAAAACGGGTAAGATTTTGAAAGTAAGAAAACAAGTGTAATCAGCAAAAAACATTTTTATAAATAATGGTGCAACGTATTAAATCTTTTTCCTTGCATCAATTGTGCTATTGCAGTGAAAGTAGTTTTACAGTTGAAGTGAAAATAAATGGCGTTTCCAGTAAAGTGGACCTTAGTGACAAATTTGGTGAAAAACAGCAGTTTAGGGTTCATGACGTTTCGAAGCGCTATGTTGAATAGAAGCCGATTTTTGAAAGTAAATGGAAATACCTTAAAAATTTCAAATTCACATTGTATAAAGCGTATTAAAGGCTTGAATTTGGATGTAAATATAGACCACATAATAGACCACATGCATAAACCAAGTTTATGTATGAACTTTTTCCGCCATTTCTAATAAAGTGGCGGATGTCTTAAGTTAAGCGGGGCCACTCGAAATCAGGCTACCACTTCAAAATTTATAATCACGATAACTTCTGAAATAATATTCCAAATCGAACCAAATTTGGACAGTGAATTTATCTTATAAATATCTTGAAAGAGTTTGTTAACCAATGATTGAATTCGAACCAAAGTTGGACAGTGAACTTATCATATAAATATCTTGGATGAGTTCACTGGGCAACTTGTTCCGACATTTTCTTTCCAAGTTGAGGCTACTTCAAATCAGGATGCCACTTGAAAATGTGCCATCACGATAACTTTTAAAATATTAAACTGATTCAAACAAAAGTTGGATAGAGAACTTATGGTTCATTATCTTGGATAAGCATGCCTGGTAATTTGCTCCGCCATTTTATTTCCAAGTGGTGAACACATGAAAATTTGTCATTATGATAACTTTTATAATATTGAATCAATTCGTGTCAAATTTGGGTAGTGGATTTGTCATTCAAATATCTCAGTTAAATTTTCTGGGCATCTCATTCGGCCGCCACTTGAAAATTTGTTATCACGATAACATTTGAAATGCTTAATCAATTCAAATAAAAGTTGAAAAATAGATTTATCATTCAAATATCTATGATTTCGGTTGGCAAGTTTCCCTGCAGTTTTGTTTCCAAGTTGCGGCCACTTGAACGCTTCCACTTGAGAATTTGTTATTGCGATAACTTTGCTAATACTGAATTTATTCGAACCAAAGTTAGACAGTGGACTTTTATTACAAATACCTTGGATTAGTTCACTGAACAGCATGCTCCACCATTTTAATCCAAGTGGCGGACAATTCATTTTTCAACACGATAACTTTTGAAATTATAAATTAATTCGAACTAAATTTGTACAGTAGACTATTATCTCAAAAATGCATTTGATATATTTGTTTACGAACTTGGCCTGCCATCTTATTTCCAAGTGCTGACCACTTGAAAATTTCAAATTCACATAAAATGTTACTTCTGTACCGATTTGCTTAAAACTCCATATATACGTAGCCAACATTAATATTTCTACGAAGACCATTAATAATTTGTACAAAATAGCGGCTACTTAATATGAAAAAAGAAATCAACCTGCCCTTCCGAATGAGTTGGAATATTAGGTACTTTATTTACACATTTGAAAACAAATTTGGCTTCTATTTACGATATAATATTGATCATCTTTTTAATTAGTGTATTAGTTGGATATTTATTGTGTAAATATCACCCTTTGAAATAAAATGTTTATGTTTACTTTAGAAAATGGAAGTCTGCTATTTTGTTTATAGAATTTTGAAATTTAAAATTAAAACTTTATCAGTTTTACAGCAAAAAAAAAAAAAAAAAAGAAAAAGAAAAAGAAAGAAAGAAAGAAACTCGATCTAACACATGTAGACAATAACTTATATATAACTATATTCAAATATGGGGATGAAAATCGGGAGATAATATTCCTTAATTTTTAATCATTTTTTACAAAAAATCTAATGGACGATATTCAACACAAATTTTTCTGCATTTTTGATACATTTCATACATGTGGGTATATTTAATTATTTAGTGTTGATTGATTTAATATAATGCCTCTTACACTTTCAAAAAGTATTGTGACACCGGACTTAGATATGTTCATTTTGAAAAGATTTTTTTTTTTTTTTTTTTTTTTTTTTTTACATATTCACTGGCTTCTAAATATTAAAAGAAACACTCGGAAAAACTCCTTAACTTACTTGAATATAAATCTAAAATATATTAGTGTTAATTTTAAGAATTCAGACACCAGAAATACAGATTAAATAAAAAACTTTGAACGCAAACACTATAAGTTTCAAAATGTTCGTAAGAATTGTTCCGTGCCGAAATGATATTATGAACGATCATCAGGAGAAAAATGTAGGCCCGGGTGCAACATCAATGTAGCAACACAAAGTCGCGTTATTATTATTATTATTATTATTATTTTATTATTTATTTATTTATTTATTTGACTCGAAACAACTGTCTCTAGTTTTTTGCAATTCATGGCGTTTTCTCGCAAAAATTTTTGCATAATGCTTTTCAACACCGCTCCTTCTATGCGTTTGTAAATTCTAAATAGCAAGTGTGAAGCAAACTTTTTAACACTCCTGACTTGAAATTAATTAAATATTATTTTTCGATAAAATCTGTAAGTTTCAATTAGAAGAATGCTAGATAGCAAACTATATATATATATATATATTTCTTTATTTAAATCATAAATTCCTAAGTGAATATATAATTTTTTTTATTGTTAACTCATTATCACTATTTTTAGCCAATTATTAATTTTTACCAAAGTCAATGAAAAATTGACGTTGAAATGACAATGAAAATTAGAAACCCACGTGTCATAGATTATTTATAATAAAAACACTTCAGAAACACGTAAATTAAAATAATTGTATTTAATTAAAATCATTTAAAAAATTATGTACAAATTTCGAAGCTTTTCGCTTCAAATGTAACGCCTCTCCAGGAATTACATTAGTTGGTTTCTGGTTTGGTTTGGTTTTTGGTTTGATGAGAACAGGAGATTTATTGCTTGCCTCTAGGGACGCTTATATCTTGAATAATCCACACCACAAGGGTTTATAAGGTTTTATTTAAGAAGAGATACAAGAACAGAACAAGGACAATACATACATCCATGCCTTCTACGGGATTCTAATCCGGACCTAACTGTGTAGATGTCGGGGTCGCTAACCACTACACCGTCTGGGCGGCTAGGTTTCATAATAGCAGTTTAAATATATTGTAGTTGTTGCCAGTTACAGTTAAACAATCTTGAAGTAATTACAGGTGGACAGACTTTTAAAAACAAAATTCACAAACGAAACCGCAGGAGCAAAGGTCAAAGTCTTTTAAGATCTGCAAGGAGGTGACGTACAACATGCAAAACAAATGGGTAACTTGCGAAGTCTGGTGGAGGTTTTTTTTAAAGATGCACTTTAAGGCAGCAAGCCATGAAACAAAAAGGAATGGACCTTGCAGGGCTACCACAGTGCTGCTGTAGGAGCTGTAACTACTGGAGTTAGATGTCAGGATATGTAGGATTGCTTGATGCGAAGGCTTGTAACAGTAGCTTTAGGAATGGGGTGGGTATTAACATGGTGGTGTAGAAGAGTTAAGTTGAATTCAAAGGAGTCAACATGAGCAATGAAGGAGTTTACTTGTACTGAAGAAGAACCATACGAGTCATGTTTTGTAGGCTATATTGCAGAACTATAAGAAACTTAGAAAAACGCAAAAATATTAATTATCTGATTTTACGATAGGATGGCAAATTATTGATAAAATTGCTGCATCTTTAGAATTTATTACATTTGGTAGGTAGGTAGGTTGCGTTTTACGTCGTGCTAGTACTGCGCTATGGAAATTGGCGACGGTCTGGGATCTTATTACATTTGGGCATTTAACAATATTGATGGTTCTGAAATAGTTAGTTCTTGAATATTAGGTAGTGCTTAGATAATTTTAGCATTGTTCCATTTAGGGTTAGCATCTCGGTTAGTATACATGAAATCGTCAAGAGTAGAACTTTTTCCTACTTTAATATTCCGGATGTGTTCGATGTGTTCTTGTATTCGTATAGCTAAAGTTCTTTTGTTTGACCGATATAATAGAAAAGTTCATTATTTGTTTCAATTGGGATTTTATTCACACCTCTGGTGGGTCCATTTAGATCGCGGTCATTGAAAATTAATTGTTTGATAGTTAAGGGAGAATTAAAAGAGATTAATAGGTTAAATTTTCGATATATATAATGTTTGAAGTTATTGAATTCGTTACAGTATGGGAGGCTATTGGTATATTGAAATTTTGGAGTCAAATTCCTAGTCTGATTAATAGTACTAGTTAATATACGATTTTTTATTCGATTAATAATTTTAACAATACTAGTTTTACTATAACTTGCATCATTACTAATCTGAATAATTTTATTTATTTGCTGATTTTCGTTAAATTGAAAGGATGTATATATTACAGCGAGAATAGTATAAGAATTAAAAATGCAATTTTATATGTAGTAGGGTGAGCCGTATCAGCTGGGATAGGTAAAGATATTAATTCTTATATTACTATACTCTATAATAAAAGAAGGCACGAGTTCAGCATTAAAGCTTCAGCGCAAAGTTTTGTTAATGTTTTGCCTCACAACAACTTTTGCAAGCTTTTCGCAGTTAATGGAGTTTGCTTAGTAAACTTTCTTTTGCTTAATATTTTTGAAGACCAATCACTGTGTGCATTTTTAACTTTTATTAAAATTACGTGTCGTTAAAATAATATTAAAAGTGTTATTTCTTTAAAAAGACCATAAAGTTACGGATTACTAACTTGAATTTCCATCTGTTACTCCGCTTGACTCGACTTGAAAAGGAATGTCTCTAACATCGGGATTTGGCCTCTCTGACAACATAAACCGACTGAAAGATCTGCATCGGAAAGATAAAGTGCATTAAATGGAATTCTCTAACATGGATCTAGATTCCGATTTTGTCTGCAAAACAATTCCATTCAGTATTCTGATCCATTTTCGGAACAGAATAAAATCAGGAGAAATTCTAATGCCTTCCAATCCATAGTGGATCTCCATCCTAGCATTTGAAGCGTTAGGAAGTCTCTCCCCCTGCTTTGTTTTGAAATGATAAATTTCCGAATTCAAATGCAGGAGTTATTTCTGGAAGTCTTATCGTGAACTTGCGTAAATGTAATTTACTGGTAGAAGAAGATCCGGCGATTAGCTGGATTGTAACTTCAGTTTCTCGATTAATTTGATTTTGATGAATGACTCGTGATGAATGACTCGTCAAGGATGAAGGTTTTACCAAAAATCGAAATGGTGGATGAGAAATGTAAATTTATTTTTCAGCCTCCACTCAAAGATGAATTATCCTATTACAGAAGTTGATGGAATCGATGGATGATTAATAAGAAGAATTTTGTATTTGTTAAAATAATAAGTTTAGTATTATTAGCTTACATTTTCAGACGCTTATTATTGATTTACCTCAGCTTTTAAAATCATAATGTCTCGATATTGTTAATTTCGATACATATACATTTCTTTAGAAAGCTGAAAAAATATTTGAAATATTGTTACAATGTAAGGAAATCGTAATAAGAATATTGTCAAAATAAAATAAAGTAAAAACAATATCACTTAAGAATAAAATCTTCTTACTATGGATTTTTTTTTGCATTATATTTTCACAGGCATTTTTTACAACAATTAGGAAATATATATATTTTTTTTAAATCTTTATAAATATGTTAGATTCTAAAACAAATCAATAACGATCAGGGCATATACTGAAACATAGCTTTAGGAAAATCAGTTCAATATTCTTAATTTCTTAAATTTATTATTCTATTCTTAACTTTTATACTAATATGTAAACAAATAATATTCTTCAACCACGTTTCTTGCGGCCATGGAGGCCTCTGCGCAAATGCTGACTCAACGAGTCTGGTCTTAAAATAGGGGGGGGGGGGTCATAATCCTGTGGCTGAGCGAAAATAAGTTATAAGGGAACGCTGAATAACTGGATGCTTACTAAATCCCAACATGTCGGCCAATTTGGCACTCCTTCAAATCTTTAGAATCGTTTTGCAAACCTTTAGAATCGTATTTTTGCTTAATTGTAAAATTGGAAATAAACAAAACAATTTTAATGCATTTTAATTCTGTTTTTTAAATATTTTATACATACTCAGAAAATGAGTAGTTATACAGAAAATAAGTTGAAAATGTTCCTTTTGTTGAGATTTCTGAAAAACACGTGTGCACTATTAACATACAGAAGTCTAAAAAGGTCAGGACCACCACCACCAACAACAACAATAATAATAATAAATAAAAATAATTATATATATATATAAATAAACCAAAATAACTTTTAAAATGAGATAAAAACACTAAAATTTTAAAAAATACATTTTAATTAAAAAACATGAAACCACAAGATAGACGTTTCGACTAAACACTAGCCCTCCTCAGTGTCATAAACGCACAAAGCACAACATTTACAATAAAGTCATAAAACATTAAAACGAAATTAGTTACTCCGGAGGAACAGCTTTAGCCTCGTTCAGGGCAGAATGCTGTAATTTAGTAAAAGCGCCCTCCAGGAAAATACGGGATTCGTACATATATACATTTGAAGATAAGATTTTAATGTTAAAATCAGGAATATGATCACTATCGAGTGAATGAATTACGAGTTTCGGTCTTAAATCACCTGTTTTATATGAGCGTTTATGTTCCTTTAATCTAATTTCACCTGTTCTACCAGTTTCACCGATATAATAGAATTACAATTTTTGTAAGGGATACTGTAGATTACACCTAAACGTTTAGGGGAGGGGGGGAAAGCGGGTTTAAAATTTGAGAGAATGTTACTAATACGGAATTGAGATTTAAAACTAATAGAAATATTGACTGTTCTAAGTAATTTAGAGATATTTTCGGATAAACCTTTATAATAGGGAATAGTAGTACGGTGAGTGGAATTTATAACTTTAGGAGATACTGATTTATATGAAAAATAGAACTCTTCTTTATAAATTCTTTTGATAAAACGAGGGGTGACAATTATTTTTAAATCAGAAAAAAATGTTTGATAGTTCAACGTCTAATAATTCAGAATTACTACAATAATGTTTTGCATGGTGTAAAAGATTACGAATAACAGCAAGTTTATGTAATTCATTTTGCTCGTAATTCATTCTCTCGATAGTGATCATATTTCTGATTTTAACAACATTAAAGCTTCAAATGTAAATATACGAGTACCGTATTTTCCTAGAGGGCGCCCTTACTAAATTACAGTATTCTGCCTTGAACGAGGCTAAAGTTGTTTCTCCGAAGTAACTAATTTTGTTTTGAAGTTTTATGACTTTATTGTAAATGTTATGCTTTGTATGTTTATGACACTGAGGAAGGCTAGTGTTTAGCCGAAACGTCTGTCCTGTGTTTTCATGTTTTTTAATTAAAATGCATCTTTTAAAATTTTAGTGTTTTTATCTCATTTTGAAAATTATTTTAGTTTTAATATATTTATGAGACGTATGGATTATGTTTAATTTTATAAATATATATATATATTCCTCATTATATGTTTTCTTCGACTGATAGTATATTCTTGTGTCAATAAGTAAATTATTTATAGCATAAGTAACAAAAGAGAGCCCGAAACTGAGACAGAACCTTTTCTTGAACAAAAACGGTTTCATTTAGAGCCTAGTGTCATGCAGTAAGATTGAAGTGAAGTCTTTGTTGTTTGTATATGTACATAAGTATATGCGTTCGATCCTTACAATCTAATCGAACTTTAAAGTCCCGTCAGTAAAAAAATAAAAATAAAAATAAATAAATAAATAAATAATAATAATAATAATAACATGCTTATAGTAAGTTTGTAGAAAATAACTGTAAGCCAAAAACGAAATACAAAATTTTTGCGTGATGTAGTGAAAATTTATGAAATAAAAATAGTACTCGATTACAGTCATGTTTCAATACAGATAAAAATGCTTTTTTACATTTTTATTTTATTTATTTATTTATATATTTATATATTTATTATTATTATTATTAATTTTGTAGTCCTGATTATTTTTCGACTTGTATGGATAGTTCTTAAAAGTATCACCTAATTAAATTGTCATTAATACTGCTGTGCAGTGATATCCATCACAGTAATTTTTATTGCTCATACCTTTAAAATGTATTCTAAAGTAATTAAAAAAAGTATTTGAACCCTAATCTTATTATTATTATTATTATTATATTATTTATTTCATAATGTGGTAAATAATGAATTAAAACGTAACTTATACAAATATAGGAAATATTTTATCACGATCTTAGATTCACAGACGTAAAGACTATAAACTGCATATGTTGAAAAAGATAACTCTTATCTTAATCCTCAAACTAGTTGCTTTTTGTTTACATTTATGTAATAAATTATTCCTTTATTTATTTATTTCAAATGTTATTCAGTTGAAACATTAAATATACAGAACTATTATTTGAATACACTTGTGTAATTTATATTAGTTAAAATAATATTAATTATAAATTTTATTATTAGTAATGATAAATATATTAATTTAATATACGTCTTCCAAACAGCTTTATGTGTTTTTGCATTGCCAGTGTTGACAGGTGATAATTTTTGTTCATTTTTAGAGACTGTTGCAATTATTTTTAAATCTCCTTATTAAATACTTTTTAAAGTTATAATTAACATTCATGTTACGAAAATCTATACAAAATATTTCTTTAATGTCTTTATGATATTTTACATTTAAAGCAAGAATGTTTAGAAAACATTAGTTTCTTATTGTTATCAGTAAATTTTTTGATATCATAAGCGTTGGATTCGTTTATAATATCTTTACCTATTTTACTAATTTTCAGTTCTATTATATCACCTTAAATTTTTATACAGCTTTATTTATACTGACATCCTTAAAAGACTTATTATTATTTTTTCGAGTCAATTATAAATGATTTTTTTTCATAGTTTTTTTTTCCATAGTGGTTTTTTTAATCCATTATATGTTATTTAATTTTCCCCATTATGTTGTTTAAATTTAAATACTTCATACTGACTGACTATGTATACAAATAATTATGATATATGTGCGATTTTCAATAGGAAGCATTTTATAGTGAACCTGAATAACGTATATCAGACTCGATACACTTTAAAAATACTTAGAAAAATGACAAAAGAAAATAAAAGTTAATACCCCATAAGCATTTTGAACAAGGATTTCTGAAAGATAAATAAACAGTTGTCACGTGTCAAAATCTATCTATTTCTCTATCTCTATCTATCTATCTCTCATCTCTATCTATCTATCTATAAATAAATAAATAAATACAGGTATCCCATAAGTCTGTAAACGTTTTAAAAGTTTATAACAATTGAATGAATTGATAGAATTGAACGCGGTTCGCGAAAAAATCATTCTCGTGAGAGGGGATTTTACTTGGTAAAGAAAAAATAATAATTAAGTTATTTTTCGATAGGGGGCGCTGTGCGTGACCAGATCACACATTTTCATGCAAAACTGTACTTATTCGCATGCAAATGTTTACAGGTGTAAAATAATTCTCGGTTCAGTTGTATTTAAAAATCTAAGAATAAGGAACATAAATCGAACGCTTGCCGGATTCTTTAAGCAAGAGAATGAAAAAGGGACAACGATGCATTATTCTTTTTGAAGTTTAATGATTATAATAAAATTAAAGGATCTATTTACACTTTAATACACTATGTACAAAAAAGAAATACTTAAAGGAACATAGTTCCGAATCTAAAAAACTCTCATTGTGAGAGATCGAAAAATTCCATCTTCGAACGCAGTCGAAGCATCCAAATCTAAAACTAAACTACTGGCTGTTGCCAAAATCTATTAACAAAAAAGGTTATATCTTTTTTTTCTTTCATTGGCGACGCAGCGCCGTCTAAAGGGGGTTGATTTTACTACACAACTCCCCGCCGTGAACTCTTACAGAGTTCACAAATCAAAAATCTCGTTAAATCAAAAATAAATCTCAAATTTGAACAACTTCTGATAATCATAAATTGTACAAATTTCTAAATATTCTATTAATACTAAATCACATAATCTTTTTTTTTTTTTTTTCAAAATATCAACAGTTATCTAATATTAAATACAAATGTAAACAATATTTACTAAAGTAATAACTAAATCAATAAAAGATCAAATCAAAATATTAATTTGAAATATCAATATTAAACATATGCAAACACATTATTATTTAAGCAATTAACTCTTAGTTATCAAATATAAACAAAGTTATCAAATATAAGCAAACTTAAATATAAAGATAATAACACATGCAAATTTTTAATATTTTCAATTATCAAATAAAATTCACTAAATTATTCAAAAAAGGATATCAAATATTCTAAAAATTAAATAAAAAGTGTTCATTAAAATGAAGGTTTTGAAAGTTCAAATTTTTCTCAAAAGTTTGTTATTTTATCAGTTCGTAGCATTAAAGTTTTTAGTTAAGTCAATTCCAGAGGGTATAAATGCTGAGCAGTTCGTTTTAAAACACCATTGGCAGTCTTAACCTCATAAGATCGGATGTTGTGATCTCTGCCGACGATTGTTTTCTGGATTATACCAAGTTTCCACAGAAGTTTGTTTTTTGAATCATCACCAATTAACACTACATCTCCTACTTTCAGTTCAGGTTGTGCTGTAGGATTCTTTAAAGCATGCGCCGTCTTCAAATCCAATAGGTATTGGCTTTTCCATCTATTCCACAGCTGCTTTAACAAGAGTGATTGGTATCTTTTACGTCTTAAGGCAGATATTTTGTTTGAAGCACCTTCAATAATGTCAGCAAAATTCACTGGGTAGGTGATTTCTTTACCAAAATTTAAAAAGTGCATAGGAGTTAAGGGGTTCGGTTCTCCAGATTCACTATACACGTAAGTTAAGGGGCGTAAGTTGAGCACTGTTTCTACTTCTATAAGGAGAGTAGACATTTCATCATAATTCAAGAGGGCTTTGCCAATGACTTTACGCAGACAGTCTTTGACGGATCTAACCAATCGTTCGTAGAACCCGCCCCACCAGGGGGCCCTTTCTATTATATTTTTCCATATGATTCTTTCATTTGCAAAAAACTTTAAAAGTGAATTATCAGAAAGAATTTGATACAAATTTTCTAGCTCTTGTTTCGAACGCTTGAACGTTTTGGCGTTATCCGAATATATAACTTTACAGTTTCCTCTTCTCGCTAAGAAACGTCTGAAGGCCAACAAAAAAGAATCGGTTGACATGTCGTGTACAAGTTCTAAGTGTAACGCTCTGGTTACTGCACAAGTGAACAACACTATATAAGATTTTTCAATTTCTTTAGCATTTTTAATGTAGAGAGGCCCAGCAAAATCAATGCCGCATATGGAGAAAGGGGGCGACTCTGTTATTCTGTCACGAGGTAGTGGAGCAGTGATCTGGTCTGTTGGTCTGGAAAGGTATTTCTTACATATAATACACTTATTCAGGACACTTTTAACTAACTGGCGACCTTTGGGAATCCAATATTTAGACCGTATTTTTGACAATGTTCCAGATACTCCTCCATGCATTATTTTTTCATGTTCATTTTCTATAATCAAGGTAGTCAACCACGACTGTTTGGGGAGAATGATGGGATGTTTTTCTTCTAGCTGTAAATCACTAAACTCTAATCTCCCGCCGAGCCGCATCATTTTTTCATCATCTAGATAAGGAGTTAAGTTGTTAAGGGGAGAATTTTTATCAATAATTTCTTCATTTATTAGCGAGTGAAATTCATTTTTAAAATAGAACTTTTGTTCATTTGATATCAAATGTTTCTCAGCTTCTATTAGTTCTTCGGTTGTCAATGTATTGTTAAGTTCTGGAATTTTTTTGATCCTCTTAACAAATCTTTTTACCCAAGCTGTAACTCTGATTAATTTTTCTAAACCGCTGTATTTTCTGATATCAATGGGGTTTTCTAGTTGTTCTGTCATGCAATTGAAAAGGAGTGTTTCTTTTATCTTTTTTCTATATTCTAAGCTTTCTACATCTAGCTTTTGTTTATCATCAGGCTTAGGCCAAAGTTCGGGGGGTGAACTGAGCCATTCAGGCCCATTTAACCACAATCTATCATTAATTAATTTTATGATATTTGCACCTCTGGATACAAGGTCGGCAGGATTAGACGAACCGGGACAGTGCCTCCAATTTGAAGGAGATGTCAATTCACGAATATCTTGTACTCTATTCTGCACAAACGGCTTAAACTTTTCTGGAGAGCCTCTAATCCAAAAAAAGGCGATCATTGAGTCTGTCCAGTAAAACGTGGGTATATCTAATTTCAGAGCTCTCAAAATATTATGACCTAGTTTAGCTGCCAACAATGCAGCTGTGAGTTCAAGTTTAGGTAGCGTGAGATTTTTCATAGGCGCTATTCTATTTTTGGAAGCAACGAATATCGTTTTGCATTTTTCATTCGAGTTTTCTTTAATTCTAAAATAGGCAACAGTGCCAAATGCTTTGATACTAGCATCTGAGAAAACATGTAGTTGCAAATCACCGATGTTAAATTCTGGAAAATCAGAAAAATAATATCTCGGCACAGAAAATTTAGAAAGATGAGTTACTTCATTACACCAGTCTTTCCATATTTTTTCCAAATCTTCAGGCAATGTACCATCCCAATCAAGACCAGTCTTCCAGATCATTTGCATAAGGCATTTAACTCTTAAAGTGTAGGGCCCTAGGAAACCGATAGGGTCATAAATTTTGCCTAGTACTTGTAAAACAAACCTTTTAGTATTTATCTGTTTAGAAACGAGGTTTATTAAATCCCTACAATCAAAATAGAGAGTGTCTTTCAAGTTATTCCACCCTAAACCCAAAACTTTATTAGGGGGATTATTTTCTTCAAATATTTTAGAATCCTTGCTAACAACATTTTTTGGTACCCAAAATTCATGTAATGGTGTCGAATTTGTATGAAATTTGTGAAGTTGCATACTCGCGTCTTTAAAGATACTAAGTGAGTCTAGACTTGTAGTTAAAGCCTTCTCTACTGATGGGTGGCTTCCTATTATGTCATCTACATAAATGTTTTCATTTAAAAAACTAACAGTCTCCCTATGTGTGTCGGTAAAATTTTTCAAATGATGTTTTATCGTCGCAGCTAATAAGAAAGGACTACAATTAAGTCCAAACAAAACTCTAGTGAATCTAAAAATCTGAAGGGGAGAGGTGCCTTCGTGAGGACTTTCTGTAAACAAAAATCGTGTTACGTCTCTATCTTCCTCGTCCATCAAAATTTGTAAAAAAGCTTGTTTCATGTCCGCAGTAAAGGCTACGGGATGAAATCTAAATCTAGACAAAATGTCAAAAATATCTTCATAAAGATTAGGTCCAATATGTAGACAATTATTAAGAGAAAGATTATTGTAATCATGTGAAGACGCATCAAACACGATTCGTAATTTACTTGTTGTACGATCTGTTTTTATTACCGCTCTATGTGGTAAATAAAAGGTTGTAGAATTTTCCCCCAAATCCGTAACGGGTTCTATAATCCCCTCTCTCAAATAATCCTGTAAAACATTGTTGTATTCAAAAAATAAATTTGGGTTTCTACAAAATTTGTACTTAAGTCTCGAAAATCTGCTTTTAGCGATTTCAAAATTATCTCGTAATTGTGATTTACTAATTTTCCAAGGGAATTTAACTTTATATCGTTTATTTTCATACTTAATTTCCGATTCAAAATTTTTCATAATTTTATTTTCGGAAAGGTCAAATTTTTCTTTCGGATTAATAAGACCCGAATTTTCCAAATTCCAAAAATTTTCTATTTGTTTTGACAACAAATTTTCTTCTACTATGATACTCATGGTTAATGATTCAAGAGAATCGCTTTTAATTCCCTGTAAAACCCAACCGAACACAGTTTTTACTGCTACTAAATTTTTATTAATGCGTCTAATATTACCTAACACAATATCATAATAATAATCGACTCCTATCAAAAGTGTAATGCTTTCTTTACTATTAGGTATATCAGCTAATTCTAAATTCTGAAAATTATCATTTTTCGTGATTTTTTCCAATTCAGGGGGAGGGTGAATGAACGATCCAGAAATTTCATCCGTAACTAACGCTTCAATTTGAATATTATGATCAGGTTTATTTTTATTCACGAGCTTTAATTTAACTATGCCATAGGTTTTTTCTATTGGTATTTTACTTCCAAAGGTGTATACTTTTAATTTTTCATTTCTAATCACTTTTAAATTTAGTTCATTAGCAATAGAACGACATAAAAATGTTCTACTAGAAGCTGAATCAAGAAGCAAACGGATCGTTTTCTCTTTCGTTTTATTTTTAATATTTACGGAACAAGTTTGTAACAAAATTTTATTTTCCTGATTAAAAGAAGAAACAGTAGAAACTATTTCCTGTTTGGATTCTGAACCAGAAGGAACATTTATTTTTTCCTGAGGTTTATGTTTAGATTTGTAACAGAGAGTTATATTATGTTTATAACCACATATTCTGCATTTAATGTCGCTATGGCATTCTGCGATACGGTGTTTTTGTTCCAAACACAAAAAACAACGGCCTTGAGATTTCAAAATATTCTTTTTCTTTTCAACATCGAACACAAAGCAATTTTCTGACGCGTGATTCTTTTTACAAAAAATGCATCTCATCTGTTTATTTTCCACTGCAGTAGTTATTAATTCATGTGCAGACGATAATCTGCCGCCGTTTCGATTACCCAATTTGTTACTTTTTATTTGTTCGTTTGTTTTATTTTTTGTAGATAATGTTCTTTCCCGCGAAATTATTTCCGTTTGTATGAAATCTAATAGCTCTTGAATTTTAATTCCATGTAAATTAGATGCGTGTTTTCTATTGAATTCTAAATTTAAATCGGACGGTAGTGTCTTTAGAATTACTGCGATTAACATAGCACTATAATTATTTTCATCAACTTCTAACGAGGATAATGATCTAATATTTATCTCGATTTCTTCATGTAAATTTTTTAATCTAAAAATATCTGTGGATTTATAAACAGGTGCTAAATTTAACAAATTGTTCATATGATGGTTAATTATCATATCGCGTTGTCTGAATCTTTGTTTAAGAATTTCTACGGCTTTATCATAATTTTGTTCTGAAATCTCTAACCCGTGTATGGAATTCAAAGCTGTCGAAGTTAAATAACTTTTTAAATAATTAAATTTTTCTACCTTTGACAAAGCTTCATTGTCATGAATAGTAACTTGAAAAGTATTCCAAAAACTCATAAATTGGGACAATTCACCGCCAAATTTTTGAATAATTAATTTAGGGAGTTTAACAAATTTATTATTCTCACTTAACGGTGTACTTCTATTCTGTAATGAACTTGAAACATTTGAATTTACACCACTACTTTCGATGAGTTTACTTTTATTTTCTTTTTTGCTCTAAAAATAGCGTTCGTGATTTTATCCTGATATTCATAACACACGTTTTTTTCATTTTCATATTCCGTTAAAGGGAAGGGATTATTTTTTCTATTTCTCTATCGGCTTCCTGTAGAAGCCCATTTTTTATAGTTAGTTGATTAATAGTTTCCTCTAAATCTTCAACATTTAAATGATCGTCTTTTATATTTAATTCTATACTATTGACCAACTTCGTAACGCTGGATCTAATAATTTTTCTATTAATTTTGTGTTTCTCCAACTCCATTGTAAATTTTCATAAAATTTCTTACCTTGAGCAGTCTTCGCTCTTTAAGAGCTAATCCTTATGAAACACAAATATTAATTTTAATAATAGAATTTAAAACAAGCATCGTTACTTTCTAAAACACAACATTCATCTTGCCGGCACTGATGCACCAAAATGTAAAATAATTCTCGGTTCAGTGGTATTTAAAAATCTAAGAATAAGGAACATAAATCGAACGCTTGCCGGATTCTTTAAGCAAGAGAATGAAAAAGGGACAACGATTATTCTTTTTGAAGTTTAATGATTATAATAAAATTAAAGGATCTATTTACACTTTAATACACTATGTACAAAAAAGAAATACTTAAAGGAACATAGTTCCGAATCTAAAAAACTCTCATTGTGAGAGATCGAAAAATTCTATCTTCGAACGCAGTCGAAGCATCCAAATCTAAAACTAAACTACTGGCTGTTGCCAAAATCTATTAACAAAAAAGGTTATATCTTTTTTTTCTTTCATTGGCGACGCAGCGCCGTCTAAAGGGGGTTGATTTTACTACACAGGCATAGAAATACTATTCTATGTGCCCGTCGTCACCAGAAATTACAGTTTGCAAACGAGTTATAACACTGCTAACTGCAGCTTCAGTCGGCGGCTCTTGACTGAGAGAAAACATCTTCACTAATAACGCTTTATCTACCAAGTCAGCATCGCAATTAAAACTTCATGTATGCACAAATAGTAGGCAAAATAATAAATAAACTGTTCTAATCGCAAAATCGTGCAATTTATAGGACTTTCATTTGTATATTTTTCTTTCACATCCGTGCGAAAAATTAAACTATTTGTCTAACTATCGTCGATAAAAAAATTAACTATATTTTTAAATTTACCAGGAAAAAAAAATTCCCTTCACGAGAATGATTTTTTCGCAAACCGCGTTCAGTTCTATGAAATCATTCAATAGATATGAATTTTTAAAATGTCTACAGACTTATAAGAAACCCTGTATATATATATACAATACATATAATGAAAACCATTTCAAACATTATATATATCAATATAATACAAATTATATTAAAAAATTAAAACATAGTTACATAAAGAATAACTGATAGTTAAATGCCATCACCTGAATCCAAAATAACCAGTACGAGCTAATTAGTAATTAAATTAATTCTACTGAGAACACAATAGTACTTTAATGAAAACAGTTAATACGTTTGACTTTATTAATTCAGCAAAATTGAATTTATTCACAACAAACTTACCGTGACATTAGTCCAAGTTTATTTTCTACAAATTATATAGCGTACAAGACTGAACCAAGATTAAAATTAAATATAGTTATTTATTTGTTTTAGTTTAATGGTCCTTTTTTTATTATCATTTATGTCGGCGTAAGTAATTTAAGTTATTTTTGTCTGTTATTAATTCTAAATCTAAATCGCAACAATTTTCTGTCAATCTTTCCTCTAAGTTAAAATCAGTTCTATATTTTTGTGTGTTGGTATTGTTTTGTATCTATTAATTGCTAAATTTTAAGATTAAATTTTATTACGATATCTATCATTGTGCCCCATCATCGGGGTACAGTGGACCAACCTCTGTTGTTCGTGTTCAATTAATAGAAATTACTTATTTTTTTTCTTCTAAAATAAGTTTCTTATGCAATACTAGTCTAAATAACATGATTCAAATATTTACATGAAATAAAATTACCAAAATTTAAAGGAAATCAAAAGAAATAAGAAATCAAATTAGAGGAAGAATCCTATATCAGATTTCCTTTGTCTTTTCGTGCCATCACTAAAAACAATAAGGTATATTTTTAATTTGTTTATTAATGTTATATAGTTATAAAAATTATGAAATATATAATTAAACATTTTATTACTATTCAAACATTTTTATTAATTATTTTGAGATATTAATACTTTACATTATATTTGTGAGGTAAGTTTAACTAAAATGATTCTGCTTTTATCTTTTGCATGTTATTTCTAAAAACAACAACAATAAATTTATATAACCTACTATTTATTATATCACATAACATTTTATTTATTTTTTTAATATTAAACAAATCAAATAGTTATTAAATTTAGATATTCATAATTATTATACTACTATTTAACTATTTTCCTTTTTTAGAAATTTATTTTATTATAACATATAAATTATTATTTTTTTTATTAATTGTTTTGAGTCACATTATATTTGTATATGTAAATTTAACTAAAATAAATAAGGTATTAAATATAATTTGGACTTTTAGGCACACTGGAAGGCGGTCCATTGTGCCCCATTTAGAGGTGGTCCACTGTGCCTCATGTCCAGACAAAACAAATAATAATATTAAAATTATATATAGACTATAAGTATGCTAATAATTTTTATAAATTTAAAAACAACAATATCTTACCTTTTCTTAACAACTATCCAATATTTGTAGCCAATAGTTAAGTCCTGATAAAAATTAAAAAAACTTAAAGCTTGAAAATTTACTTTGAGCAGCTCAAAACATAAAAATTGTATAAAATGGCTACCTTAGCATTTACCATGTGGTATTTTGGATGTATACAAGTAGTACCATGCTGTCATCTATGGGTCTCAATATAAACTAAAAGAGTTAAATATTAAGAGATTTAAATTGGGGTAGTCCACTGTGCCCCAGTCTCCCCTATACTTCTTTTACATGTTTTCAACACGTTTTGTAATTTAATAAGTTTTAAAATTAGGTAAGTAATTTCATTAATTTTCTAATAAATTTAAATTAATATAACTATTGAAATTATTAAAATTAACCATTAAAATTATTAAACATATTCTAGTTAACTAGTTACCTAATTGTCCTTTGGGGGCATTTCTGGTGAATTATTCAAATGTTTAGTTTTCGTTCTCATTCTTTTGATTATACGCATGAAAAATTACATATATATATATATATATATCGTAATAAATTTTAATCTTAAAATTTAGCAATTAATAGATACAATATTGATACATTTTATTTCTGTTAATGTCTAAAATATCTCTTAAAATATACTTTTAAAACTATTGAAGAATGTTTTTTAAGGTCTAAAAATCGGAAATGTATATTTTAATTGAATTCACGTAACAAGACACTGCTCATCGACATCTTAATTTCAGTTAATAGTCACTTAATGAATTAGTTTATTTAACATGTTATTCGTTTGAAATAGTAAAGGGTATTTTACCTTTTAAAATGCTTTAAACACAAGTAAAAAAATGAAACTATTTTATTTGATCACAATTATATGAAGTAGCAAAATTTTTCAGTGTCATTTTTCAAGATCCATAAGATGATTTAGAATTTACACATCGACACATGTATTAAAATATTCCCAAAATTGCTTTCTATAGAATGAGTAACTTTTACACAAATCTCTTGAGATGAAGTTTTAACACCCTTTGACTTGGCACCATTGAAGGTTTAATATAAAAGCTCATATTTCCATTTAATATTTGTAAATTGAACTATGTTAGGTTTAAAATATTTAAAAATCATTACGTCTCGTAGTTAAATTATATTTTAATCACATTAAAAACTGAGACAGATAATATACATTAAAAAAATACATTTTAAAAGATTAAAAACACGATACACAAACTTAAACGTTTCGAGCCTTTTACAGGCTCCTCATCAGTAAAAAACATCAAATGTAAATGCTGAGAAGAACAACAGACTTTCATTTAGTGAGTACAACGTATTCATCAGGAACTGCGCATGCCTCATCAAGTGGTGAAAACTACTTAATGTGGTGATTTTAACAATACTAAAATAATCATATCTAACTGTTTAAATTATCATTCAAGAATTTTCCTGGAGGGCTGGTACACAAATCAACATTTTTCACCCCTTAATGAGGCATGCGCAGTTCCTGAAGAATACGTTGTACTCACTAAATGAAAGTCTGTTGTTCTTCTCAGCATTTACATTTGATGTATTTTACTGATGAGGAGCCTGTAAAAGGCTCGAAACGTTTAAGTTTGTGTATCGTTTTTTTTAATATTTTAAAATGTATTTTTTTAATGTATATTATCTGTCTCAGTTTTTAATGTGATTAAAATATAATATGTTAGGTTTGTTCAGTAGAATATATACTCAGGCAACAATTCTTTTGGTTTCGATGCATTTTATACAGGTTTGAAATACAGTAGAGCCTCGCTTATCCGTGGTAACGTGGACCAAAGGTACCTCGGATAATTGAAAACTCGGATAAAACGGACTCTGTTGTGAATCGAGAGGAAATATTCGGTAATGTTTAAAATGAATGAAAACGTAACCAATGAAGTAAAAGAATACATCTGTTACATATTCAAATGTAATTAGTTAAGCAATACATTACATGCATATATAAATTATAAAAAACAATACTGTACAGTCAAAGTTTTTCACGCCATTACTCAAAGGCCACACCTCCACCAGTACGTGGTATTTCTGGGACCACCTCGGTTAACCCGGAACTCGGGCTCGGATAATCGAGGCTCTACTGTACTTAAATTGCGTTTTCCCAATTTGCATTTTTTCATAAATTCATGACTTTCAAAACACTGAAACTTCTAAAGATATTCAAGAAAAGACAATATGTTTTTTGGATATTTAACAGAACCCATTTAACAGAATTAGAGATGCATTTTAAAATTTATTTATTTATTTATTTTTGGGGTGAGGGAAGGGGGGAATTAAAAAATGCATATATATGTAAAAATTTGCAAAAATAAACTTGATTTTTGTTATGTTTATATATATATATATATATTTTTTTTTAAGATATTGTAAAATTCAGCCCAATACTCTTAAGTAGCTTCTATTAAACATTTAAACACCCTTTCTTAAGTATCTATAGAAATTAAAATGCAAGCTGAGAAAGGGCAATTTAACCCGTTAGTAGTCGCTATAGACAGCGCCACCTATTACAAAATGCGTACTTTTTATTTAACTGCTACCAATAATTTTAAGAAGTGATGTGACCGACGTTTCTTCGATTTTATTCGTGTTTTATGTATATCAAATGCCACTTCTAAAAGATTTTGGTGGCTATTGAATAAAAAAATCTGGCAGCACTAGGAAATGGGCGGCAAATCGACCAACTAGCGACTACTAACGGGTTAAAGGTTGCAAATATGTAATTTATATATTTATATATATATCAAAAACCATAAGAATTGTTGCTTGAATAAATATTTATTTGAACAAACTTAAATTAGTTTAATTTATACACATTATATGGAAGTATAAGCTTTGCTGTGAAAACGTAAGTGGTGCCTAGTCTCTTTTATAAATATATGATTTTTTAATATTAAGCGATAAAAATCTATTGTAGATTATTAAGTAGGTTTGTACAAAAATACAAATTATAATGATAACAACAATAAAAATTAGTATGTAGGATTTTCTTAAATTTAAAGGAAGCATTAAAATAAGGATAGACTAGGTAGGCAGTACAAACATAAATAATATCATTTAATTGCAAAGAAAAAAGTGTGCATACATTTACTGTTACTAATTATTATAAAGTAACGAAAAAACAGTCTGAATTTTTAAATTGAATCTCCAAAAATTTATATGAAAGATATTAATTCATTTTATAAAATTTATTTTCTGGAATAAATTAATTCAAGTTTTATGTTAATATAGAAGTACAAAGTTAAATTATTTTGAAGATTATGAAATAACACAGAAAATTTTAGTTATATTAATAACTTGCTGAATTTTTTTTTTTTTATAATTAATTGAGAGTATTATTTTTATATTTTTCCAAAACCTGAAACAACTTTAAAAATTACAGACATATTTGTGGAGATTTAATAAAAGTTAAGAAGCTTGTGACAGCAATTAGAACACACTCACTTTTCGCACGTACAATGACTGTTTAAAAAGAATCAGACTCCCTAAATGTGTTTTGATATTGGTTATTAAAACGGCTTTATTTGTTTTTGGTCTTTTTTTTTTTTTTTTTTTTTTTTTTTGCTGCACGTTGGTAGAACTAAAAAAAAAAAAAAAAAAAAAAAAAGAAGAACTTTTTTTTTTTTTTTTTTTTTTAAGCGGTAGTTTCTGTTAAAATTTTACAGTTTTTTTACTGTTCTTATTTTTTAAATCTGTTTTTATTTATTTATTTATTTAATTAAAACATTCATATTGTAAAAATAAATAAGTAATAAAAAATATTATACAATTTTAAATAAATGTATGCTTTTGTTTTTGGATTTTGTTAAACTATTTTAATTAAATCTTCTATTTCTTCATGGTGTTTCATTTTCTTCCTGTAAAAATGTTTGAGAAGGTTTTTTATATTTGTATGTATAGTGTACAGTCGGTAACAAAAGTGTCCGAACACTAGCAAAAATTCCTATGTAATAAATGTACACTTCGTACGGTTTTGTTAAATAAATCCTTGTCGAATACTGTGCTTAGTCAGTCTAAGAACATGATTCGATAAGGATTTATTTAACAAAACCATATGAAGTGTACTTTTTTTACATAGGAATTTTTGCTAGTGTTCGGACACTTTTGTTACCGACTGTATTAAGTATCTTTATTATCATTGCAATTCATAACATGCATTTTTAACGAGTTAGAACACAATAGTTACTCACTCATATCAACACAGCTTTAGAAAATAATTTCCTGATAGTGGAATTCATTTTTAGTTCCTTTATTAGTTTTAGTGATATTTAATTCAGTACAATCATTTTTAATATTTGTACAATTTTATTTAAATTTCTTATCCTTAAAAGTTGCTTTATTATGTTTTCTTCATGCCATTTACAAATGTTTCTTTTTCAATATATATATACATTTTCCCTGTTGAACGTTCTTTATTGAAAACGCAACCTAGAAAAATAAGAGTTATTTGATGATGTCCTATTCATCTGTCTTTTTATTCTTATCGTCTCCATCCCATTAGGTTATGTTTATGTTTCAACAGAGTGAATCGAGTCAATTTTTCTTTTAAATTGAGACTATTAAAATGATTTACGATTGTCAGTATTGAAACCCTTCTGCAAAATCAGACTCCGAATTTCACGCGCAATCTGGCGTACACTTTTACAAGCACCTAAAAGAACTATTGTCTGCTGAGTATATTTAGTACCTGAAATATTGCCTGTTACGTCACTTGACAGGACCCCCGTAGTCGGGATAATTTTTGCCCACCAGATGGGATAGAGAATCATCCACGTTTTCTGCGCTTGCACACTCCACTGCGCACGCCACTTTAGTCTTGGGTTCGAGTTTTAAAATTTATGTTTTCTGGTGTCACTTCTAACAGCAAGAGATGATAAAGATAATTTATTTTATCTTCGCTTTATTTATAACTATAATTACACATATAGAAACAATCGTATTGCAGATTTTTATTCTAAAATATGATCTCGTTCGCGTTAGGAAATTAGAAATGTATAAATTTTCAATTGAATTTTGCGTGCATTTTAATGAATAAGAGGTTTAGAATAAATAAATAAATAAATAAATATATATATATATTTTTTTTTTTCAAATTGAAATCGAGATTTAGTATGTTTATTAAAACCAATTTTCTCAGTAAATGGATTATATGTACAGTAACTGTCTTGATAAAGAAACACAAAATGTACGTATTTCTTTTCATTTGTTGGTATATTTTGATAATATGTTTTTAAAATACAATTAAATTTCCAAAACAAAAGTACTAAGTTTATATGAAACAAATTATTGGAAAAAAGTGCAATAATTTTCAACCTTTTTTTTTTTTTTTTTTCTTTTAGAATATTTTTAAAGTAGTACTAAAAAATATTTTTTTGATAAAAATTATGTTTCAAAAAATAATTAAATCAACAAAGAAAGTTATTAGTATTTGAAGTATGTCAAAGAAGAATAATTTTATAAAGTCATTTTATGCGATTTATTAATTTAATTCCTCTTTTTTTTTTTTTTTTTTTTTTTTTTTAAGTGAAGCCTATTTTCAAATTAAGTAAAGCCTATTTAAAGTAAAGTGTTCTTTTCATTGTTTAAATAATAATTTAGTTTGTTTATTGCAAGAAAATAACTTGAACTGGATTTTTTAAATACGTGTTTATTAGAGGTGAGTTCGGGCTCTATTTTGGCAATCCGAGCCCGCCCGGGCCCGAAACATTTTTGAACTGAGCTCGCCCGAGCCCGAAAATTTTTGTGTGATCAGAGCCCGAGCCCGCCCGAGCCCGATATTGAAAGTGGTACGCTATGCAACGCATACACAATAGTAAAATTAAATACCGTTTTCATTTTCAAATTAATTTTCTTGTTATCAATCCTCAATTTAAATAACTATAAATGTTATTATAACAATTTAGAATGTCTGTGTCTCTGTATACGTGTATATATTTATATAATATATATTTATAGTGCAGCCTATTGTTTATAACGCGCCTATCGGGGGACAAAAAATTTATCCAAATGAGTGATATAATGAGGCCCAATATAACGAAGGAGGAAGAATTACTGTGTAACCCCAATTCATATTATGCATCCCGTTGAAAAAAAAGTTCTATTTAGAAAAAGGAAAGTCAAAGCTACTAAGATTTGCTAGATTATTTTGTGATTTATAACCTATCATGACTATTATGGCATTACTACAAATGCTCACAAAATGAATAAAATTTCTTTTTTTTTTTTACATTTTCCAGTTAGTGAAGAATAAAATAAACGGAACTTTTAGCTTGAATCCGAGCCCGGCCGGAGCCCGAAGATTTGCGTAAGATTTGAGCCCGATCGGGCTCGGGCCCGGGCTCGGGCTCGGGCTTACGGGCTCGGGCTGAGCCCGTCTCATCTCTAGTGTTTATGGGATAACTCGTCAGCGTAGACTCCTGAATGTCTGTACACCTCCGTGTCACGGAATGGTTTTAGCATAAATGAAGGACGGGGGTCGTAGTCTTCATCTTTTTTTTCCGTACACTTTGAGAAATGAGAAATTTTGCCATTTTTATACTATGGCATGCATATAGTGGCAGTTAAATGAAGAATTAATATGAGTTTTAGATTACGATCGTTGTTATTAGACAACAATATTTATTATAGATTATCCCCTTTTCAATCATTGTATAAGTATATATTTTCAATAAGTATATATTTTAATTATGAATATTTTATTTTTTAAACAAACGATAATTAAAGATGAACGAAAGAAATAAAAGAAATAAAGAATAAAATAAAATTCTGCCTTAAACAGAATTTAATTTTGGCGAAAAACCCTTATTTTTCAAATGAATGCTGTCGGTCATCCTGCTTTATTTTAATTTAGTGTCAAAGGAAAAAAAAAAATCTCATTTTCCCTTTGTGTATTTTGTCTGAAAGAAATATATCTCACATCCTAATAAATAAATAATATTATTATTAATAATAAACACTTATATTACATACTAGTGAAATTAATATAAAGTTTCTACAGTGTCATAGGATCTCATTTGCGAGAAATAATTGTACCACGTAGCATTTTGTGACAGTAAATAAATAAAATGAAAAGTTTTTTCACATGCTCTCTAAATCTCAATCTAAAAAAGTATAGGAAGGTGCACATATTGGAATTCTTTGCATGATCTTAAATGATTGAGGGTGTAAAGAGTAAGTTAAGAAAACAAAAGAACAATGAGTGGTTGGTCGCGTTGCGGTACAGTAAGATTGTGATAGACACCTGCAGGGTAGACCCAAGTAATAAATACATGTTTTGATTTTTCATTCTAGACGTGTCGTACAATCAATTCATTTCTTTTGAATGATTTTTCCGTGATGTTACGACTTTTTCACGCTAAGAACAGTTCGCATGATTGTCTCGAAGCAGACTATCGAACCGTGTTGGTTCTCGAGGGTCACGTAATAAGTGGATTTTCTTAATGTTCAGAGCTTTATGAAAAAAAAAAAAAAAAAAAAAAAAAAAAAAACAAGTAGAAAAGTGACTATTGCCAATAAGTACAGTCGGTAGCAAAAAGTGTCCGAACACTAGCAAAAATTCCAATGTAAAAAAAGTACACTTCATACGGTTCTGTTAAGTAAATCCTTATCGAATCATGTTCTTAGACTGACTAAGAAGAGGATTCGACAAGGATTTATTTAACAAAACCGTATGAAATGTACTTTTTTTACATAGGAGTTTTTGCTAGTGTTCGGACACTTTTGTTACCGACTGTATATGATTTTCAGAAATTTTTAGAAAGAAAATAAAAATGAGTGTAAATTGGTATAGTAGAATTCTATTCTGTTTTTCATCATATACCTGTTCCCATAACTTTTTGTAGTAGCTTATGATATATATTTATTATAAAAGAAATTAATTCCGTTGATTGACCATTACCATTGAAAAATGAATTGTCGCACCTATCGGACTACCTTTCGAATATTTCGATACGTTTTATTTATCCTAATATTGCGTCTGATTTTATTAGATTAAGATTCGTATTTTTGTTTTCATGCAACTTTATTCCATTCTCAAAGCAATAATATGCATGGTACACGCTTATGCAAAATTTTGACCTATTCTGTCGTTTTATCAAAATATATTTAATTTCAATAACTTACGAAGTTTTTAATGTAGAATATTCATGTTCATCTCTTTACTATAAAGGATATTGTAAAACAAATCCAGTTTATTTATGGTGAAAGTAATTCTCAAAATACTTGTTTAAATTTTGCAAAGTTTTGCGATGTCAATAGAATCTTAAATTTTGAATGCTAAGAGCCCCTTCCGATTCTGATAACAAAGTTTTTCTCAAGGATATATTTAAAAAAAAAGAAAAGAAAGAAAGAAAAAAAAAAATGTTCATCCACCAAACATTTTTGTGTGTGTGCAAAAAATTATTTTATGAAAGTCACAACATCTTTGTTTTATATATTAGTGTTCAGAAATGATAAAATTTGCAGTACCTTTAACGAAATATTTAAAATATTTAAAGAAAAATATTTTACTAAATCAAATTACGATGTTTCCCAAATATTCGCATTATTATGGAATTCTGCGTTTTCTGAATCTGCATATTCTTTAATAATTTTTATATGAAAATGTTATATAAAAGCAGCACGTAATTTCTGCATTTTGTATAACTACTTTTTGCAGCTGAAATTTAAACTAGCGTAATGAAATCTTTTTGCCATTATGTGCAAATATAGGATTGCACCTTAAAAAACGATTAACCTTAAAAAACGATTTGCTTCTAAAAACATACAATATATAATGAGTTGCATTTTCATCTGTTTGAGTATTGTTAGGTTTAATGCAACTAGTGTATTATTATTTCAACAAGCATTTCAAGAAAGAAAAGTTATTTATTTATTTATTTTATTTATTTATTTATTTTTTTTTTTTTTTGTCGCGTTTTTAAAAGTACTTTCTTATTTAATAGATGTGTAAAATACCCCTGTTTTATTAGCCCCATAATAAACAGTAATAATAACAACAAATTTAATTTTTATAACATCTTTTGAAAATGTGCGAACTAAATTTTAAAATGTTTGTTATCTATTACATACTTGCATAATTTGCATAATTTTTTTTTTCTGTAAAATATTAAAATGAATAATGTATTTTACAAGCTCAGGCACTAAAAGTGCATTCTGTACATTGGTTATCCACAGATTAATAAAAACTCAATACAAAATATATAACAAATGTAGGATTATAAAAATAATATACTTTGATATTTAGTGTATGAATTGAAAGGAAATTTTGTTACAAATTCCTTTATCACCCAAATGCACTAAACATGTTAGGGCAAATAAATAAATAAAATAAATATTGATGATAATAATAATAATAATTATTATAATAATAATAATAGTGTTACAAACTGAAATGAACAAGGATATTACAAAAACTTTCAGTTTCTAACACATGAGTATGGTCACATGCCATCATCATCGTCATCGTGCAGACAAGTTTACAAATGCACCTTGTTTACTGATTTTTTTTTTTTTTTTTTTTTTTTGTAATTACGAAGAAAGATTCTAGGAAAGATATATATATATATAGATATTATAATTATTGTACGGAATTTTATTCTGAAATTCTTAAAGAAAGATTATTAACACATCATAATACTTTAATACCACTCTTACCCATATGAATAGGGCATCAATTAAGAAATCCTTCTACGAAAAGTGATTTAATTATCTTATTAATTAAATCCTTTTTAAACCACTTAGATTTAATTATTTTTTATTTTATTTATTTATTTTTTTAAACTTTCTTATATATATAAATGAAGAAAATATTGGATTCCTAAAAATTTCCGATCGCAGGTTTTCAATGTATTTACACGCTTTAAGTTCCTCTGAATACGATTTGGGCATTTTTAGAAAATGTCTGCCTGTATGTGCATCCAAATTTTTGGTATATGCTGTATATCATGAACCAATGGACGGAATCCAACAAAAGTCTATATTTGTTTAAAAATTGCCCAACAGATGGCATTCCATTTCTTTTATTCTTAATCTTTAATATGGCAGAATAGGACAAAATTTCACATAAATTACGCAATGAGAATTATTTTTAATGAATTAGTATTAAATTCTAGAGAACTATTTATTATAGTAGTTGTTATCTGGGGGGGAAATTGCGTATATAGGAGCAATGCTCCCCTCTCCCCGTGAGCTGTAAATTTACAATATGACATTTTTAAAATAAAACTCATCAATACTTTTAAAGTGAATGTTTTAACAATAAATCTGTTATTATTTGAAACAGTGTTATCGATATTTTTTATTAATATATATATATATATATATATAATAAATAAATAAATTCTGCAGAAGACAGAATTTAAAATGTAGTACGACAGGACTTATTTTAATCTATTCTTCCACAAAAAGGCATACAATTACTGTGTTTCATTCCCTAGCATCGGTTACTAAATTCATTTCTGAGAATTTCTTTGTTACAGCTTTAGCATAGTAGTCCCTTGACGGATTTTAAATTTTTGTTGTCTTTTTGGCGATAAATTAAAACTGCTATCGCAGTTGCGTAACTAAAAGATCTTGGCGAGAAACGTCATGCAGAAGGTGTTCCGTAATTTTAGCACGATTTTTCTCAATTTTATTTTAATTATTTAAAGAATACGTTTGCAAATTATTTTTTTAAACATAGAAATAAATATATTTATTTATTTATTCTTCACTTTATTATTATTATTATTTTAAATAATTTTAAAGTTAAACTGGGGTTTTTATTTAATACCTTTTGAACCAATTACTTGATTTCGAGCTGATTAATAAATGTACCAATTTTTGATGAAATCTAATAATTCGAACTACAAATACGGACAGATAAAATGACAAACTTTCAGCTTTATATGTTTAGGAGAAAAAAAAAAAAAAGAACTAAAATGTTTGCAATTTTATTCGATAGAAAAATTTTTGTAACGACGCAGAAACAACCGATTGAAAAAAATATTACGACCAGTCGTACTAATAAATAAATAAATAAATAAAACCTTAGAAAAAATAGCCCATATAATTTCATGGAAGTGTGTTGCTCGACTATATTTCTTTCCTTTTTTGAGATTTGTTTCCCTTATAGGCACACATAAGAGATTTTTAAAATGACTTTTTTTTTTTTTTTTCTACTATTGACCTTGGATTTTATTTTATACAGGCCATCAAAAGTCGTTCTTATGGTTAAAAAAAAAGGATTCTTAGATCTTCATATTTTGGCACAAATCTGTTTGAATTAAATTTATGAGTGCTAATTTTAAATATTTATATTAATGAATTTTAGGTAAAGGTGCCACATGCTTAATTATACTCATGTAACTTAGTAAGTAAAGTAATTATAATAGGTCAAGCTTTAAGGTCAGACTTTTACTAAAATTTATGTATTTTTTTTTACTAACTTCTATTGTGAAAAACTCTTCTAGGGAAAAAACCACAAAGTAAAACACCACACAAATAAAACCTCTGAAATCACACTAATGAGAAAATTTAATTGTATTTATGCAGTTTTTAACACTTTACAGTTTACAGCCCCCTGAAGTGTCAGAGAAATGACAAAAATGACGTTTTAGGACCTTCATAAACCAAAAAGAGATAACATAATAATAATGAAAAAAAATATTTGCCAATTTATTAATCTATTGAAGTATTAAGTATATAGTGTGTACTGTTTTGTGGTTTTGATTTTTTATAAAACATATAGTTTTTTAAAGTAGTTCGGCTAGTTAACGCACGCTAAAGTAGAAAATTATATATATTTAATAAAATTAAACATAATTTATACGTCTCATTAATTTATTAAAACCAATGTAACATTTAAAATGAGATAAAAAAATACAAAAATTTAAAATTTAAAAATACATTTTAATTAAAATCATTAAAACACAAGACAGACGTTTCGGCTAGAACACTAGCCCTCCTCAGTGTCAAACATACAAGCACAACATTTACAAAAATTCATAATACATCATAGCAAGATTAAATATTCAGGAGGAATGGATTTAGCCTCATTCAAGGCAGAATGTTGCATTTTAATAAAAGCGCCCTCTAGAAAAATACGGGATTCATATATATTTACATTAGAAGCTAAAATTTTAAAGTTTTCAAAATTTGGAATATGATCACTATTGAGAGAATGGATTACGAGTTTTGATCTTAAATCTCCTGTTTTATATGCCATGGGCGCCCCTATATCTGTCGTTATAGCTGAAATTGTAATGCAACGCTTAGAAAGCAAAATTAATTCCCATTCACATGATAAAAAAAATTTCTGGAAAAGGTATATGGATGATATTTTATAATTACTAAGCAACTTTATGTTAACGATATTTTAGATTTTGCTAACTCTTTTAGATTTTTCTAACTCTCCTGCTATCCAGTTTACCCTTGAAACTGAAATTAATAATGAACTACCCTTTCTTGACATCCTTATAATCCATAAAACAGTTAATGATTTTTTACATTTTTCAACTTCAGTCTACAGAAAACCCACCTTCTCTGGTCAATATCTTAACTTCAATTCAGCTAATCCTTTATTGCATAAACTTGCAGTCATTCGTACTCTTTTACATTGTGCAAAGTATTATTGTAGTAATTTCGAATTATTAAATATTGAACTATCCAAAATTTTTTTGATTTAAAAAATAATGGTTACCCCCCTTGTTTTATTAAAAGAATTTATAAAGAGTTCTATTTTTATATAAATCAGTTTATCCAAAAGTTAAAAATTCCACTTATCGTACTACTATCCTTTATTATAAAGGTATTTCTGAAAATATCTCTAAATTACTTAGAACAGTTAATATCTCTACTAGCTTTAAACCTCAACTCCGTATTAGTAATTTTCTCTCAAACTTTAAACCCGCTGTCCCCCCCCCCCTCTTAAACGTCCTGGTGTAATATATAGTATTCCTTGTAAAAATTGTGGTTCTAAATATATCGGTGAAACTGGCAGAACAGGTGAAATTAGATTAAAGGAACATGAACGCTCATGTAAGACAGGATATTTAAGATCAAAACTCGTAATCCATTCTCTCAATAGTGATCATATTCCAGATTTTGAAAACTTTAAAATTTTAACTTCTAATGTAAATATATATGAATCCCGTAATTTTCTAAAGGGCTCTTTTACTAAAATGCAACATTCTGCCTTTAACGAGGCTAAATCTATTCCTCCTGAATATTTAATCTTGCTATGATGTATTATGAATTTTTGTAAATGTTGTGCTTGTATGTTTGACACTGAGGAGGGCTAGTGTTCTAGCCGAAACGTCTGTCTTGTGTTTTAATGTTTTTAATTAAAATGTATTTTTAAAGTTTTAAATTTTTGTATTTTTTATCTCATTTTAAATGTTACATTGTTTTTTATATATATTTAGTTTAGCGCACACATCTTTTAAATACGAATTATTGCTAGTGCTTCAATAATTTTGCTGCCGACTGTATATCTCGTCGATAGGACGCAAGATCGCCTTCCTTTTGACTTTTAGTGATAGACGTATGTGAGATGAAAATGTTCTGAATTCGTCATGGTAAATAGTTTTAATAAATATTAATTTAAAATTAGTTAAATAATAAATAATAATTTTAATACATACAAATTTTCATATTTTGTACTGCAGGAGTTTTTATAGGACAATAGAAAAGAAAATTTTGTGATGATTACAACATATTGTTTTCTTTATGGTTTCCTGAACGGAAATTAATAAAATACTATGACATTCTCCAATTTCGAGCAGATGGGCATGTGTTGGATTTATGAAACTATCATAGACTACCTGGTTGTCATTTTAATCATTCAGACAAGTTTTTAAAAAATAACTCGTTTATTCGTTTTTAATAAGTTATCGAATATTCCCTAATGGATAAATAATGCAATATTTTAATCATTATTGTGTGGAATTCTTCTATGAAATTTTTAAAGTAAGTTTATTAACACATTGTTCTTAATATTTTAACAGCACTTTCATCCATCTGGAACATTCTCGGCATCAACTAAAACATCCTTCTACTATAAATATTGTATGAAGTTCTCTCAGCTTATAACCGAGAAGAACCGAGGTTATTTCTGGTTATAAACATCATTTTTATGCGAAACATCCTTCATCTGAAATGATATTTTGTTACTAACTCACTTATGCAAATGTAGCAAAGAAGTTAGTAAAAAATATTTTTTTTTTTTTTTTATGGTTGCATGAACTGAAATGAACAGAGAAACCATGAAATTTTCCACTTTCCAACAGATGAGCATGTCTTTCGACATGACAAACTGTCATCGACTATCTGGTTGTCACCCCTAATCAAGCTGTCACTTTCATCCATTAACATGTAGAGAGTGAGAGATCATTTCACCTAAAGAAAATCCTGAGGAAGTTTCAATGGCTCTTGACAAAGAATTCGGAACGAAAAGGTTTGAAGAATCAGCGATGCTTTCCTAATGAATTCTCCAGGTGTGTTTTGATAAAAAAAAGTCTTCTAAATTGCAAATTGCCGCGTCATTAAGTAGACATGAACAGAAAGAATGCCGTTCAGGAAATCTTCCACTAAATGCATTGATAAGTTCTGATACGTCGGCATTCACCAAAGAAAGTCGATACATAGGATTGATTAGGTAAAATTTAGTACCATCCATGCTACTCCATTCGAATTTATACGATTTGAATTATATATAAATTCGAAATCAGATTTTTTTTTTTTTTTTTTTTTTTTTTACTTTGAAACACTATATAAATTCTGAAAAATATTGAGAAATCGATTTTTAGAAATGTTTGAGGAAATAGTTTGAGGTCATAAGTTCTAGTGTTTTGCTCGTTTATTATATAAGACACAAAAATGGAGAAAAGGAAAAAAAAAACATTTTATTTTGTTTTTTGCGAGTGTTTTGTCGTGAGAGTTATTTTATAAATTGTAATGCTGTTTTTTTTTTTTTTTTTTTTTTTTTTTGAAGTGCTTAACTTTTACAACATACGGGCAAAAATGCTTGAAGGAATTTCATAAATGCAATTCAGCAATACATAACCAAAATTCCTGCACGCAGTTTTTTTAACGTGTAATGAAAATACTGGTTTATATTACTAAGAAATACGATAAAATTTTGTTGATAAATTTTTTCGATACTTAAAAATTTTTATATATTTGATGTTTTTCTTTATTAATTTCTTATGTGAAATTAAGTCTGATATATATTTGTTTTAAGAAATGTCACGGTCTTTTCACATATGGTATCAGCCAAGTTCAACATGTCGACTAATTTAAAATTATCTTCTGGATAGCACACACAAAGAAATATCAGCGATATTAGAAATTCATTCACCCCTACTTCCCAATGGGAATGATTTTGATAAATCAAAATCATCACATTGCATCATATGTATGTAGAATCTATAAACTCTACATACGTATAATACAAGGGTTGTTTATGAAATAAATAAATAAATAAATAATATACCCCATAGAAAAAAAATAAAAATAAAAATAAATTATACAGACACGATTATTTCATTATTTAAAACATGAAAATCTGACATTGACAGATTTTAATTTAGTGTCAGAGGCCTACTGCTAAACTTGTTAATATCGACAAATTCTTCTTTAGTTAATTCGTGACGATCTAAATTCCATGATAAAGTTTTCATTAAATCAAACCAATGTGTTTCAGCTGCAGATATTGTAACAAATAACGTTGGAAGTCCAAACTGTCTTATAGCCGCAAAACAACGTTTTTTCTCTTTTTCCCAATGAGGGGGAGGTGTGCCTTGGGGGGGACTCATGTCAAAGGTGTGCCTTGGGGGGGGACTCATGTCAAAGTTGTACCTTGGGGGAACTCATGTCAAAGTTGGGCCTTGGGGGGACTCATGTCAAAGTTGGGCCTGGGGGGGGGACTCATGTCAAAGTTGGGCCTTGGGGGGACTCATGTCAAAGTTGTACCTTGGGGGGGACTCATGTCAAAGTTGGGCCTGGGGGGGACTCATGTCAAAGTTGTGCCTGGGGGGGACTCATGTCAAAGTTGGGCCTTGGGGGGACTTCATTCAATAAATCCCCATTCAATAAACCGACTGAAATAGGCCCTTAGCACTATTAAGAGTGTATTATAAAAATTCGACAACGCTGTACTGACTGAAATAGGGGTACCTTGGGGGGGACTCATGTCAAAGTTGGGCCTGGGGGGGACTCATGTCAAAGTTGTGCCTTGGGGGGACTTCATTCAATAAATCCCCATTCAATAAACCGACTGAAATAGGCCTCTAGCACTAATTAAGAGTGACCTATAAAAATTCGACAACTGTACCGACTGAAATAGGCCTCTAGCACTAATAAATGAAATAAAAGTAAGTAAATAAATAAATAAAATAAATCGTAAGACTGAACATGATACAAATTTTCAACAGAAATAAAAGTCAGATTCGAGAACAATCTTATAGTTGTTGATTTGCACGATTTTCGTTTCACATGATTGAAATTCAATGTAATAAATTTCACTTAAAAGCTAATGGATGCGTTATTAGATAACTTTCTATGAAATAAAGAAAGGGAAATTTATGCTATAACAATACAATTAAAAGGAGTATATTGTAATAAAATAAAAATAAAATGAACTACTACTGCTTACTTTATTTTATTTTATTTATTTATTTATTTTTTTGCAAAAGTTAAATATATTTTAATATAATCCATAAAGGGTCATTCGCTCTGAGTGTAAACCTAAGAGACAAAAAATAAAATTTATTATAAACTGTAACAGCTATTGATATTTTAATTAAAGACATGATCTCTAACATAATTAGTCATAGTATACAATTATCTAATAATGGTAAAAAAAAAAAAAAAAGCAGACTTTGGGAACTGCTGATAGAAGTGAAAACTAAGTAACTTGTGAATTGTATCGGCGAGCTATTAGATTATTATTTTCGAATTATTTTTGGTTTGTAAAGAAGGTTTTATGATCTGTATTATATGATTCGGCACAATATTTGTAGCCACCCATATTAAATGAACTAAGCCTTATATTAGGTAAAAATTTTGATTACTTATGAAATTATTTTAATTAGTAGCTGAGATACAAAAGAAAACCGATTCAGGAAACCTCAAAACGTGTAAATCAGGTGAAATCTCGAATTCCACTTTCGATAATATAAAAGAACTTTAAAATATCTTTCGAATGATGTATTAAAAATAATTTAATCATAATTAGAAATTGAAACAGTGAAACTTTAAAATATTACAGCGCCCGCTGGTGGTAAAAATTTCTGTAAGCTACTGTTCGATTCCAACTCAACAAAGCTTTCAAATGATGTATTACTTGTGAAATTATTTTAATTAGTAGCTGAGATACAAAAGAAAACCGATTCAGGACACCTCAAAACGTGTAAATCAGGTGAAATATCGGATTCCACTTTCGATAATATAAAAGAACTTTAAAATATCTTTCGAATGATGCATTAAAAATAATTTAATCATAATTAGAAATTGAAATATTGATATTTTAAAATTTTACAGCGCCCTCTGGAGGTAGAAATTTCTGTAAGCTACTGTTCGATTTCAACTCAACAAAGCTTTCAAATGATGTATTACTTATGAAATTATTTTAATTAGTAGCTGAGATACAAAAGAAAACCCATTCAGGACACCTCAAAACGTGTAAATCAGGTGAAATCTCGAATTCCACTTTCGATAATATAAATTGGTAAAAAATATATTTCTTCTCATGGAAAGCCTTCGCTGACGATGACGCGAGTTTCATGATTTTTGTTCACCCAAAAGTGCTCAACGTGCCTAAAGAAGTTTTCACTTCAATAACACAATAATAGTATAAAATATTATAATGTATATATATAAACTGATTAATATCTAAACTATTCTATTTCATATCATCATAAAATAAAAGCTCCTGAGATGAAATATAGGGTTTAAGTGTCGTATTATTCATGAGTATAACCAATTGTTTAAAGGAAGTGTGTATATATACAGTCGGTAACAAAAGTGTCCGAACACTAGCAAAAATTCCTATGTAAAAAAAGTACACTTCATACTGTTTTGTTAAATAAGTCCTTGTCGAATCCTGTTCTTAGTCAGTGTAAGAACAAGATTCGATAAGGATTTATTTAACAAAACCGTATGAAGTGCACTTTTTTTACATAGGAATTTTTGGTAGTGTTCGGACACTTTTGTTACCGACTGTATATATATGATGCATAGTCCTCTACAACTAAATGAAAAATTACCATTTCATCTAAGTATGAATAAAAAAGATAAAATAACCACAATGCATAAAAAAGTAAAACATTAAAATAAAATAAAAGCTACTAAAATATTACATCTTAAGTGTGTACTGCTTTTTTGTTAAGTTGGTCGTGTTACAAGAATTTTTATAATTATTTTCATCATTTTATTATCAGTTTCAATTGTGGACATAATTAGCGTTTATGACATATTAACCTTTTGCTGGCTCAATTTATTCGCTGAGCGACAAGAGTTTCCGTCTCAAAAAAGAGCAGTGACACCAGTATTCTTTATTAATAATTTTTATCACAATAAATTACTACACAAATATGATAGAAATCATTGATAAAGATTACTGGTGTCAGTGTTCCGTCTTCAGTAGGAAAATCTACACTGAGAAAAAAAAAATCTGTAACTGACATCTAGAATCTAAATTGTGGCTCTAGAAAAAATAGTTCCATGTCATCCTTATAAATTCTAGTTCCATTTGAAAGCGAGTTCTGGAAAACTCTATTAGAATTCTAGAGCGTTTGACTATATTATTGAGGGCAAAGTTATTTAAAAATCTCTGCAAATAAATGCGAATACAAGAAGTGGGTTTCAGCAACTATAGTCTTGGTTTATGACCCAATTCTAGAAAATCAATTGAGAATTTCTCGCAATACAATAGATTCAGAATATTGTTTCACCATCTAGAAATGTGTAGACTAGAAATTCTCGACCATTTCGTTTATTCAGTTTATTGGTGTGCCTTAAGCGCATAGCTCGGAAATCTACATTTCTAGTTAAGGGATTTATAAAATGACCACTTATTCATTCTAGATGAAGGCGGTATTTTTATTTTTATTTTTTCTCTCTCTCTCTCAGTGTATCACCCTTGTTTGTTCGCCTGCTAAAGCTGAGTTCGGGATGAATCGGGAAGGGATTAAAAATTATTTCCCAATTTTAAGTTTGAAAATATATAAATATAAAATTGTAAAGCTGTAAGTTTAAGAGAAATAGTTTTGATAATTAAGTTTTATGAAATCGAAAGAATGTTACATTGTTAACAAATCTTTATTTTGGCTAAAAAACCAATTGGAGACCAATTCACAATTTAATATTTGAAGACTTTTATGTAATATCTGAACATTTTATAATAATATTATAAAATAGAAAAGCAGTTTCAATGTGCGGATTTTAATAAGATTATAAGTAAAGAAAAAAAAAAAAAAAAAAACTTAACTTTTTGTAGATTTTACATTCGTCACCATAGAATAACCCCTAATTTTTCATTTCAAATGTGCATATGATCAGGAAAGTTAAATTAGGCTCTGAATTATCTAAATTCATTATTTTAAGTTTGTTTTACATGAACGGAATAGATTCGATTTTAACAATTTTAATTTACAGCATATTTTGGGGGAAATGATCTATATTTTTAACAGAAGATTTAAATGCCAGTGAGGCCTGTCTGTGGAGATAATGTTTTCTTTCTTTACGTACCACAGTAGTTGTTACAAAAATTAAACGAATTAACTAGAAACTTAGTAGAAATATTTATAAGTTGCGTAGAATTAAGAACTGTGACGAATGATATTGGTCATTTTCAAATAAATATAACGCTTATTAATCTTAAATTTATTCAGCAATATTTGCATGAGTATGATGAATTGGATGTACAAAAATATGTTAGTAGTGAAAACAATTTTTTTTTACAGTTTTTCATATTCTTATCGCTGGTTTGTACGAATGTTTTTCATTAGTGATTTGACGGTCTCTTTTGAGACCCCCTTGATAGCATTTTCGATCAAACGAGTGAAATGTTCTTTGCTGATGGCACATTTCTTTGAGGATCTTAATTTTTTTTTTATTTATTTATTTATTTATTTATTTTTTATAGAGGCCAATATCTCTCAATGGAGCGACACACTGTGGGACATTTGGTGGGTTCATGGTTTTTGGCGTGAAATTGACGAAATTTTGTTTCATAAAATTTGTTGCATTTTTTGAATAATGAGCTGTGGCTAAATCGGGCCAAAATAATGTAAGAATATCGATTTTTTTTTTTTTTTTTTTTTTTTTTTTTTTTTTTTAATACAGCAAACGCTTCCTGAAGCATTCATTTACATGAATTTCTTGATCAATTGTACCTTCCGTTACAAATGGCTTACTGTTATCTCCACACTGACAAATAGCGATCCAAACAAGATTTTTTTTTTTTTTTTTTCAAATTTTTCCAAACTAATGGATGTCTCTAATTAAGGCAGATGTTCAAAGTTCTTTTTTGTATAATATTGAGGGCCAGGAAGAGTAGAAAAGTTAGCTTTGACGTAGGTTTCATCGTCTAAAATCCAATGACACTTATTCTTGCTTGTATATTACATACAATTTTCTAGTTTTTAGTTTTATAGATTTTTTTTTTTCCTGTCACTTTAGGTATTTTTTGTTTTTTAAACGTTCTTAAGTTCAATCATTTTTTAGCCCTCTGAACTATTTATATATTTGCTCCACATTTTTTTGCCACATCTCTGACTGACATTCCTCGATTTCGACATAGTGTTCTTTCTATATTATTGCCAAGCTCCAATTATTATCATGAGCTCCAAATTTTTCTTTACAACGAGATTTCCTTTTTGTTGACAATGTTTTATTCAATCTATTTAATACTCTATTTACAGTATTTTGGGGAATTTTTAAGTTTATAGCAATGTTATGTCATGGTTTCTGTGGATTCTTTAAGAATTTGGCAACAATCCTTTCTCTACGTTCATCTTCATTCGTTTCTTTTTCTCAAACTACTGTAATTTATAGTATAAATATCATGAATTTGTATTATTCACGGTTGATACATGAAAAATAAATTTGTTTTAGATGCATAGATGTAGAAATAAATTAATTCTACATTTTCAAAATTGACCAATATCATTCGTCACTCTCCTTATCTGTATAGATTTTGGTGGTTATAATGTTTGTGTCTCATATAGAGACATAAAAAAAATTGTTTTGCATTGCGATTTATGGAAGGCAACCAATTTAAGTAAATTTTAACATCGTTATACTGCATTCAACATAGTAAAAAAGATGTGGCTTCTGTAAAAAAATAAAATAAATAAAGCACTGCAATTAATAATTAGTTTACAAGGCTGCACAAAATAATTCTAGTGCATTATGCATTATGTATGTGTAGCATCATGCATGCGTGGTGCATTATGCATTATACGTGTTGGATGTGTACTTTTGGTAGATTTTTAGCCTTAACCTCCGTTGCGCAAATATGTATCATTATCAAATGAATTACTCTTATGAATATGTATTATAGAAAAAAAAAATAATAACAATTGCTTAATAAAGAGTAATACAGAATGGACATCATATCGAGCCTTTTCATCTTTAGACCTACTTCTAAAAAAATCAATGAAATATTTTATCGTTTATTAATATCTTTGAACGTATCAGTAGTCCTTTTCTCGTTCGAATTATCAGTCAGTGAAAATATTGACGAATTCGAAGTGATATTTACAACTTTATAGATTTCTCGGCATCTAGCTCGACAGAACTCATTTCAAATGAAATTTAATATTACTCTATCTGAAAATAGAGGAGTAGCTTGTCAGAAAAAATAAGTACTTTAATTTCCTTTGCGTTTTCAGCGACTGAAAGCCCAGAAACAAGTTTATGATTTGCGTAAGTAATTTTGAAACTGGATCAATTATTCTGTCTTTCCTCATTTCACTTATACGATTGAAATGCCTGGCGAGACATTTGGCGGAGTGGAATCGTCGGTTTCACGCATTTCATGGGTGTCAAAAAGCCTCGTGACTGACAGAGTGAACATCTCACGCAAAAAGTTGCGTTTACCATAATTATAGATCTTTTAGAAGGAAATAATTACCACAGGGGTGATTTAAAAAAGGCATGAGATATAGCAGGATGAGAATTTTGAAGCAACGATGTAAATGAAATTGATGTATGTATTAAAATGAAATGACAAGGTTAATATATTCAAAATCATATGAGCGACTAATCTCGTTACACTAGACGAGGTTTCGATTATTGATGAGAAAAATTTTAAGTGCATGTTATCGAATTAAAAGGAAATTTTAGAAAAATAATTAGATTTTTTTTTTCAGAGAAAATTTTACACATTTTTTCCCTCTTGACTTTGAAATAAAAAATATCGCCTGTTTCGCTGTCTGGACTTCTCATTTCTGTAAATGTTTTTGAATGTTTTAAAATTGGTGTGTGTTTTTCAGGTTTTCTTAAGATTTTTCTATCGAAAATGTTGAAATAGTGCTTCTAGTTTATATATAAAAACACATATGAGAAACTTTGATACTTTAAAGATTATTAGATGTATTTCTTTAACTCTTTGAAGCACGGTGGTATATGTACTATATCACCTATTTTTCATTTCCAACTGCTAGGATTCATACCGAATTATTATTATTATTATTATTATTATTATTATTTTATTTGTTTATTTTTTTATATATATACAAAATTTTTCTTTTAAAACTAAGCGCTAAAAATCCAGTTATTTATTTTCTTCTAACTTTGATTGTAATTTCTGGTGGCAGAAGATATTGACTGAGCATAAATACCTTATGCTTCAAAGGATTAAAATAATCGAAAATAATATCTTTTAAATCTACGAAATTTGGAAAATGAAAGTATTCAATTGCATACTTCTTAAACCTTTTACAGCATAATGTTATGGAAAACATACCACATATTTAAGCTTTTCATTTTTGCTACTAATTGTTATTTCAGTTCCAATACTTCTATTTAAAAATTATAGCATACGTTATGTAGTATATTAAAATATATACTGTTTTTTTCAAGTTTAATGGCATTCTTTTCTTTGTAAATATAAATAATTTTGTGTTTGTGAGTAAAGTAAAATTCTGTGCACTAAAACGTTATAAAACTCTCTGCGGAAAATTAGTTTTCTCTATTAATAAAAAGAACCAACCCACCTTTAGGTGCTCTTTTAAAACGATATAATATATATATATATATATATACGAACTAGCAGACCCGGCCACGCGTTGCTGTGACTAAGTTATACGTTGAATTATACGGCTGTAAACTATTTAGTACAGTTAAATTATTATTTACGAACAAAGACGAAAACGTTGTAGCCGATGTAAAAACCCACAGGGTTGAGATTTGAAACTTAGGTCAAAATTTGGAAGCGATTGATAAAAATTTTCGTAGTGTTGATATTAAGCACAAATTAATTTTATTGTAGGGTCCTATAAATTTTAATGGAGAAGTGATATATATTATTTCTAATGCTACTTTGGATAACATTGCTAAAATGACTAATATATAAATTAAATTCTATTAAAATTCTATTAAAATAAAAGTATAAAAGAAACAGACGATTTTAAAATCAATTTTTATGGAGGAGTGAAATATAATATATGCTATAATGGATAATTTTACTATTAAATGACCTCATCATTTTAAATATTTTAAAGAGGGCAACAGCTGTAGTTATAAAAGGGAAAACAATAAGGCTAAACCAGAAAAATAAGTAAATTTGATAAATATTTTAAAACTTTAAAATTGGAAATCTTATGAAATATTGGACATTTAAAGTAAATACATGTATCATTTTAAATACAAAAAGATTTTGGAAAAGTTTAGTGTATTTTAACGAAGTGATGAGAAGTTTTTGAGTATGTTAAAATTTTAATAGTAAATTCAAGTCAATAAAGATGGGAAACATTGAGGATTAAGATAAGAATAATTATAAGATTAAAAAAAAAAAAAAAAAAAAAAACTTTTTATATACCATGCTTTTAAATTTTAATATACTAATAATATACAAATTAAAAGGAAAATGATAAATATTCTATCATAGTTTGAAGTCAAATTTGTTTTCAAATGTCTAAATAAAATATCTGATGTAAGATACTAATATTTTGCAGCGGAATAGATTTCATTTCTGTCATCCTTGGCGAAAAAAAAAGAATATCGCCAAATTATCTGGCGAAAATATTTAATTCCTTTCAAAAATCATGGTTATTTTAACAACTTATATTAAAAGAGTAATGAATAATATGAAACAATATTTCGTACAATACATATTACATGTCATACATACGTACAATGAATAATACATATTACATTTCGTACAATGCATACATCTGGCATGTATATTTTCGTGTTACGCTTTTGATCGCCAAATAATAATAATAATAATAAAAAAAGCCAAGGGCGACAGAGTTTAAAAATTTAAAATTAAAATTTTGTCAATTTGACAGCAAAATAATTCAATCTAACACCCGCGATAACTAATACATATCTATACCCAAATATAAGGATTAAAATCGGGAAATAAATTTCGTCGATTTTTAATAATTTCTTACAAAAAATCCAGTGGGCAATTAACATAGGAAATCTTTTTCTTGGCTGCACAGACGGTCAGTGAGTCACACTTCGCTTGCGTATAGAACTCATAGATATAGTATAGCATATATAGAATAGAGTGATCATTGGGGAGAAAAAAGTTATTCCTTTTCATTTGGGAAAAGACGACGTTTTTACCAAAATATGGCCGTCTTTCCCCGAGTGAATACACACGGGAATACATACTAATATTTTAGCAAATAAAATTTATGAATAATTTATTTGCTAAAGGGGAATGGAAGACTCCAGATACAGTTTCAAATTCATATTTCTTTCTTTCTTTTCTTTTTCTTTTTTTTCTTTTTTTTTTTTTTTTTTTTTTTCAATACCACTTAATGGCTGTTTCCAAAGCTTTTATTTTTTATCTTTTTTCGGCATCAAAAATCTTTCTACGATAACATGGGGATGAGAGATCTATATATATTACTATATCTATGATAGAACTACATTAGCACTTTATCAATGTGTATAAAATCTTTAAATTGATTATGACGTCAATTTTCGTGAGATGCATAATTTAACTTTTTATAATTTTTTAACGTTCACGTTTGATTAAATGTATTTATTTTTATGTCGAAAGAAAATGAACTCGTATTTTTTTTTTTTTTTTTTTTTTTTTTTTTGGCAACAATTAAATTAATGGAACTCACAGATATTTTGGAGCAACTTTAATAAAAGTCTATAATTAACAAATAATTGCAATAAAACAATATTGTGACAATAAATTGAGATAAAAACTATCCTATCTCTCAAGTTGGATCAAACTGCACACAGTGTGCAAAATTTCATCAAAATCAGTTCCTTAGTTTAGGAGTTTACCCCGGACAAACATCGTGACACGTAATTTATATATATATACAGATTAAATTATAAAGTTTTGATCAATGAAGCACAAATAAGTAAAAAACAGGATTAATTTCACTGTATTATCTTCATTATAATATGAATTCAATTTACACTTCAGTCTAAGTAACACGTGGCCGGCTATGCTAACACCAAAAATTTAAAAAGTGGAAATAATTGAATTATACGAAATTTATTAATAGGTTAAAAAGTTGAAGATTCTTTGTGTAGATGGCAGCACCAAATATATTTCAGCTTTCATTTCAACCCAGTCGAAAGGTATCGACATCTGTTAGAATCATTTGGAGTTAACAGATAATTGTGACTGTCAAATAATAACAGACAAATAATTAGCAATAAATTAAAATTGCGACTATAATTTGAGATTTAAACTATCCTATCTCTCAAGTTGGATCGAACTGCACATGGTGTGCGAATTTTATTATAATCGGTTAAGTGGTTTAGGAGTCCATTGAGGACAAACATTGTGACACGAGATTTATATATATTAAGATTTGTGCTTAATTTCTTAAATGTCCAAGACGTATATATCACGTGTGATGTTGAAAAACATCACATATCCCTTTTTAAAATAAAATAATAATAATAATATAAATTACATTTTATTTATTTATTTATAATACAAGCAAACATTATATTTCTTATCCTAAAAGAGTTTAATACAATTTTATTTATTTCGCTTATGCTATTTTATTTTTATTTCTATTTCATTAATCTGTAATTTCATATAATTTATTGTTCTTTATCCTGCTCTAAATCTCATCAAGTAATAATTAAATAAAATATCAAAGAAAGAGAAACCCATTCATTTTATGCTTTAAAACCGCAGACGATTTTTTTTTATTGTAGCTTCCTGTCTCCAATCAAACGTTTATAGATTCCGTTGAATCATCATAGCTGAAAATAATTTCTAATATTTTTTATCAATTGATTTTGCACTTTTAGCCAAATTCTGGACACCTGACAAAATTTAATCACATCATATGACGTAATTTAATTTTTAGCCAATCTTTTAGCTATTATTTAGGTTTACCAGATATAAAATTTAAAATGTGTTCAGCCAACTTGATTTTTGATGCCAATGAGATTTGGCGAAATAAATCAATTAGCTTGCTGTCTGTCATTCTGTAAAGATGTTATATTTTTATCATTGACTGGAAATGTCGAAATGTGTTCTGTTTAGAAAAAGATATCGTAATGGCTTCCATTCTTCTTTTGGATGTCTGTCTTGAAATAATAAACAGGAATTCTCCATCGTGAATGTTTTCGAATATACTTATTCCATTTTGTCCAAGAATATCATTAATATATGTCTTATAAGAGTAATTAAACATCTCATTTACTAAATGGAAAATGACTCGATGCTATGCTACATTTTACGGAGCTTATTGAACCGGGTTCCCTGTACGTCATGGCCGCTTCCTACTTTAGATATCTCCATCCCAGCTCTTCATTAAATATATGTGGTGCCAGACTCAGGCCGGATAATATATCCCGGATATCCAAAAAATTTTTTTCGTCTTGAAAAATTTGTGCATCGAAATTAAATTATTATTAACAAATATCGTGAATGTGACGTTTTACGTTGTTGTTATGTTTTTAAAACAGCTGCCCCAATGATGATCCAAAAAGAAATTAACTACGTTACGGTGAACAGCACCGAATGTACCGATTTGTTGATTGTTGTTCATCTTTACTAAAGGCTAGTGTGCTGCGGGATGTCATCTGTGATTTTTTTTAAAAAAAGAGATTACTTGGTGTCTACGGTACCGATTCTTATCGCCGATATTGTGTGATGCCATGCCGGTGGACTTTCTACGGTTTCATTGAATAACATCCTCTCTACAGTCTGCAATGTTCGCAATTTGTGACCGTCTTATGCACTTACCGTTCGGTATTAAATGATCGTTGATTCATCGGTGCAAGGAGAATTGCCAAATATGGGTCGTCTTTCTAGAATCTGTGCAGTTAAATTACTGTGTTCATTTTTTTCTCGCGCACTCGTACAGGAGAAGAGCCTTACAGTTTTAAATAAAAGAATAAATAAAATACCGTAAATAAATAAATTTATATCTATATATATTTTTGTTTTAGCTAAAAGAAGATTCGGAAAAGGGGTAAGTTTCCTTTGCAATCAATTTTTGTGCCAATAAAAAGAAACATTTCTCACATATTTTTCTTAAATACTGACAATAAGAACTTTTCGTACATTTTTCTTAAATATTGACATTTATTTAAACTTTATATATAAATTTTTGCTTATAGGTAAAATCTTTTATTCTTCATATGAGTATTATATTCTACTTTAACTTTTCATTTCAATTTTTAAGAACAGTTAAAAAGTTATATAAATGATCAAAATTTGCTTATATTATTTTTGAAATATTTAGGTTTTGGATATTCAGGTAAAGATTTATTTCATTTGTGAAATTAAATACCAGATCATAGTGATATTTTTTTTTCTTTTCATCATACTGCATAATATATTTTTTTGATTTTTTTCATATTTTGATCTTTGTGTTTACAATTTAATATATCTTGACAATTTTTTTCATTTGCATATATATCCATTTTTAGTATTATTCATTATATATTTTTAAATATATCTATAATATATATATACAACAAGACGTATATAAGCCAATTTCATGGTTGCAAGCTATAATGTTATACAGAAAAATATTACAAATAATTTCTACATATTTTTATTAATTTGGAAACTTTATCATGCTTAATTAGAACAAATATATTTAACAATTTTTTTTTCATTTTTTAAGTGTCTTGGTAACTTATTTGTTTATATGATATTCAATTGAATTCTTATGCATATTATTTTTATTTAACTTAGTTAACATTTTTATTTTTGAAAAACATGGCACAGAATCGAAACGCGTTTTGCTCCGTTCCTAATTTCGATGGGGACGCGAGATTTGTCAAATTTTTCTTTGATCAATTAAGATCCTTTGCCATGTTAAATAAACTAACAAATGACGCGACGTTACATGTAATGAAAGAAAAACTTCGTGATGCCGCGTTGGCATACTTTATTGAAAATGAAACTTTGTACAAGTCGACAGATCTTGAATATATCGAGGAAAATTTCTGTAAGTTTTTCAAGGAATCGTCATATAACACTGGAATATCAGAATTTCATAATTTAAAAATTTTGCCGGGAGAGTCTATTAAAAATTTCGCCCATCGTGTAAATGTTGCTGTACCTAAGGCTTTCCCTGACCTTAAAGACAAACAATCCCTTGATAACATTAAACTTCCAAAATTTTTAGAGTGTGTACCCCCAAATATTAAAATTAAATTAATGGAGGAAAACATAAGAGACTATAATAAGGCAGTTGAACGAGCTCAAACATTATCCGAAATATATGATTCTTTCAACAACACTACTAATACTAAGACTGTTCTTTCTTGTGATAATAAAAATGACTCTGTAATATTAAACACATTGAAAGATTTATCTGAAAAAATTAATAACATTTCACTTACAAACAACAATCCACCCTCCCATAATGAATCTTTGCACGTAGTTCAGTCAAGCAGACCCAAATTTGATCAAAGAAATTATAGAAATAATTACAAAACTAGACAGACCAATTTTCGTCCTTCCCCTAGAAGAAACTTTTCTAGAAATAATTTGATTTGTCAACTTTGTTCCAAACATGGTCACGTTGCTTTAAATTGTTATAAATGGAGAAATCGAGATAATTTAACTTATAAAACACGTAATTATGAAAACCGTAATTTAAACTAGAAAAGAGGTATGGAGATGCTGATGCTGCCATATCTCGAAAACTAAGGGTCTCATCAGCAAACGAACATAAATTCCCGAATGTGTCATCTTCAAATTCTCTTCCAAAAATTTCACATACTAGACGTGTAAATTCAGTTGGATCTCAAACTGTTGCTAATGTTACTGTAGCAGATAATAAAGCTACCCAAACATTTCAAAACTTTAGTCATATTTCTAATACATGGTATATTCCAAGTCATAACAGTTCGAGTCGCGCAAATAATATTGAGGATCATATTTTATTTAATGTAAACAAAAATTCTCATACACTTCCTATAATAAAAGCTAAATTAGCCAATAATGATATAAAGTTTCTTATCGATACCGGAAGTAGTTGTTCACTTTTAGCCCAATCAACATTTGATAATTTAAAAGCAAATTTGAAATATAAAAGACTGGGGTCGTCTATTACTCTTAAAACGGTCAATTCTTACGTTGAATTTTCTTCATGTATTCGTGCAACTTTCAAAATTGAAAAAAAGTTTTTCCAACACAATTTCTATATTATTGACATACCACATAGTTCTAATTTTCATGGAATACTTGGCATGGATTTCATTAAAGAAAATCATGTCACTATTGACTTTTCGAAAAATTCCATGAGAATTGGAAAATTAGACTTTACTTGTTCCTTATTTGATTCGGAAAATGAAAGATTAGATGTATATAATGTTAACTCTGACGATAATAATATGAATGTTTATCTTCTAAAGAAAGTTATAATACAAACTGGTGAAAATATCTACATTACTGCAAAAACAAATAATAAGTTACAAGAAACGAATTACATATTTTGTACTGACTTAAAGGATCCTGATATAGAAATTTTAGATTCTATTGTATCACCGAATTACAAAAATGAAATTAATTCTGAAAATAATAATTCTCTTTTTACGTTACTTATCTCAAATAAGGGTAAAAATTCAATCCATCTTAATAAAAATATGCATATTGGTAAATTATTTTTAATTGATGAAATTAAAGAACCACATTTAGATAAAATTGAAGACTCTTGCTCTAGTAATAATAATATACAAAATATTGAGGACCATATCCACTTAATTCAAGCTTCAGAGGATATATTACTAAAACGTAAAAATGATTTATCAAGTAAAGATTTTTGTTTGAATCATTTAACCCTTGATCAACGTAACACACTTGAAAATTTATTTTTAAGCAAATTTGCTGCTTTTTCCAAATCTCTCAGTACTCTAGGACATACTGATAAAATAATTCCTAATCTTAAATTAATTAATGATTTCCCTATTAAAACACTTCCATTTCCGATTCCACAAGCTTTACAAAAAGAAGCCCAAGAACAGATTAATGAATTAGTAAACGCCGGCATAATTGAGCGTAATTGCTCCGAGTGGGCTTGTCCCATATTGCTGGTAAAGAAAAAATCTGATGGTTCAAAGAAACAACGTTACAGACTTGCTTTAGACCTTAGAATGGTCAATACAGTCATACAAGGTTCCTCATATCCTCTCCCTAAAATTCAAAATATTATTTCAAATCTTTCGTCATTCAAATACTTTACTTCGTTAGATTTCATGCAAGCGTACCACCAAATTGACCTTCCTAAAAAATATCAAGATATGTTAACATTTACATCTATTTTCGGCAGTTATCGATACAAACGTGTTTGTTTTGGGTTAAAGAACGCCAGTTCTATATTTCAGTCTCTAATGGACACAATACTCGACGAGATAAACATTAATGGCATATATGCTTATCAAGATGATCTGATTATTGGATCAAATTCATTTGAAGAGACTTGTGAAAAAGTAAATAAAGTGTTAGAAATTCTTATCAAATATAATTTAACATTATCCCCATCCAAGTGTGAATTCCATAAATCAGCAGTTAATTATTTAGGTTTCCATATTGAAAACCATACTATTTCACCCATCACCGCTAACATCGTAAAGATCAATTCTTTTCCACCACCAACGACAAAACGACAATTAAAAAAAATTCTTGGACTTGCTAATTTTTACAAATGGATTTTACCATCTTTCTCAGAACTTGCGCAACCCCTTGTGGAACTCACAAAACCCAAAACAACATTCAAATGGACAGAAAAACATCAGAGTATTTTTCAAAAAATTCAAAAATTATTCTTTCTTCCCCCAATGGTTCGACTTCCAGATTGGGAGAAAACATTCTATGTCAACACGGATGCATCAAAAACAGCCATTTCAGGAGCACTTATGCAAAAATTTAATGGTAAATTACTTCCTATAGCATACTTTTCCAAATCTTTAAAACCTTCTGAAAAGAAATATCCTGCGTTAAAATTGGAACTTATGGCAATTCATAAAACTGTCACCGCCTTCAAATACTATTTATATAATCGTGAGTTCGTAATTTTGTCAGATAGTGCTCCCCTTGAAAAATATAAGAAAACTACCAATCCCGCTGACGTTACCACCCGATGGTTAATGGACTTATCTGAATATACATACGTTTTCAAACACATTCCTGGAAATTTGAACATCTTAGCGGATTATTTATCACGTTGCAATTTTGAAAATAATCAAGAGGATCTCAAAGATAATCCAAACTTAATTCATGACATACAACCACTACCAATTGTTGATGTTGATGAAAATGAAAACAGACTCAAAATTAACAGTAATGATAAAATTAGTAATGATAATCAAAACAAATGCTCAGAATATGTTAATTATATGATTTCTGGAAATTCGAACTCTAAAGACCCCTTGCTAGAAATTTCAGACCAAACATTTGTGTCCGAACAAATTAAGGATTCTGAATTAAAAGCAATTTACGAAGAAATCTTAAAAAACGGAAAGTCAGAAAAATTTCCCAATTACTTTATAAATCCTGATTCTAAAGTATTAATGCTCAAGAAAGAGAATATTCATAACAATTCACTCAGTTATTTAATTATTGTTCCAAATTCTTTAAAAGCGAAAGCATTGTCCATCGCGCATTTATCTCACTTTGGTTTGGCTAAAACCTATGAATTTCTTTCTAGAAGATACTTTTGGAGGGGCATTTATACTGATACCCTTAATTTCGTCTCTTCATGCACTAAATGCTTACAAGCGAAACATCACAAAACACCTCCTGCTCCATTACAAAAAACATATACACCCACTCATCCAAATCATACAATCTCCACAGACTTGGTGGGTCCTTTTAGTAATGGTCAATACGTCTTGACAATAATTGATCATTTCAGTAGACACTTAGAACTTTACCCGTTATCTAATATTACTTCTCCAAAAATAGTTCAATGTTTGTTTTCATACATTACAACCTTTGGTCGCCCTGCATGTATTCTATCAGATTTAGGTCGACAATATACATCTCAAGTTTACAATACATTTAATGACACTCTAGGCATAAAAATAATACATTCGTCTGCTTTTCATCCTCAATCGAACTCTATTAGCGAACGTGTAAACACATCAATTAAGTATTCAATTAATATCCTATTAGAAGAAGGTCATTCATTTCAAAATGCACTATATATACACAAATCTCTCTACAATGGATCTACGCATTCTTCCACTCAATTCTCGCCCAATCTTCTACATTTTGGTAGAGAACTGGCACTAATTTTTGACACTTATAATTCAAATTATAATTGCACTTACCTGGACTCTAATGTAAACATCTATAAATTAATGCAAGACCTTCAGGAAATTTATAAAAAAGCGTACAATAACATTCAAGATTCCCAATCAAAAAGAAATAAATATTTTCAAAGAAAAGCTAAACTAAGAAGCATCTGCACAAAAGATATTGTGTATCTGAAGTCTATGGATAAATTTAAACCTAAATATACAGGTCCTTTCATTGTCACAGTTAAACATTCCCCTGTTTCATTTTCAATTAAACGGTTACATGCTAGTGATGATAAAGCATTTCGTGTGCATATAGATAGAATTTTATTGGCACCTCCACGTAATAATCACTTATTTGACATTTATAATAATTCTAATTTTAATAAGAATCTCATTCCCAATGATACACATCAATATAATTTACGAAACAGAAAGTAATTTTTCATCATTTTTTTCCTTAGGTTAAATGTTACGCAGCGTAAATTTTTAAATATTTATAAAGATTAAAGATAAATTAAATACATTTGATGTATACTTTCATTGCAACAGACCTGATCAACCTGTTGTGATTTTTATTTGTTGTGAAATTTCGCAGCTTGGATAATCAATGGCTGGTCCAGGAAATTATATTCTAAGCTGCATTGTCTTACAACAGCAGTGTATATCACTTTTATCACTATCTCTTTAACTTACGTGTTATTTATAATTGAATTTTAACAATAGTTAACATACTAGAATAATATTGTTTATTTAAAAAAAAAATGTGCTAATGGAATTTAAAAAAAAAAAAAAAAAAAAAATGTTTATGTAGACTTTTGGTGCAGGTAATATTTTTGTCATACATATACATGCATGTCTCATATATTGCAATTCCAATTACCTATTTAAAAAAAAAAAAAAAAAAAAAATGAATATATAAAAACATATGTTATTATTACTTTCTTTCAACATGTATTATTTATTTAAACCTTTTATTGAATATAAAAGGCTCACTATATATTTGATAACATATAAATATACTTGGTTTTTATTTTGTGAAACTTTCATATTAAAATTGCTTATACATTTGAACTATGTATTTATTACAACAAATCCTTGTCCTACATGAACTGAAATGGACTCGTCAAAGTTTCTCGCCATGCATGGTAACATAAAAATTTACTGATTTCAGCATCTTACCACGAACTGATAAATATATGATGACCCAATTATTATGATTTTAAATCAAAGAACTAGAGCTCATTTTGTTTGTTGATATATATTCTAACGACTTGTGTACACAGACTTATGGCCATACCACATTATCTCACATCACCGTATAATATCTTTATTTTCTGTATTTGTATTTTATTATTGTATAAGAATATTTTTTTTAAGTATGCATACTAGATTTTCTATTGATACTATGACAATGTACGTATTTTATTTGTATTGGAAGCCATTCGTTTTTTGTTTTTGTTTTGTAATCAATCTATTTTACAAGATTGGAAATAATTTGATTTAATTTTAATTTTTGCTGAGTTTTCATATCATAGACGATGTAATGGCTGAACCCATTTTTTTTTCGGTCGACGGGGAGAAATATGTGATGTTGAAAAACATCACATATCCCTTTTTAAAATAAAATAATAATAATAATATAAATTACATTTTATTTATTTATTTATAATACAAGCAAACATTATATTTCTTATCCTAAAAGAGTTTAATACAATTTTATTTATTTCGCTTATGCTATTTTATTTTTATTTCTATTTCATTAATCTGTAATTTCATATAATTTATTGTTCTTTATCCTGCTCTAAATCTCATCAAGTAATAATTAAATAAAATATCAAAGAAAGAGAAACCCATTCATTTTATGCTTTAAAACCGCAGACGATTTTTTTTTATTGTAGCTTCCTGTCTCCAATCAAACGTTTATAGATTCCGTTGAATCATCATAGCTGAAAATAATTTCAAATATTTTTTATCAATTGATTTTGCACTTTTAGCCAAATTCTGGACACCTGACAAAATTTAATCACATCATATGACGTAATTTAATTTTTAGCCAATCTTTTAGCTATTATTTAGGTTTACCAGATATAAAATTTAAAATGTGTTCAGCCAACTTGATTTTTGATGCCAATGAGATTTGGCGAAATAAATCAATTAGCTTGCTGTCTGTCATTCTGTAAAGATGTTATATTTTTATCATTGACTGGAAATGTCGAAATGTGTTCTGTTTAGAAAAAGATATCGTAATGGCTTCCATTCTTCTTTTGGATGTCTGTCTTGAAATAATAAACAGGAATTCTCCATCGTGAATGTTTTCGAATATACTTATTCCATTTTGTCCAAGAATATCATTAATATATGTCTTATAAGAGTAATTAAACATCTCATTTACTAAATGGAAAATGACTCGATGCTATGCTACATTTTACGGAGCTTATTGAACCGGGTTCCCTGTACGTCATGGCCGCTTCCTACTTTAGATATCTCCATCCCAGCTCTTCATTAAATCACGAATGGCATTTACCGTGTTCATTGATGAGAATAAATCTTAAATGAGTACTTGAGTACTTGAAGAACTTTAATTAAATACTTTAACATATTAGAATAACGACGAAAGGTGGAACATGTTTTTCTAAATACAAAAATACATTGTCTAATCATTGTTGAAATAACGCAGGTCTTCAAAATTGTGCTTTTATTTATTTTATGCGTTGTGTGTCTCTAATGGGTTTTGTTATGCTGAACTCAGAAATGCTTGTATTTTTTCCTTATCACGTAAGAGGTTTTCACAAAGTAAGTATGAAAATCGGAAGACTTCACTCAGAGACTATCCACAAATGCGAAACAATTTATGTATAAAATACATTAAAATAGGCTATTATTAACATATTAACTTTTTAATGTGTGTCTTTACATCGAGGCTCCCTTTAGAGCTTTCTCTCTTGTTCACGGCTTGAGCTTGAGCCCTTGAGAAGAGTGGACTCTGTATGCAGCATACAACAATAATCTGCTAACATGTTATCACACCATCGTCTCTGACACCTTCTTTACATTTCTTTGATGTCTTGATGAAATAGCTCTCCTTGCACTGTAGGAAATTTCAGTAAAATTCAGAGAGTTGACCGTTAAATTATACATAACTCCCTTCTTCAAGGAAAAAAAAAAGTCCAGTTCTCGTATTTGTAAGAAAGTGCTGCAAAATCGAAAGTGTTGACCATTTAAAAAAGGCCACTTTCCTTCTTCGAGAAAAAAATCATTAATGATATACGGGCATGACATTAATTTACGGCCACTGACTGGCAAAAAGTGTTCCTGTAACTGACCGTAAAATTAGTGTGCGAATATTTTTACAGTGCACAAACATTCAAAATAAAGTGCTGTAAAATTCAGAGCGTTGGCCGTTCATTCAAAGTCAATTACCGTTTACGGGAAAAAATCATGACGAATTTATGAGCATGACTTTATTTTTACAGTCAGTGACTATAAAATCTTTAACGGTCACTGACCGGCAAAATGTGTTAATATTTTTTACAGTGTGTTCCTGATTCACATTAATGAGATTTTACAGGAAATAACTTAGAAGGGAGTTCAAAAATTAGAGTTTTAAAAATTAGCTCAAAATAGCCCATGTTTTGTCAAAACTGTACGTTATGGAAATATTTGAATAGTTTTCCCTTAATCAGCATCCAAAAATACACCAGAAAAATACATTACCTTGCAGAAAAATACTTCATCGGTGTAATTAAATCATATTCATATATGTCTACATTGCTCTAAATTTAATAAAATTGATATACAGTATTCATATGTACAAAAGCCCAATTCATATAGAATATGATAAGATAAGCATTAAATAATTATTTACAAAACCATAAAAACATTTTGGTATATTATGTGATAGAAACTGAAATCGGTCGAAATAAATTTTCAGATGATGATGTCTTTTACTTTATTTATGCAGTTACGTATTTATATTTTAAGTTGTATTGCAGAGTTTAAGTGTGTTGAAGTTTAAGTGATAAAGAAATTAAGTGTTATTAGATTTTTTCATAAATTATGCAAACGTTTCTTGTTACTGTTCTGTTTTCTTCTTTCTTTTTTTTTTAGTTCTCTTCTTTTGATTGAAATTAACAGATAGAAGAGAGAGGAAAGGTTATCTAAATATTTAAAGACAAATGTGTGTTAATTAAAATAGAATGCATTGTAAATTGTATTGTCAAGTTCATAATATAAATCACAGCTGCTGGAGAGGAAAAGATATTTACGCTAACAGAGCTGTTTCTTTGCGATAAACAAAATCATGAATTACTAATCTTGAATTAAAACTTTTTTTTAAACGTTAAATAAATTTATAAACATATTTGCTTTTACGAACATTTACATTTCACACCAACTAAAAAAAAAATATACTTTTTACACTGTTTCTTTGAAGTTGAAAAAAAAAAAAAAAAGTTTATACTTATTTAATTCATAAATTTTGATTAATTTATATGAATATATACAAAATTATTATTATTATTAAGATTTATTTTCTATACCACAGGCTTAAGAATTAAAATTTTGTTAGAAAAGTTTTATTAGTGCAGAGGAACTAGTTACACTGATGTCTTAAAAACATAAGGATAAAAACTTGTTAACAGTATATATTATAAATGACAAAAAGTTTTTTCAGATTACAAATTAAAGTACCTTCAATAAATAGGTTAATATATATATATATATATATATATATATATAATCAAAAATATTCTTGACCTGCGAAAAAGGTTTTTTTTTTTTTTTTTTTTGTACTCCGTAAAAATTATTACTAAGGTCTGGAACAGAGAGAATTTAATACAAATAAAAGTAAATAGATCTAAAGGGTTAATTTATCCTAGGCTTCTTTTGTTCTTGTCTTGGATTCAACAATATAGCACACCAGGGCAAGAAAAAAGGCTCCAATTAGAAACAAGTCTTTCCGGCTAATTCGGAAGGGTAGGCTGATTTCTTTTTTCTTATCAACTAGCTGCCATTTTGAAGCAAAATAACGGCTACAAATTATTAATGAATATGGTAGAAATATTGATGTGGGCTATGCACATATGGAGTTTTAAGCAAATCGGTTCAGAAATAACTTTTTATGTGAATTTGAAATTTTTAGTGGCCAGCACTTGAAAACAGGATGGCGGGCCAAGTTGGAAACAAATATATCAAATGCACTTATGAGATAAGTCTACTGTACAAATTTAGTTCGAATAAATTCAGAATTTAGCAAGTTATCATGTTGAAAAATTAAATGGCTGCCACTTGGATCAAAATGGCGAAGCAAGTTGTTTGGTGAACTAATCCATAATATTTATAAGATAAGTCCACTGTTCAACTTTGACTCGAAGAAATTCAGTATTTCAAAAGCTATTGCGATAACAAATTCTGAAGTGGAAGCGTTCAAGTGACCGGAAACGAAATTGCAGAGAAACTTGCCCACCGATATCGTAGATATTTGAAATAGAAATTCATTTTTCAACTTTGGTTTGAATTCAATATTTCAAAAATTATTGTGATAACAAATTTTCAAGTGGCCGTCACTTAGAAACAATAGGAGGGAGCTTTTTTTACAGCAAACTCATTCAAGATATTTGAAGCATAAGCTCACTGTACAACTTTGATTCGAATCAATGCAGTGTTTCAAAAAGCTATTGTTATGACAAATTTTCAAGTAACAGTCTAAGCGGCTGCAACTTGGAAACAAAATGGCGAAGTAACTTGCCGAGTGAAATCATCCAAGATATTTGTATGATAAGTTCTTTGTCCAACTTTAGTTCAAACTAATTCAGTATTTCAAAAATTGTTGGGATAAGAAATTTCCAAGTTGCATTGTAATTTCAAGTGGCCACCACTTGGAAACAAAAAAGCGGAGTGAGATGCCCAGAGAACTTATCTGAGATATTTGAAAGATAAATGCACTACCCAAATTTCATACGAATTGATTCAATATTACAAAAGTTACCATAATGACAAATTAAAAAATTGGCCGCCATTTGAAATAAAATGGCGGAGTAAGTTACCAAGCAAACTTATCCAAGATATTTAGACTGAAAGTTCACTATCCAACTTTTGTTTGAATTAGTTTAGTATTTTAAAAGTTATCGGGATGTCACATTTTCAAGTGGCAGCCTGATTTCAAGTATCCGCAACTTAGAAACAAAATGTCGGAACAAGTTGCCCAGTGAACTCATCTAAGATATTTATATGATAAGTTCACTGTCTAACTTTGGTTCTAATTGAATCCGAATTAAAAAAGTTATTATGGTTATAAATTTTAAAGTGTAGCCTGATTTCAAATTGTTTCGCTTAGTTTATAAAATCTGCCCTTTATTAAAAATAGCGGATAAAGTTCATTAATAAACTTGGTTGTGACCCTTATATGGTCTATGTATACATCAAAATTAAAACAAATCCGGTCTTAAATATGCTGTTTATAATGTGAATTTAAAATTTTCAAGTGGCCTCGAATTGAAAACAAAATGACGGAGCAACTTGGTTAACAAACGCATTCAAAGTATTTAAAAGATAAAATCGCTGTCCAAATTTGTTTCGATTTGGAGTATTATTTCGGAAGTTATTGTGATTATAAATTCTCAAATGGTAGCCTGATTTCAAGTTGCTTTGCAAAGTTTAAGATATCCGCCACTTTGTTAAGAATGGCGGATAAAGTTCATTAATAAAATTCGTGGAGACCCTGACATGTTCTATGTATACATCAAAAATTCAAACAAATTCAGATATACGCTTTTTACAATGTGAATTTGAAAATTTCAAGTAGTATCCACTTGAAACAAAATGGAAAAGCAACTTGGTTAACAAACCTATTCAAGGTATTTGTAAGATAAGTTCACTGTCCAAATTTGGTTCGATTTTCAGTACTATTTCGGGAGTTATCGTGATAGGAAATTTTTCATTATATATATATATATATATATATATATATATATATACTAGCAGGCTTTGCCCGCTTCGCTGGTCACTAAATTTAAAGGAAACTCTTTTCTATATAGCTTTATAAAAATAAAATAAAATACTAAAATTGCTCAAAAGCTCGCTTCGGATCCCTGCTGCCTTCGGTAGCGATTTGGTCATCCGCTAAAACTCGAGCGCTTGTCCCTATTACCTGAGACAATGGTTTACCAATAGGCTTGCATTAAGTCCTTATTAGATAACAGTTTCGAAATAGATAGTATCGAAAAAAAAAAATGAAGTATCCCCTTTATATTTGAATCCCAGTTACATATGAACAACACTATACGTGGTGCACATAATATTTGCTTTTACGTTATTTCCTATGTTTATTTTGTTTATCCCCGATCAACCATAAAAATGATAACAATTTCACGCTAAATATTATAATATGCTATGACCGGCTACGTCTGTTGCATGAGACAATTAATTTTTTGTGGTTATTAGTATTCATGGTTTGTAAGCATGATCATAGTACCGCCTTAATATAGCTCTCTTTGGCGCCTTTTGAATTTTTGTCACCATTTTAGATTTTATCCCTTGTAAAAATAAGACTTAATACCTTGTAACAATATGCTATGAGCGCTATTTCTGACATATTTTAGACAACTAAACTTTTAATGGTTATATATATTTCCCATTAAGCATATTTTTATTTTCATTTATTTATTTAAATATTGATGAAATTTGAACTTCAATTTGGTCTAGTGTTGTACAGGCTGTATACTACACGTTTGTGTTTGTGAAAGAAAATTTATAAAATACATACATTAGTTAATTTTAAAAAATCTAATTGTCCGATCGATAAGCTGTTTAATCCGTTGGATTCACAAAAATTGCATCTTTCATTTGGTATCTTATTTGTAACGATACGACTGATATTTCTAATTTTTTTAATTTACTTTCCTCATTTTAAATACATGTAATTTTTAATTGTTCACGTTTTTTTTTTTTTTTTTTTTTTTTCCGTCGAAAAAATAATGATAATTTTTTTGGCAACAATTAAATTAAGGAATAAAATTAAATATTTTAAATAAATGTAATTTTTATTGTTCACGTCTTTTTTTCTTTTTTTCTGTCCAAAAAAGAATAATTTTTTTTGGCAACAATTAAATTAAGGATTAAAATTAAATGGCCAATTTATCAGTTATTAGAAGGTTTTTATTTTAACATTTTAATTAATTAAAAGAAAACTAAAACAAAATTCGAAAATCCGGCTTCGAGGTGCATCAGGGGAGGTCATTACGAATCAACATGCAAATTTTTGTAGCTTAGCCATCAGCCGTTAGGAACACACCTAAACTTTATTGAATAGCAATAAAGTTCAAATTGACTCTAGAAAACGTTTGTATGGGAAATAGAAAAGGGCTGTTTTTAGGGTTTTCCCGGAAATTATTCGATTTTTTCTCGCCTTTTAAACCTTCCCTAGACCTCCACGAACATTTCAAGACTAAGATAAGATAAATCCGTTCAGCCGTTCTCGAGTTTTAGTGAGACTAACGAACAGCAATTCATTTTTATATATATAGATGTATATATATATACATAGAGAGAGAGAGAGAGAGAGAGAAAGAGAGAGAGAGAGAGAGAGGGAGATAAACGAAGTGATTATTGCAATAGGTCGGTTTCTAAAGAAATCAACCTAAAATGACAATTTTGAGTTTATATCACTGAAAAATATGTATAGCATGCCCCAACGTGTAGCATATGTATAGCATGAAAAGCGTCACATCTATATCTCGTAATTTATCCTCCTGACAGATAATAGCGTATGTTTTATTGTAAAATAGTTACCATTTTATCGTATTCTACAAATTGTTTTTTCTCCAATACCACATTTTTGAGTTGTGACAATTTTGTTGTCATGGTGCGATATATTTAATTAAATTTGATTTTTCATAGATGAAAGGAAAATGATTATTTATAATTTTCAAAAACCTTAAATTTAAATATTTATTACTGTATGTCTGCAGTAAATACTTAAGACTGTCCTGAAATAAATAAATAAATAAATAAAAACTCTATGACTCAGAACTTTTTGACAAAATTACGGTGACATTTTTGTATGGAAATTTAAACAGAAATTCTAATTACTTCTGTTGAAAGTATTTAAAATCAAATAATATTTAAAAGTTTCTTTGTATTAAAATAATTTCTTTAATTATTACTTTCTTGAGTTGAATAATTTATTTAAAACTATAATTGCTTCTTGAATTCTCAGTCTATAATGTCAAAACAAGATGTCTATTGTCATATAACTTTTAGCCCTCATAGGAAAAACACTTTAGTTTTCTACCATCTAAATTAAAAGAACACTGCTCGGAAAAAAAATTGACCCCTACACCATTTTGGAAAAATGTTTTCCTGAATCCGAATATGACGGCCATTTTGCCCTATCAACAACCGTTTTTTAGACCCCTTATTTTTTTTATCCCTTTTCGGTCATTTTATGGCTATAAATTTGATTTTTAGGAGGGGGGATTATTTTAACTGCTAAATATCTTCTGAGATACTACAGAGTGTAAAAATTCTAAAACATCAACATTTGCGATAAGGGGAAAATTTAGGGGGTGGGGGAGAGGATTTGCCACTGAAATTATGTATTACATTTCTTATATTTTTAAAATATATTATTAATGTTAGTTATTAAACGTTATATATTTTTGTGTTAAAGTGTTAAATTAATTCTTTTTCATTCTCGAAATCAAATTCATGGCCATAAAATTACCGAACAGAGATAAAAATTGGGGGAGGGGGTGGTATCCCGAGAAACCGGTAGGTGACTGGACAAAACGGTAGTCATATTCGGATTCAGGAGATCATTTTAAATAAGAATCAACAAGAATGGTATCAGGGGTCGAAATTTTTTATTTTATTTTATTTATATTTATTTTATTTTATTTTATTTTATTTTATTTTATTCGCAGCGCGGTGTAATTGTAAAAGGAAAAAAGAAAACGCAAAAAATTAAACATCAAACATTACAGTTTATAGCCACTGTAGCCAACTTTGTGTATAGCCACTATAGTAAATAGCTGATATGATGGCGAAAAAATCAAATGTATTTGCTGTAAGAGTTCTAATTAGACTTTCGTGATGTTGATTCCAAACTGAGAAAATGCATTAAGATTTTGTTAAAATTTCTGCTGGCTTATTGCAAAGTTTTAATTATACATATATTTTTATTTGGAAAATATTTTAATTGGTTATATGTAAATTTACCATTACATACACTGGTGGATAATTGCTAAGGACGAATCACAATAACTAAGCTATTGTCAGCCGTCCTTAGAATTTGTCCACCCGTGTATATATTTAAAGCAATGCAAAATAAAATTTCAGGTTTGCTGTAATTTAAAAATAAAAGCTGAAAATAAGAACGTAAATGAAAAATTAAAAGTTTTAAATATATAAATAAACAAATTTGCATAAAAATTGTATATAAATCTTATAAGCTTACCGTATATATACAATTTTGACTTTGATATAATTTAAATTATAAAACACTTACAGAATTTGTGAACATTTGTTCTACTTTCTCAAAGGTGACTTATTCAGACAGTACGGAGAAATAAATACCCGTAGTTAGTTTTATCGCAGCGATAGTCTCATTGCTAGGTAACAGCATTTACAGGCAAAACGTTTTCTTATGTTGAAAGCATTATAATCGCGCCATTCAAAGGGACCTCGGCAAACAACTTCTTTAGAATGTTGGCACAATTTCCTAAGGTTTTATCGCCAAGAGATTTATATATTACATAACAGTTAAAAGGACTACCAAGAAAGCTTAGAATTGATTCTAAAGTATTTATTCATAGTTATTCCAGTCATGTTACCCATTGTAGAAACAATATGTAAAAAAAAAAAAAAAAAAGACATAAAATAAATAAAACCAAATTTTAAGCCCAATCATGAAGAAATTGAATAATAATAATAATAATAATAATGTAAATAAACCTTCGTTATATATATATATATTTTTTTTTTTACCCGATCTTTTTTTTTTTTCTTTTTTTCAATTTATCTGAACTAGATTCTTGCCAGTATTTCACTGTTAACAAAACTAAAACAGGTGTATTTGAAAATTTTATTTCATAGAAAAATATAAAATATTGATTAAGAAATTAAAAAAAAAAATATATCTATAGTTGAATTCTTACAACTTTCATAAACGTAAACGAAAAAGCATCCAAAAAATGTCCAAAAATTGACAGTATGCCCACAAAAACAGCTTTATGGAATATATTTGTGAAAATACCCTTTTAGGTATTTGTTCTTTAAAATAGTGCTATTATATATAAAAAAAAAAAAAAAAAAAAAAAAAAAAAAAAATTCGATTCACCAACTATAGAAGCATCGTCATCCTTATAATAATTTAAAAGAAAAAAAAATCTATTGTTTCTCGAAATATAGGGTGACTATAATTAAATTTGGCCTATTCAGTTGGCCTATTTAACTTTTGTAGCTGTAACTAAAGTACGGATTGAGTCAAAAATTTGTATATAGACATTTCAAAGGATGCGTTCAAAAGTTCTGGAAAAAAAAAAATCCAAATTTCCTCTTTTTATCGAAATACAAGCAAGTTTTAGAGTCAAAATGCTCGAAAAGTTATGTACTAAATAACAGTGGTCTATTTTAACATTTTCAAACCATACGACATGTAAAACTGTTATTCTTACATTTTACAAAGTTTTTTAATTGCAAAATTTTACAGTTGACAGAGTGATTACCCGTTCCTTTTCCACTCCTTGGTCTGGCCGTTCCCCTGATCTTAATCTGTGGGATTTTTTGGTTATGGGGCCATTTAAAGAGTTTGGTTTTTAAAAGAAATGTTGTAACTTTGGCTGACTCTAAGAACCGTATAACGTTGCATGTGTGGAGAATCACTGGCGAACAACTGCGATCAGCTGTTGAACACACTGCTCATCGGCTGCAGATTTTACCAGTTAATGATGGGGCCCACATTGAATAATATGATCTCTATCGATAAACAGTTTGTAACTTGTAACGGATAACAAGTAAATCTGTTCTAAATAAAGTTGTTTGTATTAAAATTTGTAGCTTGTTTGTATTTTGATGTATGTCCCCTCAGAGTGGAAAATTTTATTTAATTATTATTATTATTGGCAGAAACTTTAAGCGCATCCTTTGAAATGTCTATATACAAATGTTTGACTCATTCTGCATTTTAGTTACAGCTACAGAGTTCTCTGAATAGACCAATTTTAATTACGGCCACCCTGCATATACTTTAGGAATGAATTTTGTATTACATATGTTCTGTAAGCTTGTATCGGTGAGGAACAGAATTTTAGAACATTATGGAGTGGAAGGCTGATTTTTTTATACCAACTATGTGGAAAATACCAGAGCTGGGAATCGAACCCGGGCCTTCCGCTTTACGTGCAGATGCTCAAACCATCGAGCTGCCCTGGCTGATAACCAGCTAGGCATTTCTCACATAACATTCGTTAGCAAAGTCACCGTGGCTGAAAACACAGCTGTATCAAGTGACATAATTAATCATGGCACAACTCCAATAGACCATGAAATTTTCAATTTAATTTAGATTTTTTTTTTTTTTTTTTTTATCAAGCCTGAAAGCTCATTTCAGAAAATTATGGAGTGGAAGGCTGATTTTTTATACCAACTATGTGGAAAATACCAGAGCCAGCTGTGTTTGCAGACTCGGTGACTTTGACAACGAATGTTATGTGAGAAATGCCTAGCTGGTTATCAGCCGGGGCAGCTCTATGGTTTGAGCATCCGTACGTAAAGCGGAAGGCCCGGGTTCGATTCCCGGCTCTGGTATTTTCCACATAGTTAGTATAAAAAATCAGCCTTCCACTCCATAATTTTCTGAAATGAACTTTCAGGCTTGATAAATAAATTTCTAAATTAAATTGAGGAACAGAATTGTTAAAGATGTTAAGCGCTCAATTTTATTTAAAGTTTCAATTTTCTATAAGACATTAAACGTCGCAAACACAAAACAATTATAAAAAAAAAATGGATAATTATGATAGCAGCAGTTTATTAAAGTTTAAAACTATGTAAATTTTGAATGATAAGCATTTGTTATTTTTCATTACACTTGATAGTATTCCTTTAATCAGATCGCTCCAAGTTTTTTCAGGACTGATTTTTGGCCAAATTTTGCTCCTTTAAAAATTTTGCAGCTGATAAATAAACGTTTAAGAATGTAACTATTTATTATATGTCTTAACTTTTTATTATAAATTTAATTGGCAGATTGATTGTCGTCTTTAACACTGAACTGATTTATGTATGCGAATCAACTAATACGTTAATTAAAGAATTAATAACAATTAATTTACTTTGCGTACTTGTAAAATTTCAAAAAAACAGAAAAATGTTTCTTAAATCTTAGGTGTTTCGACAAGTAAATAAAATTGACAAATGATAGATCATGTTAAATTTTCTAATGTTTGTTTATTCCTTTATTGAGAGAGTGGAAAGTTGCTGAACGGTCAATGACGCTTCACTGGAAATATTTAAATTATTTCAGATAAATTATCTCTAAAAAAGAGTTAAAACACGTGTCATTTGTTATTTAGATTAAAAACACTTTAAAACATGTAAAATTAAACTTGATTTTAAAGATTTTAAAACATTTTCCGAAGCTTTTCGCTTTGAAAGGCCAAAGCATCATCAGGGATTTTTATTACTCGTTTTCAATGAGCAGATTTTTATTTTATTTTATTTTATTTTTACTTATTTATTTTTAGCAACCTTTTACTATAAATATAGTTTTTTCACAAATAAAGAATGATAATTTTAGTAGTAAATTGTTTCTAAAATATTTGTTTTTCATTTCAGTTATTTCAATTGAAAATTAGACATTCAGATAGGATTGGACTATTTCAGGGATACATTGAAATAGAGCCCATTTCAGTGCAGTAAGAAAAATTTTGCTTAAATATAAAAATCATTATTTTGTTTTATGTATTTATTTATTTAATTATATATTTTTGCTTAAACCTCAAAAAATTACAAATATGTTTTATTTCATGCTTTTTAATGATTAAATTCTCATTATATAAATATGTAAAGCATTCATCAGTCATATGTGTTTTCCCTAATTAAAAATTTATACAAAATAAATTAACCTACAATGGCATGAATGTTATAAAACTAAAGAAAAATGTCATAAAACTTTAAAATATATATATATATATATATATATATATCTGAATTTTATGTGTAAGATTTTTTGAAAGTGAAATCCTGTATTTCAATCTGAATTTTATCTCATCAACAGAATGAAGATCATGAAATTGTAATTAATTTTATCTGCAATTTAATGAAAATATCATGTTTACCAACTTAAATTTTAACTGTACTGATATGATTTGTTCACAAAATATTCAAGCCAAAATCCTTATTTATTGATAAAAAAGTAATCTGGTGTGTAACTCACACGACTTTCTCTTACCCTGAAATTTAATACTATAAATGTAGGTTGAAGATTAAGAGGTAAGATAACGATGTTATGTAAACCTATGTTAAACAATTCAAATTAGGCTTCGGAAGAGTTTTATATGATAATTAGTTCTGTGTGAGGAGGGCTACCGCCCCCTCAACCCCTCGTTTCATTAATGCACCTACATTTATGTAGAATTTAATTCGGTTATTAAAAAATAATTATGTTTTAAAAAAATAATTTATTAAAATTATTATTTAAAAAAATTATTTTTTATGATAATGCAGGCGATTTCCATATTAGAGAAGTAGTATAACACTAAATAATAAAAAAAAAGTCCATTTTATTCTCAGTATAAAAAAAAAAAAAAAAATACGATGTTTTTTTTTCGTTAAAAGTAAAAAAAAAATCGATAACTTTATTTTAAATTATCGCAGATAGATGGTTCAACCATTCGTTTTAAAGGTATTTGCGAGCTCTTTTGAAAAATACCCATCATGAAAATTTACCCTCCCCCTTTCCTACATACACAACAATTTTTTTCCCAGTTGACTATCTATGTACTATTACAAAAAATATATATTCGCTTCATTTGGTTTAGTGCAGTCTATAGTCTATAGATGTTAAACTCTACTTACCTGCAATTTCCCCCATAGACGTAATGCATTTGAATACATTTGAGTGTCCCTGTACATGAACCATTTGCTTGATCTCAACGAAAAGCTTAGTGTAGCATCCCTATATGATACACATTTAGAATACCAAGTTTGAACTTTCTGCCATAGTTTGTTTTTGAGATATGCTGATAACAAGCAGACACACACACAGACATACACACAGACATACACACAGACACACACACAGACATACACACAGACCATTTGCGAAAAACATTATTTTCGTATTCAGGGGACCTCAGAACATGTAAATATAAAAGAACATGTAAATAAAATCTCACTTTCGAAAATTTGACCCATAAACAATACTTTCTCTGCCTTATGGGTAAGAGAAAGATAAAAAAAATTAAAAAAAATAAGAAAAATGCATTTCATAAATTATTGTATTTGTAATAGAATGACCAGCCGTCCTCGAATCACAAGGACAGCTCATGAAATCTACCTCGTCTCCAAAAAAAAAAAAAAAAATTAAACACATTTGAGGACCTCGTTTATAAAGCTATTAATGTTTTATTATATGTATAATATGTTATGTGTATAAAATGTTATATTACATAATAAATAAGCCAAAATAAGTTCTTTCAGGTACTTGATACATAAAGATTACTACAATTTTACAATTTAACATGATTTATTTATTTTATACACGAAATTCAAGGACACCGTCATATTTGTCCTCAAACTCAATAATAATTATAATAAAAAAATCTGGTCATCCTAATTTGTAAGAATGATTACTTCTTATGCCGGTGATTCAAAATGAATATAGAGATTACAAATGGCTATAGCTAACGGGTGTACCAGAATAAAATAGACTATTACTATTTGTATGTATGCATGGAAATTTTATATTATATATAGACATATACGTTTTTTATAGATTCTTAATTACATTGGTAAAATATGTGCAACAACTCAAAAGAAAAAATTACATTGCAACTACAGGATAGTATGAAGAGCAAACAAGTACAAAAATTGGTACTTGGTGACTCATCCCATTAATACAGGATATGACCCTCTCTAACTGCAGTTACGGCTTACAATGTCTATTATATACTGAGAACGACGTTATCATCAAGTTGTTGAAACATCCAGGCTGTAGCGCAAATTGAATTTGCAGAATCCTTTTTGGCGGCTGTTAATGTGTTACCATACACCTGCAGAGAAGGCCCTCACATGCTGTATGAAATTTAAGTTCAAATATATTGGATTAAATGTAATCAGTTTCGAAAAGCTTGGTGATTGTAACTTTACGATGACGTGTATCATTGCTGTCCTGGCGTACAACATTTCCAAGCAGACATACTGATCATGAAAACCTCGGTACAATAGCGGACATCGGTGACTAAATTTCTTAGGAAGAAGTAGAGATCACTATGGCTATCAAGTATTTTACTCTCTCTCAAATGAAAATTCTGTCACCTCCGAAACTTTTCGATGACATTTAAAGGTGATGGCAAATTTAAATTTTTCTCCATTTGTTTATACATATGTCCAGAAATGATCATCAAATTAAGCTCTCTGTAAAGAGGACCTGACCTGACTCCACTTATGTTGTGTCCAGATACTGTGTTCTTCGTACCACAGATTTTAATGCCTCTGATGTCTCGACTTTATTGATAAATAAAGTACTGGATGTCGTACATGTAGACCATAATTATGCACCCTCGTAGCAACGACAAAACATGATACTGGGCTCTAATGGTTTGTCGCATATGTCTTGAGTTTTCTCCTCTACTTGCCATTTGTTATTTTTCTGACAATATTCTGATCATCCACTTTTGTTGTTTCTAGTGAAAGACAGCTTTTTCTATGATTTAAATTACTTCTGAGTATCGTGATATGATGCTGAACATATTGGTGTGTGGATTAAGGCTAATTTTCTTCAAAAAGATTTTATGCCTAAATGGGATACCTTTGTGATTGGGTCCTTCTAATACATGACCAGAATCGTCATCGTACGTCTATATAGTATGGCGATATTTTACCAGAGCTCTGACCTACATCAAGGTGTTTTTTATCATATTTGTCAATCATATGTTAATCGGGATTCATAACTTACGTCAATTAGTAGTACGGATCGCTTGTAAAGGTGAAAACTTTGATCATTTCCTGTAACAATTCCCTAAGGAATCATTTTTTACAACATCTATAATATTAATGTGCAATGAATGTTTCTGTTAACCTCTGTCCGTGTCCTTTCATTTTTTGTACCTCTCTCAACACTTTCTTCTGATATTTCCAGTTGTGAATTACTAACAAATTCTTATTAACTTTGATGTGGCGACTCACCGAAAGCTCGAATATCGAAAATTAAAAAAATATATATATATTCCTGAAAAAAGTGTGTTTTAACGATTGTCACTAATATGAAAGCAAGTTTTATCAATATAATAAATAATACAAAACGATAACCAACAGTAGATATAAATGCTTGCAGTGTTATTTCTTCGTTAATATATAGTTATTTATGTGTGTAACATCATTTTGTTTTTTCATTACTTTTCAAATATTGCTTTTTCACTGTAGTTGGTGGTTCATTGCCTACACCCAATAACGTCATTTGATTTTCAAAGTTCTCATGTTGTATTTTTACTTGATTTATGAATTCATCAATATTAACATGTGATTTTCAAACTGCATTGTTTAAGGCATGATGACAATCTTCAGTGTGATTCGTAGTGCAGGCACCCAAGTTGCCAGGCTGGTTCCGTACTTATGGCGTAAAAGAGCCTAAAAAATTAAATATTTGTGATCCTTATTGAATGTAGATGTGTAAATAAATTATGCAAATTTAGTATTACTGCAATTTATACATATTATTATGTTTCGGGTGTTCCATAAGTCTGTAGACATTTTAAAAATTCATAACTATTGAAGGAGATGGTAGAGTTGAACGCGGTTTGCGAAAAAGTTATTCTCATGAAGGGGAATTTTTTTGGTAAAGAAAAAAAAAAAAAATAGTTAAAGTTTTCGTCGATAGGGGCGCTGTACGTGAGCAAACCACAAATTTCCATGAAAAAGTATATTTATTTCCATGCAAATGTTTACAGGCGTATAAATCCTATTCTATGTGTTCACCATCACTACAAATTACAGTTTGCAAACGATTTACATTACCACTAATTCTAGCTTCAGTTAGCGGTTCTTAGCTCACGGAAAATATCTTCATTGCTAACCACCAAGTCAGCATCGTAATTAAAATTTCATGTATGCACAAATAGGAAGCAAAATAGGAAATAAGATGTGTTAATCGTAAAACCGTGCAATTTATAGGACTCTGATTAACATATTTCTCGTTACACGTCAATGCAGCGCCCTCTATCGACGAAAAAATTAACTTTTTTTTTTCTTTACTAAAAAAAATTCCCCTTCACGAGAATAACTTTTTCGTAAACCGCGTTCAATTCAGCCAATTCCTTCAATTTTTATGAATTTTTAAAATTTCTACAGACTTATTTGGCACCCGGTATATTCAGATTGATTGTTAAAATTTATAAAATTAAAATTTGAATTTGAAAATATTTGAAACTGGTTACCTTACAACCGTGTGCTAACGAAGTATTCAAGAAACTCTTGACATTTTTTATATGCTGGATGTTCAGGTGGAGATACATCTGCAGCAACTATTAACCATGCATCAATCTACTTTCTAACTTTAAAGCCATTGCAGAACAAGACCGATATAACTTACTTCAGAATTATTTTTAAGCACCGATAATCCTAGTTTACTAAAATTGTGCTATGATGCTTAATTGTAATGGATAAAACAACCTTTTACGGTAAAAAGTAGAAAAAAATTTCGTGAAGCATTCATTACAGCTATTTTGTAATCCACCATAATAGTTGTTGGGTTAAAAAAAAAATCATACACCAATATTTTTGCAGACATATAAACTGCAGTTGAAAATTCAGGGTTCGGGCTTACGGGAATTCGGGCTTCCGGTAGGTAACCTTTGATGTGTCTTTCCTCCCTTTAAAATTATTTAATGAACACTCTATGTACTCCTTTGAATTGCAATGATGGATTTAAAGCGTGACTGAAATTTTACTTGAATGATAGATGACTGATGTTTTGTATGTAGATATCAGAAAACTCTAGAAATTGATTTTGGTGAAAAGATTTTTGTATTGCAATTCTATTTATTTATTTATTATTTTTTTAAATTAATTCATTTTAAATTTGACGTAAAATAATTACAATAATAAACAGCTTAATTGCTATACTTTAATCTATCTAAATAAAAAATTATCAGCATAAAATAATAATTATTACAGGTAATTATTTAAAGCTGATTATTTAACATTAAATGTTCAAAATTTTCTTAGTTGTTAACATATTTCGACAGCTTATTTCAGATATGACATCTAAAGCTGTATTTAAACCTGATGTCAAAATATAATAAATATTATATTGCTAATATTATTATTTTAAGAATTTTATATTTTTAATATAGCTATGTTCTCTTGTTTTTGACTTGAATTATTATTGTAAATGTAGTTCTCAGTTGATTGGTACCTTTTCTATTTTTGTATATGATTTATCAATTAAAAAGTATGACACATAATCTTTCTTTTTAAATTATAAATGGAACAATGAATGAAAAAAGACAATATGTTTGATTTTTGTGATTTTTATTACACATTTTGTAATTTCAGGACCATATAAATATGTTTATAAATTTTTATTATGTATTTTATAAATATAAATTTAGGTCATACCTGTAGTATATATGTTAAAAATAAATTATAACTTATATTAAAATATCTGCAATTATAAATATATTTAAATATTATTGTTATTATTACTATTATTATTATTTTTACTTTCCGAACACTATAGTGAAGAAAGTATTGTAATCATGTCAAAAATCCGAATTTGAGATTTTGATGTTTCTATACGTTTCGAGGTCCAATGAGTCCGTTTTCACTATTTTTGCGATGATGTATGTATGTGTGTATGTATGTGTGTATGTATGTGTGTATGTCTGTGAGTGAACACGCTAACGTCTAAACGCTTTGTTCGAATAACCTGAAAGTTGGTACGCATATTGTAAGTCACCATAGTACAAACTCTATAGATTTTGGTGAATCTAGCACGTATAGTTTTTTTACAGGGACACAAAGAAAAATTCTTTATCATTATGGCCTATGGGAGCAAAATCTTAAAAGTGCGATAGCATCTAAACGCCTTATTCAATAGATCAAAAACTTTATACACATATTATAGGTCACAAATACTCAATCTGTATAGATTTTGGAGAATCTAGCACTTATAGTTTTTTTACAGGGACACAAAGGAAATTTTTTTATCATTATGCCTATGGGGCCAAAATTTTAAAAGTGTGATAGCATCTAAACGCCTTATTAATCTGAGCAAAAAATTTGTACACATGGTATAGGTCATAGTTGCACCAACTGTATAGATTTTGGTGAATCTAGCACTTACAGTTTTTTTACAGGGACACAAAGAAAAATTCTTTATCATTATGGCCTATGGGACCAAATTTTTAAAAGTACGATAGCATCTAAACGCCTTATTCAATTGAGCTGAAAATTTATATGAGTATTATAAATCGCTGTTGCACTAACTATAAGCATTTTGGTGAATCTAGCATTTGTAGTTTTTTACAGGGACACAACGAAAAATTCTTTATCATTATGATCTATGGGTTCAAAGTTCAGTAGCGTTAAATAAAACATCGTGTACTATATGGAGAAAAATACTCAGACACTCTATTATGGTTTTCTTTCTTTTGTTTGTTTAACAACTCCTCTTTCTTTACTTTATCTACAAAACTGTTAATTACTCAATGTTCGGAAAGTCGAGTGGAGTCACTCCAGATTTTTTTAATTTTATTTCAAGAAAATACGTTATAAAGAATTATAACTGAAAAAAAAAAAAAAAAAAAAAAAAAAAAACCTTATATTTTCAAGTGGAAAAATCAACTGATATATCGAACTAATAGAGAAAATGATGCAAATATTTTTTTAATCTTTTCTTAAAATAGAATGAACTGTATTTTCCAGTTGTTCGGAAATAAATCATTAAAATTTGAACGAATCACTCAAATTTATTTTTGTGATATTTCAAAGAGTATTTATTAAAACAGTTGTCACCAACTCTGTTATCATTAAAGGAATGTTTTTATTTTTATTTTCGGCTTTGAGTAAATTAACTTTATTTTTAGCATTTAGCTATTAGCTCTTGATATTATAGCAATTAAAATTAAATTAAACTGAGATAATAAATCATGCCACTGAACAACAGACGATGGCGCAAAATACTGATTTCTCCCCCTTTTTCCCTTTTATTAATTTACCCACATCGCAAAGAAAACAAAAGAGGAAAAAAAAAAAAAAAAAAAAAAAAAAAAAAAATCCCGATAGCAGATAATTTTCACACTGCATTAAGTGCTCATTTTTATTTTGTTTTTCTTTTGGCATTTTCTTAATTTTCTTCATCGACATTAAGAAACACGCGGAATTCGATCGTCATTAAAGGGAGGGAAAAAAAGAAAAAAAAAAAAGAAGAAGAATAAAAAAGGGAGAGAGAGAAAGAATAAGAAGAGTGCGCGAGGAGAGAAAACTGCCGTAGAAAAATATTAAACGAAAAATAAACGAAAAAAAAAAAAAAAATCGTTGTCCAAAGAATGCAAAGAAATCAAAGAGAAAAAAATAAGGAAAGGAAAAAAATAAAATAAAATCCATAAATCAAATTTCGCCCCGATAATTACCTTAAAGCTCGCCACGTTTTTCCTACCCTATTTCATTTTATTAGATTTTTTTTTTTTCCTTTTTTAATCTATACCTTTTTCCAATCTTCGCTTTAAAAAATAAATATAGCTGATGTACACCAAAGGCTAACGCAGTGAAACAAAAAAAAAAAAAAAAAGATAATATCGCATTAAAAAAATTAAATTTTTTCCTCTCCTCATCGCAGATCGACAGGGAATTCCTAGAAATAAAATAGAGAGGAGACGACTGGTGGGGGGAAGGGGAAAGAAGAAGGCGGTTAAACGAGGAGAAGAATTCACTTATCACAGTTTTTTCGCTCCACTGGGCTCTAAATGAGGCCTCGTCATGAGGTGTTACTTGGGGTCCTCTTCAAATGTTCTCTTTCCTATAGTTCTCATCTTTCTGAAAACGTCGGAGATTTAAGAATGTGATGCCATTAAAGCAAAAATTTTGGACTCACAAAATTTTGTGCCAATTGAACGGAAAAGAACGGATTTAAAGTAAATTCCATCGTCTTTAAATGAGTGTTACAGCTGATTAGCGGTTGATTTGCTAAACTGTTCAAAACAAGACTGGTGAAGCTTTCTCAACTGCCATTGCTTTCATAATTCGTTTAATTAGATCTTTGGATGGGGGACTGGTAATAAGGGAAAAAAGAGGGGAAGAGAAAAGACACATTTCCGACAACCCGAAAAGTGTTTTGGAAACGAAGAATAAAAATGAAAGAATCTTCCTAAGATCATCGAAAGTTTAAATTTTGATGTCATTAAAGAAAATATTTTGGAGGTGCAAAGTTTTATATCATCTGAACTGGGAAATAAAAGAAAAAGAGATTTAAAGAAGATTCCATAGTTTTTGAATGAGTTTCACTGTTGATTAGGGGTTGATTTGCAAAACTTTTATATACAATATAAGTAAAGCTTTTCAACTGCCATTGGTTTTGAAATTCATTTAATTAGGTTTTCCGAATTCAGACTAAACGTTCTGGTAAAAATAAAAGAGAGATATAGAAAACAAATTCATGTTATAGTTCGAAAAGTACTTTCAAAAAATAAATGAATGAATAAGTAAAAACAAGTTGGCATAGGACTCTGCTCAGTTCTCCATCATACATTTATTATCATAAATTTCTGCTACAGGGCTCACTATGTTCCTGTTCAGAGAAATAAATTTGGACAATCGCTCGATATGGTGACAGACTACAATGACCAACCTAATAGTTCACAAACCTTTCAGTTCGATCATTTACCTTATCCTAATTTGTTAATTAATTTTACTGGGGGCTTGTTTCGTATTTCAGTTTCCATAGTTTTCCATAATATTTTCAATGCAATGATCACCATAATGTCTGTTTCTGTGAAATATTGCTTTATTCTGTTATTATATGAAAATCTTAAATTTCAAATAACTAACGGAATTTTAAAATTAGAATATTCTTAGACAATGATGTTCAAATCAGTATCATAACTAATATTTTAAAAGTAGTCTGACATCTTTACGATAAAAATATAACTCAAAGTGAACGTTTAAGCGAAATTTTGCCATATTCTGCCAAGTTAAGAAATTCCTAAATTTTGAATAACTTACGAAATTTTCAAGTAGAATGTTTATACTTCATGATAATCATCACAGCAACGAAACTGATATTTAAAAGCTGGTCTGATATCGCTACGATAAAAATATTCCTTTTAATGCACATTTAAGCAAAATTTTGCTATATTCTGCCGTGTTAAGAAATTTGTAAAATTCGAATAATTTACAAAATTTTTAAATAGAATGTCCGAAGTTTATGATGCTCATGGAAACATCATTACCGATATTATAGAGCTAGTCTGACATCTTTGCGATAAAAATATTCCTTTTAAAGCATGTTTAAGTGAAATTTCGCCCATTTCTCCCATGTTTAGAAAATCGTAAATTATGAATAACCTACGAAGTTTTAAAAGTAGAATATTGCAAATCAATAGGATTCTTGACAGTGTTATAAATGATATTTTAAAATTGGTCCGACCTCTTTACGACGATTTGTTTTTGAGACACCACATCAATTTTCTTATTTTAGGATTTCTCACACAGGAAAATGTGTAAAAAACTGAAAAACCGAGATCGAAAAATTTCAAGATTACCTATGTTTCTCAAGCTTATAGTATGATGGGAAACTAATAAAGAAAATTTCTAGTCATCTCTATTGAAATTGGAGGAAATGTGCGATTGATCACCATAAGTACTAGAACGATAAATACTATTTTAAACGAGAGGCGAACCATGAACGAAATTAGAAGATTTATTTTTTTGTTTAAATATAAACGTGTCAACTATAGTGCGACCACGTTTCCTACGACTAGCAGCGAGGACGAGTCCAAAAGTTTAGAGGGGTGCAAAATTGGCCGAGAGATAGTTATTTGGCAAACATCCAGTTATTCGGTGTTCCCTTATCGCTTGTTTTCTCTCAGTCACCCCTATTTTAACACTGGACTCGTTCAATCCGCACTTGCGCAGAGGCTTCCATGGTCGCAAGAAATGTTGTTAAAGAATAACTACTGGTACAGAATTCATGATTGTTAAAATCATTTTAAATGTTAAAGGAATATGAATCTGCATGAAATAGCTTTCAATTTCCATATCTATACAAAAAATCTTATAAATATCATGTAAGTCTAAACCTGGGTAAAATTACAAAGGTAACCTGGCAGTAAGTAACGCTGCTAACTAGGAAGGTAACACTGAATATATCTTCTGGATCTTTATTAGTTCCCCATTATACTAAAGGTAAGGAACATAGGTAATATTACTTACAAACTTTGAATAAACACCATAAAATGCAATAAACTCGCAACAATTGTTGTGGGTCGAAAAAACACACGACCCTTCATCAGGCGAATAAAGTAAGCACGAGTGCTGCAGTCAAAGCGGCATTGTTGCGAGTTTATTGCATTTTATGGTGTTTATTCAAAGTTTGTAAGTAATATTTTTTACAACGCCAGTTTTGTGGTGCTTTTCTATTAAAGGAACATAGGTAATCGTGAAAATTTTTTACTTCGTTTTTTGAGTTTTTCACACATTTTCAGGTGTGAGGAATCTGAAAATGAGAAAATTGATTTGGCGTAAATCTGTAGGCTATCTGTTAATTTGTTAGTCTGCGTACACGATATCTCAAAAACAATTTGTCGTAAAGAGGTCGAGCCAGTTTTAAAATATCACTAATGATACTAGCAAGAATCGTATTGATTTGCAATATTCTACTTTAGAAACTTCGTAGGTTATCCAAATTTCATGATTTTCTAAACATGGCACAATAAAGCGAAATTGCACTGAAACGTGCAGTAGAAGGAATATTTTTATCGCAAAGATATTAGATCACGGATTTTATTTCTTAAACAAAAATTTCAGGAGATTCAAATAGAAGTTATACAATATTTAAACTTTTATATGGCTTAAAAAAAAAAAAAAAAAAAAAAAAAAAAGTAAAATGTAACTAGCACTTTGTTTAATTGATATAGAAAATAAAAAATCTTATAGGTACAGTCGGTAACAAAAGTGTCCGAACACTAGCAAAAATTCCTATATAAAAAAAGTACACTTAATGCTGTTTTGTAAAATAAATCCTTGTCGAATCATGTTCTTAGTCAGTCTAAGAACATGATTCGACAAGGATTTGTTTAACAAAACAGTATTAACTCTACTTTCTTTATATAGAAATTTTTGCTGGTGTTCGGATACTTTTGTTACCGACTGTAAGTTTAAACATATTTCTAACAGATTAGAAACAAAATAAAATATAAGTTTGCTCATTTATTTACGTTATCGCCATTTTCACATACAATTCGTGTATATGGCCTACAAAGTACCCTCCTGTTATGATTATTTTTATTCAGTGAATTTGTGTAGAAAAGACATTTCAAAATTGTGTGTGTCAGCTAAAAAGCTGACACACACAATTTTGCCTTGTCATATAAAATTAGATTCCATTTCATTTAGTTTAGTGCATTCTAAAAACGTTAAAATGCACTGACGAGAAAATTCGCAAATATACATAATGTATTTAAATATTTGTGTGTGCCTATACATGATCCAAGATGTCCGAACTCAAGAAAAATTTTCAAGTAACACCCTCATGTGATACAGATTGAGAAAACTGAGTACAGACATTCTTAAAATCTATGTTTGAGTTATCTTGATAACCGATATACACATTTTTATACACGTACACAAAAAAGTCAGATGCACACAGACCAACAATTAAAAACCCGATTTTTTGATTCAGAAAACCTCAAAACGATTAAATATCTCAAAAACTCAATTTAAAAATTTTTATTTAAAGAAAAAGGTTTTTTGTATTGTATGTAGGTAATAGAATATAAGGAAAAAAAAAAAACTTTTTTAGATAAGATATTCGAATTGTGGAGTTTGCGTTCCAGCAAACTCCATCTTAACTTAAATACTTATTTAGATTACTAAGAAAACCAGAGACTTGAATTGAACAAACAATAAGAGTTTATTTGAACCAGATTAATGGGAGGGCGGCCTGGTAATAAAATTTAGCTCAGTCAGCGTATTACTAAATCAAAATATATAAATCAACAATTTAATTATCTTAAATATCTCACCCCAGCAGATAGTCGAAGGTGTAGAGACGGTCGCACTCGTACTCCGCTACCACGACTTCACTACGGATCAGAGGATTCTCTTCGGACCCAACTTGACCTTTCCGAATGCTAGTAGTTGAGCACACCAACACTCATCACTACCTAACTTCACACAACTAAATCTCCACGACTCTACTTCCCGATATTCACCAAAATAAGATTCATACATCCACTATATACTATCCTCCAACATCCACAAAATCTACTAAAACCATCTCTATTTTTATACTTCTTCCTACACCCTCCTTTCATTACATTTCAATCCGTTCTTTTAAAAATCACTTCTAATTTATCTAATATTCAAAATCTAAGTCTTTTATTGCAGTCCCCTGCCGACACAACACTAACTCGACCTCAACCTTCACCGAGTCACTGGCGACGAAGCGATTTTAACCGTCCCCACTTTCTACTTTGCTGGATCCAGCTTAATTAAAACAACTGTGGTGACGTTCTGACGTCTCAACCTCACAGAATATCCTTTTGGATAAATAAATAAATAAATAAATAAATAAATAAAGGAATATAGGAAGCATCTAATAAAATTTATTACCGTAACGAAATAATTATTTGATTCATGTTATTCAAAATAATTGTTTGAAGGTGGGTTAAAAAATTTCGTGATATGCAAACTATTACAGTCCAATATGGCGCCGCTACTTGTGTTACACAAGGCCCATGAAAACTCATTCTTAACGTAAAGTTAAAAAGAAACATAACGATCTTCTGAAACAAATTGGTCCAAACAGTTTTGCTGTCGTATTTTAAATTAGGAAGCACACTACCAACTTATTCCAGTTATGCTCGATAAAATTAGATCTTGAAATCGATAATGTATGTCAGTGATTTCAATATGGAACAACCTGAAGTACAATATGAACAAATACTATAATATTTTGGAATATCGTTCTTGAAATATCAGTCATTATTTTTAACTCATAAAACACGTTGATCAAACGATATCTTTCTGCGAATCAAGTGCAAAATTCTTCAATAAAGTATTTGAATATTCTCTTTTGTTTTGTTTAGAGCAGACTTGATTTCTATGTAGGAATCTAGGAATGTAGGTTACTTATGTTCCCAACTAATCCCAACACGTTGATATTGCACATGTAACTATTAGCTAGCGATTGTAAAAGAATAATGTAATGTTTCATTTTATTCTGAGCGAAATGATCAAATAAAAGTCAGTGAATTGGGTAAATGGACGATATTTGTATTCAGTAATTTAGTAATAAGTTTCGTGTATCATTCTCAGCATTTTGTACTCTTAATTGCTGAAATTGGTGGTAGCATACACTACACACAAATTCGCAAATTAACAGTTTTATGATTGCGCTGTTATGATGTACTGCACGGTGCACGATTGTGGGGAATAAAATCATGTTCATATCATAAACATTTTAGTCTGCTCTTAAAACCAATTTACACAAAGTCGTGACTGTATCATTTTACCTTTATGGTTCAAAATATTCATATTGCTAAGAAAATTTCAATTTTGATTCCAACTCACAAATGTAATATTTTTGTTTACTTAAAATCATAAAAATGTATTGAGTTAAACTTTCGCGAAATTTAATGTTATAAATATATATATATATATATATAACATTAAAAGCATGAAAATTCATTAATGAATCAAAGATGTATCATTTTTATGCTCTTCCATATATACATAAGAAGAATATATTGGATTTTTGAAAATTACAGAACTCCGGTTTTCAGTACATTTACACGATCTCAGACGTTTTGAACACAATCATAAAAAAAAAAAAAAAAAAGAAAAAGAAAAATTGTCTGCCTGTGTGTGTATGTTGCTAAAATTTGGTGGGGACTGTATTTCACGAACCAATAGACAAAATTCTACAGAACTTTGTATCTTCGCATAAATTAGCGCTGATTAAATTTTGGAATTCATTGCCTAAAGGTGGTTCTGCTGTGTTGTAATTATCTTATTTCCTCTTGGATAAAAATGCACAATATTTTATATTGGAGAGGGTCATAATAATAAAAAAAAAAAGTCATTTAATCTGAGTACATTTAGGTCGACAAGTGGCATTTCTAGGCTATATCTTAGCTTCTATGATGTATAAATACATCAGATTTGATATGTGACAACGATTATATGAAAAAGTATGTTGATTCAATTTGGATGTTTATCGGAAGATAAGCTGCGCTGCCCTAATTAACATTCTACGATTTTCCAGATGGCTATTTCTCAATGTCTATTAATTCAAATATCACCAAACTTCATAACTAAAATCTAAATAATTATTGAGAGAAACTATAGTGATTAAATATTTGTATTTTTTAATCGGTAATTAGTGCTAAAATGATAGAAAAGTATGTTTTTTGATGGCTACAGATTAATAATTTCATTTATAACTATCATTCATTGACTACACAGTTTAAAATTGCAACTGGTGTATTCATTCGGAAAATCATATGAATTTCAAACATGAGTTTCCTAAGTAAAGCTTTGCTATTTTTACAGTGTATATATGAGTGTGCTGTGATTGAGTTAGAGTCCTGCGCGGGTGGAAGAAAATTGAGCCGTACCTGACCCGAAATCGTTCGCTTCTGAACCGCAAGGGGGGGGGGGGGGGTCATGGGTTTTATGGAATACCATTTACATTTCTTAAAATAACTTTACTTGTTTTTAATAAATATCCCCAAAATCATGATGAGTGCATAGTGTAATTATTTTGTAATGAATTGTCAATGAAAAAAAGTCCAAATTTTCTTTTTGTTGTTAGTTATAAAAAGTTTACTTTAAGAAACAAAGTTACAAATGAAGGTTAATATGAAATAGTGAAATAGTCGGATAATATTTAATAGGTGCTTTGAACTGTTTAAACCATACAAAAGCTGATTAGATTTCATAAAATCATCTTCAGAGAATTTTCTGTGACAGAAGATACATTCGGCATCTTTATTTTCTGTTTCTTTAGTTGAATACATGAGGTCAATTTCAGATGATACTATAAAAAACCTAGTATTCCATAAAACCCGACACGCCATCTTTAAAAATGAACTTTTAAATTGATGGAAAAATATTTTCAGCTATAGAACGACCAAATTTATACAATTTTTTGAGCATACATTATGCTCAATGTTCAAATCACATGTGTACTAGTAAGTTTAAATGTTTGAAAACTTACCTGCAAAAACTTTTTAAAATCGCAAAACATATTTTGTTCTATAGAGAATGGTACGACAGCAACAAGCGGTTGCATCTTACTGTATTGCTTCATGGAAATCCTTCTTGAGTAATTCATAGTATTTTGATGAGATATGAGCACTAATCAGCCGAAACCTTGGTATTCCACATTTCCTGACTATTCCATAATACCCTCTCTCCTCTACATATTATAAGACACTGAATTGGGATTCTGTTACATAAAATATAGTTATGCTATTCAACAGGCCTTTCAGAAAATTACAAATTGCACAAAACATTGTATGTGTCTAATTAACCTACTTAATATAGAAAGAGATTCTCAAATCAAACCAAATGCTTTTTTTATTTTTTGTTGTTGTTGTTATTGTTTGTTTGTTTGTGTTTTAGCTCATAATTTCTTAATGGATGATCCGATCTTTTATAATCAAAACTTCAGGGAATAAATAACAAAATTTCTACCTTACTTTTAAATTCAAAATATTTTTATTGTATTCTAAAAGAAGAAAAAACAGCCAGCAAATAAGACATTGAAAGAATAATATTTTTCTCACTTTAAGTTTAAACATTAAGCATTCATATTTACGTAATTGTAATTAGACTATACTATGAGTCATGTTGCTTTAAATTACTGTTAAGAGAGAGAATATCATCCAATCTCTGTATTCAAAAAGTTAGGTTTGTAGAAAAAAAAAAAAAAAAAAAAAGAGCATAAAGAAGAAAAATAAGAAGAAAAATAAATTTGAGAATAATCCTTGGGTTTACCCACTGTAAAATAATTGATGACCCGCGAGTATCCGACACGATGCAGGACTCTAATTTGAGTGTACAAGTAAGGGTGATACGTGGATGTACGAGTAAGGGTGAATACTATAGCATATAACGCTTTATTCGATTACAATATAAGTTTGTAGACATGTTATAAGTCATTACCACTAGAATTATAGAAATTTACATACGTATTGGATTTACAGTTTTTATTTATTTGTTTATTTTACTTATTTATTTATTTTGCAGGAATGAAAAGTAGAATTCTTATACATTCTACTATTATTATTCTTTATAATAATTTTAAATCGTATGAAACTTTTTTAATGTTTGCTATTGCGCATTTACCATTTACAATTTTATTGCAGGGATGCACAAAAGCATTCGGTTGCATTATGGTCCATTGTACGGCGTACAATTTAGAAAGAAAAATACCCAAGCACCCTACTAATACTTTCCCTTTTTTTATTTACTGTCTTCTCTTACTTAATTTTTTTAAACAACCGTTAATCCCTATATATATATACGGCAAAGAGATTTTCTTGGATTCTGTTTGTGTGTTGACGCAAGTTTCTACCAAATTTTAATTTTTTAGTTAATTTAAAAAAATCTAATTATCCGATCGATAAGTTAATTAATCTGACGGATTCAGAAAAAATTGTCCCTTTCATTTGGTACCTTATTTTTAACGAAATTTTAATTAGATTTTTTAAAATTAATTAAAATAAAAAAAAAAATAACCTGGTAAAAAGCTTTAAAAATGAACATTTAAATTTTGAATTGTTGCCAAATATATATATATATATATATATACTCTTTTTTCCCCCAACATAAAATGAAATATGCTTTCACACGAAAAATAAAAATATATAGGTAAAATATTAAATTTGATCATGAACGTGAAAATAGGAAAATATGAAAATGGCTGTTTAGATAAAGTTGCACGAAAGTTCCAAAAATTAATGGAAATAAAAATGAAGGTTAAATAAATAAATAGCCGTCTGCTCAGTCACGTGATATTGAAAAACAAAGAATCGAATTCAGTAAATATTTTTCTTAAGAGCAAAAATATTAGTATTCAATATAAAATAAAATAAAAGTAATATTGTGCATTTGTAAACAGTAGAATAATTGTATTTGCGAGTTTAATAATTGTTAAGAATACGTTATATGTTTATTTATTTTCACAAGTAAGAATCGATTTTTTTATATTGTAGTGTAACTGTTACATTAACTGATTTAGCCATAAATAGTTGATTCACTACCTTCATTGATTTCATAAAAATGATTTCATTAACAAACTTTGACCTATTGGCACGCAAGCAGCATCTGACCGAGTTTTGTACATTTAGAGTTTGATTTTAAAAATTTTCCCGCATTCAGAATTCGGTTCGTTCCCGAACCGGGGTTTTTCTAGTTATTAATAAATACTCAGAAAGTCGATTGGAGTCCCTCCAGAAATCTTTTATAATTGTATAAATAAAAAGTAAACGAATCATTACTTGAAACAAATTAAACCATCTAAAACCTGACATGAAAGTTATTTCGTGATTACAATTTAAAAAACGATCCAATTTGATTAATGATGTGCATTCTATCAGTGTGCGTGATAAATACTGGCTATAACATATGACTGTCATATTATTCAAGCCTCTCCACTAAATCCAAAACGAGATAGCTAACGTCCAGAGAAAAAGTGAAAGGGGATGAAATAAAAGCAAAAAACATGATTAGAAAACCTGTACGCATGATAGGCGTAGAATTGGAGGTAAAGACAGATAGGTTCAAGGCAAACAATAGACCAACTTCTCTCGAAGAGGTCATTAATTAGTTAAAAAAATTAATCTTAGAACGTATTAAAAAATAACGAGGCTCCTTTTGTATTAATTATCACCCTTAAAGAGCTTCACGCCCTATTCGATAATTAGGCGTAACGAAAGAATCATGGGTAGCGTTCACTCATTTGGCCTGCAGGGTCATAAGAAGAAGAAGAAGAAGAAAAAAATCACGGCTGATGACCGAATAAATAAGTAAAAAGAAAATATGTAGACCAATTTATTTGTTTTATATTGGATGCAACAGCTGTAATCGTGAAGGTTAAATCATGACATTGGGAAGGTCTCTTTTACAATCTATGTGTTTATAAATGTATTTATAAATATTCTCGTGAACGATAACTTTCATTTCATTTCATGCCTTATTTTAAAATCAAAATTTACTTGTTTGAAGCATTGCAGAGTTTTCCATACCAGTGTTTTCTGTAGTATTGCACTAAAAAAGAGAAGAATGAATAGCCAATAGTTTACTTCTATTTATTTGAATGTTTATTTAACAGGTCTGTAATTTACAACAGGGAAGTAACCAGAAACATTATCTGCAGAACAGTGACGGCTCGTGGACCAAAAATAGTTGAAGAGGCACCTCACCTAATATTTTATATTGTACTCATTTATAGAGTATAAATTTACATTTAAATAAAATGAGCATTTTTAGTTAATTTTTAGTTAAAATTATGCTTAATAGAAAGTATGCATCAAAACAAAACTATTTATATGTTATTTTTCAGCTCTTCACCTATTTTCAGTTCACGAGGCGCCGCTGCTGAAGGGAGCTTAAATGACTTCGAGGGGGAGGGAAGATCGACTTACTAGTTTGTTAAAATGGTCGAAAACGATTTTTTTTTTCTTCTTTTTTTTAAATTCAAAGTGTCGTTGGGGAGGAACTCGAGTTGTCAGAAGCCCCCTCCTTGACGACTCTTTTGCTTGTAGTTACATATTATTATAACTTTTGTATCGAATAATTTATGTTACAGAAATTTACAAGAACAATGCGCAATTTTTTTATATACATACGGTGACATCACAAACATCCATGCCCTACCCGGGATTTGAACCAAGAATCCCCTGTTACAGATGTCAACTAGATGTCCTGTCAATTAGACCGGCGGGTTGGTTAGTTTACTTGTATACTTTCATAATCATCATTAAAATATCTTAAAATCTTATTTTTATCTAATCTAGACTTTTTTTTTTTTTTACCAGCTAGCACAGATAAAATTTTTATTAAATCTTATATTGCCTACCATAACCTACAAACTTTGAAATTTTCATTTTCCCCAACCGTATGTAATTTTTTTTTTTTTCTGGAACAGTTAAACAACATTTTTACTTCATCGAAATTTTTAATAACTTGGTAATATCTAACAGCGATTTTCTCTTTAAAATCATGATAAATTAATCGCAATTTTTTGTAATTAATATTTAGTTCACATAAATCTGAAATATTTGAAAGATTTAAATTCTAATTGTAAATAAATAAGTAATTTGATTCATTGTTATAGTATAACCACGTTTCCTACATCTAGCAGTGAGGACGATTCCAAATACTTGGAGGGGAGCCAAATTCACTGATAGATTCGGATTTGATAAACATCCTGTCGTTCGGTGTTCCTTAGCGCTTATTTTCTCTCAACGACAAGGGTTATCACCCCTACTTTAACACTGAACACATTTCCACATTTGTGCAGACTCCCATGGTTACAAGAAATGCAGTTAAAGGCTACATGAGGCAGAATCTGGGAAAAATTTATGCATTTGCTGATTTATATTAAAAAAGATTTCCAACTGCTTCAAATGTCAACGTGTATGGATTTAAGAATGTTTTCAAAGTGCATTATTTTTCTATAGTTAATAATTTATTGAAAATTTCAGTCATGATATAATTCTCTTTTCAGTCTAAAATACCTATTGTATATCAGAATTCGAGTGTCTGAAGCGAAGTGTTGAATGAATAAAATGTTCTGTTATAAAAACATAAACTCAAGAATTCGAACATAAATAACTTTAAATATTGTGTATATCTATCATCTATGGAATTATTCAAAAACAAATATCTAAATTTGGTAGTCTTTATTCAAAATATTTTCTAACATATTTAATTAAATTAAATCATAAACTATTTATAAGTTGCAAATGATGTCAACATAAAGAACTTTTGTAACTATGTCGATATAAATATTTTTCTTTCTGAAATCAGAATTACATTATTAATTTTCAGACATAAAAAAAAACCTTCTTTATTTAATTATCATAAGGCAATGAAATAGACAAGGCTCTCCCACTACATTTTAAAAAATTTGTCAATGCCAAATCATAAAATTAAATTTTCGAACATTCACTGTTAACGAGCAGATAAATGTATCATTTTTTTTTTCCAACTAAAATAGTCTTAATTAGGAAAGTTGGATTAATGTCGCCTAGGAGGTCCCATATTCGAATTTTGGTCTGGCCCCTTTTCTCTCTAATAAAAATAAACTGTCCAGTCTATATAAAATAAATGATAACATAAAGTGAAATCTCTCTTAAAGTCCACTTTTGTCAATGAACCGTATCCTTTCAAAGCCAGTTTTTCCCATCCCCAAATTATCCCTCTCCTCACAGGACTTAATACTAATCTACCTCCATGAAATGTCTATGATTAATTCTGTACCTATATTAAGAGTCACATTTTTGCTAGACTATATAATCATATTTTCCTTTAGATTCAACTGACCACTATCCACACTATAACAGTATTTAGTCATCTTTTTGTACAATAATAATTTGTGAGTAGAGTAAAGAAGTAAATAATAAGACTTCATACTTCTGAATGCTGCACATCGTTAGAGATGGAATTCACGCTTGAAAACAGGAACTTTGTATCATACCATTAGCAAATCAATATAAACACAATGCCTTTATAAATGGCTTGTGTTAATTTTGAATGCCAAAATAAATGTATCAAACTAAGCTAAGATTGAAACTTTTAAAATAAAATTAATATTTCCAACTAAGAGATTTAAGCGAATTTGATAGGTAAATAACAAAGTAGTATTAATGATTTTTAGAAAGTTATGTAGATAAATAATGTAAATTTGAATAATAAAAATTATTTAATTTATAGAATTTGTTGCATGAATTAAATTTTTATGAGCAATCTCTATTAAAAAACCACCTCCTTAGAAGACCACTTTTTAAATGCGCAGTATGCGGTCCCTTAAGAGGTTTCACTGTACGTTTTATTCAACATATACAATCACCTTGATTCTCTTTGCCTTCTATTAAAATTCAAGTAATAACTCATAAAACAATGACCTTTAGCATGTTTGTTCTTTTGATAGTTTTTCAGATCCAATTACTGTCAAACATATATTTTTGAGTATCACTTTACCTCCTACATAATCAGAAATGAAATAATACTCGCACGCGCTGAAGGGAAGGGGGGGGGGGTCAAAGCAATTTTCGTGTTTCGGTTCAGTTAAGTTTAATAATGTCTAGAACATCTTAAATGTTGTTTCGTAGATAACATACGACGAGCCGCGCATTTATAATTTTGTAGAAATAATAGTTAGACTCGGGGCGGTAACACTTGGTCCTTTTTCTTTTATCATTCTAAAGAGCTTCATTAGATTGTTCAGTTATAAGATAAATAAAGGAATATTTGCAACTTAAAGAGTTACCGCATACAAATATTATTAGGACTAATTCAGATTATCAGGCAGATGCTTTACAATGGCGGTTAGATATGTAAATTAAATAAATGAAGATGATTAATGACCTTTCATTAAAATCTCGTTAATGTCCATCTGCCATAAAATATCAGCTAATGGTATTTAAATCACACTGCTACTGGTTGTCAAAGAATACCAATTACAATAAGCAGCAGCAGAGGAAGCTTCCATTCAACCGTGTTATAAGTTATTGGAATTATTTTCGAAACTCGTTGCTTTTCCTTCCGTTGGATGCATGGGATGTTGTCATTTTTCAATACAAATTTAGATTAAAAATGTAAACTTGGTTTAAACGATAGTGATAACTTATGTTATAGAAAATAAACCTTAAAATATAATTATTAGAAATCTGGAGTGACTCCACTCGACTTTCCGAACATTGAGTAATTAACGGTTTTGTAGATAAAGTAAAGTAAGAGGAGTTGTTAAATAAACAAAAGAGAAAATTATAATAGGGTGTTTGTGTATTTTTCTTTATATAGTACACGATGTTTAATTTAACGCTATTTTACAAAACACGTAGATCATAATGATAAAGAATAATTCATTGTGACCCTGTGAAAAACAACAAATACTAGATTCACAAAAATGCTTATAGTTAGTGCAACAGTGACTTATAATATTTATATAAATTTTCAGCTCCATCGGATAAGGCATTTAGACGCTATTGCACTTTAAAGTTTGAGCCCATATGTCACAATTATAAAGAAATTTGCATTTTGTCCCTGTAAAAACAACCATAAATGCTAGATTCTCTAAAGTTCATAAAGTTCATGTGACGGGGACGTATAACATGTATATAAATTTTCAGTTCATTTGAATAAGGAGTTTAGTCGCTGTCGCACTTTAAATAATTTAAGCTTATAGGTCTTAATGATGAACAATTTTTAATTGTGTCCCTGTAAAACTCTTTAAGTGCTAGAGTCACCAAAATTCATACAGTTTGTGTGATGGTGACCTATAACTCGTATATAAATTTTCCAATCAAACGGATAAGAAAATCTTTTATTTAGATGCTATCGCACTTTAAATAATTTCACCACATAGGCCATAATGATACAGAATTATTTGTTGCGTCCCTGTAAAAAAGACTAGAAGTACTAGATTCACCAAAACCTATATAGATCGTGAAACTGTGACCTATAATATGTGTGTAATTTTTTTGTTCTATTGAATTAGGCGTTTAGACGCTATCGCACTTTTCAAAATTTGGTCCTATAGGCCATAATGATAAAGAATGTTTCTTTATGTCCCTGTAAAAAAAACTATGCGCGCCAGATTCTGGAAACTCTATACAGATTTAGTAACTGTGACCTATACTATGTGTATAATTTTTTTGCTCAATTGAATACGGCGTTTAGATGCTATCGCACTTTTAAGATTTTGGTCCCATAGACCATAATTATAAAGAATTTTTCTTTGTGTCCCTGTAAAAAAACTATAAGTGTTAGATTCACCAAAATCAATAGGGTTCGTACTATGGTGACTTGCAACATGAGTAGTGTAAAATTGTTCGTTCACCAACCGCTGCACCGCTGCACGGGCATGGGGCGTGGGGTGCTGCTGCCGCACCGTCTCTTATCAGTATCGTTCCGGTGACGCATGACCTTGTTAAAGATAAGGAGGGTTAGAATTAAGATTTTATCTTGAATGATAATGAATATTATTTTAAGAGAACTTTAATTATCGATTTTTCTCAAACTTATTTTTCTGTGGTGCTGACATCTATTGTGGAAGTATTGAACTCGTTTATTTTCAAAAATGTTGCTTTACCATCACTTAGGATCGAACCTGCTATCTGCGGATTCGGAGTCCGCCGCGCTATCCACTCGACCATCATGTGTTGACAGCGTAAATTTTAATTACTTAGTGTAGCGTTTTGCGATGAAATTTATTTTAAATGTAAGTTATTTTCTGATTTAAGAAATGAATGTATTAATATTAGTGAGGATTTTTAGTGCATAATTAATATTTTAATTGTTTTCGTAGATTTTATGTGCATAATTATTATTTTAATGATAATTTGGGATAAAATATTAAGAAATTTTTTCTTGTGTTTGAGTGATTAAAAATTTTCGTTCAAGTGTGTTTGATCAGTGGAAATATATGATTTTCTACTGTTATATGTTCAAACATTTTTTTTTTTTCTATGTGAACATATATTAAATTTCTTTTTTATTTAATCTTTAGAACTCTGCTAAAGAGTTACTTTTTTTTTTCTGTGAAATTCTCAAAAGAGAATTTCTTATGTATGTTCAAACAGATTTTTTAATCTGTGTGAACATATTTAGACAGTATTTTTAATTATGTAAAATATACGATTTTTCGCGAATGGTTTTCACTAATATTTTTTTTTTTAAGGAAAAATTTAATAAAATGATTGCAAATTAAGGAAATTTTCTCTCGTGTAAAATATTACCATATGTGCTGCCATCTGGCGATTATTTATTGAAACAGAGAAAAAAAAATTAATATTATTGAAGTAGAGAGTTAGAAAAAATATTGTTACTTCAAATATAATAATTCTTAATATACTTAAATAAAATAAAACTAACTAATAATACAGGAGCCAGGAACTCGAATAAACAGGGCTCTATCTTACTTTAACGAATCCTTTATATACATATTCTATATACACATATTCTATGTACAAATATACATTATTAAGTAGTAGTAATAAAATATAATGAAGAGAAAACATATCCTCATTCGTAACATCTTACAGTAATCACTGTACATCTTATCGCTGAAGTCAGCGAGTAAAAACTAAACTTATTCTTTTTTCTCTCGTAGCAAGCGCATGCGCTTCTCACACCAAACTAGCAGATGTTCCTTTGGAAACCGAAACTGTTTTCCACATTTTCTCCCACCTTTTGAGTGGATTATCTGAAAATATACTCAAAACATACTTAAATACATGATACTAAAACTTAGATGAAAAACAAAATAGTTACATAAATAAAATGAATAAAAAAAAAAAATTAAAGTCACTTGATGAAGTTTACAGTCTTATTGGAATTTTTACAGTCCTTCCACTGCTCGTTGTTACAGGAACATTGTCATCACTTTCATTATCACTTTTGGTAGAATGGTCTAGTTCAAGTCTATATAAGCGTTGTATAGGACGTAAAAATTCGGCTTTTTCAGTTTTCACCACAGCAAGTCTTGTTATGCCATCACGTCCAGGGATCAATTTCAACACTCTGGCCATATTCCAGAAGGCACGTTTTTTGTTGTCATCCTCTAATAACACAACTTCACCCACTTCTAGCGGCTTATCCTTGTAGTTTCTTATGGACTGTTGACGTAGATATCCTAAATATTCCGTGCGAAATCGTACTCCGAGGTTCTCTCTCATTTTCTGTAGGTACTTAGCTCGCTTACTGAGCTTCTTTTTGTCCAAAATGTCAATGTCAGACACACCAGAATGGGGAATTTCGTGCAGAAACATCTCGGGAGTTAAATGGGATAAATCGTTCACATCTTCGGACACGTAAGTAAGTGGTCTACTATTAATTATTTTTTCACAATCGCACAAAATGGTTTGCAGCTCTTCATAACCAAGTGTAGCACGCCCCAAAATTTTTCTTAAGATTTGTTTAACCATTTGAATGAGGCGCTCCCACCAACCTCCCCACCACGGGGCGGTCGGAGGGTTAAATTTCCACTGAATTTTTTGTTCCGCAACTTTGGAGGTAATACTCTCCCAGTCTAGTTCATGTAAAAGCTTCTCTGCTCCCCTAAAGTTCGTACCGTTGTCTGAATATATAATTGATGGTCTTCCACGTCGTGAAATGAAACGCCTTAATGATTGCAAAAAAACCTCGGTTGTTAAAGATGTGATCAATTCTAAATGAATTGCTCTATAGACGGCACAGGTAAACAGTACAATATAAGATTTTTGACCTCCTTTCAAATAAAGTGGTCCAGCTAGATCGATGCCTACAATTTCAAAAATAGCTGCATCATTTACTCGTTCCTTTGGCAAAGGACCTGGTAGAACATCAGAATGTTTGACTTTAAATCTTTGGCATTTAACGCACTTTCGTATACAGTTTCGTATAGTCTTACGAGCTCTAATAATCCAGTATTTTTCTCTCAAGTATGACATCATCAAATTAACACCAGCGTGTAATAATTCGTTGTGAGTATGCATTATTAACAGTCGAACCACTGGATGATCGGACGGTAAAATCACAGGAAATTTAAAACTGTTAGTGTCATTTCTACAAGAAATATTTGTTTTTGCTCTAATTAAACCATCACTGTCAATCATCGGTCTAAGGTTTTGAAGTTTGTCGTAATTTGTGTTATTAAATGAATCCTTTTGTACCAATTTCAGAAGAGCGATTTCAGCTCTTTCAAGTTCGGAAGTTGACAAAGTTTTTGAGGATTCACTGGGAAATTTTCTTAGCTTAAAATAAAATCTGTAGATAAACGCTATCATCCGAATAATTTTTCTTATAGATGAAAAATACTTGTAATACCAGTCGCTGTTATGGTCGGTTTGGCTTAAGGCAATAATTACAGTTTTTCGTATTTCTGAGCCAACCAAATCCTCATCCGGAGATTCCTCTGAATTTGGCCAACTCTCCTCGTTATTGCGTAACCACTCGGGTCCCTCCCACCATCTTAGTTGTGACAATTTTTCGGCTGAACATCCTCTAGAAGCTATATCGGCAGGGTTAAGAGCACCTGGAACGTGGCGCCACACGGTGGGAGATGTCAAGGAAACTATTTCACGTACACGATTTTGGACAAAAGTCCCCCAATTTTGATTTCTTTGGATCCAACATAACGAAGTAGTAGAATCCGTCCAACAATGAATATCAACACTGGGAAATTGCATATCTTCTACCACAGACGAAAGCAACCGAGCGCCGATCAAGCAAGCAAGGAGCTCTAACCGCGGTATAGTTAGAACCTTTAGAGGCGCTACCCTACTTCTAGCATGTATTAAATTGACGGTCACGTGATCACCTCGACAGACTCTTAAAAACACACATGCCGCGTAACACTTTTGACTCGCGTCACAAAATACATGCAAACTTAATGAATCGTCTGGGGAAATATTAAGCCATCTTGGTATCCTTATTTTTGATATTAAATTTAGTTGTTGGATCCATGCTGTAAATTTTCGTATTAAATGATCCGGAAGAATTTCATCCCACTTAAGTTTTAAATTCCATGTTTCCTGCAAAATTAATTTCGGAATTAACGTCACAGGTGCCGTAAATCCAATTGGATCAAAGACTTGATGAGCAATGGCTAAAATTAACCTTTTCGTAATTAGTTTATCGGGCTCATCAATTGACGGCACTTTGCAGGATAAAGTATCACTGTCTGTATACCACGTAAGACCCAAGACGGAGATGTTTTCTTCAGTGATCGACTCACTGTCTGGAGTGACACTATGCAAATTAGATTTCCACCCTCTTAAATTAAAATTTCCTGTAGACATTATTATTTGTGACTCCAATATAAACTTTTTCATTTCTAACTCAGAATTCAAACTAGTTACGCAATTATCGACATAAAATGATGTCTTAAGAATTTCTGCAGTATTGCTTAAATTTTCGGGTACTTTACTTAAATGATACTGTAAGGTAGCGGCTAATAAATAGGGACTACATGTTAAACCAAAAACAACCCTTTGATGCCGATACTCCTCAATTTGTTCCGAATTATCTCTACCAAACCACAGAAAACGTAAAAAGTCGCGATCCTTTTCTCTTATTGAAATCTGTAAGAAAGCTTTTTCTATATCTGACGTAACACCCACGTAGCTTTTACGAAATCGATTTAGTATTGTTGGAATAATTTCTATTAAATTAGGTCCCGTAGATAAACAATCATTCAATGAAGGAAAACCCTGAGAATGTGAACTCGCATTAAACACTGGCCGTAAACTCGTAGTACTACCCTCTTTTATTATGGGTCTATGCGGTAAATAATGTACCTGTTCTGATTTAGTCTCTGTCACTTTTTCTATTATGCCAAGTGATAACCAATTATCAAAAACCCCATAGTAATCCTCTAATTTGCCGGCATTAACTAATTTTCTTTTCGTACTAAACAGACTTTTTCCAGCAAGTTTTTTATTGTCAGGTAAGGCAGAATTATCCGTTACCCATGGTAAAGCTACCTCGTATCTGCCGTCGGAATTTACCCGAAGAGTCTCCTTAAAATACCTGTTAGTCTCTTCTTCTAACTCCTGCTTAGTTTTACGGTGTGCAGGATCTGTAATTCCCAATACGTCTAATTTCCACAGATCGCTTACACACTGGTTCTTAACCAAAAGAGAAGAGATAACGAGAGAATGATTACTAGGTGTATTGCTCTTTGTGCCAAAAAATTTTCCTAGAACAGTCCATCCCAATTTAGTATGTATAGCGGTTAAATTTGATTTAAGGGGTACTATTTTTCCCGTTAACAATTTACCCATAATATCAGCCCCGATTAACAATTTTATTTCCTTATCCACTTTGTATTTATTTTCTAAGTCCGTAAGCTGTATACGATATTTCTTAAGCTCATTTAACCACGGACCAGATGGGATTTGGCCAAGCTCAGAACAAATACGTTTTTCCGCCAATGCGTCAAATTTACATTTATAACTTCTGTCCATACTACTAACTTCAATTACATAATTTTTATAAAGATTTTCATTCGTTTCGATACCTCCAAAAAGTGATTGACGCAAGTTTATTTCATTGCTAGAGACATACTTCATTTCTTCAATTGTATCGCTACATATATAGCTTTTCATGCTTCCAGAGTCCAAGACTGCCCTTACAAGCATTTCTTTATTATTATTGTGCAGTCTAACGATTAACGTTTGCAGAAATACATCAGAGAGCTGTACATGATTATTTAATGTACTTATTTTTATTTCTTCATTAATCTTATTTGAAATATCTGATTTGTTTGAGGGTAAATCCGGGCATATTATAGCGTAGTGTCGTCTTTTACAAATAAGACATCTATGCCCTGATCTACATTGGTTTGCTCTGTGATTTTTCTTCAGACAAACAAAACAAACCCTTTTTTCTTTCAGTATATTCTTTTTATCTTCCAAATTTAACTTAGAGACCTCATTACAACTCTCCGATGCATGTGATTTATTGCAAAAAACACACACTATATCAACCTTTCTAAATTTTGAATTAATTTCCTTATTATTTTCATTAGTGTTCATCAATTTACACGCTGTAGGGAGTGTCTTAGACTCGGGAATTTTTTTCTGTTTTTCTTTTACATTTGGATTTTGTGAAGACAGTTCTTGTATTTGTATCGCCGTTTCACGACACTCAATTTCAGCTTTTAAAAAGTCTAATAATTCATCAATGTCAAAATTTTCAAGGTTCTGTCTTTTTCTTTGATAATTTAAATTTAAATCAGTGGGAATCAATTTGAGTAAAATTGGTGTCAGCAGAGTGCCGTATGTTCCTGATGTCACATTTAGGCATTTTAAATTTCTTATTTGAATCGTAATGTTATCGTAGAGCTTGCGCAGCGCATCTGTGTTATTTGAATTTTTCACTGGATCTAAATTCAATAACTTTCCAATGTGTGCATTAATTATTAGGTCATTACGACCAAATCTTGTTTTTAACGCTTTAACTGCAGATTGATAGTTCTCACTGGATAACGAAAAGCCTCTAATGGCATCAGCCGCAGATCCTATTAATAGAGAATGCAAATAATTAAATTTATCTATGTCTGTTAAATCAGTATTATTATGAATTGCATTCTCGTATTGGCTCCAAAATGAGAGCCAGTTAGCGGGATTCCCGCCAAATTCTTCAATCACTAGACGAGGGAGTTTTATTCTAGAATGTGAACAAGAAATTAAAGATGACTGTTCACTTATGATATCATCCTTTTTAGTGTTTGTGTTTTCGAGGTTTACCTTACTTTTTAAAACCGAAGTAATTTTTGATTTAACAGAAATAATTTTTTCTGCATAAGTTTCTGCTGTTTCAAATTCGGATTCTAAATCGTCTTCCTTTTTCATAAGATTTTGAATCTCTTCATCGAGATTCCTTAAATTTTCGTATTTTACTGTTAATTGATCGAAATGTTCTTGCAGAACAGATGTTTCGATTACATCTGCTTCTATGTACTGCTCGCAATTAGTAATTAATTTCGTAGTGGAACTTCTAATTACTGTTCTTTTTCTCTTTTGTTTTTCTAACTCTGCCATGTTTAAAACTCTTATTAACAATTTTTAATAAAATACAAAATTTTATTACACTTATTCTTATTGTTCTTAAATCTGAAATCAAATGAACTCCTTTTTTTTTTTTATTACCTTCACGTAATATTCACAATAATAATAATAATCTTATCTTATAATATAATTCACTCAATAAACTACGTAAATATATTAAAATTTCTCATTAAGAACATGACTTGGCACCCTACATTTGGGTGCTACGTATTATTGTTATAATATTTCAATCTTATTTATTCTCAAATTATTGAAAATATACTTTATTCGTAAATATATGAAATATATATATATATTTTATTCAGTGTCTTAATAAAGGGGAGAGAGAGCTTACCTGATAATCGTATTCAGCTCCGTGACAAAACAAAACTTTATTCCAAAAGTTAGCTTAAATACTTCTTTCTGTTCTTAACTGTTGATGGAAACGTAATTATTTATTTATTTATTTTTTTTTTCCTTTCTTTAATCTTATAAACAGCTTAAGAGCCCTTTTAAAATCGTATATTTTACGAATCCTGGCTGGCTGGCTCGCCAAAATGTTACTTCAAATATAATAATTCTTAATATACTTAAATAAAATAAAACTAACTAATAATACAGGAGCCAGGAACTCGAATAAACAGGGCTCTATCTTACTTTAACGAATCCTTTATATACATATTCTATATACACATATTCTATGTACAAATATACATTATTAAGTAGTAGTAATAAAATATAATGAAGAGAAAACATATCCTCATTCGTAACATCTTACAGTAATCACTGTACATCTTATCGCTGAAGTCAGCGAGTAAAAACTAAACTTATTCTTTTTTCTCTCGTAGCAAGCGCATGCGCTTCTCACACCAAACTAGCAGATGTTCCTTTGGAAACCGAAACTGTTTTCCACAAATATATTCAGGCAGAAATAGAGATATTTATTTCATTTAGTAATAAAGGATTAGAAAAATTAACTAAGATTTTGTATATTTTAGTGCTCATAGAGATATGAATTTACATTAATTATCAATTTTAAAATTAATTTTAAACTTAGAAAAAATAATAATAATAATAATAATATTGAAGTAGAGAGTTAGAAAAATATATTCAGGCAGAAATAGAGATATTTATTTCATTTAGTAATAAAGGATTAGAAAAATTAACTAAGATTTTGTATATTTTAGTGCTCATAGATATATGAATTTACATTAATTATCAATTTTAAAATTAATTTTAAACTTAGAAAAAAAAAAAAAATAATAATAATATTGAAGTAGAGAGTTAGAAAAAATATATTCAGACAGAAATAGTGATAAAGGATTAGAAAAATTAACTAAGATTTTGTGCAACCAATAACATTTTACCACGCAACAGAGTTATAGTACATTTTATTTAACTTATCATAAGCTAAAATCAAACCATGTACTTATTAATCTTATATTCATGTATTTGCATATTTTGTATATTTATGCATCCTTAAGTATTTTAGTTATGTAATATTTTAAAATATTTTGCATTATAAATGTAATTTAAGTTTATGCACGCACACACATAGAAAAATTTAATTATTTATTTTTTAATCTTAATAGATTAAAACGGAAATAATTTTTTTTTTTTTTTTTGAACTTTCATTTTGTAATAAAATAGTTATATTTCAAATAAATAGAGATTCTTCTAAATGAGTTGTCTTAGAAATTTTGTGAAAGAAAATTGAAATAATGTGGTAAGTGCGTATTTTCGGATATATGTAGAAATAGTGATTATCTTTGCATTACAGGAAATGTTTAAACATGAGATCTTGATTATATACTTTTAAATAGATAATGAGTTGTATTAGAAATTATGTAAGAAGATATTTTTATGTACTTAATTGTTAGATAAGTAGTTTTCGTTTAAAAATATGCACCTTAAAGTGAAAATACTATACTACAGAGTTACCATTTATTTAATTCATTAAAAAATATGCTTCTTTTCTACACTTCCAAAGAAACAAATGAGTGATAAGCTTATTTCTTATCGACCATGTTGATACTACGTAATACTACGATAAACTCCTTTTGTTTGATTATCTTATATAGTTCTACTAATCTAGTTAAAAAACTTTTTGAATTATTCACCTTAAAATGAAAATACTATACTACAGAGTTACCATTTATTTAATTCATTAAAAAATATGCTTCTTGAAAAATAATGACCTATCTAAAAGTATTTTTTCATTGATATATTTATTTATTTAATAATATTAATTTAAGAACTTTATTTTATAAATTAACTTCTATCAACCAATACCATTTTACCACGCAACAGAGTTATTGTAGATTTTATTTAACTTATCATAAGCTAAAATCAAACCATGCACTTATTAATCTTATATTTATGTATTTGTATATTTATGCATCCTTTAGTATTTTAGTTATGTAATATTTTAAAATGTGATTGAAAAAAAAAAATATTTCGCATTATAAATGTAATTTAAGTTTATGCACGCACACACATAGAAAAATTTAATTATTTATTTTTTAATCTTAATAGATTAAAACGGAAATTTTAAAGTTAAGCATATGTACATTGCGAAATTGATTAAGATTTAATATTACAAACTTAAGTATATTGAGTGAAATTAGGATGTAGCTTATTACAGGAACAATAGTTATAAATATTGTAAAAATGCTGAAATACATTAAGGTTTATTACTTACTTAGTTATATTTTATGTGCATATTTAGTACTTTTGTGATGTAATGTAGCTTATTAGATATCCAATAGTTATAAATGATGCAAAAATGTTGATACACATTATGGTTTAATAGTTATAAATGTTGAAATACATTAAGATTTATTACTTACTTAGTTATATTTTATGTACATATACAGTACTTTTTGTGATGTAATGTAGCTTATTAGGTGAACGATAGTTATAAATGATGTAAAAATGTTGAAATACATTAAGATTTCTTACTTACTTAGTTATATTTTATGTGCGTATTTAGTACTTTTGTGATGTAATGTAGATTATTAGATATCCAATAGTTATAAATGATGCAAAAATGTTGATGCACATTATGGTTTAATAGTTATATTTTATGATAAACAATACTTATAAATGATGCAAAAATGTCGAAGTACATTAAGGTTTAATAGTTGCACAGTTATATTTTATGTGCATATATAGTACTTTTGCGATGTTATGTAGCTTATTAGAGAAACGATACTTATAAATGATGCAAAAATGTTGAAATACATTAAGGTTTAATAGTTATATTTTATGCGCGTATATAGCACTTTTTGTGATGCGAAACAAAATATTCTCAGGGGATAGTAGTTTTCAAAAAATTTAACCACAGGAATACACTCTATTTAAGATAGAAATAGGTGCACTAGTATTGAACATGGTGGCTTTTTGGGGTCACGTGATTTTTTTCGTCCAATCAGAAGCACGGAATTTTAATGAATAGTATTATAAAATTAAGTGTTTTTTATATACAGATATTTTTGAGGTTCCATGAACCAATCAAAACCAGGGATTTTTAATGAATAGTATTATAAAATTAAGCACTTTGTGGAATTAAGTGTTGATTGTGTACAAATAATTTTGGTGTTTTTTCAACCACATGGATTTTTAATGATTATAAAATTAAGTGATTTGTGGAATTAAGTGTTGATCATATTCAAATAATTTAGGAGTACCATGAACCAACCAGAAGCATGGATTTTTAATAATTGTAAAATTAAGTGATTTAAGTATGCAAGTTTCGGAAAAAACCATGAAAAACTTCAAACGAATAGTCTACAAGCTTTAAAATCTGTGATGCACAAATTATTTGTTTTAACATGTTGATAAACTAGATTACATTAAAAAGTTTGGGTATTAAAATGATATATATTTGGTGTGATTAATAGGGATTCTAAAGAATTTGGCTGCTTTTCCTGGTGTATGAATTTAGCTTATATTTGGCTTGATTTCGCCAATAATTACAAATTTGGTGGTAAACCTGCAGTATAAATGCATTCGCAAAGAAAATTTTGTCAGTTGCTGCTGTATTTTTGAGGAGTGCGCACGTTTAATTTATCAACTTGTATTTTTTTATAACACTTTACTTTTTAGTGAGAGAGATGGATTTATCTGCAAAAATGCCTATTTCAAATGAGGTGTCATCAAGCTTGGATACTAAGAAAGTACCAAAAACTTTTAGCTGTGTTTCTTGCAGTATGGTATTTAAACGAAAATGGGATTTGCTTCGTCACATGAAAATTCATCTCAACGAAAAATCTTTTATTTGCAATGTATGCCAGAAAGCATTTACCAGGTCAGATGAGTTAAAGAGACATTTAAAAATTCATGAAAAGACTTCTATTGAACATAGATGTGGGCAATGTGATGAATCCTTTAATCGCAAGTATCAGTTGCTGATGCATATTAGAAAAAATCATCGAAAACCTTTACCAGCGCATTCCTGTGATCAATGTGCAGAAACATTTAGACAGAAATATAAACTTTTAGAGCATGTTAGAGAAAATCATCGAAAACCCTTATCGCAAGCAACATTAAAGGGAATATCAAATTCTGACCGAGATTTTCTTAAGGAGAAAATTATGCATTTTAAAAGAAAAAATGCTCTTAATACATTTACAATAACCACATTTGATAATAAAAACAAAGATTTGGATTTAACGTCATTTTTTAATAATTTAAGAACTGACATTTTAAACGAATTAAACTTTCAATTAAATGAGCAAGGATCATTGAAATGGTATATTAATGTAGAAGTTACTTTTAGTTGTATTTATGAAAATGGAGAGAAGGATTTTATTACACAAAATTTTAGGTCAAAAAGTATAACAACTCTTTTAATAAATGATTTGAATAATGATCTTGAAAACGCTTTTAACAAGATGAAAAAGTGTTTTGATGAATTTAGTGAACAAGGATCAGGTTGTACATTAACAGAAATTTTCAAATTAGAACTTTGTATGACTAAATATGGTTCTTTTCAAATGTAATATCTGATTTTACTATATATATATATATTGAAAATTGTTAGTTGAATCTTATAAAATTATTGTAAACTTTGTATAAAAATGATGCATGTAAAAATCTTATAATTTGAAAAATAAAAGTATGTGTACAAAAATTGTATTTTTAATTATTTATCTCATATAAAAATTTTATATAAAAGTTTAAACTATTAATCGGATTTTTAAAATACATGCACTTATGTAAACATGTTTAAATAGAAAGTTTTATATTTATTTTATCAAAGTAATTTTTTATTTTTTATTTATTTATTTATTTATTTATTTATTTATTTATTTTTTTTTTTAATATGATTTTAAAACTATATATTTTAATATGATTTTAAAACTACATATTTTTATAAAACGTTATTTCATAAATAAATTGATATTTTATAGTAAATATAATCTTACCAATTTTAGAGATTGTATCAAAAAATCATGAACTTTCCAATTTTAGCATTAACCATTTAACATATAGTCTAGGGAAATACTAACCTGCTTAAAAGTTTAACTTTTCTGCATGCTTGAAATTAGACATCAACAAATTATTTGTTTCGACATGTTGATAAACTAAAATATTTTACGAGATTTTTTAATGGGATTGAGGATATTTTTCAAGATTTGGCTATTAAAATAACATATCTGCTAAGATTTGGCGAGATTTTTTAATATATTTGCCAATAAATACTAATTTGGCATTAAACATAGAGTATAAATTCAGTCTCGTAGAAAATTTAATCAGTTGCTAACTTGTTTTCGTGCTTCATATAGCATTTTTAAAGTTTTACTTTGATTATATTTATAATGGATCTATCTGAGGAAGTGCAAGTTTCTGTTCATCAACAAGCCACTTCATCATGTTTTGAAGATGAGACTTTTCACTTAGAGGATGCAAAACCCTATATTTGTAATGTGTGTAAGAAAGCATTTAGTAGGTGGGGCTACATTTGGGTACAGAAGATAACAAAAATTTGTTTTTAATAAAGGTTTTAGGCATATCATTAAGAGCTTGTAACAATTCGCCCTGTGCATTGATAGGCACTTTCTTATTCGTAGAAAATATTTAATAAATCAGCAATATTAGAGTTCTTAATTTTACGGTTTTTATAAGTCACTTCGTTCCATTCCAATTTGTTGGGAAAGAATTTCTTTAAAACGAATTAAAATCACCAAGTCTTATTGTATATAAATGTATTAAACGATTTAGTTAATAAGAAAGCAAAAATATATTTATACATGTTTAGATTTTTTTCGTGACTTAACGAATCTATTGTAATATAAAATGGTGTGTAGAAAGTAATTTCATAATAAAAACACAATTTTTGATTAAAATAATTTATTTTACATTATTATTGTCAATATAAAAACAGGTTCATAAAAATCTAAATTGTTGTTGAATCGTTAAGGTTACATTGAGTTATACATTCTACATTAAAATTATCCAAAAATTTCAACAAGTCGTTATCAACACTCACCGGTGAAAAATTATTTTGATTACTCATACACTCTACATTAAAATTCGTAAAGTCCACATTTATATTCTGAAAGTTGTTCGTTGATGAGTCATAAATATTACTTTGTGTCAAACATTCAGTATTCATATTTCCATTAGCAGTGGGTAAAACGTTGTATGCATTTTCATTATTATCCAAAACATTTGATAAGATCACATTTTCACTGGTTGATGAACCGAAAACAATATTTTGATTATCTGAAAAATTCGTTAAGTTCGCATTTGCACTCTCAAAGTTGTTGGTTGATGAGTCAATATTTTGTGTTATGAGTTCGGTATTCATATTTTCATTATTTAAAAATATTAAAAAATATGTATTGTTATTTTCATCATGAAAGCTTTTGGCTAAAGAATAGGTGTTGGTTAAAAAAGCAGTATTCAAAAAATTCGTTAAGTTCATATTTTCACTGTCTAAGTTGAGAGTATTTCGTTCATTGCATTTTGTACATACGTAAGCAGAAGAATCTTTACGATGATTTTTTCTGTTATGACGTAATAATTCATACTTATATCGAAAACTTTCGTTGCATTCTACACATAGATATTCAGGTAAAACCTTTCGATGTATCATTTTTTTATGATTCAATAAATCTTGTTTAGTCCTAAACACTTCACTACATTCATCACAACTGTGATTATGTAAAGTCTTTTTATGAATTTTTGCATTATGCTTTAAAAAATCCCGTTTACGAGTAAAATTTTCCATACAGTATTCACACCCATATCCTATGCGAGGTTTTTCATGAGTTTTTAAGTGTCTTTTATAATCGTACGATCTACTAAATGCTTTCTTACACACATTACAAATATAGGGTTTTGCATCCTCTAAGTGAAAAGTCTCATCTTCAAAACATGATGAAGTGGCTTGTTGATGAACAGAAACTTGCACTTCCTCAGATAGATCCATTATAAATATAATCAAAGTAAAACTTTAAAAATGCTATATGAAGCACGAAAACAAGTTAGCAACTGATTAAATTTTCTACGAGACTGAATTTATACTCTATGTTTAATGCCAAATTAGTATTTATTGGCAAATATATTAAAAAATCTCGCCAAATCTTAGCAGATATGTTATTTTAATAGCCAAATCTTGAAAAATATCCTCAATCCCATTAAAAAATCTCGTAAAATATTTTAGTTTATCAACATGTCGAAACAAATAATTTGTTGATGTCTAATTTCAAGCATGCAGAAAAGTTAAACTTTTAAGCAGGTTAGTATTTCCCTAGACTATATGTTAAATGGTTAATGCTAAAATTGGAAAGTTCATGATTTTTTGATACAATCTCTAAAATTGGTAAGATTATATTTACTATAAAATATCAATTTATTTATGAAATAACGTTTTATAAAAATATGTAGTTTTAAAATCATATTAAAATATATAGTTTTAAAATCATATTAAAAAAAAAAAATAAATAAATAAATAAATAAATAAATAAATAAATAAAAAATAAAAAATTACTTTGATAAAATAAATATAAAACTTTCTATTTAAACATGTTTACATAAGTGCATTTATTTTAAAAATCCGATTAATAGTTTAAACTTTTACATAAAATTTTTATATGAGATAAATAATTAAAAATACAATTTTTGTACACATACTTTTATTTTTCAAATTATAAGATTTTTACATGCATCATTTTTATACAAAGTTTACAATAATTTTATAAGATTCAACTAACAATTTTCAATATATATATATAGTAAAATCAGATATTACATTTGAAAAGAACCATATTTAGTCATACAAAGTTCTAATTTGAAAATTTCTGTTAATGTACAACCTGATCCTTGTTCACTAAATTCATCAAAACACTTTTTCATCTTGTTAAAAGCGTTTTCAAGATCATTATTCAAATCATTTATTAAAAGAGTTGTTATACTTTTTGACCTAAAATTTTGTGTAATAAAATCCTTCTCTCCATTTTCATAAATACAACTAAAAATAACTTCTACATTAATATACCATTTCAATGATCCTTGCTCATTTAATTGAAAGTTTAATTCGTTTAAAATGTCAGTTCTTAAATTATTAAAAAATGACGTTAAATCCAAATCTTTGTTTTTATTATCAAATGTGGTTATTGTAAATGTATTAAGAGCATTTTTTCTTTTAAAATGCATAATTTTCTCCTTAAGAAAATCTCGGTCAGAATTTGATATTCCCTTTAATGTTGCTTGCGATAAGGGTTTTCGATGATTTTCTCTAACATGCTCTAAAAGTTTATATTTCTGTCTAAATGTTTCTGCACATTGATCACAGGAATGCGCTGGTAAAGGTTTTCGATGATTTTTTCTAATATGCATCAGCAACTGATACTTGCGATTAAAGGATTCATCACATTGCCCACATCTATGTTCAATAGAAGTCTTTTCATGAATTTTTAAATGTCTCTTTAACTCATCTGACCTGGTAAATGCTTTCTGGCATACATTGCAAATAAAAGATTTTTCGTTGAGATGAATTTTCATGTGACGAAGCAAATCCCATTTTCGTTTAAATACCATACTGCAAGAAACACAGCTAAAAGTTTTTGGTACTTTCTTAGTATCCAAGCTTGATGACACCTCATTTGAAATAGGCATTTTTGCAGATAAATCCATCTCTCTCACTAAAAAGTAAAGTGTTATAAAAAATACAAGTTGATAAATTAAACGTGCGCACTCCTCAAAAATACAGCAGCAACTGACAAAATTTTCTTTGCGAATGCATTTATACTGCAGGTTTACCACCAAATTTGTAATTATTGGCGAAATCAAGCCAAATATAAGCTAAATTCATACACCAGGAAAAGCAGCCAAATTCTTTAGAATCCCTATTAATCACACCAAATATATATCATTTTAATACCCAAACTTTTTAATGTAATCTAGTTTATCAACATATTAAAACAAATAATTTGTGCATCACAGATTTTAAAGCTTGTAGACTATTCGTTTGAAGTTTTTCATGGTTTTTTCCGAAACTTGCATACTTAAATCACTTAATTTTACAATTATTAAAAATCCATGCTTCTGGTTGGTTCATGGTACTCCTAAATTATTTGAATATGATCAACACTTAATTCCACAAATCACTTAATTTTATAATCATTAAAAATCCATGTGGTTGAAAAAACACCAAAATTATTTGTACACAATCAACACTTAATTCCACAAAGTGCTTAATTTTATAATACTATTCATTAAAAATCCCTGGTTTTGATTGGTTCATGGAACCTCAAAAATATCTGTATATAAAAAACACTTAATTTTATAATACTATTCATTAAAATTCCGTGCTTCTGATTGGACGAAAAAAATCACGTGACCCCAAAAAGCCACCATGTTCAATACTAGTGCACCTATTTCTATCTTATATAGAGTGTATTCCTGTGGTTAAATTTTTTTAAAACTACTATCCCCTGAGAATATTTTGTTTCGCATCACAAAAAGTGCTATATACGCACATAAAATATAACTATTAAACCTTAATGTATTTCAACATTTTTGCATCATTTATAAGTATCGTTTCTCTAATAAGCTACATAACATCGCAAAAGTACTATATATGCACATAAAATATAACTGTGCAACTATTAAACCTTAATGTACTTCGACATTTTTGCATCATTTATAAGTATTGTTTATCATAAAATATAACTATTAAACCATAATGTGCATCAACATTTTTGCATCATTTATAACTATTGGATATCTAATAATCTACATTACATCACAAAAGTACTAAATACGCACATAAAATATAACTAAGTAAGTAAGAAATCTTAATGTATTTCAACATTTTTACATCATTTATAACTATCGTTCACCTAATAAGCTACATTACATCACAAAAAGCACTATATATGTACATAAAATATAACTAAGTAAGTAATAAATCTTAATGTATTTCAACATTTATAACTATTAAACCATAATGTGTATCAACATTTTTGCATCATTTATAACTATTGGATATCTAATAAGCTACATTACATCACAAAAGTACTAAATATGCACATAAAATATAACTAAGTAAGTAATAAACCTTAATGTATTTCAACATTTTTGCAATATTTATAACTATTGTTCCTGTAATAAGCTACATCCTAATTTCACTCAATATACTTAAGTTTGTAATATTAAATCTTAATCAATTTCGCAATGTACATATGCTTAACTTTAAAATTTCCGTTTTAATCTATTAAGATTAAAAAATAAATAATTAAATTTTTCTATGTGTGTGCGTGCATAAACTTAAATTACATTTATAATGCGAAATATTTTTTTTTTTTTTCAATCACATTTTAAAATATTACATAACTAAAATACTAAAGGATGCATAAATATACAAATACATAAATATAAGATTAATAAGTGCATGGTTTGATTTTAGCTTATGATAAGTTAAATAAAATCTACTATAACTCTGTTGCGTGGTAAAATGGTATTGGTTGATAGAAGTTAATTTATAAAATAAAGTTCTTAAATTAATATTATTAAATAAATAAATATATCAATGAAAAAATACTTCTAGATAGGTCATTATTTTTCAAGAAGCATATTTTTTAATGAATTAAATAAATGGTAACTCTGTAGTATAGTATTTTCATTTTAAGGTGAATAATTCGAAAAGTTTTTTAACTAGATTAGTAGAACTATATAAGATAATCAAACAAAATGAGTTTATCGTAGTATTACGTAGTATCAACATGGTCGATAAGAAATAAGCTTATCACTCATTTGTTTCTTTGGAAGTGTAGAAAAGAAGCATATTTTTTAATGAATTAAATAAATGGTAACTCTGTAGTATAGTATTTTCACTTTAAGGTGCATATTTTTAAACGAAAACTACTTATCTAACAATTAAGTACATAAAAATATCTTCTTACATAATTTCTAATACAACTCATTATCTATTTAAAAGTATATAATCAAGATCTCATGTTTAAACATTTCCTGTAATGCAAAGATAATCACTATTTCTACATATATCCGAAAATACGCACTTACCACATTATTTCAATTTTCTTTCACAAAATTTCTAAGACAACTCATTTAGAAGAATCTCTATTTATTTGAAATATAACTATTTTATTATAAAATGAAAGTTCAAAAAAAAAAAAAAAAAAATTATTTCCGTTTTAATCTATTAAGATTAAAAAATAAATAATTAAATTTTTCTATGTGTGTGCGTGCATAAACTTAAATTACATTTATAATGCAAAATATTTTAAAATATTACATAACTAAAATACTTAAGGATGCATAAATATACAAAATATGCAAATACATGAATATAAGATTAATAAGTACATGGTTTGATTTTAGCTTATGATAAGTTAAATAAAATGTACTATAACTCTGTTGCGTGGTAAAATGTTATTGGTTGCACAAAATCTTAGTTAATTTTTCTAATCCTTTATCACTATTTCTGTCTGAATATATTTTTTCTAACTCTCTACTTCAATATTATTATTATTATTATTTTTTTTCTAAGTTTAAAATTAATTTTAAAATTGATAATTAATGTAAATTCATATCTCTATGAGCACTAAAATATACAAAATCTTAGTTAATTTTTCTAATCCTTTATTACTAAATGAAATAAATATCTCTATTTCTGCCTGAATATATTTTTTCTAACTCTCTACTTCAATATTATTATTATTATTATTTTTTTTTTCTAAGTTTAAAATTAATTTTAAAATTGATAATTAATGTAAATTCATATCTCTATGAGCACTAAAATATACAAAATCTTAGTTAATTTTTCTAATCCTTTATTACTAAATGAAATAAATATCTCTATTTCTGCCTGAATATATTTTTTCTAACTCTCTACTTCAATAATATTAATTTTTTTTTTCTCTGTTTCAATAAATAATCGCCAGATGGCAGCACATATGGTAATATTTTACACGAGAGAAAATTTCCTTAATTTGCAATCATTTTATTAAATTTTTCCTTAAAAAAAAAAAATATTAGTGAAAACCATTCGCGAAAAATCGTATATTTTACATAATTAAAAATACTGTCTAAATATGTTCACACAGATTAAAAAATCTGTTTGAACATACATAAGAAATTCTCTTTTGAGAATTTCACAGAAAAAAAAAAGTAACTCTTTAGCAGAGTTCTAAAGATTAAATAAAAAAGAAATTTAATATATGTTCACATAGAAAAAAAAAAAATGTTTGAACATATAACAGTAGAAAATCATATATTTCCACTGATCAAACACACTTGAACGAAAATTTTTAATCACTCAAACACAAGAAAAAATTTCTTAATATTTTATCCCAAATTATCATTAAAATAATAATTATGCACATAAAATCTACGAAAACAATTAAAATATTAATTATGCACTAAAAATCCTCACTAATATTAATACATTCATTTCTTAAACCAGAAAATAACTTACATTTAAAATAAATTTCATGGCAAAACGCTACACTAAGTAATTAAAATTTACGCTGTCAACACATGATGGTCGAGTGGATAGCGCGGCGGACTCCCAATCCGCAGATAGCAGGTTCGATCCTAAGTGATGGTAAAGCAACATTTTTGAAAATAAACGAGTTCAATACTTCCACAATAGATGTCAGCACCACAGAAAAATAAGTTTGAGAAAAATCGATAATTAAAGTTCTCTTAAAATAATATTCATTATCATTCAAGATAAAATCTTAATTCTAACCCTCCTTATCTTTAACAAGGTCATGCGTCACCGGAACGATACTGATAAGAGACGGTGCGGCAGCAGCACCCCACGCCCCATGCCCGTGCAGCGGTGCAGCGGTTGGTGAACGAACAATTTTACACTACTAACATGAATACCAACTAACAGCTCATTCGAAGAAAGCATTTAGACGCTAGCGTGTTCACTCACATATATACACACACACATACATACACGCACACATAACACACATACACACACATACATACACAGACGCACACATACACGCACACATACATACCCACACACACACACATACATCATCGTGAAAATACTGAAAACGAACTCAGCAGACCTCAAAACGTATATAAACACCAAAATCTCGAATTCGGATTTTTGATATGATTACAATACTTTCCTTACATATATATGTTCGGAAAGTAAAAAGAGAGAGAGAATAAAAAAGGGTGAATTTTAAGAGTACGGATTTTGTAAAATTTTTCCCAGGTTGTACGATACAAATGTTACGAAGAAACTGTCTATATTTGAGAATAAATTTCTAACTATTTAGAAATTAGATTAAAATGAAAGGATTAACATAAATTCAATTAAATAATATTCGAATTATTTATTATTATTATTATTATTATTTGTATCACTTTATATATGTATACATATATATAATATACAATATTTCGAGAAATTTAGTATTAAGCTATTTTCATTCGCTGAAGCTGTTCGTAGACAATCAGATTAGACTTTATGAAGTAAATATTTTTTTCCACATTTTTTCAGTTAAGTACAATAAAAATGATGTGAATAATATTCAACTTTAGCGGAAAGCTCAATTTATTTTCTTTTTGAAACTAAAGGAAAGCTAATTTTAAGTAGCCTTCAATTCCAAAATAAAGAATTTTCATTGATGGATAGTGAATGTATTTAAATTGTAATTTACTATGGAAAAATTTCTTAATCGGGCTCACAGTTAATTAATGTATTTGAAACGAAATGTGTAAAAACGAAACGTATATAGGTTTTAACTGCCTTCTTAATAAGGATTAACTCGGTTTCTGCTGTAGTCGTTTTTAAAAACCCAGAGGATATATCAGGTTTGGTTTATATGGACCTTATCAGAATAATAATAATAACAACAACAACAACAACAATAATAAAAGACTGAGAACTTGTGCTTTTTTTCTTTAACTTTTTAAGACAAATTTAAGAGTACTTTGAATAGAAAATAATTTCTCAGAAAATTTCAATGAATACAGACAAAATTTCAATAAAAACAGCAAAATTTTGTTGAGGTTATATCAATAAAACAATCTGATTCATTTAAGAAAACGTTTTACTGAAACAAGAATTTTTAGTACCACAAGACTACATCTTTCAGATAGTGATTTTGCGTTGTCGTCATTTACTGTCTTACATTTTGATTGAACGTGCAAACATTTTTGTTGTTATTTAAAATATATAAAGCTGAAAGTTTGTCATTGCATCTGTCCGGATTATTAGATTTTATAAAAAATTGGTACACTTAATAATAAGGACAAAAATCTAGCTAACGCTGTATTTTTTAGTTCAATCGGATAATTGATTCAAGAAATATTAAGTAAAAACCTCATTTTAACTTTAAATTTTTTAAATTAAAAAAAAAAAAAAAAAAAAAAAAAAAAAAGATGCCAAAAATAAATAAATAAATAAATAAGTGAATATATATTTCTTTATGTCAAAAAAAGAAGCAATTATAAAAAATAAAAAATAATAATAAACATGCAAACATTTTCTTTTATTTTTCTTTCTTTCTTTCTCTATATATTAAAAAAAGTTACTGTCACTGGAGTCATTTTTTTTTTTTTTTTCTGCGACAGCATCTTCTAGCGGAGGACAGGATCCTTCGCGTCATGAGAGGTATCAATGTGTTCCGAAAACTCCAAGGAACACATTTCAGCTGCTTAGAAATTTCCATCATTTTAATTAAGAAGTTATTAACTAAAAACGACAAGTTTATGAAGGTACTCTATTTGCCATTTTGAAGAAAGTTTCTCTCAGTGACATTGTTCTTCTATCATGAAGTTATTTTACACGGGAAAATTTCCATGGTTGTACGTAGGTAGGTAGGTAGGTTCGATTTAACGTCGCACCAGTACTGCTCTATGGGTAATTGGCGACGGTCTGGGGCGCACCCCTAGAGATGTTCCGGTCACATGCCATCACAATTTTGATCCTTCCCAGAAGGGATCCCCCTCCCCCCCGCTTTGGTGATTCCCAGAGGTATAGTGTGGGTGGGAACATGGAGGACTTTGCGGTCACGACAGATTTTATATGTGCACCAGCCACGATTAGTGTACACGACGGTCTTTGGCCGGCTCAAGTATCGAATCAGCAATCTTCCAATTACGTGCTCGGCGATTTACAGACTAGGGTATCGCGGCCCGAAACCATGGATGTAAAAAAGAAAGAAAATAAATATCAACTGTTTTCTCTACTTTTAGAAAGTTAATTTTCTTACACGGGAAAATTAAAATATGATCCATGGTTGTAGGTAGGTAGATAATTAGGTAGGTTGTGTTTGACGTCGCACCATTACAGCGCTATGGATACGCTATGGATTACAGCGCTATGGATTGGCGACAGCACTATATTACAGCGCTATTACAGAGCTATGGATTGGCGACGATCTGGGACGCACCCCTATGGATGTTCCGGGGACATGCCATCACAATTTTGGTCCTACACAAAGGGGATGGTCCCCCGCTTCAGTGGCCCTTAGAGGTATAATTTTGATGGGAACATGGAGGATATTGCGGCCACGACATATTTTACGTGCACCAGCCACCATTAGTGTACACGACGGTGTTTTGCCGGCTCCAGAACCGAACCTGCAATCTTCCAATTACGAAGTGGTACCGCGGTCCAGATCTAAGGTTGTAAAAAAAAAAAAAAGGGTCATATACTAAAGCTGTAATGCAAAATGGTCTAGATATTATGAGTTTCTTTCCATTAATATATATATATATATATATATATATATATATATATATATATATATATATATATATATATATATTATATATACTCCAATTTGACATTGAATATGAGGATTTCCATAATAATTTTCTGCTTTTGTCTTGTAATATGCACTATTAATATTCCTTTTCAATGAAAGAAATAGCAAATAGGCGAGCAGAGCTCTGCATGCGTTAATAAGTAAAGTGAGTCGGGGGGGAGGCGAAGCCTCCCTTGGGGGTTGGTGAGCGGAGCAAAGGGGGCAGAGACCCTACTTTTTTAATTAAAATAAAATTGACAAAAATCGTGCCAAAGAAATAGAATAGCTCCTTTGCAAAATTTAGAATTTGGCACCGAATTAGCTTGAACGTTTCTTGCCAAGGCAATTGTGACAGCCATTTTAATTCATTAATGAAATGGCAATACAAATTTAAAATCCACCAAGGGGTTCCTATGCTAAAGCTATACGAAAGTAACTTTAAGAAATGAATATAGTAACCGATGCTAGGGAATTAAATACAGTTACAGCTTGCCTTTATATGGAAGATATAGATAAAGAAGTGCTGTCGTATACTAAATTAAATTATTTTTACAAAGAATATAAGTAGATTATTTATTTATTTATTTAGCCTCAACAAAAACACTGTTGTTTCAACATTTTTTTTTTTTTTTTTTTTTTTTTGGGTGTGTGTGTGTGTAGTATTGGTGATAAAATGGTAATAATGATAAATAATAAAAGACTTTAAAAATTCATAGCTATCAATTTTACACAATAATTTCTCTAAAAAAAGGTTTTAAAACAGTTAAAATATTTAAATATGTATGTGATATTTTGAAAATCTGACATTTATATTTTTCTCCTTTCATTTGTATAAAGTTTATATTTCGGCAATAATTTGATTAGAACGGCAAACAATTCGTAAAATCAATTATATATTTTTGGTGGTACATGTAGTCTCAGCAAAAATTTTCTTGTTTCAACAAAACACTTTTTTCTGTATATAATATCTATACAGGAAAAAAAAAAAAAATGCTCTCAGTTGACAATACAGAGTTGACTAACCCAAACAACTGACGAGGAAATTTCAGTTAAAAAGTGTACTAGCTGAACTAGTCTCCAAACCAATACCCCAGACTAGGAATATTAATATTATCAGATAAAACAGCTATATCTGATAATATTAACCTTCCTAGTCTGGGGTATTGTTTTGTAGACTAGTTCAGCTAGTACACTTTTTAACTGAAGTTTCCTAGTCAGCTGTTTGGGTTAGTCAATTCTATATTGTCAACTGAGAACATTTTTTTTCTGTGTATAACAAAATAAAATGTGTGTGCATATCAGGAGCTTGGTAGGAAAACGGCTGATCGCAGAGCTGCGCAAATTTGCATGGAAGTTCACATTGACCTCTCTTGATACATCTCGAAGCCCGATTTTCAAATTTTTGAATAGTTCTTTTTTTTTTTTTTTTTTTTTTTTTTTCTAAATTAATTAAATTGTGAAAATAATAACCTTATAATACATTTAAAATTAGCTTTTTAAATATTAGCTTTCAATTTAATTGTTGTCAAAAAAGTTTACGAGTTCTTTTTTCTTTTTTTTTTTCGACATAAAAATAAATATATTTTCGGGTAAACAATACAAAATTATCCAAAATTAAATTTGCTTATGCATATGAGAAAATGACATTTTTGTGACTTTAAAGTTAAACAAAAATAATTAAATGGTAATAATATACTTATAGATAATCTTGAGCAATTTTTAAAATTTTGATGCTGCAGTAGACCAAACGTTTTTCATCAAAGATTCTGCTTTTGCGGAAACTATTTTAAGCCAAGTAGGGCATAAAGAATATAAATAAATTACAAAATATTGAAAAAGAAAAAAAAGGAAAGGAAAAAGAAAGAAAGAGAAACAATAATAGAATAGATTATCAAATTTTATCTCCCTTATCATTATATATATATAATATATATATATATATATATATATATATATATATATAAAGGGCCAAACGGGCGACAAAATTCAAAAGTCACCAAGGGGAGCTATTACCATGATCTGGTTTACATATTTATTTATTTATTGTTTTATATATCAACAACTATTAACTAACCCTAAAATATTTTAAATGGAAAATATATATAACCATAACAAAAATAGTTGTCTCATTAGATGTAGAGCTCGTAGCATATTGTAATATTATATATGTTGTTAAACTGCTGTATTTGTGGTCAACCATATAAATCAAATGAAATATAGGAAACAATGTGAAAGTAAATATTATGGATAGCACATATAATATTCTTCATATGTAATTGGGATTTAAATATAAAAGGGCTACTTAAATTTTTTCAATACTGTCCGTTTCAAAATTGTCGTGCGATTGGCATCGAAATCTAAGCCCACGGGTAAGGCACTGTCGCAAGCAATAGGGACACGTGCCCAAGATTTCTTGGTTCAGGAAGACACTGCCGAAGATAACAGGGACCCGAAATTAGCTTTTGAACAATTTCAATGTTTTTTCTTTTTATTTTTTGTTTATAAAGCGATATAAAAAAAGAGTGATTCTGTTTTTAATTCCTTTAAATATAGTGACCAGCGAAGCGGGCAAAGCCTGCTAATTTATAATAAAATGATAATAATTATAAATAATAAATAACTTTTAAAAATTATAGCTATCAATTCTTTTCAACAATTATTCTGAAAAAAGTTTTTATGTTAGTTTAAAATATTTAAATGCATATATGACATTTTGAAATTCTAATATTTCTATTTTTCTCGTTTTTTAGTATTTCAGTTTGTACCATTATTTAATAAATTAAAGGTAACATTTCCTTTTCGTTGCTTGCCAAATATTATTAGCGAACCTATGTTCTCAGTGAAATCGCTTTTCAGTTTGAGGGAAGACGTCTCCGTTGTACTTCACAGAACTTATTTTAACATTCAGTTGAGCTAATTGCACGGTCAGGAATAGACTATGTTCAGGAATGTGTTATATCAAAGAACCAGTTTATTTTTTCTTTTTGTAAGTATTAATTTATCTTGTCGAAAAAATAAATAAATAAATAAAATAAAATAAATAAATAATAAATAAAAATAAAAAGAAGGCAATTGATATAAGTTAGATCTTTTACCTGAAGTTACTTATTTTCTAAAATAATCATTCATCTGTTTGTAAATGGGAATTTTTCAATTTTGAATACGAATAAAAAATAATAATTGTGTTTAATGTTTGATTTACACGAAAGAAAAATGATTTTAAAATGTAGCATATCGAATTCAAATCGTGTACTGGCAACAACAGCAATAATAATAATAATAATAACAATAATAATGATAAAAGTATTCTCGAGGGTCATTTGTTGGTAATAAGACTGTTAGGTGAGAGTTTGAAATAGACCTGGTTGTGAACGTATCTGAATTATTTAGCACTCTAAATTTATTTGTAGCACGTAAGGTTGTAAAACGTATTTAATTTGGAAATGTTCTGATAGAGTCAACAGAAACTTATAAACGAAAATAGAGGTGGAATAAGAAATTTGAATAAATTGACCATATAAAGAAGACATATATTTTTGTTTTTAATCTGAATTGTTTATTATAGTTAATTTAATCTGAGTTTTTTAATTCTATTTTGAAGAAGTTTATGTTGTGCAGACAAAAATAATATATGCAAAAATCGTAATAACAATGAAGTACTGACAGACAATACCCTAAAAAAAACAAAAACTGAAAAAAAAAAAAAAAGAGTTTTTTAAACACAAACACGGATTGCTGCAATTTTTTACAGCTAATTCGGTTAAAGCAATTGAGTGTGGTGCACTTCACACTGTGCTGCAAATTGGTGGAAAATTTTCACAGAATCATTTTGGTGCGTATCACGTGATTTATAAACAAATTACAATAATTGTCAATCGTAATTTTATCTGTTGTTTTAAAGCAAAGACAGAATGTATTTTGCAAGCTTGATAATCTAGTTGATAGATTTCTGAAACAGCAGATAAAGAGTTCAAGATCCATTTAAAGCGTAAATGTTTGTTCAACTCCTCTTATGTATATTAAAAAATGTGCATGTTTGTGGATTACATTTATGTAATATGGATTATTATAGATTTAATTTAAAAACTATGTACTAAACATATAGTTAAAAAGATGAATTTCGGTATTTTTTCTTCAGGATTTTGAAATTTTGTTTGGTGACTTTTAATCATTTTAGGACACGAGCTTCATCATAGCAAACTGTAAAAATTACATCACTTGCAAGATAAAATAACAGCAAAGTCGTAAAAATGCAGCACGATAAACAGCAAAACTTTTACCACCACACTTCACAGATTTTTTTTTTTTTTTTTTTTTTTTTTTTTTTTATTATGTGAATACAACATTTAAAAAGACAAATCTGCTTAGTTAAATAGAAGATAATAGAAAAAGGAAAAGAAATTTGTGTTTCTAAAACTTCGGAAAAAGAAAATCTTTATAAGACACTTCTCAATTTGTTGCAATAATGAAAAGTACATAGATGTTTTTGAAGTACTCTCTGAGCGACAATTGTCACTGATCGATAATCACTGACCATTGATAAGTTGAATTTATTCACCGGAAGCCAACCCTTTGTCGTGATGAATCATGCACCTGTCTATTGATTCTTCTCCTAGAAAAAAGGATTAAACGAATTGATAAAAAGAAATAAATTGAATCAATAAAGAGAAATAAATCAAATCGGTTCGCTCGATGAGATTTCTCCGCCTTATCGGCGTTCTCGGTAACAGGTTTTAAACGTTTCCGGTTATTAGGATGCACGCAACGGTCTGATTTTTTGAAGCAGACCAAGTGAGAAGAAGCCTCATCTTTAAGAACACGTAAAAAGCACCTTACCGTAATTGGAGGTTTCCGTCATGAATTAATTATTGCCACCAACTTTTTCTTTTCCTTCCTTTCTTTCTTTCTTTTTTTTTCTTTTTTTTAAATTATGGACAGTCATTCTTGATCATCTTCTGAGGATTTCGATCAAAATCCTCCCTTTAGGCGATACTATGAGGACCGGATGTGAGCACTTTGATTGTAAGACAAATGAAGGAAGAAGTTATTATTTTTACCATGTTTTTATTAACTCGTTTTCTTGTTTGTTTGTTTGTTTGTCCAGTACAAATCTTGCAATCAATTTTTAACTAACTTTCCGACTAGCTGGACATGTGAAACTTTTAGAATAGCTCAGAGCACGATGACAATGAATTCTTTTAATACTTTTAGACTTTTAGCCATCTTTAAGCAGAATTGAATTCATTTTCAGTAAATTTTGAAAAATCCGCAAGGTGGCGCTTCGATCGAATTCAATGCTTGAACTTTTGCTTAACGGCGTTTGACGATTTTGAAAACAGAATACATGTGAATTTAGTTTGTTTACAAAAATATTCTGCGAAAATTAAAAAATAATAATAATAATAATAATAATAATTAAAGGTTATAAAGTCTGTGGATAGTGGAAATGACTAAAAAGTGATTAAAATTAAATAAACAGAAAATTTAAAAACGTGGTATATAAAAAATTCTTTTTATCGTGTATTTATTTGATTATTATTTCAAACCCTAACAGTACATCTCATCCACAAGACGTCCTCAGGATATCCTATGGGTGAAAGTACATCCAAGGGACATCTTCCGGATGTACTATGGATAAGTGTGCTGTTATTGAACAAACATATATATTACTCGTGTATCATTTATAACAATTGTTTTACTTTATGAGACAGTCATCAAGAAGTTATTGGATTTGGTTGTAACTTTTTGAATGAATTGCGAAAAAGTTATAACAGTCGAATTAGGGTAATGGTGTTGGTGAAGGTGTTAAACCCGATTGATTTACGAAAGTCCAAGGACTGGGTGGTATGGTCTCTGTGGGTGCCTTTCAAAGGGATGGTAGACCATATTTACCTGAATTTCAGGGAAAATCACATAAAATCCTGAAAGACTAGGTCAAAGAGTGCGATCTAGGTTCGAACCCGGCACCTTCCGTTTACCAGCTTTTGAAAACAGAATCTCTGGGCAGCAGATAAGCCAGCAATTAGTGTTAGGAAGAAAAACCGAATTTCGGAACTAAAATTTTTCTAGAAAGAGTTCTTTTTCTTTTTCTTCTTTTTTTAATGTAGAATTTTTTTTTTTTTTTTTTTTTTTTTTTTTTTTGACAGAAATGGTTTAGAACCCTTACAGTCGAAAATTCTGGACACTTGCCTAGAGTAAAATCCTTATTGATTAAATAAAAATGTTTAATAATGCAAAGTGAAAATAAAAATTATTAAAAATATATCCTAAAATTAAATATATGTATATTTTTAATTTAACATAATATTTTATTTTTCTAAATATTTATACTTTTGTTGAGAGATTTAATTATATTACTCTAGTGTAGACTATATAAATTACGTATTCACGTATTTATGAAACGTAGTGAATACAGGCTATGGCTTTTTAGAAAGACTTCCAGGCAAGGCATTCCACCCAGGCCTAGGTACCTAGCGAAAACAATTAACCTTGATCTCGACAACATTGTGAATTTATTACAAATAGTTACATAATATTACGTCTTTGATTCTAAAATAATATTAGCACATTTTTAGATTTATATGATAGTGTAACATATAAATATTGCCTCAAAACTATTTTTTAAGGATATTGTATATTAATTATTCTTTTAAAAGTTATTTAGATAATAAATAAATAAATAAATAGAAAACATTTTGAGGAATCTGGCTCTTATATCTAAAATCTTAATTATATTAAAAAGTCGCCAGTTCCTCAGATATGTTTTATTTCTAAATTATCTTGAAACACAAAGATAATTTGAGCATTTAGCGTCTCATCTATGTAGAGGGGTTTTCCACATCTTTCATTTCAACCCGTTCGTATCCAAATAAGAAGAAAAGTAAGGATTATGATAAAAGATGGCGCCACGTGTACAAATATCCGAACTGATTTTCATCTTGGAGGAGGCGGGAGGATGTGAGATGCTGTGGAAGTAACAATTGCAAATATTTTGTTATCGCCGCTCCGATTCGCTGTGGTGATAGGCCAACGTAATGAATAGCTTTACGAGCCACGATGCTTGCTCTGAACCAACGACGTTATCGAATCGTTTACATTACACTTCTTTTAACAGGTTCTTTAGTTTTTTTTATTCTTTTCTTGCTCAGAACCTCCCTTAGCACCTCATGTGAGAAAAACGGAACGGAAGGTTGTTCTTCGCACGATCTCTCCTCAACAACATTTAGTGGCCAGGTCATACTCGTAAGAGATTGTAATTTTATTTTTTAATTTATTTTTTCAATTTTTTTCTTGCATTGTTTTGTAGTGATATGGGAGGGAACTTCAGCGTTTTTTCTGCAAGCGCAACAGGATACAAATAACACATCAGTTGCCTAATCTGCCGAAGGGGAATATTACGTTAATCGTGATTTCAGACAAAATAGTTGACAATGTGAGGTAATAATGAGGGGTTTTATTCCGGCCCCTGAAACATTCTTACTATGCCATGGCAATTAAAATAACAATCGCGAACATTTATTTGTTATATTTTTATCTTTTTATTACAAAATTGTGTGCTGAAGAATCCGGTAATCTTTTGAGCCGTTTAATGAGTACAAAATTAGATCACGCCAATCCATTCAAAGGTAATCTGTATTCACACATTATTGCTTCTTGAAAAATCTAAACTCTTAAATTAATTCAATAAAATGAACAAAAACAAAAAGCACCTTTAATTAACGGAGACAAAACAGTTAAATCTATTTGATAAATAAACAATTTACCAAATTTGATAAATATGACTTTTTAAATAGAATTTAAAATAATATCCAATTTTCTTACCATATTCAACTGGTATTTGAAGATAACTTACTTTTAAATGCCTATCATACATTTAGAGAAAGAGTTTTTTTTTTTTTTTTTTGGGGGGGGGGAGGGGGGATGTAGCAAATTATCGCATAACATAAATCAAAGTTGAATTTGTAATACAGGGTGAATGTAAGACCTTGACTTTACAACATTCTTACTTTTAGAGATTGCAGTGATTTTAATTTTCTTTTACATATATGTTATACCTATAATAAGTTTTTTTTTTTTTTTTTTTTTTTTTTTTTTAGATGTCTGAAATTAATATCCACACTATTAACAAAATAAAAATACAATTTTGCTGCCAGAAATTCTCTGTAATTTAAGAAAAAAGTCGTAAATTACTAAAAAATTATGTTGACAAAACGTATTTTTCTGTAATCACACAGAATTTCTGGCAGGGAAGTTGCATTTCTTTAACAGTGCATGTTCATCAAATAAAGACACTGCTGCTTTTACAACGCAAGTTTCAGACACTTAAGGTAAAAATCCACTAGATGTAAAATTAGTCCAAAAAAAAAAAAAAAAAAAAAAAAAAAAAAAAAAAAATGCCTGCAAATAATTTTAGGCACAAAAATATGGAAGTTTTATGACTTCAAAGATGCTAACATTAAAAAATTTTTAGACTTTCACATCTGGCAATTGTTTATCATAGTAAGTTTAAAGCTTCCATTGTACCGTATTCTTGTGATTTTACAAAAAATTCAAAATGGAAACAACATTACAGTTTTGCCCTTTTCGTGGTATGAGATAGCTAGAGAGATACATCTGTATATTAATTTCTGATATTAAGAAAAACTTTATAATTGGCTAACCGTATCTGCAAAATTAGTGTAACCACTAACGAGTAAGAATGTTGTAAAATCAGGGTAATCGTTTGTGTTCATCCTGTAGATTAAAAAAAAAAAAAAAAAAAAAAATGTTGAAGCAATCAAAATTTTTATAAATCAATCTGTTGCTGTAGTCTCAATGAAAATTTCTACTATCAGAATCAAATTATTTTGTTGTTTCAACTAAATCTGTTTTCTTAATTCATCCATTTTTTTTTTTTTTTTTTTTTTTTTTTGAACAACAAAATAGTTTTCTTGATTTAATCAAACATTTTTGTTGATTCAGCACATCGATCGCCTCTTGATTGTTTTCAGAGAGATATATGACGTAGCGTATCATTCTATCCAATGACGGGGATTTTTCTATTAACGATTTCATTAAATTTACAAAATTATTGTTAAAGTGACAAAATAAATCTACAAATCAGTCAATAATAATAATAATAATAATAATAATAATAAACTAGCAAAATATTTTCCGGTATATATATATATCGGTTTATTACCGTGCAATTATTTTCCTTCTTTCGAATTAATGTTAAACGTAATTTTCACCGTAAACATTTATCACAACAGTCTGCGACCAATTATAACTATTACGCATATTACAATAATTTTTATTTGTCGCAATTTATCCAAGCAAGTATTATTCATGACCATTCATAAAAATTTAGTGGTGTATATAATTATTACTAATTTTTTCTTCTTTTCTTTCATTTCCTTTCTCTTCTTTCTTTCTTTATTTTTTTCTTCTTTAAATATTAGAATTTTTTTTTTTTTTTTTAAGATTTTTATAAAATTTCTATATTTTATGTTCATAAATAAGTGTGTTTATATATAACGGAAAAACATAAATTACATTAAATATTAATGGTACAAAAGATATCAAATGGAATGTATATTTAAGATAATATAAGAATATTTAAGATTGTCTGATGCTCTGAATACAGTTTTTCAATTAAGATAACAGTAATTGCCAATTCTTATACTTAACATAAACATTTAATGATGTCTTGTCCATTTTCTTTGTTATGCGGAAATGCATGATACAGTCAATTTCAACTCCCGTATTATTTTGAGTTACTGTGATAAAACTTACATTATAATGTTAGTGTAGGTGGTAAGTTTCATTTAGATGTGAAACAAATGATAGTGATATATATATATATATAGCGCTGACGATATACAATTTTAGAAATGGAAGACATAAAAAACTGCTCTTTTCTAAGCAAATTTTGCTACAAAGCATCATACATATATTACACTCGAACAAATGAGAAATGATGTTTTTGTTCATACGTCTATTCACTGATAAGCATAACTCAAGCTTTCTAAGTATTAAAATTTTAATTGACTTTTAAATATTCAATATCAAAATATTCTTTTTGGAAATTTTTATTCTTTTGATTCTATAGGAAAAAAAAAAAAAAAATCACTTAATACTATTTTGTTAAATACTAGGGGGCTCTGCCCCCTGCTCGCTCCGCTCACCAACCCCCGAGGAAGGCTTCGCTTCCCCCCGACTCGCTTCGCTCATTAATCCCTGCGGGATTCTACCCGACTATTCACAACTTTGCCTTTCATTGAATTGGAATATTAATAATACATAACACAAGAGAGTTGAACAATTTTATAGAAATCCACCATATTTCGTATCGCATTGAGATACACAATATTTAATATTATATCGTTTATAATATGTCAAAAATCTGTTATAATTTTCGACAATTTAATAACAATTTGCCATTATTTTGAGAGAGAACATAAAATAAACAACCATAGCACTAACTATTTAGAACAGAGAGAAAATTTTGACATCTAAATCATTTAGCGTTACAACTTTAGTATATGATCGACTTGTTAAATTTTTGTCACTGTTTGACGAGGAATTTTGTTGATGTTATTGCTTGATTAAAGAAATTATGAACTTATTTTTTCTAATGCCTATATATCTTTTTTTACTATTGATTTTTTTTAGTTAATTTAGGACAATATGTAATACTCTGCATTTATTTCCAGCGTACAGCAAGGTTTAAAATGGTCCTTCCAACACTAAAGATGCAACTTTTAAAAGTGCATTTTTTCTAGAATATGATTTAGTCAGGTTGAAGATAAATATTTTATGCGATTATTGCAATTATTTTAAAAATTTCATTAGTAGTAGTAGTACGACAGGACAATTTCTCTCAGATAGCGATTTTGCATTGTCGACACTTATTGTACTACACCATGAATTTGCCAAGATGCCTGTCAATATCTGATTTTACCATTTAATTTCTTAACTGTATTAAATACTAAGGAACAACTTTAGTATATCCCCACAACGATATTTGGCGATTTTTTGTTGGCGATTATGACCAAATCATAAATGATAAAATCATAATCTAAATCATAGATTATAAATTATAAAACATAAAATCATAAATCCAAAATAAAGAACATATAGGCTGCCATATTATATCGCAAACAGTCCAGAACGACATCGTTATCGTTCAAAACGACGCCAAAGAGAAATCGCCAAATTCAGCTGTAGGGATATACTAAAGTTAATCAATACTAAGTTAAATCGGAAAAAAAAAAAAAAAAAAAAAAAAAATATCACATTTTTCGGAATCTACTGATAAGTGAAAAATTCATCCTTGATTGTATTGTAAAATTGAATTGCCGGTTCGAAGTATTCGAGATAGACCATCACCATTCATAAATTGGATGACTTTTGAATATTTGTTGACAATATTTTCTGAATACGTGTTGATGATGGCTCCTGAATACTTGTTGGCGATATCTGCTGAATAATTATTATTGTTGGCGATATCTACTGGATATATATTGATCATGACATCTTAGTAGTTGTTGGCGATTCGTCCTGAACTTGTGTTGATTTTGGTCTGAATATTTGTTGGCTACATCTTCTGGATATGTACTGATTACACCTTGATTATTTTTACATATATATATATATTATGTAATATTAAATTTAGAAAATAAAAAATGAGCGTGGAGAATTAAATTTAATGACATTGGATAATTTAATTTAATTTAATTTAATTTATAAAGACATCAATGGTACTGGAAAAACTACTTCAGCCTTTTTCTTTCTAATAATGAACAGAACGAAAAACGGATATTTTACCTGGAGATATTTTGTACATTTAGACCAAATAAAAAAATAAAAAATTCTTTTTTTCCCTCGTGAATTAAGTTGAAAAATATTTAAAATAAAATTGAAAAAAATCGTTCTAAAGCAATGGTACAGTTTAACCTCTTGGCGAAATTTTATATTTGGCACCGAAGTAGCTTAGACGTTTCTCGCGAAAATCTTGACATGCATAATCGCGATAGATAATTTAAGTCATCGTCAAAATAAATGAAAAATTTAAAATCAGCCAATGAGGTACTGTATTAGCTGTAACTACAAAATTTTAGCAATGCAATACCTACATTCCTTTATATATATATAAAAAAAATGTCCTGTTGTGTTGAATTCTGTTTTCTGCAAAGTTTTATATCAATGCTTAAAAAACAAAAATAGGTTGTGGATTTTATTATTATTATCATTATTATTGCACCGTTTTATAATTTATCTCTATAGGAAGGCATGGCTAGAGTTAAAATGGCTACTGTGGTTGCGTAAATGAATTTCTTGGCGAAAAACGTACGAGCTTCATTTCTAAATTTTAAAAATCGCTAAATTGGTCATAGTAAATATCTATCCTTTTAAATGTGTTTTGAGTTAAAAAACTAAATCTTTATATAAACTAATATAAATTTTTATCTCATAAATTCAATTTAAAAAATGTCTGCGCTTAACCTCTAACTCTATACCAATAATTGTTTAACATAATCATGGTATTCATTACTAAATCTTTTTCGCCTAACGTTAAAATAAAGGAACAACTTCTGTATATCCCCACAACGATATTTGGCGATTTTTAGTTGACGATTATGGCTAAATCATAAATCTAAAAATCATAATCTAAATCATAAAATCATAAATGATAAAATCATAATCTAAATCATAAAACATAAAATCATAAATCCAAAATAATCAACATATAAGCTGCCATATTATATCGCAAACAGTCCAGAACGACATCGTTATCGTGCAAAACGGAGCCAAAGAAAAATCGCCAAATTCAGCTGTGAGAATATACTGAAGTTATACCATAATATAAATAAAAATAAAAATATAAACTATATTTCGTTTCATATTTATTAAATTTTTACGTAATATTTTAAAAATATTGGTTATTTTCAAATGTTTCGCTATTCTAAATATTTTTTTCTTCTCTCGAGCATCTCAAAGATGCCAATTATTCAATTTTTCTTATTTACACCATTGATCACATTTTAATTTTCTTGAGGAAAGTGACGTCAGAGACACAGAAAGAAACGTCATAAGAGAAACTTTTTCCCTCCGGTGGCAAATAGAGTACCTTTATAAACCCGCGTTTTTACTCAATAACTTACTTAATGAAAATGATAGAGATTTCTAAGCAGCTGAAATGCCTTCCTTAAAGCAGTCGGAATACACTGATATATCTCATGACGCGGGGAACCCTACCCTCCGCGAGAAGTTGCTGTCGCAGACAAAACAAATTGACGCCAGCGACAGTTACTTTTTTTTAATATATAGAGAAATCCTTGTCGAATCATGTTCTTAGACTGACTAAGTATATGACTCGACAAGGATTTATTCAAAAAAGCAGTATTAAGTGTACTTTTTTAATGCAGGAATTATTGCTAGCGCTCGAATAATTTTTCTGCCGACTGTAAATCATAATAATATTTAGCATACAAAAGGCACGTTAGTAATGCCAGTTTCATTCAAAAAATTTAATTAAATAAAATCATGATTAGTAAATGAAAGATGACTAAAATATTCACGTTATATATATATATATATATATATATATATATATATATTAGAGGAAAAACGTTTTAAACATTCAGAGGAAGAAAGAAGATATTATATATATTATATATATACTAGCAAAGCCCCGGTTCGGGAACGAACCGAATACCGAATGCGGGAAAAATTTCAAAATCAAACTCGAAATGTACAAAATTCGGCCTGATGCTGTCTGAGTGCCAATGGATCAAAGTTCAGTAACGAAACCATTTTTAATTCATGAAATCAATGAAGGTAGTGAATAAACGAAGGCTTTTCTCGCTTCGCTGGTCACTATATTTAAAGGAAACTCTTTTCTATATCGCTTTACAAACAAAAATAAAATTTAAAGAAATCATGAAATTGATAGCGGGCTTGAAATAGCGGGCTTTAACCGCTTTGATTTCCCTTTGGTTTATGTTATTACTATAATTATTTTTCTTTCTTTCTTTCCTTTTCCTTTCCTTTCCTTTCCATATTTACTGAATTTGATTCTTTGTTTGTCAATATCACGTGATTGAGCAGACGTCTATTTTATTTAATTAACGTTCATTTATATTTCCATTAATTTTTGGAACTCTCGTGCAACTTTATCTAAATCGATTTTTACTCCTTTTACAATTTTCATTTTTTTCATGTGCATGACCCAAAATAGCGATATTCAGTAGTAGTTTAAAGAAAGATATGAAAAAGTGCACAATATTCTCATTATAATGAACCATAAACACTTGTAACTCACTAATCAGGAACTGATATACAGCCGGCAGCAAAATTATTGAAGCACTAGCAATAATTCGTATTTTAAAGATGTGCACTTATTGCTAATTAATATTTAAAATGCGTTCATACTAGTTCTTAAGAAATGTAATATAATGCTCAATATATGATATATGTAATTAGTACCCAGTCAAGCATTAATAGTATAATTTTTCTCGCTTTTTATAATAAAATTTTGTTTTTTAATTAATCATTGTCTTTAAAAAAGGTATAATATACATTTACTAACTTAAGAAACTTTATTAATTAGTATTTTCATATAAATTTTGCTTAAGTGTCATTAGATTTGTGGTAATAAAAGTGTTATTAAATTTTCGATTATACGTCTTTTCATTTATACGTCCTTTTACGTCAGTCCCTTAAATAACGTATAGACGGGGCTTTAACGTAGTAAGAAGTAATCAATTTATTAAAAAGTGAGAATGTTTGTATCAAATCTAAATAAAAATGCCAGTATGAAAAGATATACGAATTTAAACACCAAAAGGGTTATAATAGACAAAAAGTAGGTAAAATAAACAAACTTAAGTAAACAAACTTAATTCTTACAAATTTAATTCTAATACGAATAGACATGCATGTAAATATAATAATTTAAATGTTTTTTTTTAAGATTCTAGTGTAATACGTGTAGTACTTTCAAAACGATATACAAAATGTAATAAACAAAATTCAATTAAAAAACAGATTTTCCTGTTCGCATGCCGAATCATTCTTTCAGTTGCTTCACATACAGGATTGTTTATTATTAAAATATATATTTATTTTTATTATTTATTTTATATATTTGATAAATACAAAAATAACTTTTGTAACCGTTATCTTAAAAGATTTATGATCGTCAACAAGCAGTTTTAATTTTTTTTTTTTTTTTAATAAAATAGAGCCATATCCGAAAAACAAATAAAAAGGGGAAGGCTAGTTTTGTTAGATTTTTGTTGATATAAACATTTTTGTTCACACATTTGTTTTTATTCCATATTTGAGTTCAAAATTTTAAATTTTGAACATAATAACTAATTTTAAAATATATACAGAAGTTTAATTAAAGGTTATTACTAATTTAATATTTAATCTCTAACTTTCACGCCACGTTTTTCTTTCTTTCTTTCTTTCTTTCTTTTTTTTTTTTTTTTTTTTTTTTTTTTTTTGTAATAGATAAACTTTGTTACATGAATGGTCATGAATATGGGATTTAAAAAAATTAGCATTTTTAATTTGATAGAAAAAGTTGGTTTGAAACTTTTTATTTGTCGTTTTAATTAAAGTAAGAAAATAATTAATTTAATAAATAACTTTGTAAGTAAAAATTATGAATTGAAAAAAAAAAAAAAAAGTGCAACCCTTTACCAGGTTAAGGTGAAAATACTAGGCACGGAATGGATGCATTATTAAAGCAGAAACTAAGCTGCTTAAACTATGCACTAATGCCTTACTCTCGGTCTCGTCCACCAAAAAAATTTAAAGTGAATTTTGCATCTGGCTACCTCTGAAACTTCGATTACTAAATTTCGGAGTAATGTTACCATCTACCAAACAGAGAAAAAACAAATGTTTGATAATCGATTAAAACAAGGAAATAATATCGAAAAACTGATGCATAAAAAATTTTAAACATTTGGTTTCAATGTGAAACCAATTATGGTTAAGTGTTATAATTTAGATTCAAATATTTTATTTAATCTCCATTATCTGAAGTTAATTCATAGTTTCAACGAGTGTTTTATTTATTCGTGATTGTTAAAAAAAAAAAAAAAAGATGTAATTAAATGTAATTCAAACATGAAGTTCTAGGATAAGTGCACCAGTAATTGATACTTTTTAGCAATCTCTGATGTTTTTAATGCTCCAGTCATCAGAAAATATTTTTAGAAATTTTAAGTTAATACATATGGCAAGAAAGACATTCAGAACTACATATATATGCTAAAATATATACATTTAATAAAAAAAAAAATTTAAATGAATTTTTATTTGACACCCACTCAATGTTCCAGTAATTGACATTGCCAGTTTTTTTCTTTTATTAGTAATTGGCCCCCTATGTTCCAGTGTTTGACACTGCTAGTTATTCATTTTACCAGTTATTAGCACCCTATGCTCCAGTGTTTTACATAAAATGTTAAGATTCTTATATGTAAAATACATGATTGTATTATTTTTCTTATTTATTAATGATTTCGGGATAGATGTCACTTACTGGAGCATGCCAATCATTGGAGCATGTATACTATAATGATGTATATATATATATATTTCCATTTTTGAAAAGAGGAAAAAAAAAAAGAACATTCATGACAAAGAGAGTAGGAGGCACGTTATAAAATCACGTCATTCTGCGTGCATTTGTATATAGATATAAACAATGATGTAAACAATAATAGTATCTAAAATGGTTGAAAACCTGTCACAAGAAAAAAAAATCTCAAGATCTTTTAATTATAAACTATTTCATTAAAAGCTTGATTTTAATAGTATATCTTTTGGACAACTCTATGTATATGCACACAACAACCAAATATAGTAAATATTAAAATTAATATTTATCAAGAGAAATTATATTTTGTAGAGCACTATGGAATTATTATTTTTTATTTTATTTATTAAAAATTTGTTAAGCATTTTTTAAAATGTACGAATTACTTAATATAAACTATTTACAATAAATAAATAAATTGATTTATTGATTTACTGACTTTTGACTTTAGAAAATGAGCTTATTGTGTAATTGCACGAGTGCTAGGATTGTGCTCAATAATTTCGACCCGAAAGAGTTATTGCGCATTTTTGCAATTTAGGGTGTAGTTTACAAAGTTCTTATTCTTCATCATTCAAGTCCAGATTTTTTAATACGAAATTTATTAGCATTCAGAATTTGATGTAGGATACATTGAATACTAAATATACAACAGTAATTATGAAATTGTAGCAACGTTAAAACTTAACCTAAACATTTTGAAAGAAAATACAAGCAAATTTTCAACAATAAGAGCAAAAAGTAACTACTAATTAGTAATGGCATCTGGCACTTAATCTTAAAATACCAGTGTTATAACCATTAAGCTAACCAAATAGAAATTTATTTAATGCAGTTCACCCAAAGGAAAGTTGGAAAATTCATCTGCTCGGTGAATTAGGAAATTTTTCGGATTATTTTTTTTCATAATTATTAAATTACATTATTAATGGATCACAACGAATAACTGTGCAGTTGTAATTACATCCAAATGTAAACTAAGTTTTATGGAAAGTAAGACCAAATAATTTCAAAGTAAAAATGAAAAATGGTTATTTCCGACTAATATCGACCAAGTTGGTTCAATGGTTAGAACATTAGAACATTAAGCCAAGAACTCATGCTAAGTTAGTTTTCTAGACTGTATATATATTAGAAAAAAAAAAAAAACTTATATTCAGAAGTAGATGAAAATTATAATTAGGGATCATTTTAATTTTCTTTCTTCCAAGTTTGTAAATACTTAGAAAAAAGCACCCACAGAGGGCACAACACGCAGGCACAGGACCTTACGCATAGATAATTGTCGTAAACCTTAACACTAACACCTTCTAAGCGTAATTTGTTGTATTTTTTCAAAATACACAAAACACTTACATAGAACCGCCAACCCTTCGGATTATTTCATACCACTATTTCTGAAAATATATTCTCCTTATTTAACCACAGCATTTTTTCCCCATGAACAGAGATATGAAATGATCCGGAAATTTGGTGGTTGCGTTTACAAAAAATATTGCTGTTATAAAATGAGTTTATTAAACTAATAAGAAATTGCTGTCATGATTAAACCTCAAAATAATCGCTTATTATCCGGCCTGTAGCATATAACTGCAAATTTCTCAAAAATTGAAATGTAAATTTCGAAAATTATCTTTACATTTTGTGTCTCTTCTTTTTTGTGGTGAGTTTAATGATCTGGAACTTGCGTGAAGAAGTTCTCAATTCTCCCTCCTTACGCGCTCAATTTTGGCTTCACCCACCCGATGCCAAGGGTTATACCCACAAGCTGAGGATCTGCGCTGGGCACGTTCACAATTACCCGGTCCTTACGCCAGGTGATTAGTCTGCAATGATGGACGACCAGGGTGAGGCGACGAGCAGACTCTTATCGACGGCACTTATCACACTGATGCAGAGGGGAAAGGTAGGAAAGAGACCTGATATTAACTTGATAGAGGCGATTGAGGGCTGTTACATCCCTCCATCTTTTACACGGGAGGTGACGACGGGTGGGGGATCTATTCGTCCGATTAAAAAAAAAAAAAAAAAAAAGATGATGTTTAATAAAAGGTGGCTAAACAACTTGTGAACAAGTAATTAACAGAATTATAGTGGATGATTAGACTCATACAGACTGTAGTTTTCAACAAACCGTGTAGAAACAAAGCAACAAGCTATCAGAAATGTTGAAACAATGGAAGTGACAGCAACAAAGGAAAATCGCCATCAATTTTTTTTTAATATATATATATATACATGCGATTAAATTACACATTCTTTTGTAATTTTCAGTGCTTGTGGGCTTGTTAGTTTTAACTGTTTCAGTGTCAATAATCATTTACAGGGGAGATGTTTAGCTATCGATTTCTTCTATTAAGTTCAATGAAAACTATATTTCTTTATTGCTCTTTCTTTTTCTTTTTCTCTTTTCTTCTTCTTCTTCTTCTTCTTCTTCTTTTTTTTTTTTTTTTTTGTGTGTGTGTGTGTGTGTGCGTGTGCGTGTGTATGTAAGCTGATTTTATGTCGGCTATGTTTAATTTTACATGCTATACTAGTGTGAGTGCAAAGGATATACGCATATGTATGTTTTTATATTTTAACAATTTATTGGTGTATTACTTTTGGCAACATTTAAATAGGTAGATAAAATATTTTGTTTGATTTTATTGTTGTTTTCATATTAGTATTTTATCCAGTTTTAAATTTTTGTACCAGAAAAAGAAAATTTATGCTTAAATTTAATTATTTATTTGTTAAAATTTTGAAATATAAATTATTAAATTCATTGTTGGTATTTTCATCTTTCTCTCATTTGCTGAGTATTGTAAAGGAATTAAATAATTTAATATATATATATATATATGTGTGTGTGTGATGTGTGTGTGTATATAATTAATTATAATGTGAATGTAATTTTTTGCATTCCTGTACATTTAATCTAAGTTACGGTTGCCAAGTTGTACTAAACTAATATGAAATATACAAGTGGGGAGAATATAATACTGAAAGAATTGTGATTTGTTTATTTATTTATTCATTTATTTTTTAAATGTTTTCATGAAACAGTTTTATCACGTGAAATATAAGCAGTATTTACATTTTTCTTTTATTACATAAAATCCAAACAAATGCTTCTACATTAAAATAATATTCCCTTATATGAAAAGCACAACTGAGAGTCATGTACATAATTTGGGCATTATTAATATTGTTATAGTATCCTTTAAGTTATTTATTAACATATGCTACCAATTATTTGTTTAATGAAATTAACAGTTGACAAGCAGAGTTATTTTTCTAAGAATATGCGTTATTTAGCAATTTAAGGAGATGATGGTCGTTGAAAATTAGTCTTTGAAATTTTATTATGGATAGATAATCTAATTTCATGATGGTATATATCAACATAAAATCTATCTACTGCTACTAACCAGCTTATACAGTTACGCTCATCACTGACTGACTGACTCTGTCACGCTTAAAAATTCTAAGAGATTTCATTGGACTCTGTCTGTGTGTGAATGCAAGTTGCCCCCTAATTTCCATAATTTAGTTAATTTCAAAAATATAATTGTCCGATAGATAAGTTGTTTAATCCGACGGATTCTGAAAAATTTCACTCTCATTTGGTACCTTATTTGTAACGAATTTTTGAGTAGATTTTTTATAATTAATTAAAATATGAAAATAGACATAGATTTAAAATAGACATTTAAATTTTTAATTGTAGCTTTTTTTTTTTTTTTTTTTTTTTTTTTTTTCCAGCATAAAATGAAATATGGTTTCACGTGAAAAAAAAAAATAAATAAATAAATAAATAAAATAAATAATAATAATATATATAAAATATTAAATTTGCTCATGCATATGAAAAAGTGACGTCTATAAAATAATAATAATAATTTTAAATTTTAAAGGTAACGAAGAGATAAATAAAGTGCGAAAATTTCGCACGGGCTTGCTAGCAAATGAATTAGTTGAAGTGAGAAATAAATAAAATGAAATGATCATTTTTCAACGGGCGCCTTAGTCGCCCAACAACTAACTAGTAATAATAATAAATGGTGTAAAAGAATAACACGTAGTCTTTTCTTTTCTTTTCTTTTTTTTTTTTTTTAAGTATTTTTTAAATTGTGTGCAACACAAAATGGAACCATTTAAATTTTCTAGAGAAATAAACAAAATTAAATAAACGCGTATTCATTGTAAATAAATAAATAAAAGTTATTCAATATTTGATAAAAAAAAAAAATAAAATAAAATCCTCCAGTTTTGCTCTAACCTAAAAACATTATTATTATTACAGATGATGCTATAATGAATAAAGACAGAACAGAAGTATGAATATTTGCAAATATAAATATGTGAAAAAATATATATATATAATATTTTTATATATTTATATACTTTGGTTTAAAAAAAAAGGGGGGGGGGGGGTAATTGTGAGAAACATTTAAAGTCTATTTAAAAACATCATAGAAATATTGGACAGAATGTGTTTCGAATGAGTGTGCCATTTTCTTCAGTTTCCCAGCCTCTGTAAAACAAACCTTTCCTGTCTTCCGACTAGTTACTTTTTCCATCTCCTTCCTCTTCTTTTTCATTTTTCTTTAAGTAAGCCTTCTGCTTTTGCAGTGGCGAGATATGCTTTCTTTTGAAACTGATGAAGAGAGATATACCCTTTCTAAACTCGTAGTACTAATATTTTTATAGCACTTTTCTAAATGTTCCTGACAACTGCATTTTTTCTCCCGAACCGAAGTGCACTTTTTCAGATATTCCCATTTTCAAGCATTCATGTTTCTGTTTTGTTTTAATCATTATAGTGAAGTCTGTGGGGAGAAGAAAAGCGTTTATTTGTCAAATTTGTGGGATCCCCCCCCCCCCTTCAATAAATAAAGGTGTCCAAAAAAAAATTCAAAGCCCCCTTCGTGACTATTTTCCGGGATATAGGAATCCTGTTGGATGAGGTTCCCAATTGGATGAAATAGAAGGTCTGCCTTCTGCTTTTGCAATAGAAGAACACGTTTTCGTATGCACTTGATGAAGAAAGATTTGCTCTTTTGAAACACGTTGTGCCTACTATATTTTTGGTGTTTTGAAGAAGACTTTTAAATAAAGGGATACAATCATTAACAATAGTTCTTTTACTAAAAATAGCATATATTGCACATAACTTACATGTACAATAAATAAAAATATAAATTTCTTCTTCTTCTTTTCCTTTTTTATGTAATTGTCCTGTTTATTTTACTAATGCAAGATTGAAGATTATTTTACGTAAATCTAAATGGTTTGTGACTGTTAGTTTTATTTTTTAATAAAAGAATCAATTTCAAAGAGTCAATTTTATTTCCTATTTTTAAATGTATATTTAAGTTAAATTTTTATTTCGAATTACTCTCAACCACGCAAAAAGTTTTTTTTTCTTTTCTCTCTCCCTTTTGTATGGATATTTTTTTTTAATCTTAGATATTAATACATTATTTATAATTTAAGTTGAGTTTCATTCAGATTTCATGAATACTGATATAATACTGTAGATATAATTGCAAATATAATTATTCACAAGATTTTTATCCAAATGATGGAAATTTAATTTTTAATTATTATTATTATTTTTTTTTTTTTTTTGTTTACACTTTTATTACATTTTAAAAGTGTGTGTAAAACTCTTATTCAATTTAATAATGTGTCAAAAATATGAATACTTCGTTAGACTAAGATTTGCACTGCTATGTATTACCAGTAATACTAAATATTATTATTATTATTATTTTCTAAAGTTTATGCCTCTTGTACATTAAAGTTTAAAAACAATGTTTAAATTTTCTTGTTAAAAAAAAAAAAAAAAAAAAAAAAGAAGAAGAAGAAGAAGATCATTACGACCCCCCTCCTTTTTTTTTTTTTTTTTTTTTTTTTTTAAGATATAAATAAAAAATTAGTTTTTTTTTTTTTTTTTTTTTTTTTTTTTTTCCCAGTGACAATGACGGTTGTTATTCAAAATAGCCGTCATACGGAACGGCTTGGAAGCAGATGATTTCCTTTCCCTGAAAAAAAAAAAAGAGGCAAATGGGTGTGGGCGGTGAGCAAGAATATATATTTCAAAGGGAAGTAAAAAATAGCGAAAGTTAGGTGTTTTTAATGCATATTCCTTTTTCATGAGATTATTAATTAAGTTGGTTGTAACACTCTCACAAAAATTACTAACAGAAGCATAATGGTGAAAAAATCTGCCAACGAATTTATATTGTAGAATTGCGTCAGGAAAGACCTTTTTGAAAGTGTCACAGAGATAAATTTTATGTTAAATTTTACTTAAATAAAATAGTAATAATATTAATAAAACGTAAAAATGCACATCTTTATTCTCTTATTTGTCTTACTCAGACAAATTCCACGACATTAGGCAAATTTCCATATTAGTCTTAAGTATTGGACTTAATATCTCAATTTTTAAAATAAGTCCCTAATAAAATATTTAAAACTCTTAAACTAAAATTAGATGCTACGTAAAATTTGTATGCATAAGCTTATAAAGAGATGTAAAAATATTCTTTTTATGTGACGTCTAATTTGTAGGATTATATTAAAAATAATTAAAGTCTACATTTCAAAATGAAGATTGCACTCTGCAAAATAAAATAAAAATAAATATAAAATAAAATCACTTACTATGTTTAATCTAAATCTTACGAATTAGTCACTTTTAATAGAAAATGTATATATATGTATTTTACAATTGTATTTATGTTTTAAACAGATAGCTGCATGAAATTCTTGCTTAAAAATATCTAAAATATAAATGATTTTAAATATATGTAAAATATAAATTGAAAATTTTAAAATAAATTACAGAGTTTTTAAGTTATACATTATACTAAAAATTTGAAATAACCTGTTTTATTTATTTATTCATATATATATATATATATATAATATATTTAATATATATATATATTTATAATATTAATATATATATTTAATATATTAATTTAATATATATATTTAATATATATATATAATATATATATTTGAATTGTATATATATATATATATATATAAGTGAATAAAGTGTATTATTTAAGTCTGAAATTGAGAACCCTTGAACAGCAAATGTACAGTCTCAATGAATTTTAAATTTTTTAGTTTTGTGCTAAAATTCCATAATTATAATGGTTAATTAACTGTTATTTAAGTTACATATATATATATATATATCTGTAAAATTTTGCAAAATTGGCTAGAAAAAAAAATATATATTTATTATAGGTAAGATGTGAAGAAAGTTCTTTTTAGAAATACTTATCAATATTTTCAGGAATTGTAATTCATTAAAAAAAGAAAAAGAAAAAAAAAAAGAACTCATCCAATAATTATAATTCTTTTTTTAGTTTCTAAGAAAATATACAAAATTATTTGCAACATAACATGACAGTTTTTCGTTAAAAGAAAATAATTTGCAAATTTTAAAGAAAGAATAATTATGTAAAAAAAAAAAAAAGTCAGAGGCAGGCGTTGCAGGTGTCTATACTTTTTTTCAATATATAACAGTAAAAATAAAAACGTCTGGATCCAAACGTGGAATTAAGAAAGACAAAAATAATGATGTTGTTATCATTAGGAACGAACGTGATCAACTTGAGCAATCTTATAAGCTATATTATAATTGGTTAGGTGTTAGTTTTGGTATGAAAAAGCAATTTATAATGAGTATTTTAAATTTTTTTATAAATAATTATTCTAGGCATTTCAGTGACATTTTCTGTGATACTTTAAATTATTTGTCAATGCTAAACTCTCAGCTAAGCCTACTTGTAAATTTAATAACACTCAATTGAAAACTAATTTTACTAATCTTGTTTTTAACTATGCTAATTTTCAGAGTTTGATAAATAATAAACATAATGTATTTAGGTCTGTTAACTATCTGTATGTAACTGTCTGTAAGATTTTTAAGTATAATATAACGTTAAGAAGGTGTATTTTTAATTATAATAATTTTTCTAAAAAAATCACCAACTTTAAATGATACTCTCTGTTTTTGTAATGGTCATATATATATATATATATAATTGGACACATCACATGGATATAATATTGGTGATATATAGAATATATAGAGATCCGTTTTTATATAAACTTGTGAGTTATGTTACTAAATCTAGACTTCCTAATAAAATTAAATTAGTCATATCATAAGTCAATTTTCATTGGATTTAGACATATTTACATAGAAAATTGCTATTTATTATAACAAGTGTAAGGTTGGAGTCACGTCAGCACAGTGCTTCAGAGAAGAAAACAAGTTGCGAAGCGCGAGTGAATACGGAAAGGTTTTAGAGTTGTTAAATGAAGTGAGTGGATTTGATGAAGATTTATTATAAATATGAATCAGTATAGTGAAGAAGTGTGTGGTAGTGATGGAGATGTAGATTGTGAAATAGAACAGAATTGCTCTTGAGAGATTAAGTTCTTAGTTCGATAAACGTTTTGGTGAATTTGAAGGTGTCAATTTATAATATAGAGTTAGGTGGTTTCAAGGAATCCTTTTTTGCCTTTAGCCTACATTAGTAAAGGGACGTGGATCAGCGAGAGAAATCATCTTATTATGTTATCTACTGTGGGTGAGATTTTATCTGTTTAATATTGAGTTTGGCTCAAGTATCCTCCCTGCACTTAAGTTCTAATAAAACTTTATTTGTATTTAACTTAGAGTCGCTGTGCTAATTTCATATTTAATACTTAAGTAATTAAGTTAATCTTTGAGGAATGGAGTCCCCTAATTCCTCACACAAGCCATTAGAATACTTCAACGTATGGTAGATTAATGTACTAAAATTATTAAAACACCAACTTATATATTTAATCCGACTTTAGTAAATATGAAAATGAAAAAAAAAAAATGTATATATCAATATATTATAAAATAAGTTTATTATTACTTATCTCGATAAATCTCCAAATAATTATGCCACAATTGAGTTTTTTAAATAGGTATTAGATAATGCTACAGTAACTAATAATGTTTTTGAGCAAACTTTCTCGAAAACTAACATTAATAATAAAAGATCTTTAAGTTTTCAATATAAAATTTTAATTATCCATACATTATTCCTAAATTTCCTAAAGTTCTAATAAAATTTTGTACAGTTACAATTCGCTGTAATGATTATAAAAATGACATACATTATACATGCAACGACGTCTTACTTACATCGATTAACATTGTTGACAGAGCTTAATTATCGTATATCTGATTTTTATTGGATAAACACTTTAGTGTTCAAAATAATGTTTTCATCTTCCCTTTAATTTTTGTCATTAACATGCAGTTATAATCATGTGTATCTGGCACAAATTATAAATTATTCGGATACGGAAAATATTTTTTCCTGAATTGAAATTTAATAATTATACAGCATTAAAGCGCGCTCAATTTAAAATAGTTTAATTTAGTTTTAAAATATTCCAATAAATTTTATCTAATAATGAATTTGTACACTTAATTTTTATATAGATTTATTTCTTCTTGTAATTTTTTAAGTTAGAAAAAGGTAAGACAGAAAAAATAATAGAGAGAATATCATAAAATATTTATATTTACTGTAGTGAATATTTTTAATTGAAAAATAGTTTAATTTAAGCGGATTTAATCATGTTTACATTTTAGCGGCCAATTAAAAGTAAAGAAAAATAAATTTAGCATTAGAAAATTTGATAACATACTCAAAAATCTGGATAAAAATGTTTAAATGTTCGTACAATTTTTATCTGATGCAGCGATTTAAAAAAAAAAAATAATAATAATAAAAAATACGCGAAGATATCACTAAAAAATTATTAACACATTAATTTTTACATCGGCATTATGCTTTTACCCTTTTTTTAATCAAAGGAAAAAATGAATAAATAAATAAAAATCTTTCAAAAATTTTAAAATTATGTGTAGATATAATTATAAAAAGTTTGCTTCCGAAAAAAATCAATTTTTTATTCAGCATATTTCACGCATTTTTTTTTTTTTTTTTTTTTCCTTTAAAATTTTGTACTATTTTATTTTTTTCAACCAAAGTTTAAGAAATGATTGTTGCCAGTATAAAACTTTTTCAAAGCATATTTAGTGAAACTAAACTGTTAAGTATTAAATAAGTTATAGTAAAAAGTGATTTGATTTCTTGAAACCATCCCAACGAGAAAGAAGTTCAAATCTTTTTTTTTTTTTTCTTTCTTTTTTGTTGTTTGTTTGTTTCTACGTAAAAACAAAAGCCGTCTCTCCCGATTTAAAATTGACTGTACAGTAGCGCCATCTGGCATGGAGCACCGAGCGCAGTGGGATGGTAATACTGAGAGTTGTCAGTTTTCCGCGGTTCTGGAATTCGCGCCTACATCCTCCTTTAGCATCCTCCCTCTCAAAGCTCAATTCAGCATCCTCTTTCCACGTGACTGGTGGATTGCTGATCGTCCACCCCCTCTGTATACTGAGTTAATTGCGTGTAATAGAGTCGGATTCTATTAACCTGATACGGAGACTGGGAAAATAAATGTAATTATATTTGCGGAATTTTCGGTAAGTTTAAAATTTTAATATCTAATTATTTTACATTTGAACGAGGTAAACGTGTCATTAATTTAAATTAAAAAATATTAAAAAAAAAAAAAAAAGAAGGTGTATTTTCAAATTAAAAAATAATGAAATAATAATAAAAAATAAATAGAAGCGTAATTTAGAGAGAGATCTATGCCAAACTGTATCTTCCATTTAAAATAAATTTTGTAAAATGTAAAAAAAAAAAAAACATATTTTTAAAGCGAAATTTTTTAAAATATATTAAAAAAAAAATATATAGTATCAGTTAATTTGAATGTGTGATGGAAAAGAAAATAAAGGAAAGGAAAGAAATCCAAAAATAAAATTACACGCAGTTCAAATGTACTCTACCTGGATACATTATTATTAATTACACTTTTATTTATTCGAAATTTCGAACTAAAGGTTTTATTTTAAGTATTTGCACAGTATTCTAAGGTATTTTAATAAAAATGTATTTATTATTATTATTTTTTTTTTTATAACAAGGAGAAAAAAAAAAAAAAAAAAAAAAAAACTCTTATGAGCCTGAGTTTTAAGAAGTTTCCAGCAAAATAAACGATGTGATAAAACTAGATTTTTCCATGCAGAAAAAAAAAAAAGAAAAGAAAAGAAAAGAAAGAAAGAAACTCGTTGCTTCTGCTTTAATTGTATTTAAGAATGTTTTTATTATTTAGGTGTCTTTGGGAAGTTTCAAATAATGAAAAAATATCAAGTGCAGCCATCATGCAGATAAATTTTTCTTAATTTCAATTCCTCTTTTTCATTTAACTGTCAATTATACAATATTCATATAAATCCAATGCTTTAATTATTATTTATAAAATAAATAATTTAAAATTGTTTTGAAAATATTTCTCCAGCCTGAAAATTTTTGATGATTTTTAAAAGTAACTCGAAAGGGCAAAATTGCTCCTTTGGACTCCGTTTAGATTATACTAAATACATAAATAAATAAATAAACAACAATTATATACGTTTAACATATATGTATATATATATATATATATATATATATATATATATAAGCCTTTTCCTCTTTTTTTAAATATTTTTTTTTTAATATTAAAATAAAGACCACTGTAAAGAGTAAAGATAAGATATAATAGCTTGAACCTATTACTTAAAATGTAAAATTTGTATAAATTTGAGAGAACTACCAGTGCGTGTGTGTGTGAGAGAGAGAATAACATATATCACCCAAAGCTTCATTAAACCATATGCTTAAATATATTTTATATTTATCGATGTTAATTTTTTTTTCTTTAAAAATTTGCACTAAAAACTAAGCAGTGTTTAGTGCTAAAAAACTAGCACTAAAAACTTTATTGAACTGTATGTTTAAGTATATTATATATTTTATTTTATAGTTAGATTTATTAAATTATAAACTTATTTTATATTAGGTATTGCTATAAAACTGTATTTCCTTCTTGTAGGTTTATTATTCAAAATAAAAATTCAGTATTAAAATGTAAAAGATATATTGCTTTAATAGTTGATAAACGAAGGTACGTTTTTATACTGTTACAACGATTTTTTTTTTTTTTTCTATTTCGATAAGATTACGAGCATACTTCGTACTCCTTTCAAGAAATTCTTTTTACTTCATACATTAAAATAGCACAGTACTTCAATGCGTATAAATATTGCAGCTTTCAATTAAATATTTTATTAGTTTTTTTTTTTTTTTTTTTTTTTTTTTTTTTTTATGTTTTAAATTAAAATTTAATCGGTCAATTGCTTGTGATATTAAATGTACTGTTGAGACTAGTTGATAATGTAATAGTCTTATGGCTAGGAAGTTTGCCCTCTGTGGGGAATCTTTCTAAGGGGTCTTACCCCTGCTCGCACACGTTTTGGAAAAAGTAAAAAAATAAAAAAAACACTCAAAACTGCAACCGGCTAGGCCGACGAGCGTGACCGGGAATCAAACCCAGCGCATAACGTCTACCATTTTTAGATCAGAACATTTCGACCTTTGGTGGAATTAGAATACCTATGAAAATTTGACATTATTTTTTAAGAATATTAATACATAAAAGGATCTTTTATTTTTATGCCTTAAATAATTCTTGGATAAAATTAAGGTTAATAAAATATTCATAGTTTAAAAATAAGCTTGATTTCTGATATAAAAATATACGCATTAATTTATAACTATCGACATATTGTATAACAAACAACAAAATATAACTTAGTTGTTAAATATCTGAAACAGGATCATAATATTTATAAATTTGGGCAGTATTCCTAATTATTGCGGTATATATTTTGATATATGATATTTTGATAATTTTTTTTTTAATTACTTTTATTACACCTGTTCATTAAAAATAAGGCATTGTACAAAAAATATAAATACTTTTATTTGTAAGAAAATCTCATTTATATATTGAATTTTATTAACTTCACAATTCAAATTTTGTATTCAATTGCATATATGATGTTGTCTTTTTTTTCTCTCTCTCTCTCTCTCTCTCTCTTTAATTCAATATTCCGACAATGAAACTTTTTTTTCTTTTAAATTAGTATATTTTTATAATTTAATCATTGTTATTTTCCAACATTTCAATTTTTATTTTTAACATTTGAACAAATATCATTGATAATGTATCATGTTTAATGATTCATAAAATTTTAATTTCTTCTTGTTTGGTTTGATAATTGAAAAGTAAATTCCAATTCGGTTAAAATAGTCTTCTTTCTTTTTTTATTCATCTTTTTTCTGCCTTTAATATTATTATTTTAAATTCATTTACTAACTGAAATTTTATAGTATGGAATGTAATTTAATATATATATATATAAGCTAATTTAAACTGGAATTAAAAGAAGATATTAATTCATCTTTATCGGATGTGTAAATTCATATTCGAAATTTGTCACATTGAATCGATGATGTTAAATTATTTTAGTACTGTAGTTTTCAATGTAACGTAATTTAATTATTTCAATAGTTTTTAAATTACTTTCTAAGAGGTATAGATTGAACTGAATTTTCTGATTCAATCGAAATACTTATAGCAAATTATTATAAAAAAATTACTTAATTTTTTATATTGTGAACATTTTTAGGATTTTACAATAATTTACATGGATACCTAATAAGAAAACTAACAAAATGTATAAATAATTTTTTTTAATAAACACACAAATATGCTTGTTAATATACCATAATTGATTAAAAATACACCTTAATTCGCTACATAATACATGCGTGGTTAGTAGTAAGGATGATTTTGTTAGGTTGCTGTTTACCCATAATGGTTATAAAAAATGATATTTAACTTTGCATCGTTTTGAAAAATAAAGAGCTACTTAAATTGCTTTGTTTATTTAAAAACAATTAATAATATAGTAATAGAAATGATTTCTTTAAACTTTAGTAAATTAAGAAAATACAATAAGAATGAGAAAGAATAAGCAGAGAGAGAGAGAGAGAGAGAGAGAGAGAGAGAGAGAGAGAGAGAGAGAGAGAGAGAGAGAGATGATGATGATGATGACTTTTCGAAAAGTAAATATATCTACATTATACCTGAATGACATATTAATTTTTCCTCATTATTTAAGAACGATCATAATAAATTTGATAGTATTTGAATCATAGTCTTTGAAATTGCAACACCTGAAAATAAATAATATAGATATTTTAAAATATTTATAAATAAAAGCATATATCCTTCCTAAGAAAATAAAAGAATTGTACTAAATTTTCTCAGTTTTTGATGTTGAGAAATATTGTTTAAAATTATGCGTGATTTCCTTGTAATTTCTTGTTCTTGTTCTTGTTCTTCTTATTATTTTGTATCTGAAAAACTTTTACAGTTTAAAAGTGGATTTTAGTTATTAACTGAAGCGATAAATCTTCCATGAAATGTAAATAACTGTTATGACAATAAATTATAAACCTTACAAAACAATATGTAAATATAACATCGATAACTATAGATAAGTACGTAAGTTGAGAGTTTTGTCGTACAGATATTAAAATTTTGTTTATGGTGTTTTTTTTTTTTTTTTTTTTTTTCCTAATGCAATTTAAATTTAGGTAAATGAGAAGATCAACATTATTGTTACTGAAAAATATTATCAGCAGTAAAAAGTAGATAATATAATTCCTTTAAGGTTACATTAGCACTGTATGAAAGGCTACAATTAATAATTAAAATGACATATTATAGAGTTGGTTATGTGAAACTAAAAGAATCAAACATTTAAATAACCATTTTTTAAATTAATATTTTTTATTTATAATTTTAAAATCAGTTATTTAGCATAAATTCTGTTGTTATCTTTAGAAGTATGAAAATACATCCTTCAAACTACCTAGCAACTAAGAGTTCTTCCTTAAAAATCAATATATCACTGTGGAGATTTTTCAGCTTGTTAACCCTTTTCATTCAAACTTTTGACGTGACATTTCTAAGTTACGTGATAAACAGCTCTTAAAAGAAACGGTGAACAGCAGAATAGAAAGTACGTCAATAATATCCGAAACAGTGTTAAACAAAATTTAAGAGAGTCACAAAAAGGCAAACAAACTTTTCGTCTAGTCACACAAAAATCTGTTTCTCTTTCAAAGAGAAATATATTCTATTGCATAAAATTTTTGTTAAATAACTTTTTTAAGCAAATAAAGTTGAAAAAGCAATTGCATTCGCAAAGAACAATTCTGATAATAATATTAATAATATCTATGATAAATTGTTCGTAACTTTTAATTATATCATTATATTTTGCATTTGTGTTACAATAATACTTGGGTTGATTTATAGAGTTCGTATAGTGTATATATATGTGTGTGTGTGTGTATTTTCTATCACTAATTTTGAATAGTATAACGATGATCGATGAACGTTTCTGTAAAACACCTGTGACTAGTTATTTCTCTCCTCCTCCCCCCCCCTCCCCGTAAATAAATTTAAAAGGAACTTTATTGTTAGATTTCATTGGTCTGATTTTATTTTATAAAAATTGCTTAACTGTACAATAAATGATGAGTTTTCTTCCATAAAAAGAACAATTGCAATGTTCCCCCCTAATGGTTTTAGAATCTGTGATTTTTAATTTTTGGGCCTAACTACTCAAAAAAGCACACTAATAAACCAAAACACAAATAAGTATTATTTAAATTTTTCAGAATTTTTTTATATTTATGTTAAAACATGTAATTATGATATTATAAATTTTATACATCGAAATATGGACTTTAATAGAAGCTTTATTACACCTGTTTTATTATACTTTATATACTACAATAATGCTTGAGTTAATTTGTTAATTTATATTAAAAAGACAATTTATATCAAGGTAACAAATGCTTAAATTTTATCTGTGAAAAGCAAAATGTTTTGAATAGATTGCAACCAACTAAAATATATTCAAAATTAATATTAAAAATGGCAGCAATTACATCCATAAAAATATTTCTGATCATAACATTAATAATATCTATGATAAATTGTCTGTAATTTTTAATTATATCGTTATATTTTGCACAATAATAATTCTTGAGTTATTTAATTGTTTAAAATTTTAGATTTTTTTTTCTTTTGAGTCATACATTAAGTTCATACTACCTATAATGAGAAACATAATTATTTTTTAGTATACTTCAGCTTAAAAAGATTCTACATTTAAGATAAATACATAGTTTAATATTATGAAAACTATAATTTAAAATGAAATATTGATGTTGAAAGAAATTTTTAATGCCTCCTGACATTTGGCATTATAATAAATATTATAATTTATATTGTTAGCTTTATTGTTGGCTTAATTTGTATTATAAAGTTTATAATCGCTCATATTTTGCTGATATTTCCTTAATATATATATATATTAAAAAAAAAAAAATGCCGCATACTTTCCTTTTATTAAATTATATTATATAAACTTCTGCTGCATTAATTTTTGAATCCTTATACGCATCAAATACACAATGATGCTTAGAAACTCACAAGATTTCCCTTTAGATTATTCAAATAATTTCCTTATTTTATATAAAAGTGTAATTTATTGTTAATAAGATTGTATTTTAAAATGAAATATTGTTTTAATTAGGAAATTTTGTCAGTAATAAAAATAAAGAAAGGAATATTAATCATATTTTATTGAATGTTAGCTGCTAAAGGATTTCAAATTCTAAAAACATACAGAGATACGAGATACGATCTTTGTAATTAGTTGGACCTTATATAAAAGTAGATATGAACGGTATAACAAATGATAAAGTTATGCGTTGATGACAATAGATCTTTTCTGGACATAGTGAATATTGGCTTGCTTTTGTTATTAAAATATTTATATAAATTTTTATTTCTGTGATAGTTATAAATTACTAATTCCTGATGAAATGGATTAATAATGGTGCAAAAACATTATGTGCGTTTACATTTAATTACCGGTTAATAAAACTGAGAAAATATTAAACATGTTATATAAAAGAAGGCTAATTATATAAATAATTATATTATATAAACTTATAATAATTATTACATGTTACTTATTTTATTAAAAAAAAAAAAAAGAGAGAGAGAGATAAGGGATACTAACATTTGAAGAATGTTAAAACAAATTAGACAAAATGATGCAAGCTAATAATAAAATCCTTTATTAAATTTGTTGCTATAACACTGTAATTTTATGCATTTCAGTTGTCTTATCTAGATCAATCTATTTATTTTACTTTTACTGATTTATTTTTTTGATAGAACCTAATATAATCAATAGGTTACATAATTTTTTCTTTTTTATCTCACCTCTCTCTCTCTCACTTTAATGTTTACTCTATTATTTTGTTTAAAATAAGGCCTGCAATCAAAGATGGAAGAAATAAAAATTTAAATTCAAATCAACAAAAACTACTTAAATAAAATACATTATTGTTTTCTGAAATAAATGTTTAAAATATTAACAGCACAATTATTTTCTTTTTATGGAAGTCATTGATCCGTTTCTCCCTTCGCTAACTTTTATATTCAGTAAGCTTCAGTTAATAACAAGAAAGTGTATATCCACCTGATCATTCGATATGGTTTTGTTTTAAGATAAAAACAGAACGAAAACAGAACATGAATTTAATGGTTACGCTATCTGATATGATTTATGTTCAGACAAGTTAAAGATATGTGATATCACTTTATTTAGATTTAGAAAGCCGTTTCTTATTTAACATTGAAATTTGTGATTTGACTCTTCATTCATCACATTCACATTTTAAGCATTTTTAGAAGCAACTATTAAAAGGCGTATTATAAGATGCAATTATACAGGGCTCTAACCGTTTCTACGTTTTTACATGCTTTTTATTATTTTATTCATATTATTTCAGATTAGTCATTTTTATATATAAAAAAAAATCCTTTTCGAAAATAGTGGCAGCATAACATTGAAATTCCCGTAAAAGTTTAGGAACGCTGCGAGCTTTGATAATAGTATATAGTTCTATATTTTAGTGTGCTGTTATTGTTTTAGTTCTATTAATTGCTAAATTTTAAGATTAAATTTTATTACGTTATCTATTATTTATATATATATATATATATATATATATATTGTATTAGCTGGAACGTATGGATCTCTTCTATTGAATCATTGAATATAAATGCATCAAATAGTTACTAACTTGTTGATATTTTTCCTTATATTTTTTCCATTCTTATAATGATTATAACTCGTTGTTACTTTCCTAATTATACTATATAAGGAAATATTGTAATCATGAAAAAATTCAACTGTACGAGTTGGATGCATCTATAAATTTTCTGTTCTTTTTTTTTGGGGGGGGGGGGGGGGGGGGGAGGGTATTTTTATGGTGATGTATACAAGTGTGCATGAACCTGATAGCTTAACGCTTTATTCAATTCAGTTAAAAAACAGTAGGTATGTTGTAGGTCACCGTCACACGAAGTGGATGTATTTTCATGAGTGCATATAACTTATAGTTCTTCTATAGCGACACTAAGAAGAATTCTTTTTTATTAAAGTCTATGAACTAAATACTACATGCAATTAAAATATAAATTGGTCGGCACCTGTAGGTTATCGTCAAAAGAATTTATAAAGATTTACATAAGTTTTGGATTTTTTGTTTTTGTTTTTACTTTTTTCAATGATGCGAAGTAGATATTTATTACATTTCGATCTATGAATTCAAAATATTTTTATTTTTAGTATGTTAAGTTGTTTAAAACGTTCTCACTTAAAAAGAAAAAAAAAAAAAAAGAACTTATAAATGTCTTATTGCGTAATTATCATTTACAGTTCTTTTATAGAGCACTTAAAATAATTCCGATGTATTACGGTCTATTGTTCATATGCAACTTAGGATGAAACTCTCAAGTGTCCTATTATTATTTTTCTTTTTACTTATGTACTGACTACTTCGATTTAAATTTATACAAAATGGTTAATTACTGAGTGTTTTATAAGTTATTTAAGTCACTCTAGAATTTTTATAATTAATTAGGATTAGCACAGTTTTTCTCTATTACTAATTTTTATTAGCAAATTTTATAATAAAAATTATGTAAATTAAGAATTTCTTTGTTTTAGAATAGTAGTGAAAGAACATTTATAAACTTACTAAATACGATCAGAACCCATTAGAAAAAGATCAAACCCTCTACTGAGGGCATTCCATCCAGGCCTAGGACACTAGCGTTGTCAATCAGCTCTAACTCACAGAACCATAGCTAACAACCCTAGAAACATGCGAGTACGCGCGAACACTGCTAATTATATGCTCGAGGAAGTTAAATTTAGTTTAAATGAATAAGTAACAATATATTAGTGAACCATTCACGTGTTTTTTAAGGTATTAATTAAAATATATAATTAGAACAATCTAACTAAAAGCTAATTTTAACCTTATTTTGAGCAGTCAAAAAAAACAAAAGAATTTTTAATATACATGTGAACCAAATTGTCTATTTTTTATAATTTCTTTTAAAAGAATTTTAAATGAAAGAAATGATTTAGTTAGAAATATATGAATATTTATATATATATATAACTACTGTTGCATGCAAATGCAAATATAAATTTGTACAAGTACTATCATATTATTTGCATATGAATTAATTTTGTGTAATTTTAAATAGGTTTTATGTTGATTTGTATTTTTAATATGAATATATGTATCTATACATTATTGTTAAAGAATGTTATTTCTGCCTTATCCAAATTCATTAGGTGATTTTATTATTATTATTATTTTTAAAGTTAATTACTGGTTTGTTTTAATAGCATAAAAATCCTAAAGTGTAACTATTTTATATTTTTAATATATTTTTAATATATATATATATAATATATATATATAATTAATGACATCTTCGTTTTCAATTCAATTACAATTAAATTGAAGTAATACTAATACAATAATAATAATAAAAATAAAATAAAAATACAGTAATAGTAAGCAATCGAAAAAAAAATTAAACATCTACTGAATTAGGAAGAATATACACACACACACACACACACACACACACACACACACACACACACACACACATATATATATACCTGTTCCATAAATTAAGCTTTTCTCATTTTTTGGTTCATTTTGTTATTGTCAGTTCGAATAGAAAACTTTTGATTTCAGTCATTAAAAGATCCTTCTTGTTATGTTTCTATGCGTTTTGTATTTTTGTCGGAATATTTTAAAATGAGTATTCTTCTTCTTTTTTCAAATATAAATAAAAAAATTATGGTCAAATTATTTTTAAAAAATTAATCAAATTAACTAATTATCAAACTGGCTTGTGTGTTATTGTTGTGACGAATTATTCATTTGTTTAATATTCGTTCTCATTCTATCTATCTATCTATTTATCTATATATATCAGGGCTCAAAATTAACAATGGTCCATTGGTCGGGGGACCACAACAATATTCAACAGACTAGATAAATATGAGTTCTAGTGACCACCGGACAAGTGAAGCTTTTTTTTTTTTTTTTTTTTTTTACTTTACCCTGAAACTGCACGTAAATATGTCCCAGAATACTATGTTATACCAATAGTAAATGTACTTTTTCATAATTGTCAGTATCACCTATTGTCTGTAATTTTTTATTTAATTTCACTTTCATAAACATTTTTTTACTTTTAATTCTTAATAGTAAATACATGACATTAAGCTCATTTATTAAAGCATACATTTTCGATTTATATAAGACTTCAATTGCATTTTTTAAGTAATTTACAAAAAAAAAAAAAAAAACATATTTGACTTGTATATTTATAAAAAATGTAAGGTTTAGTAAAACAAACAATTTACAAGTTCTTAAATATTTTTAAAATATAATAGAAAGGATGAACGGAACAGTGACAGTATGTAAGGACCAGGGAAGTCTGAAAATTACCGGTCCTGCGGACCAGTAACTTTATTTTCTTGATTTCTATCCCTGGAAACCCTACTTACTGGAAAATAAACAGGTGGTTAAATTGCCGCGACAAATACAAATAGGTTACTAATTAATAAAAATACAATTAGTTAAATAATGTAACCAATAACATTTTAATTTAGATATGAAAAGAAGAAAAATACTCAATTTAAAATAATTCCGATGTGACTACAAACTATATAGAAACATTACAAGAAGGAGCCCTTTTAAAGATTATTAACAAGTAATCAAGAGCTTTCTATTCGAACTAACAAAACAAAATGGATAAAAAGAAAGATGGGAGAATCTTAATTTCATGGAATAGAAAATAAATAAATGATTAAAATAACAATTAAATAAAATAAAATGCTCAGAATGTGAAAATAAATTGTCAAGGAGTCCCCATCCCTACATTGAACTAAAAAAAGGCAAGGTTTCAATTTGTGGCGAACTACATTATTTAAAATACCACATGAAGACCCTACCTTGCAATTAAAATATTAATTTTAACGAAAAAATCTGGAGTGACTCCACTCGACTTTCCGAACATTGAGTAATTAACAGTTTTGTAGATAAAGTAAAGAAAGAGGAGTCGTTAAACAAACAAAAGAGAGAAAACCATAATAGAGTGTTTGAGTATTTTTCTCCATATACTACACGATGTTTTACTTAACGCTACTGCACTTTGAGCCCATAGATCATAATGATGAAGAATTTTTCGTTGTGTCCCTGTAAAAACCTATAAATGCTAGATTCACCAAAATGCTTATAGTTAGTGCAACAGTGATTTATAATATTCATATAAATTTTCAGTTCAATTGAATAAGGCGTTTAGATGCTATCGCAATTTTAAAAATTTCCATAATGATAAAGAATTTTTCTTTGTGTCCCTGTAAAAAAACTATAAGTGCTAGATTCTCCAAAATCTATACAGATTGAATATCGGGGACTTATAATATGTGTATAAATTTTTATCTCAATTGAATAAGGCGTTTAGATACTATCGCACTTTTAAGATTTTGGTCCCATAGGCCATAATGATAAAGAATATTTCTTTGTGTCCCTGTAAAAAAACTGTAAGTGCTAGATTCACCAAAATCTATAGGATTCGTACTATGGTGACTTACAATATACGTACCAAATTTCAGCTTATTCGAACAAAGAGTTTAGACGCTAGCGTGTTCACTCACAGAGATGCACACATACATACACACATACATACACACATACATACACACATACATACACACACACATACATACATCATCGCAAAAATAGTGAAAACGGATTCATTGGACCTCGAAACGTATATAAACATCAAAATCTCAAATTCGGATTTTTGACATGATTACAATACTTTCCTCACTATAGTGTTCGGAAAGTAAAAAGGAAATAAAAATTAAAACGTACAATTAAAAAAAACAGAGCTTCACCAGAAATAAAATCAAGTACGCGTTGATAACATCACTTCACGTAGGTAGTATGAAATATTTAAATGAACACAAAGTAGAGTTGAATCTTTCAAGTTAGCCTAGAAACTATCATCATTAATTTAACTTACTTTAAAACTTAGAACAAACTAAACTTAAAATTTCAGCTTCAAAAAGCACTTGTTTCTTTTTATTTTAGTGCTATTGAACTTTTCTGAATTTCCTGTAGTATATTTATATATATATATAGATAGATATAAAGACGTTTAATTTTCTATATACATAAACTCTGCTAAAAAAAATAATTTGAAAAACATTACAAAAGTAAAAAAAAAAAAAAAAAAAAAAGATACATGCGCGATAAATATACATAGGCGTATATTCAGAACTTTTATAAAGGGGAAAAAAAAAAAAAAAAAACAGAGAAAAACCTTCCTAAAATGTCAGTTTAAATATTTGTAAACAACAAAAAAAGGAAAAAGAAACTTTTTTTTTTTTTTGAAGATGATGGAGAATTTTTCAATATGGTGTGTGTGGTCCCCTAGGACCCTAGGACATTCAAAACTGTTGCACACCTGTTTTCGATGGATGCGATGAGGTTGCCGATAAGATGTTGCACTTCTTGATCTCTAAATCCCTGATAATCAAGGGAGGTATAGGTCTCCCCCAATGGCTTTTCTTTAGTGTTTTTCAGAAATGCTTGATCACATTTAACAAAGAAATCATGTTGGATACTTTACACGCTGTATTGTGTTCTCGAAGTCGATCAGCGTGAGGTCTTCTATTATTATGAAAGAAAGGAGTCGCTAAGTGGTTCTATGTAAAGTACAAGATAAGGTATGGATATCTTACCTGCATAGTTCTGAAATGTTGAGTAATATGTACTTCTGTAAGTCTACATATTCAGATTTCCCCCCATGTTACTTATTCATCTTACTTGTAGTGTGATCTTTCCTACACAATTTTTGGTATTTTGAGATTGTTCCTTAACAACCATATTAAAATACGCCAGGTTTAATTCATTTTGAACGAATAATGATTCGAAAATGGAAAACCGTTAATTTCGATCACAATGTTCATCAGCACAACTTCTTCGAGACGTACAATAAGTCAGAGCAATACACTCCATTTGTATTTAAGCATTGCATAGAAACAATCCGAACGAAATCTGTTTTGGTCCATATGGCTTGCCACCTAATGTTATGATGTCAAAATAAGTTGTCTTTTCGAATTACCAGAAATATGTGCCTTATTTTTATGAATTATCAACATCAGGTAACTGCCATTAGTTGTTATGGTATGGATCGGACGTCTTTGCCCTATCCGATATTGAACATTCTTTGTTTTTAAAAATTACCCCAATTCATGGTCATTCCGAAAAATTCAACTAAATTATTTTTGTATTTGTCCAAATTGCAATTTCATGATATTTCACTAAGTCATGGATTCCTCTAAATCCTGTTTGTATATTTTCAATGGTCATTACCCAGGAGTGGCAAAAAGGGGCTTGAGAGCCCCCATCCCCAAATTATTTGCTTCGAACTTTTATTTTTGTTTGTAAGTTCCAGAGAGAAGAAATGCTATATAAATTTTCTCTGTTTCGTCCAGTGGGAGAAATGAAACATAGACTATTTCAATTTTAAAGTTACTTGATTTATTTGAATGCCCGAAATTTAAATTATATATTTCCGGTCACAACAATATTTAGTTGTTTTTGACTTTGCCAAACACAGCTCATTCAGTTGGGGAATACCTTCTTTGTGTCTCAGGTGGTTAAGAAATTATTTTCGCAATACAAAGGGATAAGACATACTTTCTTCTTTAGCTGTTGCAGTTATGGAACAATATACCACTGGATTATGATGATGTTGAAATAAATTCTTTTCTTTTTCCAGTCCCTATAAAATTTGAAAATTTTTTAATTTAAAGATTAAAATATTGCAAAAATTGTGTTGAAAGCAGTAATTTTTCTTAACAACAATTCGGTTTTGCGATTTTTTCTTTGTCTGAAAATAAAAAATGCATTTTTTCATAATGTTGGTTTTCATATCTACATAAATATCGCACCGCTAAATGAAATGCTATCCCTGTAAAAAATTACAATTTCTGATTTAGACAATGAAAAAAAGAGGTTCCTCCGAAACCATTTTTTCTGAATTTATATCCTCTATCTAATATCTAACATCATTAACCCTGATTTATATATGAAGTTATGTTCTGCATTTTACTGCAATTTTGACTGCGATAGTTTCGTTTTACGCTAGTCATCAGACATGTTTGTATTTATTATTATTATTATTATTATTATTATATACTTTTTTTATTTTAGCTGTGTATATTTTGTTATTTCTAGTTAGCTTGGTACTTTGATTTTCTGTGTTTTTCAGTATTTTTATATATTATTGTTATTATTATCAAAGGTATTTTGGCAAAAATTGGGATGAATGCAAAGTGCTGAAAATTTCATAAAGTAAGATACGAATATTAAAAATATTCGTATATATTACATTATAAACGAATCATGCAACATCAAAATATTGAAATCAGTTTTTCCTAATTAGTTAATGTCCATTGTTTAACGTTTCAAAGTCATTTTTTGTCATTGATAATGACCTCGGCTACTCACCCTTATACAATATATAATGAATAGGCGGAAGTGTTTAAAGATTTCCCCCGACCCTATATAAAAAAAAAAAAAGTAATAATCTATACATTGAATATATATAGGAAATTTAATTTAACGATTTTTTCTTTTCTTTGGAAAGCAGACATAATATGTCCACCAAATTAATGTACATGTATGCATATACATTGAAAAAATGAAACTCGAATGTTTTGATCACCATAACACTTTCTTCTATATAATCTTATACAAATTAACGCAAAACAAATTATTTTTTAAAATATTATTTTTTAAAACTATTTTCCATGATGAATCTAGACGATTTTTATCGGAGAAATATACTAATGCTGTATCACTAAATGCCTAATGAAAGCTCATTTTGTGCCAACATCAGAAGAAGTAAGATTCACCCCACCCCCCACCCCCCATTAAAAATGAAAAAAAAAAAAAATCGATGACTTTGCTTTAAATTATCACAAATCGGTTCAACCATTTGTTTTAAAGGCATAGACGAGTTCTTTTGAAAGATACCCGTATTGAAAATTTTTATCCCCTTATGGGGTATTTTCCTACATGGGGCGAACAATGTTCCTACAAGCACACACTTTCTTCCGACTTTACTACTACTACTATCAGTAATTCATATTAACTTTACGATCGTATATAAAAATAACTCTCATTTATGCTAAATTTTATTTTATACTGTCTTAAAAATTTAGAAAAATAAGATGGCAGCGCCGCCTCTTAAACGACTGATCCCCGAATGTAATCAGCACCAGTTTAGGTCAATGTCAAGTTCGGTTAAATTTCGCTTATCGGTCCAGGAGATACAGCGTCCACAAAATTTGTGATTGTACACACAAAGACATACAGACACGGAAACAGGCAGACATTTTCTAAAAACTATCAACTTATGTTCAAGAAATCTCAAAACGTGAAACTCCGTCGAAAACTGGAGTTCAAATTTTTTCCCGAATCCAATATTCATTGCTCTTATTATTGCAGTCGTCAATCGTTATCTTCCTTTAGTACACGTTTTGCGATAAGAGAGCGAACTTTATCGTGTTCTCGACGGGGATGATCTTTAACACGTGTCAAAGGAGGATATTTTACTGTTCATGTTTTACTGCCCAAAGCATTTAACGTGGGAGTTATTGAAAACAAACGTCTACAGTGAATCAGTCAAACTTTCTTGCGAGGGCTTTGAGAATTTACTCCACTCACCAACATTTTGAAAAACTTTTCACTGTATAATTTTTATTATTTGGGGGTGTTTTGGTAAGAAAATGGCAAATTGGAAGCTGGAATATGTATAAAGTAAGAGAAATATTGCGGGAAAAAAAAGAAAGAAATAGAAACTCATTATTTTTATTGATTTTCTTGGCACAAATCCCCTCAAATTTCCTCCTTACTACAAATGCTCGTGTTTTAGAATTTTCTACTTCTGTAGCTTCTCAGGTCAGAAGACATTTAACGGTTAAAATAATCATCGTTCCTCTCCAAAACAAACTGATGGATTGAAAATTACCAAACAATGATAAAAATGAAGGAGGGGGTATATCTAGAAAACGGTGGGTGAGTGGGCAAATTGATGGTCATATTCGGATTCAGGAGGTCATTTTACATAAGAATCTGCAAGAATGGTATCAGATCTCGACATTTTTTTTTTTTTTTTTAGAGCATTGGAATTAATTGAAAAATTTAAGAATGTCTGTTATAATCAATTGATGTAATGGCGTTATTCAATGTCATATATATCATCAATCGAATTAAATACTATTCGTTTTGTATTTTGGAATAACTATTGTAGTAGAGATCAAAATCTGTAACATTCTATAAGGGTCGTGTAACAAAACTTATTTCAACAGATAACGATTATTATTATTATTTTTTTAATAGGAATTTTCTCATTTTCCTTACCATTATTAATAAGATTTAGTATTCTTAAAGCTGAATATGTAAGGGATAAATGGTTATTTAACAGTGACAAAAATATCAGATTTAAGTAATGCCGTTTCTACCATTATTATTGAGTGGCAATTCAGAGATGAATTATTCATAGATATATTCAAACATAGAAATGCGATATGTGCATAAAAGTTATACACAATTATTATATAGCAATACAAATTTTACGCCTTCTGTCAACGCATGTTATTGTCGATCAATAAGGCTTGTATTCACTCAAATTTCATTGGAGATAATGTTTAACTCGCATAATTTTAGACTTAGATGAACAACTAGAAATTTTATCATTGCCAATTAACTCTTAATGCTTCGTGTCGCTTGCTTTAGTTTTTAGTTACTGATTGATGAGCTTATCGCCATTCTTTCCCCATGAACAAATCATTCTCTGTAAGTTGAAACAGTGAATTTTTCCTCTCAGTGATCGTTGTAATATTGTTATCCCTATCCTATGCATACAATAATTGAATTACTATGATGCAAAATTATATTGTTAAAAAATGTTTTTTCTTTTCAGATTTAATTTTTTTAACAATACGTGAAAATTTATAAATAAATGAATATGAAAATTATCGATATGTGACTAAATCGTTAGTGATAATATATTTTACATAATTTTAGACTTCGATTACAACGACAAATTTTACCATTGTCAGTTAACTGTCAATGCTTCGTGTCGCTTGCTTTAGTATTTAGTTACTGATTGATGAGATTACCGCCATGCCTGCCCCATGAACAAATAATTTTCTTAAAGTTTAAGCAGTGAAACTTAATGAACTTATTGTCATTTTCTCCCCATGAACAAATCATATTCTGTAATCTATATATACCTACGTATATAATAACTAAATTATTATGCTGCAAAATTAAGTTGATCAAAAATGCATTAAATGACGATATAAATAGGTAAATATATCATAAATAAATGAGTATGAAAATTATCACTACATGTCTAAAGTCTCACCGAAAATGTATTTTACATAATTTGTGACTTGGAAGTATAAAGAGAAATTTTTTATTACTAAGTTACTGTTATTGCTTCTTGTCGCTTACTTCAGATTTTAGTTATGGATTGATGAACTTATCGTCATTTTTTCCCCATGAAGAAATCATCTTCTGAAAGTTTAAACATTGAAATCTTTTTCACAAGGATCATAGTAAAAAAAAATTTTTAACCCCATTCATGTAATAATTGAATTACTATGATCCAAAATTAATTTATTATAAAAAATGCTTTAAGAAAAGAGCGTAATTCTTTTTATATAAATAACGAATATTAAAATTATTAGTAAATACCTAAAGCATTAAAGAAAAAACATTTATATAAAATTTTACCTGAAAGTATAAAAATAAATATTATTTTTGTTTGTGAACTCTTATTGTTTTGTATCCCTTTCATTAGATTTTATTTACGGAGTAGTTTCGCTGGTCACTAAATTTAAATAAATAAACAAAAATAATCTTTTTTTTTTAATCTTTATATATATGTATATATATGTATAAGGAACGTTTAAATAAATATATTTCTTTTGGTAACTATTTTCATCAAATCAAAACCATGTCCAAATAGTGCGATATGCAGACGTTAATGAAATGTAAATAACATTTCATTATTTGAGTTTCATTACCTTGATTTGAAACACATTTAGTTTAAAATAGACTAAATATGCATTCACATCAGTTTACAGATGATAAAATTAATGAAGAAACATATTAGACTGTTTGATAATTTGAAATTAACGTACTTAAATAAATAAATGAAAACAAAATATTTAAAATTTGATATACATATATTTAATTTTTTTTCTTACCACCCCGCAAGTAAATTTAATAATCTTAAAGCTGTTGACAATGGTTGTTTCAAAAAATTTTAAAAATACAGGTTTAACTATAATTTTTTTTCTTTTTTGTATGCACATGTAAATACACTCCTGCACAAAAGTTTAGCAAAATTTGCAAACGATCAGTTTTTTTTTTTTTTTTTTTTTTTCCAATTTAAAAACTTATCTCTCGATGAAATGTTTCCAACCATGGATATTTAAAGAACTAGTTTTTCCTCATGTTTTTTCAGTGAAGGTTGGTTTAAGGTAACATTTAGGGGCTGGTAACAAATCGAGAAAAACCGATAATGTTTGTGATCACCCTGTATGATTAAATGAACAAAATGTAACTTTAGGATATGCTAATAAAGATTCAGTACAATTTGTGGATGAATTTGTGTGACTATAGTATATTAAATAACGGAGATATAAGTATCTATTTTAAAACACACACACAAAAAAAAAAAAAAAAAAAAAAAAAAAAATCAACATTTTTTTTATTTATAATATGCAGAGTTTTTAACGAAAATTATTCCTACTATCAGATAAGTTGGAAAAACACTTTTAAAACTTTATACAGCAATCGAAATACAAATATCTTAAATATCTCATGAAATATGTTTTCACTGCGCATGTGCGAAAGATAAAAAAGAAAAAAAATCATTACACAGGTTGAAAGCCAGATATATTGGACAACTTTTGTCAAAAGTGCATTTCAATAGAGTAAAAATTAAGCAAATAATCCGAAAATGAACGAGCTAGATTTTAGATATTTTCCAAGAGTTGAAATTTCTTAAGGGGTTTTTCACATGCCGCGTAATTAATTTGAAGATCCAATTATTTCAACCATGCTACAAGGGTACTTTTTTGTGAAAAACCCCTTATAAACTTGTAACTGTAACATATTTTTGTTTATTTACTAAGATTTGTGAGATGATAAGAGGTTTTTCACAAAAAAGAACTTTTGTGTAGTGGTTAAAATAATTGGATCTTTAAATTAATTACGCGGCATGTGTAAAATCCCTTAAAAAATTTCAACTCTTAGAAAATATCAAAAATCTAGCTTGTTCTTTTTCGGATAATTTTCTTAATTTTTATTCTATTCAAATACCAAATATATCTAGCTTTCAACCTATGCTATATATATATATATATATATTCAATCTTTTGCACACGCGCAGTGAAAACGTTTTTCATAAAAATTTTCATATTTCATGAGATATTTGAGATAATTGAAGGAAGACCCAGTTCTTTAAATACCCAATATTTGAAACCATTTCATCGAGAGATAATTTTTTAAATTAAAAAAAAAAAAAAAAAAAAAAATGATGGTTTGCAAATCTTGCTGAACTTTTGAGCAGGAGTGTAAATGTTTCTCTTTATGTTAAAAAATAAATAAAATAAAAAGTTATAAGTAATTTATTTTTATTGAGCATAGCATGAAATTGCAAATTAAAGAAAAACGTATTGAAAAAATACATAAAATCACATAAAATATAAAATATATAATATTTAAAAAATAATTTTAAATTAAAAAATATCAAAAACCTAAAGGCTGAAAAATCACACGCTCTCTTTTATCTATTATTACGCGTCATATTTCTTTCTGTATGCTGCAAACAGATAAACACTTTTATTACGATGGATTTATGAGCGTATTGTATCGTGATTATTTTTTCTTGAATAAATCTTGTAAATTTAAGCAGTGAAATTTCCTTCCCACCAATCATAGTACTGTTTTTCATAGCCATGCAATAGATATTGAATCATCATAATACAAAAGTAAATGCTTCATTTAATTATTTCTCTCAATGATATTTAGAAATTACATAGCTAAATGTGTATGAAAACTATTAATATATTCGCTTGTTAATTTCTTCCATGATGTTCCCGTTCATCGTAAGGACTTGTTCTAGATAAGTATAACTGCATACCGTTTCTAATTAATCCATATCAACAGTGATCTTCAGTAGAAAAACAAACGAATTTGACATAACTTTTGTCATGCTGAGGTTCATTTTCAATTCAATGAGCTTGATTTTTTGTTTAATTCCTGAAGCTTTTCTTGCAAATCCTCAAATGAGGTGGCAAGCAGTACAATATTACCCACAAATCTCAAATGATTTATAAACTCTCCGTCAATTTTTATGTTCAAAATTTAATTTTTTAAAAACTTCTTGAAGTACTGCATTGAAGAGTTTGGGTGAAGTTGTGACCCATTTTCTTAAAAAACACCAATTATCATCTTAAAAACAATAATTATTAAATGCAATAAATAAAGTGCTATGTGATAGTTCCCTAAGACAAAGGAACGATCACATAGTACTTTATGTATTGCATTTAATAACTGTTTATTGTGATAAAAATTAAATTGTTAACTAATGTTTTATTGCATCATTTCTTTTAAATAATTATTTGAAATTATAATTAAATGCGTGTGAGGTCTATCAATATGTGGCTTATATGTGAGTGATAATATATTTGCATAAATTTTGTTGTACAAGATTAAAGAGAAATTTTTTCTTTACCAATTAACACTCATTGCTCCATATCACTTTACTTAAAATTAACTACTGATTAATGAGCTTATTGTTATTATTTTTCCATGAACATATCCAAAAGAAAATTTTCCTTCTTATAATCACAGAGATGATTTTATCCCTATATTATTATGATACAAAATTAAAATTCTAAAACAGAAATTTTTTTATTTCATCTCAATAATATACGTAAAAAGTATTTAAGTTTATACGCATGAAAACTTGAAACATATGCCGTAAGCGTAATTGAAATATAATTTACATAATTTGTGGCTGAGAATAATGATGAGAAATTATATTATTGCTGATTAACTCTTAATGATTCAGTAGGTTTAGATTGATTGATGAGCTTATTGTTACGACTTATCCAAGAATGAATTGTCTTCTGTATGTTTTACCAGCCAAATTTTCATCTCAATGACCATAATATATTTTTTATCCCAATCAAAGTATATTTTTCTTAGTATATATTTCCACATATATAGGAGTTTTTTTTTTATCGTTATTATTGCACAATATATTAAGAGTTCTTTTTAAATTAATCTCAGGATATGGATATTCACAAGACTATAAAAATTTTATAAAAAATTCACAGCAAATTGTAAGTTTTCTCTGACGAAAAATCTTATTAAAACTATTTTACAATGCTACGTGTCAGTTTTTTCGGATAATTATTTCGGTAAAAATTAGTTTTCTTCTTCTCTTGTTTATTATTGTTATAATAAAAGCAGATTAATTAAATTTAAATGATTTACAAATTAATATCATTAATTTATATAATGTAGTGTGGTTGGGTTTATTGTATCACTATTGTAAAGGTAAACGGTTTGTGTTAGTTCTTATATTTTTTCTATGTTCTACTAAATTTCATAATTGCTGACTAACTCTCAACTCTTAATACGTTCAGCATTATTTTCACTTACATATGACATTTCGGTTATTATTTTTCCGGAGAATTTCCTTTTGGTTTATATATATATATATATATATATATATATATATATATATATATATATATATATATATTGTGTTAGTGCCTAATTAGGTGAATCCAAATATATGAAATTCATATATTTTAGTTTGAAAATACGTAATACATTGAGATGTACCAATTGAAATTATTGATGTAAGTTTTATTTTAAACACAAATTCAAGATATATTAAAAATATATGCACAATCGCAGCAGCTTTAATTCTAAATGTAAACATAGTAATTTAATTTTTAAAACGCAGTAATAGCCGGGTAATAGAAGATTTACATTTCTTTCATTATTTCATTTAATGCTACTGAATACTACACAGACCAAAAAGAAATTTTCACCAAATTAAATTTCCTATGATAGTTATTTAAGAATAAAGTTAAAATAAAGAAGTGAAATTAAATTAATTAAAAAATCAAATAGTTCGAAACAGTAAGATTAATTCTTTAAATAATTGAAATAAAAGTTATCACAGGAAAATTTAATTTGGTGAAAATTAATTCTTTTTGTTCTATGTAGTATTTAGTGGCATTAAATTTTCTGTTACTCGGTTATTACTGCGTTTTTGAAAATTAATTTGCTATATATTATAACAAAAATCCATGAAAAAGATTATAAAATATACCCATGAAATAGATTATAAAATAGTAAATAGAAAATCAAATCATGAAGAAATAGTGGCATCAATAAAAACTCTGATTCCATGCATTACTACAAATTAAATAAGGAATAATAAATAAAATAATTAATAAAAAGCAAAATATATATCTATTATCTTTACTGTACGTAGAATGAATTCTGTTTATTTGAGATTTCCTGTTAATTTAACCCACATTAATAATCCGTTTTTAAAATAAATAAATGCAACATTTTATTTTAGGAATGCGTTTCGTAATTTTATTGGTGTGTAATAAAACATTTCTATAATTTTATTCATCTAAATTTTATTTTATTTTATTTATTAAAATTTAAATCCATGAAAACTTTCTAATGTTTGAATACACTAGTATTCAAATCCTCTTTTACTATTCCATAAAGAATCGTAAAAGTAAGAATGGAAAAGAATAAAATAATGGAAAAAATAAATAAAATAAAAATGGAAAATGGAATATTTATAAAGAAATACCATTAATCAAAAACTATACAGTAGTTTACCTTAAAAAATAATTACAAATTTTATCGTAATTTAAGCATTATGAATTAGTGGGGCGGCGAGCAGATGTATTAAAACCAAAAATGCTTTCTGCTAATGATGAGAAACTTGAAGATTACATTTCCGATTTAATTTTTTAAGTGTTGACTTTTAAAAATTTTTTATTACGTATACATGACTAAGTAAACATTAAATTTTTTCTCAAATTTCAGACTGTGTATATATCTCCGAGGATTTAATTTGTTTAATACAATATAAAAAAAGAAAACTATGTAATTGTCGTACCGTTGTCCGTTTGCTGCGGCAATGAGTCATAGGAAAAAGGGAGCACATTCCATATTAATTACACTTCTTACTTATACTTTGTAAATATATTAATTGTAAGTTCAGTTTAATTTATTCTAATATAATAAATGGGTGATTCTCCAAACACTTAACATTTTTGAATAACAAATTCTTTAAAAATAAAAATACTTTAAAAAAATCTTTAAAAAAAAAAAAAAAGTTGTACTTACTCTTTATAAGGCCCTTAACAAGGAAAAAATAAAGGGAACTCCCTTTAACTATGCTAACTATCTGGCCATTCTTAACTATACTAATTATATCAGGAGAGTGGCATTTTTCTTATATTAGGCCTGCTAGTCAGACTTAGAGTCATATTTGGATTTATAAAGATTTGTCTGTTATTATTATCATTTAAATTACGTAGAATAACAGGTATTATTTTTGATTTTTTTTTTTTTTATGTATAATAGAAAAGTTGTACAGGAGAGTGACAACCTAGAATGATATTACCTCAGTATAAAACTTCCAAACTAGGATAAGAACGCTTTGTGATTCAGATCATGAAATTATTGTATGAATCTAATAAAATGGTGGAAGTAAATAGATATTGTTATGAGTCCAATACTTTCTAAAAATTCTTCTACTTCTACTACTTTTCTTGTTCTTTTTTTTTTTTTTTTACTTTCTTCTATATGTACAAGTAATATAGAGAAAGTATTGGATTCGCGAAAATTTTCGACCTCCTTTTTTTGACGGATTTACATGTTTTGGGATGTCTAGATTACGAATTAATAGTTTTTAGAAAATGTCTGTCTGTCCGTCTGTCTGTCTGTCTGTATCATTTTTTTTGTGGACGCTGTATATCACGAACCAATGAATGAAATTTAACCAAACTTGGTATTTAGTTGCACCCTGACATGAACTGGTGCTGATTAGATTTGGGGATCAATATCTCAACAGGTGGCTCTGTGATCGCATTTTATGCAAATTTTTAACATGAATTCCGTATAAATGAACACACAAAATTCCGTATAAATGGACATAATGAGAGTTATTTTAAACTTGTGATTGTAAAATTAATATGAATTATTGAAATAGTAGTAGTTAACTAGGAAAAAAATTTTGTGCATGGGGGGCATCGGTTACCCCCGGGGGGGGGGGGGAAGTACACCCTCGGGAAAGTAAATTTTCAAGATGGGCATCTTTGGTCTCGTTGTAAATCGTATTTTTTTTTTAAACGAAATTTGACCAAACTTGGTATTTAGTCGGTCCCCGACATAAACTGGTGCTGATTATATTTGGGGATCAATAGCTCAACAGGTGGCGCTGTGATAGCATTTTATCTAAATCTTTAACATGGCAGTATAGGACAAAAATTCGTATAAATGTGCATAATAAGAGTTATTTTACACTTGTGATTGTAAAATTAATATGAAGTATTGATAATAGTAGCATGTAACTAGGAAAAAAATTTTGTGCATGGGGGGAAAATATCCTTCCCGGGGGGGTAAATTTTCACAATGGGTATCTTTCGAAAGATCTGGTTGATAATAGTAGTAGTTAACTAGGAAAAAATTTTTGTGCATGTGGGGGCATCGGCTCCACCCACCGCGGGGAGAAGTACCCCCCCGGGGGGGCAAAGTTTCAAGATGGGTATCTTTCGAAAGGTCTCGTCAATACCTTTAAAACGAATGGTTGAACCATAAATCTGTGATATTTTGAAACAAAGTTATCGATTTTTTTTACTTTTAACGAAAAAAATCGTATTTTTTTTAATTTCTTCTATATGTAATATAGAGAAAGTATTGGATTCGCGAAAATTTTCGACCTCCGTTTTTTGACGGATCTACACATTCTGGGGTGTCCTGAACACGAATTGATAGTTTTTAAAAAATGTCTGTCTGTCTGTGTGTGTGTGTGTCTGTGGTTTAGTGTTTTCACCGTATCTCACGAACCAATGAATGAAATTCAACCAAACTTGGTATATAGTTGGACCCTGGCGGGGCATTGTGCTGATTAGATTTGGGGATCAATAGCCCAGCAGGTAGCACTGTGATCGCATTTTATGTAAATTTTTAACATGGCAGTATAGGACAAATTTTCGTATTTTTCACCGTATTTCACGAACCAATGAATGAAATTCAACCAAACATGGTATATAGTTGGAACCTGACGGGGCATGGTGCTGATTAGATTTGGGGATCAATATCCCAGCAGATGGCGCTGTGATCGCATTTTATGTAAACTTTTAACACGGCAGTATAGGACAAAATTTCGTATAAATGTACATAATGAGCGTTATTTTAAACTTGTGATTGCAAAATTAATATGAATTATTGATAATAGTAGTAGGTAACTACGAAAAAAATTTTGTGCATGTGGGGGCGGGGGGAAGTACCCCCCGGGGGGGGTAAACTTTCAAGATGGGTATCTTTCGAAAGATCTCGTCAATACCTTTAAAACGAATGATTGAACTATAAATCTGTGATAATTTAAAACAAAGTTATCGATTTTTTTTACTTTTAACAAAAAAAAAAAAAAAAAAAATCGTAATTTTTTTTTTTTTTTTTTTTTTTTTTTTTTTTTTTTAACGAAATTTAACCAGACTTGGTATTTAGTTGGTCCCCGACATAAACTGGTGCTGATTACATTTGAGTATCAATAGCTCAACAGGGGGCGCTGTGATCGCATTTTTTTCTAAATTTTTAACATGGCAGTATAGGACAAAATTTCGTATAAATGTACATAATAAGAGTTATTTTTAACTTGTGATTGTAAAATTAATATGAGTTATTGATAATATTAATAGTTAACTAGGAAAAAATTTTTGTGCATGTGGGGGCATCGCTTCCCCCCTGGGGGGGGGAGTAAATTTTCAAGATAGGTATCTTTCGAAAGATCTCGTCAATACCTTTAAAACGAATGGTTGAACTAAAAATCTGTGATAATTTAAAACAAAGTTATCGATTTTTTTTTTACTTTTAACAAAAAAAAAAAAAAATTAGAAAAAAAAATCGTTTTTTCTTTTTTTTTTTTTAAGTTATCGAAAATTCCCCAAGCCGACATGAAAAACCTTACGACAAAATTATAAATGCTATACTTTAATAATTTAAATGAGTGAATGGATTAAAAAAAGTATTATATTACATCTTTAAGTATCTATAATTTATTGCTACGAATTTAATTCGTGAAATGTTGGTGTGAAATTTTTAAATGAATAAGTAAAGTTTGAGAAAAAGATTTCGACAGACCAAGTGAGGGACATTCCATTTTTTTTTTTTTTTTATTAAATAGTAAATGAGTAATATTTTTATATGCATGGGAATATACTAGAAAAAATGTGTCTTAAAAAAAATGCCCAGTCATTCTTGTAATATTTGCTTGTACATGATATTGTTAGATTTTTGGAGATTAATCCATATATATGTATATACGTTTGCTTATCGTGATATATCGAATACTTGAATATTTGAGAACTTCCAATTTTTAATTTTTTGGATAATTCTATCTTATTGATCGACATTATAATAAATTATCTAAAATTATAAAATTTTTCTTAGTGAATTAAACCACATTTTTTGCTTTTGTCTGTTTTATAAAAACCAGAATACTTTATGTAAAAATTAAGTTTGGTTTTTATAAAAATGTCTATATTATTTCATTTTATATAAACATGCACTTGCTTGTATTTGTAAAAAAAAAGATTATTAACTTAATTTAATAACAAAATATTTGTATTATATTAATATATATATATATATATATATATATTCTTTTAAATACATATATTCCTTTAAAACACACCTATTAATTTACACAAATTTCAAAATTACAGCATTATTTATTAAGAAATATATAATAATAAGTCAGGAATGTTTAATTTGTAAAAAATAAAATTTATCATTGATTAGTTAATTATCTGGCGGAAATTTATAAAAGAAACGAGAGAAGAAATTATGATGAGAACAAAAGGCATCTTTTATTTATCAAATATTTATTATTGAAAACGATGTCTTATTGTTTGTATTTCCTTAAGTTTATATTCTACTAGAGATTCACATATCATTAAACATTTTAAATAAATAACTTAACACTTGGTATGCAAAATCTGTATATATAACTGTTAACATACTCCACTCCGCTCTCAAATTGAACATTTAAAATCTCACAAATTTCAACAAATGCATGAAATAATGAAAATAGTACAGATAATAATACTTATTTCTCAGCTGTATTAAATTTATAATGCACTTGCAAATTAAATGATTAGAAAAAAATATATATATGCAAGAAATACTTGATTATTTTTCCAAAAAATGAAAAAACTAAATGCATAAAATTTGCCTGACTACTTCTTTACGAAAAGTGATCTTCGTGACTAAATGCACATTATTTGCTATACCTTGGAAAATTGATGCATTAAAATATTTGATGAACGTTGTTTGTTTCAACTTAATAATGAAACGAAGATATGTAATTATATAATTATACATTACATAACACAATTAAAACCGGTAAATTTTTAGAATTTCATTAAAAAATACAGATGTCGAACAACAGAATCGTATTTTTTCAAAGTTGACAAAAGTAATTTTTTCCTTTATATTTAAAGATTATTTTAATGAAAATAAGAAAGGGAAAAAAAAATACAAAAGCCAAACCATTAGTGGCCTATGAGTAAAAATGTATATTTATAACGGGCTTGCAAAAACATATCGTTGACCATTTCTTTTAGCTTTCTTATATGTAATACAATTACTTTATTTTAAAATAAATTTGGAAGATTTTTTTTTTTTTTTTTTTTTTTTTTTTTTTTTTTAATGGTGCATTTTTATTATTCACTATACTTTAATAGTATTTCAGATAAGTAACACAATATGTTTTATTTTATTTTATTTATTCTGATTAATCGTAATCACTTTTAAATTGTTCATCTTGATGAACTTCAACCTAATACAAAAATGAACGCAAAAATGGGTGTTTAAAATTGAAAGCTCTTTAATTTTTGGTTCCTTGCTACGAATGATTTAGTTTATAAATCTGTCTAATAATTAAATTAGGATTTATTCATGAAAGGTTAACACGTTGAGCGCCACGCGAATACTTAAAATCCATTAAAATTCCATAATGATTCCTCTTGTAATAAATAAAAATTAAGGCAATTTTCAATAAATTTTCAACATTTACTTAAAACAATATAATATTTTTAGTTTTATATCGTATTTTACGCTGTCAACCACCGGTGGTTGACGCGGCTTTATATCATATTTGACACTGTCAGCCACGATAGCTGATATGGCGCTGAACGTATTAATTTTTTTATTGGTACTGCTTTTACTTTCGGGGTAAAACTTTAACTGAAATGTTTGAAGTATAACATGTACTGCACACTCCTAAAGTTTCAAGATGATTCATTCAGTACTTTTAGAGATATATGACAAAATGTCTAGAATCTAGAATGGCTGACATGGCGCTCAACGTGTTGATATATAATATAGGAATACAGATTTATACAGGGCGTCCAAGAATTATCTTTACAATTTTAAACTTTAATAACTTCTAAAATAAAAAAGATATTTACATTCTGTTTTCTGCAGTTAATAGGGCAACTCATCAAGTTTATTTATTTATTTGTTTTAATTTTTTTTTCTGTTCATGGGTACACATCAACATGTGCACCATGTGTGGCCCTAAGCACACCCAGTCTGTATTAATTTTTCTGCCAAGTACGCTGTGGGGTTTCTGAGCTCCGTATTTGTTCGTTATGACGGTTTAACTGGCCAGGCACATGAAATATTGCCTCATCACTAAAGAACACCTGTTTCAAGAACCCTTCATCTTCATCGATACGGTGTAATTTCTCTATGGTAAACTCTGCATGTTTTGGTTTGTCTGTTTATAACAATGCTTGCAGCTACTGTACCTTATAGGCATAGAGGCGCAACCGTTTGTGAAGCACTATGTAGACTGTGGACCTGAGTCCGGCAGCAAAACGAACTGATTTTTTTCAGATTGCGTGGGAATGCTTCACATACTCACTCAACATTTTCACCACTTGTTCTGGGTCGACATGCTCCTTTATTATGCAACACAGAGCCTATGGTCATGAAGCTGGTGTGCCATGCACGGATGGTGAGCCTGGATGGTGGGTCCTTTTGAAATTTGTTCCTGAAGTTCGGTTGAACCTGTGTGTCCGATTTGCTCTCTATGAACAAGGCTACACATTGTGATTTCTCCTGTGTGGCCCACATTCTTATTTAAAACTGGTTAGCCTAAACTGGAAAAAACTTTATTAGTTGCACTAATAACTGCAGAAAACAGAATGTAAATATATTTTATATTTTAGAAGTTATTAAAGTTTAAAGTTGAAAAGATACTTCTTGGACACACTGTATATATATATATAGTAGTACACAATTGTATTCGGTAATTAATCTATCAGGAAGTAAAGCCCAGAATGCCATTCGCATTCATTTTGTATGATATAAGAGATTTAAATTATTGTATATAGTTGACATTTTACCTTCTTGTACTCAGAAACAAAAATTGAATACAGAAACCTAAATGTTTTTCAGTGTTAGAAATAAAGGGGAAAAAATCACTTTTTTTTAATGCAATTATTTAAAAACATTTTCCTAAACATTCAATAGACATAAATAATCAGACATAAATCAACAATTATTTCACTTCAGTTAACTAGAAAATTTAAGCGATTTTTGTACAAAGCATTAATAGCTCAAACTAATGAGACATGTGTAGGTTAACACGTTGAGCGCCACGCAAATTCTTAAAATCCATTAAAATTCCGTAATGATTCCTCCTGTAATAAATAAAAATTAAGCAAATTTTTAATACATTTTAAATCACTAAATGTAATAATTTTTTGCTTTGTATCCTATTTTATATCCGTCACCGATCGCTGACGCGTCTTTATATCATAGTGGACACTATCAGCCACCGATGGCTGACAGGGCGCTCAACGTTTTAATTTTTTATTGGTACTGCTTTTACTTTCGGGGTAAAACTTTCACTGAAATGTTTGAAGTATAACATGTTCTGCATACACCTAAAGTTTCAAGATGATTCTTTCAGCACTTAGAGATCACTTAGAGGTAGATGACAAAATGTCTAGAATCTAGAATGGCTGACACGGCGCTCAACGTGTTAAAAAAAAAAAAAAAAAAAAAAAAAACCAATAAAATATTATGGCTGTAAAAATAAAATCTCTCATTTTCACCATGAAAATGAAATCCTCAACCGTGAATTTCTGTATTTTGTTAATTTATTTTAAACATTTTTACTTCATAAAAATAAGAGTTTTTTTTTTTTTTTTTAAGTAAGGGATGTATGCACTATTTACGTAGGAGAATAAATAAAAATTCATCTCAAGCTTTTAAAAGAATATCAATTATACGGGTGACATTATCTATTCTGGCGTTTCCTACCCAACAAGATTATTTAATCTAAAGCCGAATTCTCTGGATACATAGCAATCCTTTTCTAAACGCGCTTGAGCGTATGACGTTATCAACAACTATGACTATTTTCACTCATCGCTATCGATTACTTCCCATTATTTTTGTTGGGATCGACTTGTCACAAATTATAAAGAGATACACTCTTTTACTGTAAATGTATCTGATCGCACCCGACTAAACAGAATTTAATTTTTTTTCTTTAATTTTTTTTTTTCTTGGTTATTTATATATGAAAAGAAATAAAGTATTTCTTTAGGAACAGCACAATTGTGTAATCAGTCATCCCCTGTCACACGTATGGTCCGAAATGGTGAATTAAGCACGAATTTTCGTTGCGATTTGTCACAACGTAACCAAAGATTATGTGACAATTGAAGTTTGCCGCTTTTTATTTTGTTTCCTTTTTACACTGCAATTTTACGATAATTCTGAAACTTTTATCGACAGATCTGCCTTCATTAGCATAGGAAGCAAAAAGCTTCAGTAATATTTGCGAAAATAATGTTTCGAATCAATGACTCCGACAGAGGAGAACACTGGTTATTTGGGACTTTCTTATAAATACATTTATGTGTGCATGCACTATGTATAAATTGTAATTAATTCATATATGTACTTATAAAACAATTTTACAAAAGTATTTATAGAAAATAATTAGGAATAATGACTAAGCTATTAAGAAGAATAAAATACGTAACTCAAGCAAATTTTATGTTGTAATAGTACCATTACCAGACAGTTATGTCACATTAAGAGGGGACAATTCTAATTCTCGCGGATAGCCGTGCCCCATGTTAGTCTATTGGAAAATTTGTTTCCATAATTACTCATTACTTAAAGTATGTTTCTAAATTCCGTTTTCGCATTCAGAAGGACCGCGGTAGCCCAGTCAGTAGAGCGCCGGCCTTGTAATTGGAAGATTGCGGGTTCGGTACTCGAGCCGGCCAAAGACCGCCGTGTACACTAATGGTGGCTGGTGCACGTAAAATCTGTCGTGGCTGCAATGTTCTCCATGTTCCCATCAAAAATTACATCTCTTGGAGGTCACCGAAGCGGGAGAGCCATATCTTCTGTGGAGGATCAAAATTGTGATGGCATGTCTCCGGACCACCTCTAGGGGTGTGTCCCAGACCGTCGCCAATTAACCAACTGCGCAGCACTAGTGGGACGTAAAACCCAACTATCAACCATCACATTCAGAAAATTAATAATTGTTAAATTACTACTCATTTTGGAAAAATTGATTTTATTTATTTATTTATTTATTTTTTTTACATTTTAATTTTAAGTTCAAAAATGCTAATTTTCACTAAGTGCATTTTTCTCATTTTGTAGCCGCATAACTTAAAAAAAAAAAAAAAGGAAGATAATTATTACTGAATATAAAAACGAAATTGAAAAAAAAAATCGTTAGGTAATACGTAATTATGAAAACAAATTTTCTCATGGGCCACAGATATCCATGAAATTAGGTACTGTCCGCTCTTAAAGGGAATTTCTGTTAAAAATGCATTTAGTCTAATCATATCTTAACATTCGTAAAAATCTTAATAAGTGTTTTTATTTGTTTTTATATCACTATATAATGATACAAAATAACAAAAATTGAATGAACGATTCTGGAAGCACGCACCAAGGAAATACACCCTTATAAAGTATGAAGTCTTGGCATTAGTATTATGAAGTTGTAAAGTCGCTCACTACGAATCTGTAATCAATATAGCGCGTGATTTAAAAATAGCGAAATATAGCTTATGGTGATGTTACATTAATTAAAATTTATTATATTACATTGGAATTAAGTAACTTATACGATCATATTAGCTAAGTAATAATAAATAAATAAATAAATAAATAAATAAAGTGTAGTACATATTTCTGGAGAAAATAATTGTGTAAAATAAATAGCTGTGGTGACTGAAGTAGGAAAGTACGGGCATGAAATTATTCAATTAAAGAGTAAAGAAAAACAGTTTACGTTTCAGAGTAAAAGGATGAAAAGAAGAGAAAAGAACATTAATGAAAAATTTACATTTATAAATATAATGAAAATTATACTAAAAGATTTTCATATATTAGGGAAATATCGCATATGTGCACACGTGTTCTAAGGTAGATTAAAATATAAATCTATACTATATAAAAATACAAAATATAAAATGAAAGCAAAATGAAACTAAAATGCGTCTAATATAGATCAATTCACAATATCACAGATATGTAACTAATATATATATATATATATATATATATATATTCTCAAATAGTAAATGCTTAAAATATTTGTTTATCATTTAATCATTTATTGTCCCGCATGGATTTATTAAAATATATGAAACAGGGAAATGCCAATTGTTCGTTCAGCTGATACGTTGTGATAATAAATGATACGTGGACACTGATGTCTTTGTCTGCTATATATATTTCCATCATTTTCTAATCTTGATATCGATTCAGATTACGGTCGAATTATTTCGTCTGTAATTCTTCCATCACTGAATGATGGAAGATTGAAACAATTCATTCATTCAATTCTTTTAACTATGTTACAATTTATTCTAACTGAGAGCACACAATGACCCCAAGTGATAGAAAGTTATTAACTAGTAGCTAACATTTTTCATAATCTAAGAAGCAATCACCTGTTAGAATAAAAAGTTAATTCTTTAAAGTTCATTGGTTGCACACTGAAAGCAAACATTTAATATTCTTTCATTCAATTTTTTTTTCAATATTTTTTCCTTGTTTTAATCGATTTTTAAACTTTTGTTCCTTCTCTTTTTGTTAAACAGTAACACTACTACGAAATTTTTGAAAAAAAAAATCACGTTTCAGAGAAAGCCATACGCAGAAACTACTTTAAATCTTTTAGTAGACAAGAATGCACCTGGTTGCTTTGGGAATGCACTCGTGCCTAATTTTTCACCTAAAGAATGTCCGTGAAATTATTTTGACCCAAAATAACTGCTGCAAGATTTTGCATTTTCTTTTTATTACTTACGAAATTGTTTAAAGTTATTTATTTTATAAATTAATTATATTATTTAAATTTAATCGTATTGAAAATAGATGTTTCAAGCTGAAAATTTGCCAAAATTAAAAGTGCTGTTTTTTTTTTTTTTTTTTTTTTTTTTTTAATGTATTTACGTTCAAATATGAGTCTAATATCCCTGTTAGAAATATTTTGTCGCAGGCGATAATTTGTGTTTTTGATTGGTTGTCTACATATTGTAGTATCTATGTTTTATACTTTTATGTTTGTAAAATGGCAACAGCTATATCATGTTCGAAATATTTTAGTTTAGAAAGAAGTTTGAATCTTGAATAAATACATAAAATCCTGAAAACTTGAAATTTATTTAGAATCATAGAAATATTTCTGGTTTATTTGTATTTTAATATTCTTTTATTCCAAGCCCTTTTTAAAAAGTTTACAAATAAGCCAAACTATAAATATGGAGTGAACGTTAAAGGGTTAATGAAGTCGATATTTTTTACAAAGAACTTAATACATTATTTATTTATTTATTCATCTGAAATAAGGTTAATGTTGAATAGGCTTTACGTCGTTTTAGATTTTCACAGAGGGCAATTCACGACGGTTTAGGACTCACTCTGTATGGGTGGTTTGGCGACATATCATCACAAGATAATAATAATAATATTTTCCAATAACAACAATTTTGAACAATTTAAATTCAACAATATTATTACTTAGTAAATACTTGTATAAGTGATTGGTTTTTAAAACGAGTAAAGATATATCAACAGAATATTTGTAAGAACTATTTAAAAATGATACATGAATTTTACAATGGACCAATACGTTGAAAATATCTATAAAAATCATTAATCTTAGAAAAATAATAATAATAAAATAAAATAAATGAATAAATAATATATATATATATACATCGAATTTTATTAAAAGTGTTTAGAGTTTAGTCAGATTGTTTCACCAATATTTATATTTTGTTGCGAAAGTTTCCGAAGTGATGCCTACATAACAGAAGTAGCACGTAAATATTAATGGAAACTCTTGTTGCAAACTTTCAAACTACAAATTATGGATGTAATATAGAATTGAACAGGCCTAATTTTCTACCAACACTTTCCAATATTGTAATACTATTTATTTTGAGTACAACGTAACTTTTAAAAGCATAAATATAACTTTGTACACTGTTAAAATTTTGTAGTAGATTGATCCAAAACATGGTACATATAGTAACTACAACTATAAGATGGTGAAAACTTTTACCATGATTTGGTGTGTGATTGGACCAAAACTTGGTACTATAGTAGCAGAATATAAAAGATGGTAAAAACTTCTATTATGATTTGGTGCTTATATATATATAAAAAAAATAACAATAAACAGAAAATCGTGATAGAAAGTTTCACCATCACACTTGCTACTATAGTACCAAGTTTTGGGCAATGCAGCAACTGTATTACCAAATTTTTGGCAATGCAGCTACTATAGTAGCAAGTTTTGGGGGTCCACTAGCGGCCAAGAGGTTCTGTCCTCGAAGCTAGTACTCGTAGACGTGAGGTGCCGGTTTCAATTCCAAATCGCGCTCGTCGCCTTAGTCGTTCTAAGTTTTCCGTTGTCTTTTCCGAAGCTTGTGCAAATACAGACTAGGATCCCTTAGAAAGACCCCCCACACGGACGGCACTTCCCCCTCAAGTTTAAGACCCTCGTTCAGCCAAATGGCCTTAATCCTAATACACATATTACTAAGTTTTGAGTAATGCAGCTACTATAGATCCGAGTTTTGGGTAATGCATCTACTGTAGTACCAAATTTTAGTTCAGCATAAAACCGAAATTTCTGACAGTGTATGTAAGTATCAATACTTTTTTTTTAACTACTTCCCTTAATTTTTTCATGTTTAACAAAGTATTTAACTAGCATGAACTGTAAAAATTAATAAAACTTCATGAACATTCTTTACTATATTTGAAAAATTATTTAATACACTGTTAAAAATTTCAGTTCAAGGTTGAACCAAAATTTGGTACTACAGTAACAGAAATCATGTAATGGTGAAATTGTCTACCATATTTTGGTACTTCTCGTTGAAAAAAAGCACCAAATAATTGTAAAATATTTTACCATCTTATGGCTACAGCTAGAATAGTGCCAAGGTTTGGTTGAACCAAGCACCAAATGATAGTAAAAGGTTTCACTATCTTGTGACTGCAGCTACTATGTATCATGTTTTGGTTCGACCTAGTACAAAAATTTTAACAGTGTACTGTGATGTTTTGTATACATATATAGTCTAAATTATTTTTCTTAAATAAAATTTTAATTAGCTGATAATAATAATAATAATAATAATAATAATAATAATAATAATAATAGCGGTGATTTTTCTTTTTATTGAGACATTATATACTTGTATGAAAAACAAAAACAAAAAGAACTCCGTGTATATTACACTGTTAAAAATTCAGTGTTAGTTTGCATACAAACTTGGTACTGAATGCTACAACCACACGATGGTTTAAACTTTTATTTGGTAATTTTATGTTGAACCAAATATTGGCATTATGTTTAAAAAAAGAGAGAGAGAGAGAAAGAGAGAGAGAGAGAGAAAGAAAAGAAAAGTTCAAAATTCGACAGAGACGGGGATCAAACTGAAGACCTTTTCATCTCATGTCAAACACTTTGGCACTGTGCCACGCTATCTTCCTCATCACTAATTCTGTGTTTCGTTGATTTTGGTAAAAGGGGCTAAATTTCCTAGGGTTTTGTCTTGGCTCATGGGGTGAATTGTTGCACAAAATACATGCACTTTACCCTAATGTTTTTGACAACGCTCTTTAACTTAAGCTTGGTTTGGTTTCAAAAGGAATTTTTCTGATTCATACTTCCCTTGTGAGTGGATGTATGGGAGCTCCAAGTTTTTGTGGAACTTAAATTCAATCGCAAGATATAGATAACTTAAAAGTGAGATTAAACTATATTATGGTATTGCTTATAACTTTACACCATATAATGGTTCAAGTTTGAACTGAAATTTTTAACAGTGTACGTGAAAAAATATTAAATTTCACGTATTTTACACAAATCATCGATGACGGATTCTTGTAGAGATTCCTGAAAACCTTTTCATTCACAGAAGTTCAAATAGTTCAGTGCTGATGAATCATGTTATTTTTCAGGTTTTTAAAATAAATATGGATTACATATCAACAACTAAAACTTTAATCAGAATGAAAATCATCATTATTAGTGCAATGACAAGATATCAAATGATCTTCAAGGGGATAAAATTAGTCTTTCATATAGAATCGACAATAAAAAATTATGCATGGTAGCACTGAGTACATATTAAATCAAAAGGTATTTGATTATCTTTGATCCAGTCAAAGAATGAATCAATGCAAAGGAAATTATTATCGCTTCCATGAATGTTTTGCGTATTTTTTCTTTTAATATTGCCTTTTTTGTTTCTAGTTTCTATTATAGGAAGAGCTCCCACCCATTATTCGAGTTTTTAGCAGATATCATCAGCCAATTCTTTGCAAGTGTGGTCTTGTCCTGCACGCATGACCAGCAAAATCCTGAAAATTGGTTTTAATCCATCTTTTTTCGGGAATTAAAATAGTTAAGGGATATTATATGTTTTGCTCACTGCTCTTTTCTTACTCTTTATCGAGAACTGAGATACTTCAGTGGAAAATATTTCGATCTAAGAATCCTCTGTAGATTCAATTTAGTAGATAAGTCAACTGTCTAGGATCAGTCGAGTATTGATAACCGTATATCTGATTGATTTATAGAAAACAGCCTTTTTTTTCCAACAAGAATTGGTTTTGTTAATGAATATTTTATTCAAATGAAACCCCACTTCCTGCTAACGTGTTGGAGAGATGGTTTTGAGATGGGGCCGCAGTGTATCTTCGAGGATTTTTTCTTTTTGTTTCCCAGAAGTGTTGGTAAATAATGTTTCACTAATCTTTGTTATGCTGGTGATTCCCAAGGATGTGTCTTATTTACGGTCTTTGCTGTTCAAGTGATAACATTGTCCGTCAACAGAGCGAGAATATACCATCCGGTATTTTGCATGAGTAAACGAATTATGAAGTAAAAAATGTGTGAAAGTCAAATATTCCTAATGAAGTTAAAGCTTTTTTAAATAAAAGAATTTCTAAGAAATATTACCCATGTCTTTTATTGTCCTTTTTTTATATATAAAAATAAAAAATCATGAAAAAACATGTTTTAAATTTTCTGATGAATCACAGAGCTCTTATCAATGTGCATAAAATTTTTAAAGTGATAATGACGTCAATTTTTTGTGCGATGCATAATTGAACTTTTATAATTTTTTAATGTTCACGTTTAATTAAATGTATTTATTTTTATGCCGAAAGAAAATGAACTCTTAATTTTTTTTTTTTTTTTCAACAATTAAATTATAGCTAATTTTTTAATGGCTATTTTAACGCTATTAGGATGTTATTATTTTCATATTTTAATTAATTATAAGAAAACTAATCAAAAATTCGAAAATCGGACTTCGAAGTATTGTGTTGTCATCGGGTTCTGAGCTATTGTAAAAGTTTCAAACGTAGGGAAGTTAGTTAAAATTCGATTGCAAGATTTGTACCAGACAAACAAACAAACAAATAAGAATAGAAGTTAATAAAAATATGGTAATAATTAGATACGGAAAAAACAGCATAAAAACCTTAAATTTTAGGCCTTTTTTTTTTAAATTCCTCTGAAACTAATCAAGTTTTTGGGAGATTAATTATATAATACATTAAACGATTTATACAACTAAGTGAGATGCTTTTAACATGGGATAAATGATCTAATTTTGATTTCGCGCTTTCCATTAGCACATTTACACCTTAACATGTCAACACTTAGAACGATCTGATTTAAAATCTCGATAAATTGCTATTCTATAAGGAGAGATAAAACCGATTGATTTAATGATCAACCCTAAGTTCCGTCAATCTTGGGTGGGCCTCACGAGGGCTCTAATATTCGTGCGGAGATCATTTGAAAAGGGTTCTTCCGATGTGGAAACAAAAATTCATCATTTATGTAGCAGATCCTTAAAGTAGATTTGAAACATCTAAAGAATGCTGTCTTGATTACGTTTTTCATTAGAATGATGAAATTTCTGCATGCTCTAAAATTTATAGTTTAATTACTTACGATATAAATTTACAATACAGTGTTGTAAATAAATTAGAAATAAATTATTCTCTTTGAAGTAATTTTCTGTTGAGAATTGTATTCAAATATGATATGCACGTGATAATTAAATCTTGAAGGTGAAAACTTTCAGATATTTTGTTAATAAAAACTATTTATGATTATTAAACAATTGTGCAATAAATTTTCACTGTAAATAAAAGAGTCTTAAATTAAGACAGAAATGTGTCTGAATCTGAAATACTAATTCAGACAGAAAAATGTCTGAAACACATAAGTATGCGAAAGTTCTGACAACACGCGCGTCTGAATTTAAGTCACATAAGTATCTTTTCATAAATCAGCTGAGATAAGTGTCTGAATAAGGTTAATATATCTGAAATTAAGACATACTGCAGTTTAGACAATTAGAAACTAAGACATTTAAAAATTTAGGCACTAAGAAATTCAGACATTTCACATCTCAGACACTTAGAAATTCAGACACTTGTATTACTTAATTTTTTTTAAATAAAAAATCTACTTTAAGCAACATGCATATCCTGTTACCATTTCTTTTCACATTCTAAAAATTTTAGATCATTTTATATAAGTAGTTAAGCAATTTAAATGCGAAACTTATTTGGTTAAGAAATAAAAATGTTTAGTTCTATTGAAATTTCTCATGCAATAAAACAAAAATTAATAGGATGAGCTAAACGAAGCAAGTAACTTGTAGCTAAGGATACGAATAATTGAACAATCTTTATAACAATCTGTGCAAAATCGCTTTTTTTTTTTTTTTCCCGCATGTATCTTTACATCTCCGTGTAAATTGAAAAACGAAACCTTTTCGTTTTTATGTCCATTGTTTGTTTTCTTTCAAATATCAGTTTAAAAAAAAATCGTTTAAAATCCATAGTCTGCTATAGTATGTATTTAGCAAAAAACTCTAAACCTCTATAAACACGGAATTTTGGACAACAATAACTATTAAGCTTTATATATTTTTTGGATAGTTTTATTGTAAAAAATACTATTTAAAACACGAAAACTGCAATTTGTTTCGTGGATATTAGAACAGGTACTATCATACAAGCAAATTTTTCCGTGTACCATAGTAACACGGCAAGGAAGATGCTCGCCTATATGATTCCGTTGCTAGTCGGTTCGACTCTAAATGCGGGAAAAAGGAATTTATTTCTTGTAAATGATTAATATTTTATTTATGTTCTAGGAGATTATAAAATCTATTTTCAACAACTAAGCAGAATAACATGCAAACTTTTATTTATTTATATCAAAATATTTACTGCAGTCAAGATCAAAGATGGCGAAATTTCAGACGCTTCAAGTGTGTTGAACAATGTGCGTTTTAAGATACTTCAAATAGTATCTAGAATAAATAAGATACTTTTTAGCACCTTAAAATTGAATACTTTATTTCAGACACATTTGTGTCTAAATTTCAGTTACTTAAATTTTAGTTACTGTGTTGGTAATGTTTGAACAAATGAAAAGGCAAACAATATTATTTATTTATATATTGTAAAGGAAAAATTTCTTTCAGATAACCATTTCTTAGTCATAAAAATAGATAAAAGATATTAAATATTGTTTTTGATAAATGGAAATTTAATCATATGTCTTTAACCTAATATTAAGCAATATAATGTTTTGAACTTTAAATTCCCTTTTAATTCTTCAAAAAATTATCTTATAAAATTAACAAAGTTAGTGTACGTTAACTTAAATTATGAATAAATCATGGAAAATTGAGTTTTCTTTCCTGGTGTCTTTTCAGTGTTATGCCATATGTGAGAAGTATATTTTTATTGATCCCATTTATTATAAATATTATTATAATAATTATGTAAAAAAAAAAAAAAATTATATGATGTTTAAAGTTTTCTTTTAGTCTCTGGAAAATTATAATATTGATAGTTTTAATTAATTAAAGTAAAAATGCGGCTCAATTATAAATGTATCAAAAATTCCTAATGTTATTTCCTAACCTGTAAAATAACGTTAATTAATATTTATAGTATTAACATAAAAGTTGCATTAATATTATCTCAAAACTTCATTTTATAGTATTAATTAATATCTTAAAGTCAATTAAATGCATTAATTATTTTTATAGATTCATTAATAAAAGATGTCATACATTTTCTATTTTTTTTTTTTTTTTTTTTTTTTTAATTCCGTGATATTTTTAAATAATTTATTAGTGAAGATTTCTATGTAATTAGTTCATATTATAAAATGAAATTTTTGGAAACATTTTAATTCAAGTCATATGATAACATGTAAATCTTAGATGAAACTGAACTGTGGATCATGAAATAACTTTGAAAAACTTAACTACATTAATAAATGGGCTAATAATTTGTATTGTAATTCAGTTAGGAGTACACTAATTTTATAATTTTCTAAAACTTGAGGCAAACATTAAGCATCATACAAACTTCTGTGCAATTATATTGAGAATTAAATGTATTGGGATCAATTGAATCAGGCTTGACATTTTCACATACAATAACATTTTAAAAGATATAAAGATCTTTATTTTCATTTTAGAATTCTAAAGTAACATAAAATCAATTACACAAATTAATTGTTCAAGAGCAAAAATGCATTATATGACATATGTAGGATTGCACGTTTTGAATTCAATACTAAAATGGGAACGATAAATAAGTAGACATAAGTATCTAAATAACAGTATAGTAACACATTATCTGTCATTTATTATATTAAATTTGCATTTCCCATATAAAAATAAGAAAAGTACTCAAATATTTCAGAAAACATCTCGTTAGCATACCGATGGTGCGTACGTTACTTACTTTTCTATACCACTAAATTTATACAGTAATTTTTGTCATAAAAAAAAAAATCCTTTGAATTAAAGAAAACTTTTCTTGTTAAAGAAAAAAATTAAACAAACAAAATTCATGGAAAATAATGAAGAAAGTGAAAAAAAGAAAAGTGATAGAAAGAGCTTTTTAGAAAAGTCGGATCCGTATGCATACCGCACACAGAATAAACGTTTACAAAACATGATGTACAAGTAAACACGGCAGATTGCAAAAGTAGGAAAGTTGTAGTTGAGAGAATGATAACAAGCAATCCAATTTAAATATATTATGAAGTTGCAGAATATTTAAAAATATGTTTTATGATTGCGAAAAACATTGAAAAACAGAGAAAATCTAATAAAATTTCAATTAATAAATTAAATTAACTTTAATATGCTGGATATTGATTTCAAATCTGTCACATACAGATGCGGCAGGTAACATTCGATAAAAAATTTGTTCTTATAAATCATTGTAAATAAACATTAAAATATAAATAAATTTTCCTCTAACATACAAATTTGGCACAAAAATTAGATTTTAAGTTAAATTTGACAAAATTCGGAACATTCGATAAATAAATAAATAAATAAATTACAATTACAATTACATATATTTCCTCGCTTAGTGGTTTCTATTTTCAGCAATATTGCTTAAGAAACTAAGAACATTTCCTTAAACAAGTTTGTATTTAATTTGCAATGATATAAATTTAAATTAGGATTCAGATCTATTATAAGGTCCATAAATAATTTACACTACTATTCACTATTCATTCACTTTATATATATATATATATATACATACATATTTCATTTTTATTGGAAAATAGTTCATAAGAGCATTAAGCGATAAAACACTTTAATAAAGGCTAATTTTTAAAACATGTATCTATTTTTTAATATATTTACTTCCAAAAATCAGCCTTTGTGTGATGAATTTTAAAACATGTATATAAATATAATATTTTAGTATTGCAATCTAAACTAAAATTTTGTACTTTCTTTTCCCCAGCTATTTTCATTGTCTTTCCCTTTGGCAAAATCTGTAAAAAAAAAAAAAAAAAAAAAAAAAAAAAAAAAATCTGGAGTGACTCCACTCGACTTTCCGAACATTGAGTAACTAACAGTTTTGTAGATAAAGTAAAGAAAGAGGAATTGCTAAACAAACAAAAGAGAGAAACCCATAATAGAGTGTTTTTTTCTCCATATATCACACGAGGTTTTATTTAACGCTACTGAACTTTGAGCCCTTAGATCATAATGATAAAGAATTTTTCGTTGTGTCCCTGTAAAAATCTATAAATGCTAGATTCACCAAAATGCTTATAGTTAGTGCAACAGTGATTTATAATATTCATACAAATTTTCAGCTCAATTGAATAAGGCGTTTAGATGCTATCGCACTTTTAAAAATTTGGTCTCATAGGCCATAATGATAAAGAATTTTTCTTTGTGTCCCTGTAAAAAAACTGTAGTGCTAGATTCACCAAAATCTATACAGTTGGTGCAAATGCGACCTATAACATGTGTACAATTTTTTTGCTCAGATTAATAAGGCGTTTAGACGCTATCACACTTTTAAAAATTTGGCCCCATTGGCCTTAAGAGGGGACAATACCTAATCTCGCCGGTAGCCTTCGCCCATGTTATTCTATGGGAAAATTTGTTGCTACAATTACACATTACCTAATGAATATTTTTAAATTCTGTTTTCGCAGTCAGAAAATTCATAACCGTTAAATGAGTACTCATTTTTGAAAAATTCATTTTATTTTTATTTTTACATTTTAATTTTGAGTTCAAAAATGCGATTTTTCACAAAATGCATTTTTCTCATTTTCTAATCGCAAAATGAAATACTAAAATAAAAAAAAATCAATTTTTGGAAAAGAAGTACTAATTTAACGCTTATGAATTTTCTAAATGTGAAAACAGAATTAAAAAATATTCATTAGGTAATGAGTAATTATGTGAACAAATTTTCCCATTGAATAACATGGGCGAAGGCTGCAGGCGAGATTAGGTATTGTCCGCTCTTAATGATAAAGAATTTTTCTTTGTGTCCCTGTAAAAAAACTATAAGTGCTAGATTCTCCAAAATCTATACAGATTGAGTATCTGTGACCTATAATATGGGTATAAAATTTTTGCTCAATTGAATAAGGCGTTTAGATGCTATCGCACTTTTAAGATTTTGGTCCCATAGGCCATAATGATAAAGAATTTTTCTTTGTGTCCCTGTAAAAAAACTATAAGTGCTAGTTTCACCAAAATCTATAGGGTTCGTACTATGGTGACTTACAATATACGTACCAACTTTCAGGTTAATCGAACAAAACCTTTAGACGCTAGCGTGTTCACAAACATACACACATACACACATACACACACACATACATACATCATCGTAAAAATAGTGAAAACGGACTCAGGGGACCTCAAAACGTATAGAAACATCAAAATCTCGAATTCGGATTTTTGACATGATTACAATACTTTCCTCACTATAGTGTTCGGAAAGTAAAAAGTTCTTCATTAGTGGTAATTTTTCTTGTTGATGGCAACAATGAATATAGTCTGTTCATGAAGAGTGCCGAGTATAGCGTGCAGTGGGGGGAAAAAAAAATTCTTTTTTTTTTTTTTTTTTTTTTTTTTTGAAAGTGTAATAAAGAACAAAAGTTTCTTTTTTTTTTTTTTTTTTTTTTTTTTTTTTGTTAAATAAGAAAAGTACCAATTTTTGGAATGTTTAGAATATATCTTCAGAGTCCACTTTTGCTCCTAAATGTAAAAAGATAAAAAAAAAAAAAAAAAAAAAAAAAAAGCAGCAAAGCACTTGTGTCAATCACATTTAATAAAAAAATGCTTACTTTAATTTTCGGTAGCCCTGTATATTGTCTATAAACTATATACACATGACTTTGTGTACGTAAATTTAGTGTTATATGCAAAAGATGTAACACAAAATGAAATACACTTCCAGCAATTCCCAAGAATAGCTCCAATATATCCAAATACTCTGAGTAACCCTGTAATGAATGGTGAATGATTGCTATACCTCAATCTACACAAAACACGCTTTTATGCGTATAAAAGTCATTTTATTTTTATTCTGTTTAAAGCAGCCTATTGATGTCACACTGTACATATGAGGAATTTCGCTCACAGATGTGAGGTATTTGAATTCTTTTGGATGACCCTGTGCACAACCCTTTATCTGATCGCAGCGAATACCTTAGTGTAGCATTGCTATATGACACAGGATTAGAATATTGAATTTGGACGTCCTGCTACTATTTTTTCTTGAGATATGCTAATAACACTATTAGACACACACATACACACACACACACACACACAGAGAGAGAGAGAGAGAGAGAGAGAGAGAGAGAGAGAGAGAGAGAGAGAGACTAACCGCTAAAAACATGATTTTTGAAATCAGAGGATCTGAAAACGTGCAAATATAACAAAAACTAATTTTCGGAAATTTGACTGAAAAACAATTTCTTTATACCGTGTATATGGATAAGAGAATGTATAAAGAAAAAGAAAGAAAAATGAATTTGAAAATTCCCTTTTAGTACATAAATTATTCATAAATTTTATTTGTTAAATTATCAATGAGTATTTCGTGTGTATTCACTAGGGGAAAGAGAGACATTACAGGCTAAAATAGTCCTCTTTCCCTGAGTGAAAAAGAATCCCTCCCCCACCCAAACGCTGATAAATCTATGCCTTATTACAAAGCTATAGTAATTATAATTTTTCACTTTTGATAAAGCCCCATAAGGCTTGGCGAAAAATGCTAGAATTTTCAAATTGCAATAACTCAAGAAGATTTTGACTTAGAGAGAAACTTTTTTTTAAATTTTTCTTCTTAGAGCGAGGAGAATATTTTTCGAAATATAAGTGATATGATAGGAGGGGGGCCATATAAAAATTAAATTTCGTATTTAATATGAATACAGCCTCTTATACAAAAAAATGCCATATCTGAAATCTACTCTTAATTTGCACCAATTTTGTAATTGGAAGTATGTTTCTATCTTTCTTAGTTAACGAGATAATCGCTGTAACGTCTGTTTTGAATCACCCGGTATTGGTGCAATAATAAAACGGAGGAAGTTCCCCTCACATAAAATTTTTTGTCAAATAAAGCTGTTTCAAAATCTAATTTGAATTGTTTTAACATGGGTTTACATAACAGTACTCGTTATCTTACTCATCAATCTCCAATCTGTATTTATAGTACTAAATTTCAGAGCAAGAAAATGTCGTGTGAGTGACACACCAGATTATTTAATTAAGTAAAGAAGTTTTTATCCTGGATCGTGCCAGAAGTCGTTTCGTGTACGTGAATCTTGTTCCTAGATTTAAGACAACTTTTTGCTCCGAGTGAATTTATTTATTACGATAGCTCATAATAACATCTATATCAATTTTTTTTTTTTTCTGTTAGATATAAGAGACATTTATATACGAGTTATATAGAAAATAAAAATAATATATATATATATATATATATATATATATTTAATATGTATAATATATATATTTTGGAGCAAAAGTGGATAGATTTTAAAAATTCCGAAACTGGGTGTTTTTCGTGTGCAATATAGGCCCACCAACAGCCGAGCGGTTCTGCGCTCAAAACTGATAGATGGGAAGTGCCAGGTTCCATCCCAGCCAAGCTTGTCGACCTAGCCTTTCGGAATATTTTGTGATTTTTTCCGAAACTCGCAAAAAAAAGGGCTAGAAAGACCCCCCCCCTCCCACACACACACACACTCGGAGGGCATTCCACTCATTGGCCTATGACCCTAGCTCAGTCAATCGGCGTTAAATCCTTGAACAAACCAACCAACCAATATTATTCAATATCAACGACAATTTTTGGTCGTTCTTACATTATGAAAAAAAAAAAAAAAAAAAAAAAAAAGGTCAGTGGGAGGGGAAGTTTACTGCATCCTACTAGAAAAAAGCTTCTGCTTGTCTATTTTCATGTAAACATAACCTAAAACACCGTTTAAATTAGTTTTTAAAGATGATTTTCATTAAATTACCACAGTAATCTGCCTGAAACACTGCAAATTTAAAAGAATTAAAATTAGTTAATTTTATGATTTCATGTAAAATAAATAAATAAATAAGTAAATAGAATAAATTAAAAAGTCATAGTGTAGCTTTGGTGAATCAGGAAAATCCGCTATTAAATCCCCCCAGATGGTGAACTAGGAATATTGTTAAGTTGTTAAAGTTTGGCTATAAAATGATAAATTAACTATCAATATTTTCATGCATATGAACTGTAAAAATAATTTAAAAGTTTCTGCTTGGTTCTTTCCAAATAAACATAACGTAAAACAATACGTATTTTTTTTTTTCTTCTCGCAAACGATCGTTATTAAATTACCAAGGTAACCTGCTTAAAATTGTAAAGCAAAAACGATGAAAAATGAACAATTTTATGGATTGGTGTTAAAATAAGTAAATAAATAAAAGGCCAAAACTGAGTGTCGGAGAATAAAAAAATTCCCTTTATGATCCTTCAAATGATGTACTGATAAAAATTTACAATAATAAGTAAATTTTTTAAAAATTTCCTGCTTATTATCTGTAATAAGTATTTTTTGAAAGATTTTTTCTATTATACATCTTTCTTTCTTTTTACGTTATTATGCATTATAAATGTAATTAACTGGTTTTAATGCTTTTTTAAAAAGTTTTGAATTATGAAATAAAAAATTATCATTTGTATTCTAAAGCAGATCCAATAACTTGTATCTAAAATAAGTTTTTATTTAACGTTTATAAGCTAAAATAAATTTCTATAAAATTCTACAAAAAAAAAAAAAAAAAAAAAAAAAAAAGAAAAGAAAAGAAAAAGAAAATGTAATTTGTACGATTATATAGTCAATAAAAATTATTTCATTTAATAAATTGAAAAGTTTTCGTATGTCTCCATTTGTGTAAATGTCAGTCACACAGTAAAATTTTCAATCCCATTATTTAAAAGAATAGTAATGTGTTTCCGTTACAGCTTGCTTTAATCGGAATTATATTTTGAATTGAACAGGAGAAAAAATAAATAAATAATAATAATAATAATAACAAAGAAGATTTGTTGTGATTTTACTCCTAACGAACTTGAATTTTACTTTCGAGATAATCTTTATCATCAAATTATTATATTATTTTTTACTGAATAATTGCAGAATAATTTATTCTAAGATAGTGTAAGTTTTTAGTTTAGCTAACTTAATGGCTAGTTTCACTTTTAATGCCAGTACCGAAAACTGAAACTAAAATAAAATAAAATAAAAAATAAATAAACAAGTTTGAATAATCTTAGCTGATTAATTTTATTGAAATCGGTTCACAAAAGTCATATTCTTCATCATTCGAGTTAACTTTTTCCTTAAAAAAAAAAAAAAAAAAAAAAAAAAAGGAAATAAGAAAGAAAAAGAAAAGGAGAGAGAGAATAAAAATTGTTTGTTATCCCTGCTCTCTTTTATCTAACATACCGAAACTATAATAATAATAATACATGATTACCAATTAATTAAAAAATATATTAAAAATTAAATTTATGAATGGAAAAAAAGTTCGATATTCAATCATTTAAAGAATATATATATATATATATATATATATATATATATAATTCTAACTTTTGCAAGACGTAAAAAAAAAAAAAAAATCATGCGATTGATTTATTAGCGGCTGTGACAAAATATGAAATGAATTGATGTCACACTGTCTTTCACCTGTTAGAAAAGATAATTAATAAAGAACTAAGGAAGATTGTAATTAAATTTTAATCATTAGATATAGGCGAGGAAGTACGTGCTTACTAGACATCTTGAAAGTTCTTTTTTTCAATTTCTCAGCACCTGTCATAAGCGAATGCTAGATTTTCTCTCTCTCTTTCTTACACGCTCAGTCACCAGATCATCCAGTGTGACAGCTTCTCGCAATTGTCAGCATATCACAGGTATCTTTATTATCCGGCTTATAGCGTTATTGACCACAGAAACTGCTAATTACGCCATCCGTCAAAGGAGAGAGAGAAAATGGCTGTGTTACCACGATCCTGATATCCATCTATAATTGATTTGGTGAAAGTGGAGGGAAACAGCATTTCACGGTTCCTTAAATAAATATCATGAAGCGAAGGAGGGGGGGAGTTCAGGGGGGTAGGTGAAATATTTCTCGGCGAAATTCCTGTGGTCATGGGTCTCTGACCGCCCTTTTCAATGAAATTAGGTCTTAAAATTATATGTACAATGTTTCATATAATATTTATGAAAGTAGCATCTCTTTATAAATCTTCGCAAGTTTTTATAAGTACTTTCTTCATCATATAAATATAAATTTGTGAAGGTAGAGGATCAGAATTACACTGTTAGTTCTAATTGTTGATTCTAAGTTGTTAAAATTTAAAATATTTTATATTGATAACTTAAAAAAAAAAAATTAATTTCTTAATACGTATGCATAATTGAGCTACTTAAATCATAATTAGAATTGATATTACTTGTTACTACAGAGGTGTAAAAATTTTTAGAATAATTGTGAACTTTACTTTGTTATTATTATTATTATTAAAGCATGCAATAATTTAAGAAAAAATAATTTCACTTGTTGATACGTTACTTAATATTACTAGATAGTATGATCTTTCATTCTTTAAGAAACGTTTAGAGGATGTTTTTTAACACTTTTTAACAAAGTTTTAAAATTCTTAAGATTTTGGAACATCAGTCTAATTGGGTGAGTTTTCCTTTATATAAATATTTTCAAATTTCATGGAACTGGCATTTGTTATTCTATGCTTTCATTTTTCCTGTAGAATGCTTCTTATTAAAAATCGTAGATGTGTAGTAAAACTGGTGTATGTACTCGACTTACATAATAATTTGGATGCATAACGGTCTAAGTGAAATATTACAAAACATACTTAAACATACCAAACATACTAAAACATTACATAACAAAAAAAAAAAAAAAAAAAAATGTTTCGTGTAGAAAGTGATGCAATTAACATTAGTGATTGATTTACAGGTCCACACAAAAATATTAAAATTTATCACAGAATTTTGCTGGAAATATATTTTCAATGGTGGTGTCAATTTTCTTACAATTTTTATTAACATTGACATGCATTTATTACTTAGTATTTATGATGATTAAAAACAGTTTGAAAATCGTGAAATTCTAATAGAATTCTAAAAATATTTATTTAAATGGAAACGCGGACAGATAGATAAACCGAAATTATAAACACTGTTAAATTTTGTTGGAAAGTGTGAAAAAAATATCCTTAAAAGCATCCTTCTTAAGGAGGATGCATTAATACATGCAGTAAATAAGTATAATAAAACTTTAAAAAAAAAAAAAAAAGAAAAAGAAAAAAAGAAAGAAAGAAAGAAAGGAAAGAAAAGAAATTCATAATAACTAGCTGGACCCCGTCGACTTCGACGGTCACTTTATTGACCGTAATGTTTCAAAAATCGTTTATAAATTATATCATTAAATTATTTATTAAATCATTATTTAAATGTATTTCAAGTTAAAACATCTAATTTAATTTACAACATTTCACTTAAAAAAAAAGAAATTCGGAAAAATGGTTATAAATTAAAATACTATGTATGACATCACTTTCTACAAAGTACTGTCAATGTGACGTCAAACTGACTCCAAATAAAACAGTTGCTATCTTTTATTTTCTGTTTCTTTTAATACTAAGGCTACATGTTAGCTGACCAACCCGGCGTTGCCTGTACCCATGATAATAACCTTAATTGAACCTTAAATTTGTATGATTTTATATCTTTAACTCGATTTTGTTTGAATTTCTATTTTTAAATAAAGGCAACGCGAAAAAATAATCAGCTGTAACAAAAAAATTACCTCGAACCGAACGAAACTCAGTCTTGTGACACCGGTGTCTGTGGCAGCACATACGTGAGCCGCTAATAACGTAAAAAAAAATTCCCAAAAATTAACCTGCAACCGAAAGAACCCACCCGGTGTTGCCCGGGCCCATGATAATAACCTTAAATGCACCTTAAATTTGTATGGTTTTATATCTTTAACTCGATTTTGTTTGAATTTCTATTTTTAAATGAAAAGATCACAAAAAAAAAAAAAAGAAAATAATAATAATAATAATAATAATCATTATCTGTAACAAATAAAAATTACTTCAAACAGAACGGAACTCGGGTTCGTATCCCAGTGCCTGTGGCACGTATATGCAGACAGCTATTAACATGAAAAAATTCTCAAAAATTAACCTTGAACCGAACGAACCTCTGACTCGTGTTACCGCTGCCTGTGGCTGCGGCACCGTATAGCAGGCATGCTACTTACGCACTGCAAAATCCACTTTCCTCCAACAGGGAGCACAGTATGTTCTATACGAAAATCACCAATCACCTTGAATTTCCAAGACCTTTCAAATAAGGTGTCACATGGTGGTGTCAACTGTAAAATCCTTTAGTTGCACTTTCCACCGCCAGGGGGCGCAGTTTGTTCTGTACGAACATCACCAACGGTGGGGAAATACCAAGATCACTTAGTTCCATTTCACTTAGTTCCAAAATCACTTAGTTCCATTTTTTACCACCAGGGGTCGCATTATACTGTATACAAACATCCCCAATCGACATGAAATTTCAAGACCTTTAAAATGAGGTGCTACATGTGTGGGTCTAGAACGGATTTCCCTCTCAAACTAATTTCCCCCCTTTCCCCTCTCCTCCAAATCTACTTTCCCCCTTTTTCCCCCTTTAAAATCGAAAATTCCAAATTCGCAGATATTGATTTTTTAGTATTCGACTCTAGTCCCCATATGTAGAATTTCTTCACCGTGAAGCAATTTGAAGCTTAGTTAAGCTCGTAAACGTGTTTTTAACCCGAAACGGGTGGGAAATGGTTTCCCACCCGTTTCCCCCGGGGGGAAACTGATTAAAGTTGATTCTGCACGCATAACTTTCCTCAAACTCAACGAATTTAAGCAGTTAATAGCTCAAAAGAAAGAGCTTGATCCACTGAGTGTTCTTAGACTTGTGTCAACAGCCTACATTAATTAGAAATCTAGTTATAGAGGTTTGAGTGAAGGAAAATCTTGAAAAAATTGAATGTAAAGTTGATTCTGCACGCATAACTTTCCTCAAACTCAACGAATTTAAGCAGTTAATAGCTCAAAAGAAAGAGCTTGATCCACTGAGTGTTCTTAGACTTGTGTCAACAGCCTACATTAATTAGAACTCTAGTTATACAGGTTTGAGTAAAGGAAAATCTTGAAAAAATTGAATGTAAAGTTGATTCTGCACGCATAACTTTCCTCAGACTCAACGAATTTAAGCAGTTAATAGCTCAAAAGAAAGAGCTTGATTCACTGAGTGTTCTGAGAGTGAAACGATCAAGATCCATTCAATAGAAGAGGAGCTATGAGAATTCGAATTGTTTGAGTGAATGTGTCCCATAGGAAATGTACAGGGAAGAATCGCGTTTGAGTATAACTTGAGTAAGGTGGGAGTTGAGTAAATTTCAATGATTGATGACATATCTGTGTCTAAATACCTTTCATTTAAAAAAAAAAAATGAAGGAAATCGCCCGGATAGAACGGCCAGACGGACTGCCTTTAGTTTTCATAAATTCTTTTAATATATAAGATTTAAATAATTTTCACATTATTGTCATTTTATATTGGTATAAAATATTGCTGGTGAAAAATGACAAAGGAATAATATTTTGATAGTACTTTCGATTTATACTTTCATTGAACATTAAGCTCATCCTCATTGATGCAGTATAAGTAAATATTTTTTTGAATAAATCGTCTTTTGTACTACAGAATAAAACAATATTTTCCTCTTTGTAATCAGTTGAATTGTTGTTTTATTTTCTTTAACGTGTCTTTTTTTTTTTTTTTTTTTTTTTTTTTTTATTCTGAGTAAATTAATTCAGATTTAAAAACTTGTTTTACTTTCTAAAGTACAATTATGATATATAACTTTTATTATTATTATTATTTGATCTGAAAAACATTTCAACTTCTCGACGGTTAAAATTTAAGTATAATAACACTTTTTTTTTTTTTTTTTTTTTTTTTAATTCCACATATTTTCTTCTTTCCCGTATAGCTTAAAATTCAAAGTAATGCGAAAAAAGAGATTACTGTAAAAATTGATTAAAGGATATTAAATATAATTAATGTTTTTATTATATTAGAATAATTAAATTTATTCTAAACTAGCAATTTCCTAAAAAATAAAACTATCAACTCCTGTTTCGTTTTAAATTACTTACCATGTAGTAACAAACCATTAAAAAAAGTACTAAATTAATGTTTTATGGTACTTTTGTTTTCTTTATTTAACTGTGCACTTTTCAATTTGTAGTTTAATTTATCTTCATTGGTTAAATAATATGTAAAATTTATTTTTAATTAAATATTTTTTCATATACTAAAAATTTATATATTCTCTTTAAATATAGCAATAAAATGTGGTTACTAATTTTAAAAATAAATAAATATTTTTTCTGTTTATTGTATATCATTAAACGGCATAGAAAACCTCGATTTTTTAAAGGATACTGATAGCTTAAATTTTGGAACAGATATACTTTGAAACCTTTTTCTTGTATCATTTTTGATAATCCTCATAGAATAAAATCTTACAGGATATAAAAGATAATTTGAAAGCCATATATTATTATTATTATTATTATTATTATTATTATTCATTTATTATTATTATTATTCATTTATTATTATTATTATTATTTTATTATTATTATTTATTTATTTATTTGTTATATTTAGAGCTTAAATTTTAGAATAGCCGTCAAAATTTTTCTGAGGCTTCTGTGTGTAGTAAACTTTTGATTTTTTTAAAAGGTCTTAACCCTGTCGCCATAAAACTCAATTATCAAAGGATAATAACAAAATTTTAAAGCCTTAGGCAGTGCATATTAAAACACTTTCACTATATACCAATGCTTGAAAAAAATTATTTATTTATTTATTTATTTTGTAAATATTGTTCTTATCACTCTAACGATTACTCAATAATTTAAATATTTTAAAATTAATACACAGTGCAATTCAGAAATTAATGCATAGTCACGGTACCTTTTAAAATTAATACGCAATGTGATTCAGAGATTAATACACACTCAGAATATCTTTTAAAATTAAAACAAAGTGTGGTTAAGAAATTAATGCATAGTTAAAATATCCTTTAAAATTTATACACAGTCACACGAACAGTAGAATCAAACTGTCTTTGTTAATTAGTGAAATTAAGAAGCAGCTATATGGAATATGTACCTTTTCTGAAATTGAGCGGGGAGGGAGATCTTGCGTTAACCATATCAAATTTATATTTAGATTTAGATTTGTCAGTGCTATATCTTATAAAATGCGCACATGTATACATACCACTCACATACCTAAAATATAAAAAGTTAACGAATATCCCATATGCCTTTTTATGTAACTCGTATCTATTCGAGAACCGATACGACTACCTAAAAAAGCGGTGGGCAGAGGGTTGTGAAAAAATCTTCGACTTGCATGCCATTGTGTACATACATGCATTTGGGCCTTAACATGCTCTATAAGTGAAATTCTCATATATATTCATCTTCACGTTCAAATACATATTTATGCATCTTGATTGTGAAATAAAATTTATTTTTGTGTAAATTCACTACATTTCCTAATCTTGTGTTCTCCAGGGCCAGCCTGTACTTGATAATATTACTATAATTTTAATTACTGGGACGTAAAAAACACATCTTGCATCTTTCACAAGGCTGCAGATACAGTATAAATATTAAAGAAAAAAATTGTTTACAAGCTTATTAATGATCTTAAGACTAAATTTTAAGACTAAATTTTAAGACTAAATTTCATCACTACTGTATAATAATAATAATAATAATAATAATAATAATAATAATAATAATTATTATTATTATTATTATTTAATTAAAAAAATATATATATGTACATTTTACATTAAATTATTATAACTAATAATATATAAGTATGTGTTATAATAATAGTTTTAAAGGTTAAGTGAAATAAAAAATACAAGAAAATGCCAGTGCCCAAATTATGTAATATTTTTAACAATATTTATCAATATGTAAAATAATTTAATTGCAACACACTAAAATAAGCAAAAGGTTCACGATAAATTACCTGTAGGTGAAAATATCATCGTGCATTAATCAGTGGCAGTAATAGATTATATACAAATTACATTAAGCAAAAAATGCATAAACGAATACGTTTAAAATGAATAATTAAAAAAATAAAATAAACAAAGCAATTAAGTCAGTGTAAATTCGTTGTTAAATAACTAAATGTAACTAACAATTTTCTAAATTATATAACTCACTTTTCTTGCATGGTATTTCTTATCAATGTTTAATCCTTCATGTATTGTTACAACAGTGAAAAACAATAACAACAGAAAAATATATATATATCGAAATACAAATTATAGATGCAATATTTAAAGTTACAAACAAAGTAGTTTCCATTCAAATTATTTCTTTATGATTACGTAAGATATATTTTTGTTATTCTGAAATATTTTCTGTTCTAATTTACCTCCTCGAATTTCAAACCTTCTGAACAAAGTTTAATATAAGCTTAAGGTTTGTATCAGAACTAAACAATTTGTCTTTTTAAACCGAAAGTGTATTATTATTATTATCATTATTATTTTTAAAATAAACATATAAACATTAATTTTTGTTAAGTTATATAAGCAGAAGCTAATTAAGCGTTAAGTTATGTAAGCTTAACTATGTATAGTTGCTTGACAATAGTTAGCTTAATTAAAATGAAAGAATACTGTTTTTCTATATTTTAGCTTAAAACACAAACATTAAACATTCCTTATTTTACATATTTACTCCTAATTTGACAACCACTAGTATAAGATAACAATGTTTTCGGTGAAAAGTCAGGCACAAAAATTTAATGGCAAAAATTTTGTGTTTTCTTAGCTTTTACTAATTGTATTAATATCTAATTAAAAGCATCACACCTCACGCTTTTCGGCTACAGAACATTTTAACCAAAAATTTTATTTTATTCGATCAGTGAAATTCGTCGTAGAAATATATATATATATATATATATATATATATATATATATATATATATAATTTTATTTAAAATTTACTGTTGCCAAAAAGCGTAAAAATTAGAAGCTATATGAAATAGTATTATAAAATAGTTTGGCTCAGAATGTACTTGTACTTAATATCAGACCTTTTATAGATCATCAAACTAAAAGTAATAAAACATATATTATATTTATGTATTTCTTAATCCACCCTTTAAGTTTTACTTTTAAATATATCCAGTTATTATCAAGTCTCGACTTAGACTAACTTGGGTCTGGTGATGACACATTTTTGGTTCCTTAACTAAAACATTCAATCTTAAAAACAGAAACAGGCATTGGTAAAAAGTTTTAATCTTAATCATTTTAGATAAAGAATAATCATTGTTTCACTTTATTTGTCTTGATATAATTATATATATTTATAATAATAATAATAATAATAATAATATATAAATATATATATATATATATATATATAATATACATTTATAATATAATATAGTTATAATTTAATAAAACATTCCAATTATTACTACTACTACTTCTATAATTATTATTATTATTATTATTTTACGCAGTCCTATAATTACACTTATATTATTATTATTATTTTATTTGTAGTTTCTACTTTTGTTTTCCTTTTGAATACCTTCTATTCATGTCTTAGTTAAATAAAACTGTTGCTCGAACGGCAAAATATTTTTACTAAAATTTTAAGAACATCAATTTAATCCCGACCACCCTGTCAACTGTTTTATCCAGATATGTTATTTGATATAATGAGTGGGAAATTACCGAGCAATTTTCTGTTAAAAATGTTTTCCTTAGAAATAAAGCTTTAGTAATACATATAGTGTCATACAGTACAGGAAAATCGGCAAAGATGGAAAGCACGCTTCAGAACTCCCAAAACAATGTCTATAATAGCGATTTGCAACATAATCGCCTCGATTTATCATTGTATTCAAAGGAAATTCGCGGCTGAAACTTTTCTCGAATTTTGGGACGTGCTTCGCAACCCTATATTCGATGCAACGTTCACTTTCCTTTACTCTTTTGAAGTTTCATTTCTCGTTAGTATAATTATTATTTTGGATTTATATTTTTAAGAAATTCCTTTATTCAAGGATTTTCCGCCAATTCGGATAAGTATTGTTAATGAGAAAATGTCTCGTGATATCATATTTCAGTTATAAAAAACCATTGTTTGATTATCAAAATTTGGCTGTCACATTAACTGTGAAATCATTGCATAAAAAAATACAATGCTTTATTGAAAGTTTAAATTAGCAGCAATGTCAACAATTTTTGAAAACTTGTGACAGTATAAGAAATCTCTGCAAGGAAAAAAACCGAAGTTTTATTAAATAATAATAATAATAATAATAATAATAATGAGGAAATAAATACTTCAGAGAAATGTTTAAATATCCAACAAACTTCGTGTATTGAGAGTAAAGTATTAAATGTATTTTATTTTATAGTACCTAAATACTTTCTGGTTGGGAACTAACGAATCGAGGCAATGGTAAATGAGATTCCTAAACACTACAAAAGATCAATTTTACACTGAGATTCAAGCAATGCAGAAGCAAATTATCGCTAGACGTATTGTGGGTCTACAATCTATGACACGAAAAATCGCAGTATCCAAAAATAGATAGATGCACTGATTTTGTTTATTGTTAGAAAAATCCCTGCTTATTATTATTATTATTATTATTATTATTTGTAACTCTTTTTTTTTTTTTTTTTTTTTTTTTTTAACAGACATGTCAGTCAACGACAGTTTTTATTTAGCCTTTCTACTTATCGACCAGTATTTGCCCAAGCATTTATAAAGTGCGCCGGTTGTTAGATCTTTAATGCATACTGAGTAATAAGATCAATAATATTTTATTAGCAAAGAGAAACATGCCGCCACCTTATTTTAAATTGTTTTAGGATCTCTACATTTTCTCTAGTTATGACTAAATTTTCATTATTATCAGTGACCAACTCTTTTCTTTTTAAATAATATTCTAATGTAATGGCGGCGAGACGAAATGTTATAAAGGTTTAAAAAATACAATAACGTAAATTTATTAAATTTTAAATTAAAAGTAATGCTAAATCTAAATACCAATCTGAAGGTGAAGCTTGTTTATTTATGATTAATTAAAGTATAAGGAATAATATAAACATTTTTTATAAGAAATGATTTAAGAAATCAACTATTTCCCAACTTCATATTAAAAAAAAAAAAAAAAAAAAAAAAAAAAAAAAAATTAAAACTTGAAACATTGAGCTGCTAATAAGTTACCGCAGATTTATCCAATCCATCATGCTATATGTAAATACGACAAAATAGTTTTAAAGAAAGAATTCTATCAGCAATAGAATTTTTTTAAAAATCTCTTTTTTCTATTTATATATTAGAAGTGTTTATATAAATTCTAACCTTTAAATATATATATATATATATATATATATATATATATATATATTTTTTAGAAATTCTATTATAGTACATATTTAACATCTGAGGTATATATATATATACAGTGAAACCTCTCAAGTTGGACACCCCTATAAGTTGGACACCCCTCTAAGTTGGACGCTTTTTCTCGGAACGGAATGTATCCATTTACATTATGTCTAACCCCTATAAGTTGGACACCTCTCTAAGTTGGACACTTTTTCTTGGAACCGTAGGTGTCCAACTTAGAGAGGTTTTACAGTATATATATACATATATATATATGTGTGTGTGTGTGTGTGTGTGTGTGTGAAAGAAAGAAAAAGAAAGGAGAGAGAAACTATTTTGAAAAAATTTTAAGGAGTATTATAATTAGATCATGTAAAAAAATAATACAAAAAATTAGAAATCAATCCTTTATCTGCTTTTTATTTAATAATTATTTTTATGAAATTTGTTTCGTTATCAAACTTGAATTAGTAAGTTTCTTATACATAGAATATTTGGCAACCCTTTTCTTATTGCTCTAAATTTTGTAAAGTTTGTTTATATTTTTTAAGTGCTGCTTTTAAACCATTTTCTCATATTTTGCGTATTACCATGTGCATTGATTGCAATATCATATTCTTCTCACGATTGTTTATTTATTATATACGTCCATCCCTTTTCTGTTATATTGAATTTCTATTGATGGTTAATAAACCTGTAGCTCTGCAATCTGCAGGTAGTTTTTGACAGAATGTCTAGACTCATTAAGGTCAAATTTCACACATGATAGTCATTTCATTGTTACATTTGTACATCTATGACTATACTTTAATCGGCACTTCAAATTCTACCAACGATCGCCTGCAATTCATCCGAAACTTTTTCCCTGGCCATTTTGGAATAGGTCGTAACCGGAACGACGCGTGAGACAAACCGTCGCACGTCCCCACCAATTTCATGAATGAGTTTTGTCCACGCCACCCTTTCATTGATCACTTGCTTGAAATGAGCGGCGAGAAAAAACCAATTGGCCCGATTCGGTGAAGAAGAAGAAAACTGCATTTAGCATCAGCCGTGACCTTATCCCGAGTGAGGAGGAAAAGGCTGATTCTGCTTGGTGTTTCGAATCACGTCTCTGTCTTCCTGTCGACCATTGTCTACCACCGGGCATTAGCATAGAATGATTGTGGCCCCCTTCCATCTCCCGCTGTCGGTAATTGCTGACATTAATAAGTTCGAAGGGAAGACATGACAATGGTTAGACCGACTCCTTGAATGCCGATGCTTTTTTTCCTGGCTCTTTTCCATCTTTCTCAACACTCCTCTCTTTCTTTTAGCTACGTAGAAAATCTTCTACGAAGCGTTCATTTAGCTTATGTGGCAAGTGACTAAGGTACTTTTAACGCGGCACCACACCAATCACTGCATGAGTATTTTTTTCATCTTCCATTTAAAAAATGTTTGCAAAATAAAATAAAATTTAAAATTTAAATTACTGTCTGATTAATAGTTTACAGACCAAATAAAAATATTTATCTTAAACTGAGATAAAATATACATTTTTTTTTTTTTTTTTTTAAATTGTCATTTAAAAATGCAAGCGCAGATGCTTGCTGTGTCTTCGGTTGCAGTTAAACTTAAAAATGCAAGTGCAAACTTGTGTAATAAATCATTTATATTCACTTGGCTAGTATATTAAGGTTTTCCGTTTTTAAGTTAATATTTATTGAATATTGTGTGTTGAACGCAGACGATTGTTTACAAATTGTGACCAATGTTCTAGAATTGTCATTCATGCAATTTAACTCGAGCATATTCCTGATTTTGAAAATATAAGAATTTTAAACTCCGGATGTAATAATAAAAATCTAGAATTTTCCTTGATTGTTGGCATAATGTCAGCCACCTACACAAAATCAATAAGGCATGTGTTTTTCCACCCCGATATTCCGTTTTACTATAACGTATTACTAAATACTTTGATATAAATATATACGTATTAATAAATTCTTTGAGCGTATGTGTAAGTTTATAAAAATATTGTTTTAATACTGATGATGAAATTCGAGCGAATTTTGAAACATCTATTTATATATTTGATTGTTTTTATAAGTATATTTTAAATCATTTGTCTCATAATAATAATAATAATAATAATAATAATAATAATAATAATAATAATAATTTATTGTTGAATATCGTTCTTTTTTATCATCATTATTACTATAGATAACAAAGTAATTTACCCCTATTAAGAAAAATGTCTGTAGTATTACAAAACCTATATGAAAAAATGAAACTGAAGTCAACTGAAAAAGAATTCGTTTAAAATTAATATTACAAGGAGGATGAACTGATAATAAATAACAAATAAAGAAGTTAGAAAACATCATTTTTACTTTACAGAATTACAAAGTCATAGAAATATGAATTTATTACTTAAATAATAATTTTTTAATCTGCTTTTATCTTGGCTGAAGATATTGCAAGAAATTGATGCATTTGACAAGAAAATACATCATGAAATATAGTCTATTATTCTATAGTATGAATTCTATCTCAATGAATAAAACAAACTGTGAATAAAAGCAAAAAAATATGGAATTACAAAAAAAAAAAAAAAAAAAGCGGAGACTCTGATTCATTAGCATGATGGAAATCAGCACCTCATCAAAGGATTTACTAGAGTACTTAGATGCTAGTCTCTCTTGACTTTCTCACAGGTTTTCGTTATCGCCACTGGATTTCTCCATATGTAAGAACTTATCGTTAGGATAAAATCGGTCGCAGCAGGTCGAGAACACATTCTCTTCGAGATTCAAAATTCCATTGAAAGGCGAAATTCACTCAATTCCAGTTCATATCTCTAGGAAGACATTTCAGTAAAATCTTCGATAATTTTGTGCTTAGATTTGACAACTTAATGATATTAAGATATAAGAGGATATTATTCCGGGAGTTCTGAATTATTCGATTTATTTATTGAATAATAATTGCGTAATTCTTCCTTTTTGATTTTTTCTATTAAATTAAAAAACTATGGAAAGTATATTTTAAATATATTTAATTATTTTTGAAATTAAAAATTGTTTTATTCTGATTATTTACTATAACGTTGTGAATGTAAAGAGGAATCTGATATACCATTGTAATTAAACCCAATCAGTGACTAACAACTTGTAAAAGAGCAAAACTGTAATGTTATTTTCACTGCATGTTATATACAATGTACTAAAACAATACTAATTTCAGCTTAAAATTGTAAATATAACTATACATTTACAAGTAATTATTGTATTTATTATATGTGACCCTCATACTGTAAAAACAAGCTAAAAATCCTTTAATATGCACTTTTGAATTGTAAGTGTATTAGGAAAAAATCAACTATACAGTAAAAGTAAAGAAAAATCCGTTTCAGCCACTCGGAGGGGTAAAAATGAATATAAACAAAAGCATTTATTAAAGTAATGAAAAAAGGGTCACGTGGCTCTCTTTACAATAGTCATTATACTCATTAAAGCAACTGGAAATTGAAATATAAATTATGGAATATAAGTCCTAGTAAGTAATTAATAAAAATTACATCAGCTTTTATGAAAAAATATTTTTCTTTATACAAAATGCTAATAATAAATAGTGAACTTTAATTTAAAAAAAAATTCTCCTTAATAAAACAATATTAAATGTTAATCATAATTTCATTTAAAAACTGAGTGCATTAAGCGAAGGATAAATTTTCTTGATTCAAAATGGAAAGGGAATGGGCATGTTGATAATTATTTTGATCATTATTATATTTTTTCTTGACTACACAGAAAAGCTGAAAATTATGGATATTGCTTTATTGCAGAGAAATAACTTAAATATACCTTTAAATTATATACGTGTTTAAATATATTTCTTAAAAAAATAATTATAAATATAATTCGACTTAAAATATATATATATACATATATATATATATATATAGTGCAAGCTGAATTAAAAATATTTTCAGAAAATTTGTTGGATGTAGTCCAACAGTAACATATGGTTACTATATGCGCAAATAATATGAACTAATTAAAAGACTATACGAAAGAAAGTATATATATATATATATAATGGATTATTAATAATAAATTATTAAACGTAGTAGAAGCCAAGCAGCAGGTACAAAATCACCGAAAACACATAAACTATTAAACATGAATATTTTTCAAGTGGGAGAAGCTCAGAAAGCTGGAAAAAAAAATCATCACTTTTTCATTCTTGAGTACCAATGTACAATTTCGTTTACTAGTGGATATAATAGCAAATCACTAGCGGGTTCTCTATCGTACATGAAAAATAATTGAAGTGAAACTTAAAGTGGAATAAAATATTAAGTTCAAAATAACAGAGAATATAACAGAAAAAAACCATAATAAACAAACATTACTCACGGGATGATACATTTGGAATCACATGGATTAAAAAATTCAAAATAATTCAGGGCTTTAGTTGTTCATGTAGTAAAACAAGCAAAATTCAATGTTTAGTAGTTCATAGCTGATAAAGAATAATGAAACTATACAGCAACATGGATTGATTGTCATTGATTGGTTATCATGTGTGTAAGAGTACGATTACTAATTTTAAGAATAGTTGACAACTCAACTATGAAGAAATCGAACATTTAAAGGAAAATGAAAGAATGCATATTAATACTAGGTAAATGCAACAGGCCTTCTGTTTTTTTTTTTTTTTTTTTTTTAATTTTTTTTTTTTTTTAATCTATAAACATTCCCAGCCAAAAATCCAGCCAAGCACCACTACCCATCAAACATCTGCCCACCCAACCTCCACCCTTTTTTATTGTATCTTATTGTTTTATGATTAAGATACACAAAAGTGCACTTTTTTTTTTTTTTTTTTTTGTAATAAATGTACTGACAGAGACATGGTTATGGATATAACACAGAAAATACAAAGTTTTTAGGAAATCCCATATTAGTAGCGGCTGTGATCAATTTATTAATATTCTTGTATTTATACATTGGAGAGCATAAATTATTAATTCGAAATAAGTGGTCAATGATGACGTTTCTAAATACCGAAAGATGCAGACAGGAATTAAAATGTGAAAAAAAGTTTACTTTAAAACTAAAATCTTGCTGTTAGTTATAGATATCTGCGTAAATTTTATTACCCTTAAAGATTATTTTTGGATCTAAAAAGTTAATTGATTTATTATTTAGACTATTTTGAGTTAGCTTTAGGTTAGATGGATAATTAAAGAAAGATATACCTATCATGCGATTTCTTGTTAAGATTAAATACAATAATACCATCAATGTAATGATAAAGCCGGACATCATCATAACGAAATTGCTTTTCATAATAATAACGGTATAGATCTGCCAAAATACTGGAGCTACATCCCCCTTGTGGTATTCCTACTTTTTGCAAAAAGATTTTGTTGCTGTGGAAGATATAATTATTATGATAACAAAGTTAAGAAGTGTTTTAAATTTTTCTGCTTTAAAATCGCGAGGAAGATTAATTTGAATTTTATATTTGTTAAAAAGACTGTAAATGATGTTACTTAGATCTGATAACTCAATATTATTGAAAAGATCTTGGAAAGTCAAAAGTCATGATATTGTCTATTTTATCGAGCGAATTTGTGTATTGAATTAATTGAAAGCTATTTTTAAGGTAGTGTAAATTATCAACTTTGCAAGTACAATTGCAAAGTTGTTTAAGAATATCCAGTCGAGTTTTATTAACATTCTTGTTATAAGTGCTACAACCAATTGTGAGAGTGCGAAATTTAATTGGAGAATTGTGAAACATAGGTATGAGAATATAAGGAATATAAGGATAGGATAATTAAGGAGGATATAAGGATAGTTAAGGATAATATAAGGATAATTAAAGTTAATAAAGGGAAGTTTAAGTACTTTATAGTAATCATGTACTTTTCGGTTATTAATAATAAGGTTATTATTAGTTAAACTAAAGATGTTACGAAAAGATCAGTACTTTATAGTAACAAAAATAATATAGAATGAGAGTGCAAAATTTAATTGGAGATTTGTGAAACTTAGGTATGAGAACTATATAATGGCAATTAAAGTTATTGAAGGGAAGTTTAAGTACTTTATTTTAATCATGTATTTTACGGTTATTAATAATAAGGTTATTATTAGTTAAACTAAAGATTTTACTATTAGATCAGTATCTAATAGTAACAAAAATAATATAGAGTACAGTAGAATTAGAAAGTCTAATAGTAGAGTTTAAAACAGAAAGATAGTAGGATTTACATACAACGGCATAATTATTAGGTGATTTGTCAACATAAGTTATCACAAATTCAATGTGTAGTGATTTGATGGAGTGAAGAAGCTCAGATTTTTTAAAATACACCAGATTCGAATAACTGAGATATAAAGCATTTTTAATTTTTTGTAACACTAAAAATTTCCATTGAGTGAAGTAGGCAATAGGTTTATTATATGTAATAGCAATTTTATAAATAAACAAATCGAGTTCATAAGAAAACTGTTAAAAGATTTGAGGAATGCTAGCTTTATAGGAAAGTCTAAATTTGGTTCCAAATTCCATGAATTTTTTTAAATAATAATTATGAATAATGTTGTAATTACCAGTCATATGTATCCATGGTCTCTGTCAATATATTTTGACATGGAAGGATCATTGAATTTACATATTCCAGTGTTAGTAAAAGAGGTAGACTTAGATACAGAATTATAATTGAATATCTTTCTGCCAAGAGGAAGAGAATATTTGAAGGTACGATATAAATTTAAATCTTTAATTGAAAACAAACATACTTTGCCATTTATGACAGATGTAATGTTAATTCTATTTAATATTTGATTTGAAAAATTCAAATTTTGTTGGGCTTTTTATTAATTTCTAAATTAAATTGTTTGATTTTGTACGTTGTAATATCATAAAAAATGTCTGAAAAATGTTTATTATTTGATTGTCTTTGAAAGACGTTCAGAAATTTCCTTAAGTATCTCTTTAATTGCAAAAATAAATTTTCGAATAATTAAGCAGATATATCTGATAAGTAATTAGTCTGCAGATCTGAAATAAGTTTAAGAATGGCACTTTTACAAAATAATAAATCTGTTTTTTTTAATACCTCTTTTAGTTCTAGAAGTTTTATTGTTAATACTGTGATTGAGTTGTGCATAAATAGTCGAATAATTATGAAGAGGGTTGATGTTAGAATATGCTTTAACAATTTTATTAAAGTATTCAGAATTTAGACCGTATGGATAAATAGTATTGTAATATTGCATAAATTTTGATTCTAGAAATAGACGCTCACTTTTATTTTTATGAATTTCGATAATCTCTATGGTACACGAATTAGAATTATGTAATTTAAAGTGTTTTAGTTCTATTGCTGATTTAGAAGGTGCTGCAGAAAATGAAAGGTTTTTGAATCAGAAAGATGCTGAATAATTCTTAGATGTAGAAATGTGGATGCTTCACGAATATAACTGAGTTTACAAAGTCCACAACTTATTTTATAAATAACATTGTAAGCCTGACAAAATGGAACCAAAGAGTGATCATTGTTTAATTGTGTGTGAGAGGCCATAGGACAAATTTTACGACGATTAGAACCACATGTCCGAATTTTAAGTGAAGGAGGAGATGTACTCATTTTTGAGTATACTGACATGCTAAAAAAAATGGGAATATTTGAATTCTTATTGGTCAACCCCATTTTTGAGCATGTCAATATACTCAAAAATGAGTACATGGGATTTTCAAATGTAAGTATATATTGTTTCGGAGCTATTTGAGACAATTTTGCTCATTTTTGAGAAACAATGTTAAACAGTGAAGGATATCCTTATGAATATTCTAGTGCCGGGCACAATACTGCTGTACAGCTAAATTTCTTGTCCAGATCTAAAATTAATTTACTAAATAGAGTCATTGTAGAGGAATTATAATGTTTTTGAATAATAGATTAAAGGAAAGTAACCCTAGTATAGATGTTAACTTAAACAAAATCATAAAATAAAATTAAGCATCTAAATATAGTAGTAAGAATTTAGTAATCGAAGCGCACAAAGCAAGTAAATATTTACATTTTTTAATTTTACATTAAAAGTTAGCTTAACCAAATTCATGTACTTAATTAAATTGGTTCAGGATTAATAAGTTTCTGGATTAAATAAAATACAGAAAAATATATATGTACATTAACATATTTACAAAACCTCCCATAACTAACACTATTAATATGATTCTGATTCCGAATTAAATTCCACCCATTTTACAAGTAAAGTAAAGAATTCAAACCATCACATTAGTTCACAAAGTGTCAGACATAAAATATTTTAAAAAAAAACATTATTCGACCATTTATACACAACATCTTAAATCATGATACAAGATAGAACCCTTTTATTAAAAATGAAATTAATATATATTTATACACACACGCACATCTATATGTTTAATATTGCGGAAAACAAAAATTTAACTGTAGCAATGATAAGTAAATAAATAAATAAAACACCACATTTTTAACATTTTCCTTATCAGCATTTTTCATAGCACTAACAGCAAATGAAAAATGGGAGTTTCAGTTACGTGACAAGGAAGCGATTAAGAAAATCTATAAAAGATATTTTTATAAAATATCAAGAGCTTTTCTCCCCAGTATTTTGTATTATATCCAAATATTAGTTTAGCATGACAACGATTTCTTAATATTTTTCTTTCTTAAATTTCTGTATTTCGGATAGAAATATATTTAGTTTTAAATAAAAACTTGTACCTTACCTTGTAACTTACCTTTGAATAAAAGGTAAGGACAAAATTATTTACAGTTTATTCATGCGAATGAATTTTATCTCATATTTTATCTAGTTTTTTAAAGCTTAATTACTCTGTCGATAAATAATACTTATTTAGACTGAAATATGGATACAAAATATTACACATTTAAAAATTTTTGATTGATAAAGTTTTTGAAAATCATTTCAAATTATTATTATTATTATTATTATTATTATTATTATTTTACATTTCTGTAACCACAAAAAGACAGAACAATTACACCATCAATAAACAACACAAGCCTGCGAAATCGTAATTTAAAATTTTTCTTGCACTGCGTTGGGTGTTTCTAATGTGTTTTGATGCGTTGAATTTAGAAAAGATTGTCTTTATTTTCCTATCACATAAGGAATTTTTACAAAGTAAGCATGAAGATGGGAAGAATTTACACAGAAGCTATTTGAAACCTTCTCTATATTTCTTTGGTATCTTGATGAAATAGCTCTCCTTGTTCTCCAAACACATCACCCAGATTTTACGGGAAATGACTTAGATGAGAGTTGTAAAAGTGGAGCTTTAAGCATCACATTTTTTGACAAAATTGTACGTGAGGGGAATTTTTGAATAGTTTTTTCTTAATTAGCATCCAAAAATTCATCAGAAAAACATATCACCTTGAAGAAAAAAAAATTCATTGTCGACCTGTGTCTAGTATGGGAGCTCTAATATGGAAAATAGGAGGTAAGGGTGATGAAATTTATGAAATGCTAGCAGGTATACCTGGTGCTAGGCGGTTTGAAACAGTTCTTATAAAATGTTTGAATTAAAGATAAAACAAAGTATAGAAAGTATAAAATGGAATTAAAATTAAGTTAATTTAAAATAAAAATCATCCAGGTTTATGACCTTGCAAATGGACGTTTTAAGAAGAAATGGATTCCAAACCCAACCTGAGAGATCAATAAAGCATGTTGGCGGATCTATTGAATTCTGTGTAAAACTTATTTTTTCCTGGAGGAACATAAACATAAAAGCTGTTTGAAGTTTCTATACAGCAGCATTCTACATATACTACATATATTATCACTACATGTACCATAATTACATGCATATGAATCACTACATATACTATCTCAATAAAATCCTAATTATAGCAAGTTGAACTCATTGTGAAAACTTAAACTAATAAAACCACAAATAAATAAATAAATAAATAAAAGAAATGTTTGTAAATTTATTTATTTATTTTGACATATAAAGAAATATATTTACGTACACATAAATAATAATAATAATAATAATAATAATAATAATAATAATAATAATAATAATAATAATAATAATAATAATTTTTCACGTGTAATAAATAAATATATTTTCATTTATGTCTTGAATGAAATGAATGTGTAATTTGTCTATTAATTTTCGGCATCAGTTTGTTTTATTCTTTTTAATGATTTTTAAATTAGAATGGATTTTTATTTAATATTTTTTTTAACCGATTATTCAACTATAATATTCACCGTTAACTAGATTTTTTCCTTATTAAGAAGTGTACCTTCGTTTAGCTATCGGTTGATTGATATAGTCTTGCATAGCGACATAAAAATTCGGACAGATACAGAGACAAATTTTCAGCTTTATATATATATATATATTTGCAATTAATTGGCAAAAATTGATATTTACGGAAATCTTCAATATTTTAATTGAGAATTTTTATGATATACTGATAGTGGCATAATATTTTCTCTCTGACTAAAATTACTTCCCCACTAATACAGCAAGGGTTGTCGGAGAAGCCCACACAAACACATGGACTTCAAACACAAGAAGTAACCAGTGCCATCCTAAAAAAAAAAAAAGATAACGATAGATTAAATGTAAATATTCAAGAATTGATTTTTTTTTTATTTTTATAACTGTGATAATTTTCATTTTTGACTGATTATCATTTTCGTTTTCAATAGCACTGAATACATATAAATTTGCTATTTTTATTTAATTTACAATTTTAGTGTTGAACACTGTTATTCTCAGACATTTCAGAATAACAAATATTTCGTAAAAAAAAAAAAAAAAAAAAAAAAAAAAAAGGAGTTTTTTTTAAACAATTTTTTATAT